>OY970822.1:13567055-14767055 GCA_963853835.1 Calendula officinalis | reverse complement strand
CTCGATTTTAAGTGAAGATAGTTTCTAAATTGTCATACGAAGTATTTCTTACTACTTCATTATAGACTTATCAAAACTATCAAATATGCTACAACTATTTATCAATTCTTTTAACTTCATGTGCAAGACTTTTACTCATATTTATCTCTCTTAACAGAATATCAATTTTCCATTATTTTATCCCACAAAACAGTTAATTATTTCGACAAAAAATAATAATAAAATAAGCTTTCAAAACACACTCTGGTCTCTAATATGGCAGCAAAGTTGCATTAATGTGAATTGTGATCCAATTCCTACATGACTCTTATATAACCAAATGTGATTTTTAAGTATAATAATTAACGGAAAAACATAACTATTATATTTAACAATTGTAATTTTAAAAAGTAATTATTTCAGGTTAAAAAAATAATTGACAACGATAGTCATCATAGCATAAGATGTGCTATCAATATCATATTATAGCCAAAATGACTATATAATATGGTAATACTGCAATAACACATACATTAAAATTATTCTTTTTCCTATAACATTCTTATAACACTTATCTGAATCTCATAAAAATACTTCAACTCGATCATAATTTGCCAGAGAAAAGAAAAAAGAAAATTATTTTAACGCCGGTGTCCTATGGCGGGTTAAAGATGCTTTAACAACCCTTTAACATAACCATACTGTGACCTTTAAGAGTTGTGTTAAGATCTTAAGACATACATTATCAACTTGTAAGTTGTAAATTAATTAACAACTATGTTATACTGGTAGTAATAGTGCGTCCCAACCCAACCAATGTGTTGCCCCATTACATGAGGTACCAACGACGTGTCCCCCAAGCATTTTCAAGTGGGTTTGGTCGCTCTGGCGACCGAACCAAATCACATGTAGTGGGTAATGAGAACTTGTACATTAAGCATTATAAGTGATATATGTATTAATAAAATCAATTTTAAAATTTGATATAGAGTTTGTTCACCATTATAAGATTTTGCATAAGATTTATCATCGAAAAAAACTATGTAACGCTTATATAACAACATTGAAGTTTCGTCACCACTACCGGTAATTTAAGGTATTCAATTTTTGAAACTTTAAATGATTAACCCAAACCATCATATTTGAATAAAAAACGAAACTATAGAATTGAGCATAAAAAAAGAGTTAAATGCAAGAATGGTCCATGTGGTCTGGCCAAATTGCACGTATGATCCTTGTACTTCATTAAGTGCAGGCGCAGTACCCAAAGTATGCATTTTTTTGCACGCATGGTCCCTCCGCCATAACACTGTTAATTCAACTCCGTTAGTTGAGGGTATCCTGGTCATTTCAACATCTTTGGTCCCACCACTCCAACTTTTCACACTCTCTCTTGTTTGAATCATCTTCAACCCCTCACCATCTCAAGAACACAAAACCCAAATCAAAATCATATTTCAAAATTTCAACAAGTGATACAGGCATATATGTACAGATCTATACATGTGCAATAAATCAATTACAAAACCCAAATCAAAATCAAACCCAGCCACAACCACAATCTCCATTCTTCTTCTCCATACTCCGGTTAAACCCAGATCTTCAAAACCCCAGATCTGGAGGTGGACGATAATCTTCGCACCATGCAAACGACATTCTTTTCCAGCTTGCAGATCTACGGCGGTGATGGTGATTTCCTGCGGAATGAAGAAGGGTTCTCCGGTGATGGTGAAATTAGATGGATGAGGGAGGAGCAGAGATGGTGTTCGTCACAAATGAACATCAATCGAGAGGTGTTCGACACAAATAAACGTCACCTTCAACCACCAAATCACCACCTTCTCATCTACATCAACTGAAACAAATGGGTTTGAACAACTCCGGCGATGCTTTGAACAAATGGGTTTTTGAAGACAAATGGGTTTTTGCTCCCAGGTGGTTTCCATTGATTTTCATTGCGCAAGACTCAATGGATGTGTTGATGAAGAACCGGTGGTGGTGGCCGGCGGGTAAAGGTGGCGGTGCCGGCGGTCGATTTGGATGTTTGCCAAATATGGGAGATGGTGTAAGTGGGGATGTACATGTCAAATGACCAAATTGCCCCTAACTAACGGCTCAAATCTGACAGAGTTAGGGGGAAGGACCATGCGTGCAAAAAAAGGCATACTTTGGGTACTGCGCCTGCACTTAATGAAGTACAAGGACCATACGTGCAATTTGGCCAAACCACAGAGACCATTCTTGCAGTTAACTCTAAAAAAAATACACATCTAACATAAATATAAATATTTATTCATTATCATATGTATTTTACATGTCCAACCTGAGCTATTAAAAGTTTAAAACTAATACTAGAAGCAAAAAACCAGAAGTATCGAAACTAATGATTATCATAAAATCGTTCCAAAATCTTACGAAATCAATTAGCTCTTCCAGTATTTGGAAACATTTTAAATAACGAATCAATATCAGGTGAAGTAAAAAACTCCACGTTTCCGTTACCGTGACACGTAGACACTGGCCGGCGTTTCCTTGGCGGCGGCGGACACGGTAAAACTTTCGGTATCCTTGATTGATTTGACGTCGGAGTTGTTGAACCGTAAATCAAATTCTCATCTTCTTCTCTGCTGGATGTTTTGGTAGATATAGATCTCAGAGGAGCACGTAATATGATTCCAGCAACCATCCATTCGTTTCCTTCTCTAGATTCGCCATCTGATTGATGCATTTTCAATAAATTGATATCAGAAATTGAAAATATGAGCTTTTCTACCAAACAAATTTGCACTTTTTGGAGACAGTTTGGAGCTAAAACGAAAAGAAATGAGGGATCCGATGAGGATATAGGCTCAATTTGGTACTTTGAATGAAGGCGGCAAAATATGAAGAGGTGGAGAGAGAGAGGGGTGAATACTGAATAGTTTAGAATATATAAATGATATTAAGGAAATTTTGCATAGGATACTTTTGGTGTATAATTGAGGTGAGATATTTGAGCTGCCCGTCAAATGCCGGGCAGGATGGCAACACGAAATTCGAGTCAAATTTGGGTTTCGCGCGGTTTTCTAACAACGGCCATCGCTGGTTTTTGGGATTTTGACATTTTATTTTACCCTTTTAGTCTTTTACCTTTTATACACTATTTTCAGTTGGTTTGGGCTGGGCAGTAAATATATATTGGGCCTTTGGAACTTAATGCATAGATATGATTATGTTGGTAAAGCATAATTATGAAGGATTTTTCAGGGCATACGAGAACATGTAATTAACTAATTTAGCGTTTATTTCCTAAAAATGTATGGAACAATGTTGATCAACTTTAATTTCTTACATTGTATGCCCCTAGTACATATGTCAGAAAACCCAATTATTAATTATGAATTCGGCTTTCTCAGTTTGGTTTAGGATGTGTTTTGCCTGATTGGAACTCAAAATAAATCTCCAATTTAGTTAGGTCCCAACCTGAACCGAAAAACAAGAGTGCACTAGAAGAGAGTGGTACTCAACTCCGTTAAGTTGTTAACAATCTTGTGTGTTCTTTTTAACCCCTTAACTATTTTACATCAACACAATCACACCCTCATTGTAAATTTGTTTCACATGTAATATATCCCCATAATAAAGTTAAACGAAACTTTGTAAGCAACATTAAAGACTTCGGCACTTCACCCCAATTTTACTTACATATATAGTCATATACCCTAGGGGATGCAAACTAGCAAGGTCATGTAACTTGTCAAAACATATTGATGTCAAATGAGTAGCTTTTTTATACAAGTCTCGTCAGATTGTGTTATACGTGTTTTTAGTTTGTGTATTACATACAAACACGAAATCTGTTCAATCAAAACAATAGTATATTTGTTTCTTTCAATAAAAATGTTTAATATGATATAATAAACATCTTGATGCGATTTGGTGAAAATCGATTTGTTCGATCAGCTTGGCCTTTTACTCATTATGTTTATAGCTTTACTCATTATCATGTTAGTGAAAAAAAACACGTATAGCCTAATTTTTAGTGAATCGGCCGGGGAAAAGGTCGCCTTTTTTAGTGGATTGGTCGGGAAAAAAAGTAGCCTCTACAAGATCGGAGAAATTTCATTTATAATTCAACAAAAACTGAAAGCAAAAATTCTTTAGATACAAAATAATAATTAAGGGTTAAGACTATGTTCACACGAGCTAAATATGAGTATCTGTGAACTTTTAAAAGTAAAGAGAATTAGTGGATTACACATATCAATAATTTTATGAGTAGAATGATGTAATATTATGTATGAATCCATACAATTGTCCTTACTTAAAATTTCCAAATGAGCTCATCTTCGACTAGTATACTTCCTTCTAACAAGAACATGCATGTATTCTTAAATACATGATTGAAAAGACCAATCATATAGTCAACAGTAAACACCCTTCATCGTTCTATCTGGGCTAGAGTACAACAAAAAAGTTGGACATATAACATGGGAATTGGTTCAATTCCTTGTACCAAAGAGCATGGCCAGTCAGACACCCCGTCACCGTGGGCAGTTAGCCTCCAAAATGGCAACATGTGCATGCATTATATCCTCTACGTACTTTCATGTGCCTATCACATGCATTGTTTTGTCCTTTTACACAAATAATCACTCATCTTAATATGATTTTCTGTAGCTTATTTATTAACTCATCGGGAATACTTTCTTTTTTCTTTTGAAAGGTATTTTTGTTTATGACATATTTTGCCATGGTAGTCGAGCTTTGGTGGTGATTTATGTGACATAACCGTTGTCGCAGTCATTTCTGAACTTTACATTGGTCATCTGGTAAATGTTTACCTACGAAATACCCCATCTGTCCCTTAGGCTATCAGGTATGGGTCTCACCATAACATGAAAATTTCTGCCACATTATCTGCCACCTCAGCAACAACACCACACCACACCACACCACTTTATTCAGGAAATACCCATCACACCACACCACACCATTTCATTCCATTTAATTTTAAATACAAAAAATAAAGAGAAAGAAAAAAGAAAATATCCATCCAATCAGAAACATGCATTTTGTCTCCCCCTCCCGTTAAGATGTGTGGCCGTGGCCACACCAAACAACTTTTTCAACACCACTAGTGATGGGGGGCGGTGTTCCCCTCTTCTTAACCCCGTGTCCATCACTCCACCTCATCACCATGGTAACGCCAACATGCCCATACCGATCGGTCTTATTAAGTGTCCACTGCTAGACAGTATGCACACAATTTTACAAAAGTGTAATCATTACGTTGTTTACTAATGGAATCTCATATTAGCCCACTTAGAAATAAATTGATTTGTTGTTATTTGGAAGTGGACATATAATTTGGGAGAAACAAAAATAGTAATGTGCACACTTAATATGGGCGGAGTGAGTAGATCGGATCCATGACTTGTAGAAGATTATATCAGTTGTATCTACCGTTAGGCTATCAGAATACCAGAAACTTAATTCGAAATTACATTAATTGTTACCATGAAATAGTTCTATAAACTAGACAAACTTAGTTAAACGTATTACGATATTGGATGCCAAACTTTCTAATTATTCTCGGTTTTTCACCCAACACTTATGCGATACCAAACTTAATTGAACGATTTTTCTAATTACTTTGGCTTTTGGGAAGCAAACGGTTGTGAGGCTTACCATAAATGGCACTTGGGTGCGACATACGGATTTGTGATATGGACTAAAACCATCCGACACGTCACGCTCAAGAGTCGGTTCGAGTAAAGAGATGGTACTTGATACCTGTAATTAAATTTTATTAGCAAACATGTTACAATAAAATATTTCGTGATTACTTAGATATATTTATTATATTAATTACGGAATTTAGAAAAAAATGAACAGATTAATAACCAAAAAGTTAATCTCTTTCTTAAGCAAATTAAATAGAACTTCGTTTATTACACTGAACGTTCATGGTGTATGAACTTTATTATATGGAAGGTCATTTGCCCAAACCGCCATCTATTCTGGACGTTAAAATGGGTATGTGCTTCAAATTATGTAATCTTGTTTGAGTATCTATATACTTATGACATCACACATTTATTTTATTATTATTGTTATTACTATTCCCACCAAACACTTTTTTCGGATGTCTTTCGGAAAACAGTGTTTCTACTTTCGCATAAAGATCGACGGTCTACATTTCATCTCCTCATACCCCACATTTGGCAGCATTTAATATTGTTCTTGTTACGTGTCTCTCGTCCAATGATAATCTAGTAAGAATAACAATGTCACTACGTCAAGTTAAGGGCTAGAGTCGTGAGCCACGATTCTCTTATTGAATTATTGGTTGTACATGTAATAGTTGAAACATCGATGTTTTAGAGAAGGACAAATATTTCATACTCATTCCGAACTATTAATAGATGAAAATTTCCGAGGTTGTCCAATCCACTAAGACTGTCTTAATTACAAAACGAAATCGTTTTCAAAGATGAGATAACCGTATTCTTATCCTATAAAAACTTGAAATCATATAAAAAGAATTATACTTTATTACTAATTAGTTGATGCATATTAAGTAAATATTTATCTGCAATGTACGCCCTAACTACCACGGAAGCAATTTCTCTACCCGGATAGAAGTATTATTTCATCTGATTTAAAATAAGTGATACAATTTTTATTGTTTGATGTGTAAAATAAATGATATACTTTGATAATTTACCTTATTTGGTAAAAAAGTAGTGAAACTTACACCCACTAACTATTACTTTTAATTAGGGGTGTATCGAACAAAACCAACCAACATGCTACCAACTATACCAAGAATAGTTGGTAGCCAATATGTTGGTAGCCAACATGTTTGGTTGGTAGTACCATACCAATCATGTAGTCATGGTACGGTAATGGTACAAAAATTCATATACCATAGTAGTACCTTACCAACCAATAATTTACATATATATACATTATTTAGAAGAATTCGATAAAGGTAAACTACGTATGTATTATTTTTTAATAAAATTAATAATATCATAACATGAAAGAATTCAATTTATAACTTTTAAGCCTAACCGATCAATATATTAAATTTTTGTTATTGTGTTTGTATATAATGTTAATAATTAAGCATTTAAGCGTGTGAAGCTGACGAGAATGCTACAAGCTAGTGTATTATGATAAGAATACTACATAATTTGTACTTTATCGTAGATAGTGTTTATATCATATTTAACGTATACCATTACCAAATATAATAGTAAAGAAAAAGTATTTTTTTAGTTAATTCCAAATAAGTTTATGATATTAGTATATACCATTATCAATTCGTACCAACCATGATTGTTGGTAGCCAAACAAATTGGTACCAAGTATAGTTGGTGTGGTACTGGTAGCTAGATTAGTGTACCAAGTATAGTTGCCTAGTTGGTATGGTACACGATATGAGAAAAATATGTGTAGTACCCTACCATGTTCACCCCTATTTTTAATATTGTGAAATGACATCTTTACCATTGCTTTTACTTTTAAACATAATTAAATTCACTTTATTTAAAAGATGTGAAACTCATCTCTTACTTATTATCTTATTTAATACTCCATCCGTCCCACAAAAAACTTTCAATTTGATAAATTTGATGGGCTCCACATAATAAAATACTATTATTATTAAGGACCCCACCACTTATTATCCACTAACTATATTTCTCTCTCTAAACCAATCTTATATTTTAATCAAAATTATTACCAATGACCCCACCACTAACTATCACCTAATGTGTCAAACTCAAATGAGAAATTTTTTGTGGGACGAAGGGAGTATTATCTAACTATCATTGTAATCTTAATATATCACTAAATTTATCTCGAAGGAAGTACTATCTACAATCCACTTCCCTAATACTCGATTCACCGTAGTAGCCGGTAGGTATGAATGTATGATTGATTATTGTTGTTATTATATACGGTTATTCGTTAACAACAATAACAAAAATTCTCCACAAAAGATGCATTATAGTAACAAAATTATACCTTCATTTTAATGCTTCTTAATATACGTACATGTGCATACTTAATGGACTAGCTAGATAGATCCACCCTATAATTGTTTTGGACAATATTAACATATTTATGATGATTTATTGAGACATTGAGATTCAAACTAAAATCTTGATGACATGGGACCTAAAAGAGCCGCCCAACTGTGCTTTTGATTTTGTCTTTTTGAGGAAAACAAAATGTTACGTGTATATGAGCTGGATGTTTATAATTCATCTGCATTCCAAATCTACTACTATAGAACCGGTTAAGACATAAGAGTGATCAAAACTTCATTATCTCTTGCTTTACATAATGTGATCGAAGGATTTGACTGCTAGGTCTCGGTTGGATATATTTTTTATCAGGTTGCAATTTTTTATGTATGAATCTATCTATTATTTATACATATCACAATTAATTATGTAATTAGATAGATTAATTAGTTAGAATTATTTTAATAAGGAGATGTAAATTGCTAAGGATGTGAAATTATTCAAATTATTTAAGAGGTTAGGCGTCTTCATTCTCGTAAATTAAACATTGGCGTGTCACTTTTGTTTGTAAACTCAAACCAAGCTGATCTCATAAAGAAGTTGTCAAATCCCAACATAAATAAACATCCAAACATCCTCTAAACCATACAATTATAATGTTTAATTTGGAGATTACAAAAAATTATCTTTAATCACTTAAATATAACATATTTTAAAGTAATAAACCCAAAATGATATATGGAATAAAATGGTAAGTAACGTAGCTTAATTGTTAAAAGGATTTGGTGGACGCCACGTCATCAAATCGTAGGCCATGTGGACCGTCCAATCGACAGAAGGGGCGGCGAACAAAGACAATAAAACTTTAGGCTTTGGGCGGTCGACGTATGCAACATTATTGTGTCCACGGTCTCATTATTCTCCTTTAAGTGGCCTTTCGCACCTCTTTTTTCCATTCTAAAATTTGATCCTTCTATTTTTAATTTGATTCAAAATTCTATTTTAAGATGATCATACAATTTGGAAGATAATTCGAGACTTTATGGTTTAAATTCACATATTTTTTGAAGATAGTAAGTTGGGGGTTTATCGGGTTCTTGTTGGTCAGGTTAATATTCCAATGTTAAGTTTAATGGTCTAAGCTTACGATCAAACACATCGAGATTTAACAAACGATTCTAATATAAAATATTGCTTAACTCCGTCTATATAAGGTGTAACACCTCAATTTTTAAAACACCTTTTAAATCATATTTTTAAATAAAAATATTACAAAGTCCAATATCCCAAAAATACGGTTTAACAAAAACCTTTGAAAAGATTATCAGAGTATTAAAATCCGGTGTTACATAAATAATATCATAAACATAGGATAACGGGATCTACCTATAAGCTCCCGAACTAAAACATCTCTAGGCCACCTCTATCGCGACCTTCTATTCCTTCAATCCCGAACCTGAGTACATAGCCAAAAACAAAGTAGTACGTGAGACAAAATAGTCTCGTGAGATACATGGGTTTTCGACCCATTCTCAAATATAATAAAAGTCGTATTCATTACTTTTCTTTATTCATTTATTTCTTATTTAATTCGTGATCTTATCATTTTTATACATATATACTAGTAAGCTAACCATAAGCTTACTCTCATCATAATCACATACTTGTAAGCTAGCCTTTGCTTACACATACTTTATCACATACGCTACGGACCTCTCCGAATCAAACTCCCCCGATGTGGGTTATCTAGGTAAACTCCTCCGTTTCCGGGTTATCTATTGCTCCCCTGATTTCCGGGTTATCTGAAACTCCTCCGATTTCCGGGTTATCTGAAACTCCTCCGATTTCCGGGTTATCTATGCGCAGGGTGGTACCGCCCCAAGTATGTGTCACTAACTCCCCCAACTTGTGTGGGTTATCTGTGATCCAGATCCTTTTCTCAACACATATTGAAATTATCAAATACGGGCCTATGCCCCAATAATACATACTCAAACATAAATTAGAATACATCTATTCTAATTATCATATTATTCTCGTTTCTTATTCAATTACAATATTGACTTTACCAAGTCATTTATTAAATAAAACATATTTATCATTTATCAAAATTATATTACTTTAACTTCTTTTTGACTAGAATGCATATTTATTACTAGTCACTTTCTATCTATTCTCTTAACAATTCAATCACTACCTTTATAAGTATAATATACTAATCAATATTCGTTACTTAAAAATCGTCGTTGTTAGCTTTATTAATACATATTATTAATAAACCAAATATCATAGTTACTTAATCATTACTCTTAATCAAACATCATATTAATAAAAAGTTATTAATTACTTTTCATTATTATAATCTCTTTCAAAAATCATTAGTCATTTAGACATACTTAAATAGTTTATTACTTGCATTCTCTTAACTTTTTAATCATATCTTTATTAAAAATATTTATTAATAAAGACTCATAACACACCATAGTTTTCAAAATCATTTGCTATGTACTCAGTAAAAGTCTCATGTACTTACCTTAGCCAAGCTTACTCCACATCGTGTTCATTAACACGAATCCTTGCTTTCCAACTTGTGAAATGTCACCAATCTTTAGGTCTTCTTGACCTACCATCAATATCATCATATAATCTAGTTATTATCCATAACTATTCACTAATCAATCTAAAATAACCTCCTTAACCAGCAAGTTCATCCAACTTGGTGGAATCTCAAACCCTAGTTCAAGATTTCCATCAACAAAACCCAAATCTAACAAGAACACAATGTTCTTAAGCTTACAAAGAGTGTTCTACACTCATCTTAGTCATCTTCCCCAAAGATAACTTGGTAGGTTACCCAAACCACCATTTTCCCCAAATAAAGTTCATAACTAGCTAGATAATCATCAAATCCATGTTATGAACACATTTTCCTTGACAATATGTTGTAGATCTAAGTTATATAAACCCAATTTCATCACCCATTACAAACCCTCCAACTAGTGTTTGCATACTTCACCATTTTCACCTAAAAACATCATCCATAACTAAAAGGAGTAGAGGTTTACCTTATATTTCAACAATGGAGTGAGAATCACGTGATTTGGAGTCCAAAATCGGCTCCAAACGACCTTTTCCACTCAAAAACGTATACTCACATGTAGAGAGGAGTTCTAGGTTTTAAATTGCACAAAATGGCTGAAATCCCGATTTTATTCAGCTTCAGCAAAAGTTCGCGCCGTGAACTCAGGCGTGAACTTCCCGCGTCAGAACCCAAAAATCTCTGTCGATAGTTCACGGTCGTGAACTAAAGTTCGCGCCGTGAACTCAGTCGTGAACTAGTTCCCGCCGTGAACTCGGGCGTGAATTTTTCCAGCAATCTTTGTTTCAGCTTAAACAATGGATTTCACATAGCAAACGATGTCCGATTGACACGAAACCAAATCCCACGTTTTTTAAATGATTTATTCTTATTTATCATATTTTTCTCATAATTTATTCGATACAAAATTTCATATTGTTACATAAAGACTCAAATATACATATCTTTCATTCATGCGACGACATGTGTCTATTGTACAAAAACAAACTCTATTCAATTATATTTACCAATAGTAATTACAAACAACATATTTTGATATTACATATCGTTATTGTATTCAAATATCTGCAAATTAAAGTAATCATAACATTATTTAATGGTAAAAATATGTTTAATTTTAAAGGAAAAAAATCGTTTAAACTTTAAATTAAGTCTAATCAGGTCATCTCAAAACCCGATAAATGTAAGCACTAATAAATCAATATCCGACCTGGTTCCAATGTCGGGTTAAAAAACCTGATATCAATACTCAAATACACTCATCCAAGCTAGCATAACTGGGTTTGGCTTCGGATCGAATTGTCCCTTTAAACACCCCTATTCACTTCCATGCTTTCAGTTAGAAGCTGGGGGGATCATGTAAAAAAGCTTGTGGGTGCCATATACGAAAATAGTAACATAACCATAATCTGCAGTGATTTTGCAAAAATGAAGGAATGAAAAGCCACTAAATCCGTTTGTAATCATGCAGAAATATAAAGTTTTACAGATCCGTTGATAATCTTGATTCTTGCATTTTTTTTTCTTGTAAACACATAGTCATTTAGAAGAAAATAAAAATAATTTCATGGGGTCCCCTATCCCCATCCCCTTCCATTACATGTAGATGTGCCCCCTGATGGCCTGATTAGGAGTTTGAAGATAAAAGGTGGGTGGGTACACCGAAGGAAAATAAAAGGAATAAAAACGTATTAATAATTAAATATTTATATTTATATTAAGAGAAATAACGTTGTATATTTAATATAAGGGGAAAAGATAATAAAAGAAAATTAAATTTCCAATCCACCTCTCAATTTCGTGACTCAGAAAAAGCATCTGCCACGTCTTTAAAATGAATATGAAATATAAATTAATGCCGTTTAAAAAAAATACAAATTAATTATCAACCACGTGTATACTTTAAATTCAGTACACTAGCATGAAATAAAGCGTAACTCTACATTGAAGAAATTAAAACAGCATTTTTAAGGCCGTGACCGTAACTTGATACCGTCCAATTGCGTCATCACCTATACTGATATTCTAGTTTAAAAACAGCATTTTTAAGATGTTGGAACTTAAAGAGTGTTCCCTATTAGTCTGTACTCATGTGTTTAAAACCCCTTGTATATATAATGTATTGACAACGGTTGGGAGTCGTCTTTTGATCAATGAAAAATATTCTTGTAACATTAAGTACTACTGTAATTTATATAAATATAAGATTTGAGTTACGTTGGTGTTTAAAAGTTCTAAATATCATTATGGTTACTTTTTGACTAATTAAAAAGCTGATCAATAGCTTTCCCACTTACAATAATTCGATAACTCCTTGTATTTGATAAGATAACGTCCTTGGACCACCGAAAGCAACAATATGTAGACGTTTCACTAACTTGTACCGCTATTTAGATTGACTATAATACCCATTTACTAATTATGATTAGCTCCAAAAATATGTAAGACGATCCTAAACTTGTACTCACTAGAATTGCATAAATTCATGCTAAACCCCAAATTAAACAACATATGATGCCAAAAAGAGGGTTTAATGTGTTTCTTAGCAATGATCTATGAAACTAAGTTTAAAGTCCTCAAAAGTGTAGCTTAAGGTCTCTCTCGACAATAATATCTATTTTTTTCGTCAGTTTTGGCACATGAGCACCACATCAATACTTCTAAACTGTCACACTTATGCCAAATTGCCAATAACATTCATTCACTTCCTTCATCAAAGAGTACAACGTCTACACCAAAGGTTACACATTTCTTTTGAATCTAGTGCAAAGTACAACTTCTACAACAAAAAGCACAAGTCTCCACTTCATTTAATCACTTTCTCTCTTAATCTTTCTACCACTTTTTATCTTTCTCACTAAACTCTATCGCTCAAGTGAAAAATCCTAACTGAAGAGTCAAATCCTAACCAAAGAGTTAACTCACAAGACGATGCCAACAATATCACTTAAATGGAAACCAACGAGCATGTTGACACGGATCTAATGAATAGAATTGAATCGCCAAGATCATTTTGATAAAAAACTAGATTGTTATTAAAAAGAATATAATGTTTAAACCATATTTAACATACTAATTACTGTATTTATTAAAAATTCTTTTAAGACTTCTAATAGAGAAATGTTTATGGTCCATCCCAGTCAGTCATTTTGCCACCGTAGGTAGCATGCATCGGTGACTTGTACGCTTGAAACATTATGAATTATTAAGGAGTTGGATTAAAATCTGTGTATTAGCCTGGCTGAGCATGTGATCATTCAGTACGTAGGCCTAGACACAAATTGTACTAAAAAGCAATATCCAAGTGGCATTTTTGTCATTTACCTGCTACTTTATCAATACGTTAAATCAAGGGGCCATAAGGTGATGATATATATAGTCTCTTGTTTTGAAAGTTGAAGCCATCTCAAATTGTGAAGCCTTTTCAGTCATCATCTCACAGTATTGACTGTGAGAATTCTCCCGCTGACTCTACATAAGCATTAAGCGATGGCAACTGAAACTCAAATTCCCGAATTTGTATGCTTAAAGGTTAGTGATTTTAGTTTTATATCTTAATTATTTTTGTTATATGATATGATCACTAGATATAGATATAGTTTTGGATCATAATTTGCATGTTTGATTTGTCCGATCCGGGATCCTGATCATAGTGAAGTAAAAAGGAGATTTACATATATACTGAAAGACTGAACGATTAACCATCCGGTAATAGCCTAGTGGTAAGGGACACCTGAAATGATATCTTAGATGTCAAGGGTTAGATCACTCCGGGTGAACTTCTTTAATATATCAATTGGATAGAAAGATCAAATACTTCTTTAATGTTTAAAGCAGTTTAAATTGTTAGTAAGATCGTCATGTATTTTATTCGTAAATATATCAAGAAAAAAAGGAAATTGAAAAGTGAAGTAAATTTTGCAGTTGGAGTCTTGGTGATCGTACCTTTACAAGGCTAGATGACTTTTTTTATTGGTTTAAAAGTTTACCCGCTAAAAATTGGGTCAGGTGGGCCGTGTAGTAAAGTTAAAAGGGTATAGTTTTGTACCAGGTGAAAAACTTTGGATCTAATTGACTCAAAACACTTTTTGTCCACAAATTTAAAGCTTTTTATAAACAATTAGTAAATCAAATATGATTACAAAACTTCTATTATTCTAATAATAATCTTTTATTTAATAATGTAATTGACAACTTTTGATAACATGTACCTCTATATTTTTGATTTACTAATTGTTTAATACATCTATATTTTTCGGTTTCCAGACAGTTACATACGCAAAAATACCTCTAAATTTTTTTCTTAGTATTAATAACACGTACACTATATAGTTAATTCTGATACCATAGATTTGATTTTCGTGCAGAGCTGTGAAACCGAAGATAATGCATGGTCAAGTGAACTTCCTGGAAACAAAGTGAAGCAACTTGAAACTGTAAATACAGAAGTAGAAACTGGTAAACTGACCAATGAGAGTGGAACTTTTTTACAAGCACTCTCAGATCCCATGGTCAACGCTGGTCAACACAGCAAAATACCAGAAAGTTGTGAGGCTACTACCACAATACAAGGCCAGGAAGAAGAAGAAAAGACCAAGTCCTTCACAGAAGCTGTTTCAACACAAACAGAAGCTGGAAAAGAAGAAACTATTGAAAATGAAGAAAAGAATGATGAAAAGGTTACTGATAGGAATGGCGTTACAAGGTCACAAGATGCAGTGTTTGAGGATATAATAAAGGAAACAACGGACGGTCAAGATGCAGCCACAGAGTTCCTCAAGGAAGAAACGGAGGATAAAGTAATTGATGCTCAAAAGGTATATAAGGCAATTTCAACCCATTTATAAAGCTTTGGCTAAAAAACGGTTTAAACGGGTCAAAAGATTTTTTAACATGTATTCAGAAGCTTACAACGTCCAAACTTATTTTATTTAGAAAAGATGATATTATTATTTTAATAATTTACTTTTCAAATGAATATTTGTACATTAATTATATTCATATAGGCAAGTGAGGAGTGTGAAATTGGAGCAAAGGAGAAAGAAGAAGAAAAGCCTGAGGAAATTGAGCAAGAAGAAGAAACTGCAGAAATCAGGCCAAGTGTTGAAATAGAGGAGAAATTGGATGAAAAAGAGGAAAAGACTGATAGCCCCTTGATCAAGGAAGTAACCGTTTCAGAGAAGGCTGAAAATCAACAAGAGGTTAACATGTTAGAAAAAGAGCAAGGTGAGAAAGACGCTACATTCGCACAAGATGTAACACTTGAAAAGGCTGATAATGAAGAAGTTAAAACTAAAGAAAGTTCAAATGATGAAACTGAAGAGATAGGAAACATTATCGAAAAACCAGAGCAAATAAATGTCATTCCCACTGATGTTTACATCTCAACACAAGCACAAGCAACTACCGAAAAGGAAGATGCAGAGGACAAATCAATTGATGCTCAAGAGGTAACTTATCTTCATCCTAAGTAAATCTACGACTATTTACATGTCTCAACTGTAACACAACAGATATTATGAAAATCAGAAAAAAAGGCATTTAGATGAATACTAACCGCCCATAAACCAGAAAAATGATACACAAAATAACGCATATAAAGCAAGCTGATAATGCAAGAGGCCAACTTAATGTCAACAGATTAATCAATGCTCCTGTCCCCTGTTAAATTTGTATCAAATTAAACTATGTCGCTATGAATAAATGAGCGGGAAAAATGCATCTTGGAAAAGCTTTAACCTGAAGAGAGTTCCGTACTATTAAATGTAAATTGTTTGAAATTATATGAGACAATTTTTGACAATCTGCACCAAGTCTGCTGGTTAAATTTCCAACTGGTTCTCTATCAAAAAAGGGTACATCCTGAAAAAAGTAACTACTGAATACGTAAATATGTAAAATGTTATAGTAAATTTGAAATGTGATGTATATGGTTTATCAGAAACAGCAATCACCTGAGATAATATATTCGTGTACAAAGATTCCCTTAAACGCTTGAGCTGTGAAAATCAAATAAACTGTCAATTAGTGGGCAAATGTAAGCAGAGAATGAACTAATGACGGATTAGATAACGTTTTATAATCTAATGAGTTAAGTTAACAACAGAACATATCAACTCCAGAAGAAGTCACTCACCAGGATCATATTTGCGATTCCAAAACAACCACTTCTTAATCCGCTGAAATTCAAAAAGAAGAAATCTCAATAAAAAAGGGAATCAATTGCATGCTAAATTACTACTTACCTGCATATTCCGGAAGCAAAACACAGAAACGTCAAGATCTTCAAGTTTCTACAGAACACCAATGTTTCACCCTTTTGTGCTGCAAATATAGATGTTGTCAATAAGTTTGGTATTGATATCTCTGAAAGCTGCATATCAAAATTAGTTATTAATTGAATGCAAATTACCAAACTGAATTCAACTAACCATAGCACAAGTTTCAAAATCAAAAGTAAATAGACTAAGGTGAATCAATAATAGTCAATCCGTTAAACAAGCATACCGCGGCAAAAGTTAACGAGACGAATCCAATGTATATAACCAATTTATCATCTGCCACCAATTCCCAAATTCGACGAAGAACAGACAAAACGGTAACGGGATTGACTGGTTTGACCACACCAGCTTCATCTTCTTCCTCTAACTTCCACCAATTTCCACCAGGGATAAAATCAACCCATTTTGTAGCGTTGATTTTGTGTTCTGGAATTACAGGTTTGCTTAGAGATACTGAACCGAGATTGAGGCAGCAGGTGCTTGAAAGGTTGAATTTGGTGGGTGAACCTTGATATCGGATACTCGCGCGGTATGAAAATGTGGTAACGAAACGACGAATGGGCTTGTTTTTAAGAATTTGATACCTGGAATTCAGTTGAGATGCGGCCATTGATGATTCCGCTGTGTGCTTGAGTGGTGTTCATTGGTTGCCGTCTAGGTGTTCGATCAAATGTCCACCATATGACGTTTATCTAAGAAAGAAATATAAACTATAAATAGAATAATCTAAGAAGTAAACACAAACTGGTCCTATGGTCTAGTGGTTAGGACATTGGACTCTGAATCCAGTAACCCGAGTTCAAGTCTCGGTAGGACCTTCTCTTTTTATTTATTTTTCCTCTACAAACCTCACACTTTAAAATAGTACAACCTGCAATGAAAGTTGTACCAAACTGAAAAATAAGTCCTTACTTTTTTATTTGATTTATATATGTTATTGGACTAACCACTGTTTTTGTTATATGTAGTAGTAGTAAAATTAAATATGTTTTGCAAAGAAAAATGCACATAGTTCTCGATTTTAAGTGAAGATAGTTTCTAAATTGTCATACGAAGTATTTCTTACTACTTCATTATAGACTTATCAAAACTATCAAATATGCTACAACTATTTATCAATTCTTTTAACTTCATGTGCAAGACTTTTACTCATATTTATCTCTCTTAACAGAATATCAATTTTCCATTATTTTATCCCACAAAACAGTTAATTATTTCGACAAAAAATAATAATAAAATAAGCTTTCAAAACACACTCTGGTCTCTAATATGGCAGCAAAGTTGCATTAATGTGAATTGTGATCCAATTCCTACATGACTCTTATATAACCAAATGTGATTTTTAAGTATAATAATTAACGGAAAAACATAACTATTATATTTAACAATTGTAATTTTAAAAAGTAATTATTTCAGGTTAAAAAAATAATTGACAACGATAGTCATCATAGCATAAGATGTGCTATCAATATCATATTATAGCCAAAATGACTATATAATATGGTAATACTGCAATAACACATACATTAAAATTATTCTTTTTCCTATAACATTCTTATAACACTTATCTGAATCTCATAAAAATACTTCAACTCGATCATAATTTGCCAGAGAAAAGAAAAAAGAAAATTATTTTAACGCCGGTGTCCTATGGCGGGTTAAAGATGCTTTAACAACCCTTTAACATAACCATACTGTGACCTTTAAGAGTTGTGTTAAGATCTTAAGACATACATTATCAACTTGTAAGTTGTAAATTAATTAACAACTATGTTATACTGGTAGTAATAGTGCGTCCCAACCCAACCAATGTGTTGCCCCATTACATGAGGTACCAACGACGTGTCCCCCAAGCATTTTCAAGTGGGTTTGGTCGCTCTGGCGACCGAACCAAATCACATGTAGTGGGTAATGAGAACTTGTACATTAAGCATTATAAGTGATATATGTATTAATAAAATCAATTTTAAAATTTGATATAGAGTTTGTTCACCATTATAAGATTTTGCATAAGATTTATCATCGAAAAAAACTATGTAACGCTTATATAACAACATTGAAGTTTCGTCACCACTACCGGTAATTTAAGGTATTCAATTTTTGAAACTTTAAATGATTAACCCAAACCATCATATTTGAATAAAAAACGAAACTATAGAATTGAGCATAAAAAAAGAGTTAAATGCAAGAATGGTCCATGTGGTCTGGCCAAATTGCACGTATGATCCTTGTACTTCATTAAGTGCAGGCGCAGTACCCAAAGTATGCATTTTTTTGCACGCATGGTCCCTCCGCCATAACACTGTTAATTCAACTCCGTTAGTTGAGGGTATCCTGGTCATTTCAACATCTTTGGTCCCACCACTCCAACTTTTCACACTCTCTCTTGTTTGAATCATCTTCAACCCCTCACCATCTCAAGAACACAAAACCCAAATCAAAATCATATTTCAAAATTTCAACAAGTGATACAGGCATATATGTACAGATCTATACATGTGCAATAAATCAATTACAAAACCCAAATCAAAATCAAACCCAGCCACAACCACAATCTCCATTCTTCTTCTCCATACTCCGGTTAAACCCAGATCTTCAAAACCCCAGATCTGGAGGTGGACGATAATCTTCGCACCATGCAAACGACATTCTTTTCCAGCTTGCAGATCTACGGCGGTGATGGTGATTTCCTGCGGAATGAAGAAGGGTTCTCCGGTGATGGTGAAATTAGATGGATGAGGGAGGAGCAGAGATGGTGTTCGTCACAAATGAACATCAATCGAGAGGTGTTCGACACAAATAAACGTCACCTTCAACCACCAAATCACCACCTTCTCATCTACATCAACTGAAACAAATGGGTTTGAACAACTCCGGCGATGCTTTGAACAAATGGGTTTTTGAAGACAAATGGGTTTTTGCTCCCAGGTGGTTTCCATTGATTTTCATTGCGCAAGACTCAATGGATGTGTTGATGAAGAACCGGTGGTGGTGGCCGGCGGGTAAAGGTGGCGGTGCCGGCGGTCGATTTGGATGTTTGCCAAATATGGGAGATGGTGTAAGTGGGGATGTACATGTCAAATGACCAAATTGCCCCTAACTAACGGCTCAAATCTGACAGAGTTAGGGGGAAGGACCATGCGTGCAAAAAAAGGCATACTTTGGGTACTGCGCCTGCACTTAATGAAGTACAAGGACCATACGTGCAATTTGGCCAAACCACAGAGACCATTCTTGCAGTTAACTCTAAAAAAAATACACATCTAACATAAATATAAATATTTATTCATTATCATATGTATTTTACATGTCCAACCTGAGCTATTAAAAGTTTAAAACTAATACTAGAAGCAAAAAACCAGAAGTATCGAAACTAATGATTATCATAAAATCGTTCCAAAATCTTACGAAATCAATTAGCTCTTCCAGTATTTGGAAACATTTTAAATAACGAATCAATATCAGGTGAAGTAAAAAACTCCACGTTTCCGTTACCGTGACACGTAGACACTGGCCGGCGTTTCCTTGGCGGCGGCGGACACGGTAAAACTTTCGGTATCCTTGATTGATTTGACGTCGGAGTTGTTGAACCGTAAATCAAATTCTCATCTTCTTCTCTGCTGGATGTTTTGGTAGATATAGATCTCAGAGGAGCACGTAATATGATTCCAGCAACCATCCATTCGTTTCCTTCTCTAGATTCGCCATCTGATTGATGCATTTTCAATAAATTGATATCAGAAATTGAAAATATGAGCTTTTCTACCAAACAAATTTGCACTTTTTGGAGACAGTTTGGAGCTAAAACGAAAAGAAATGAGGGATCCGATGAGGATATAGGCTCAATTTGGTACTTTGAATGAAGGCGGCAAAATATGAAGAGGTGGAGAGAGAGAGGGGTGAATACTGAATAGTTTAGAATATATAAATGATATTAAGGAAATTTTGCATAGGATACTTTTGGTGTATAATTGAGGTGAGATATTTGAGCTGCCCGTCAAATGCCGGGCAGGATGGCAACACGAAATTCGAGTCAAATTTGGGTTTCGCGCGGTTTTCTAACAACGGCCATCGCTGGTTTTTGGGATTTTGACATTTTATTTTACCCTTTTAGTCTTTTACCTTTTATACACTATTTTCAGTTGGTTTGGGCTGGGCAGTAAATATATATTGGGCCTTTGGAACTTAATGCATAGATATGATTATGTTGGTAAAGCATAATTATGAAGGATTTTTCAGGGCATACGAGAACATGTAATTAACTAATTTAGCGTTTATTTCCTAAAAATGTATGGAACAATGTTGATCAACTTTAATTTCTTACATTGTATGCCCCTAGTACATATGTCAGAAAACCCAATTATTAATTATGAATTCGGCTTTCTCAGTTTGGTTTAGGATGTGTTTTGCCTGATTGGAACTCAAAATAAATCTCCAATTTAGTTAGGTCCCAACCTGAACCGAAAAACAAGAGTGCACTAGAAGAGAGTGGTACTCAACTCCGTTAAGTTGTTAACAATCTTGTGTGTTCTTTTTAACCCCTTAACTATTTTACATCAACACAATCACACCCTCATTGTAAATTTGTTTCACATGTAATATATCCCCATAATAAAGTTAAACGAAACTTTGTAAGCAACATTAAAGACTTCGGCACTTCACCCCAATTTTACTTACATATATAGTCATATACCCTAGGGGATGCAAACTAGCAAGGTCATGTAACTTGTCAAAACATATTGATGTCAAATGAGTAGCTTTTTTATACAAGTCTCGTCAGATTGTGTTATACGTGTTTTTAGTTTGTGTATTACATACAAACACGAAATCTGTTCAATCAAAACAATAGTATATTTGTTTCTTTCAATAAAAATGTTTAATATGATATAATAAACATCTTGATGCGATTTGGTGAAAATCGATTTGTTCGATCAGCTTGGCCTTTTACTCATTATGTTTATAGCTTTACTCATTATCATGTTAGTGAAAAAAAACACGTATAGCCTAATTTTTAGTGAATCGGCCGGGGAAAAGGTCGCCTTTTTTAGTGGATTGGTCGGGAAAAAAAGTAGCCTCTACAAGATCGGAGAAATTTCATTTATAATTCAACAAAAACTGAAAGCAAAAATTCTTTAGATACAAAATAATAATTAAGGGTTAAGACTATGTTCACACGAGCTAAATATGAGTATCTGTGAACTTTTAAAAGTAAAGAGAATTAGTGGATTACACATATCAATAATTTTATGAGTAGAATGATGTAATATTATGTATGAATCCATACAATTGTCCTTACTTAAAATTTCCAAATGAGCTCATCTTCGACTAGTATACTTCCTTCTAACAAGAACATGCATGTATTCTTAAATACATGATTGAAAAGACCAATCATATAGTCAACAGTAAACACCCTTCATCGTTCTATCTGGGCTAGAGTACAACAAAAAAGTTGGACATATAACATGGGAATTGGTTCAATTCCTTGTACCAAAGAGCATGGCCAGTCAGACACCCCGTCACCGTGGGCAGTTAGCCTCCAAAATGGCAACATGTGCATGCATTATATCCTCTACGTACTTTCATGTGCCTATCACATGCATTGTTTTGTCCTTTTACACAAATAATCACTCATCTTAATATGATTTTCTGTAGCTTATTTATTAACTCATCGGGAATACTTTCTTTTTTCTTTTGAAAGGTATTTTTGTTTATGACATATTTTGCCATGGTAGTCGAGCTTTGGTGGTGATTTATGTGACATAACCGTTGTCGCAGTCATTTCTGAACTTTACATTGGTCATCTGGTAAATGTTTACCTACGAAATACCCCATCTGTCCCTTAGGCTATCAGGTATGGGTCTCACCATAACATGAAAATTTCTGCCACATTATCTGCCACCTCAGCAACAACACCACACCACACCACACCACTTTATTCAGGAAATACCCATCACACCACACCACACCATTTCATTCCATTTAATTTTAAATACAAAAAATAAAGAGAAAGAAAAAAGAAAATATCCATCCAATCAGAAACATGCATTTTGTCTCCCCCTCCCGTTAAGATGTGTGGCCGTGGCCACACCAAACAACTTTTTCAACACCACTAGTGATGGGGGGCGGTGTTCCCCTCTTCTTAACCCCGTGTCCATCACTCCACCTCATCACCATGGTAACGCCAACATGCCCATACCGATCGGTCTTATTAAGTGTCCACTGCTAGACAGTATGCACACAATTTTACAAAAGTGTAATCATTACGTTGTTTACTAATGGAATCTCATATTAGCCCACTTAGAAATAAATTGATTTGTTGTTATTTGGAAGTGGACATATAATTTGGGAGAAACAAAAATAGTAATGTGCACACTTAATATGGGCGGAGTGAGTAGATCGGATCCATGACTTGTAGAAGATTATATCAGTTGTATCTACCGTTAGGCTATCAGAATACCAGAAACTTAATTCGAAATTACATTAATTGTTACCATGAAATAGTTCTATAAACTAGACAAACTTAGTTAAACGTATTACGATATTGGATGCCAAACTTTCTAATTATTCTCGGTTTTTCACCCAACACTTATGCGATACCAAACTTAATTGAACGATTTTTCTAATTACTTTGGCTTTTGGGAAGCAAACGGTTGTGAGGCTTACCATAAATGGCACTTGGGTGCGACATACGGATTTGTGATATGGACTAAAACCATCCGACACGTCACGCTCAAGAGTCGGTTCGAGTAAAGAGATGGTACTTGATACCTGTAATTAAATTTTATTAGCAAACATGTTACAATAAAATATTTCGTGATTACTTAGATATATTTATTATATTAATTACGGAATTTAGAAAAAAATGAACAGATTAATAACCAAAAAGTTAATCTCTTTCTTAAGCAAATTAAATAGAACTTCGTTTATTACACTGAACGTTCATGGTGTATGAACTTTATTATATGGAAGGTCATTTGCCCAAACCGCCATCTATTCTGGACGTTAAAATGGGTATGTGCTTCAAATTATGTAATCTTGTTTGAGTATCTATATACTTATGACATCACACATTTATTTTATTATTATTGTTATTACTATTCCCACCAAACACTTTTTTCGGATGTCTTTCGGAAAACAGTGTTTCTACTTTCGCATAAAGATCGACGGTCTACATTTCATCTCCTCATACCCCACATTTGGCAGCATTTAATATTGTTCTTGTTACGTGTCTCTCGTCCAATGATAATCTAGTAAGAATAACAATGTCACTACGTCAAGTTAAGGGCTAGAGTCGTGAGCCACGATTCTCTTATTGAATTATTGGTTGTACATGTAATAGTTGAAACATCGATGTTTTAGAGAAGGACAAATATTTCATACTCATTCCGAACTATTAATAGATGAAAATTTCCGAGGTTGTCCAATCCACTAAGACTGTCTTAATTACAAAACGAAATCGTTTTCAAAGATGAGATAACCGTATTCTTATCCTATAAAAACTTGAAATCATATAAAAAGAATTATACTTTATTACTAATTAGTTGATGCATATTAAGTAAATATTTATCTGCAATGTACGCCCTAACTACCACGGAAGCAATTTCTCTACCCGGATAGAAGTATTATTTCATCTGATTTAAAATAAGTGATACAATTTTTATTGTTTGATGTGTAAAATAAATGATATACTTTGATAATTTACCTTATTTGGTAAAAAAGTAGTGAAACTTACACCCACTAACTATTACTTTTAATTAGGGGTGTATCGAACAAAACCAACCAACATGCTACCAACTATACCAAGAATAGTTGGTAGCCAATATGTTGGTAGCCAACATGTTTGGTTGGTAGTACCATACCAATCATGTAGTCATGGTACGGTAATGGTACAAAAATTCATATACCATAGTAGTACCTTACCAACCAATAATTTACATATATATACATTATTTAGAAGAATTCGATAAAGGTAAACTACGTATGTATTATTTTTTAATAAAATTAATAATATCATAACATGAAAGAATTCAATTTATAACTTTTAAGCCTAACCGATCAATATATTAAATTTTTGTTATTGTGTTTGTATATAATGTTAATAATTAAGCATTTAAGCGTGTGAAGCTGACGAGAATGCTACAAGCTAGTGTATTATGATAAGAATACTACATAATTTGTACTTTATCGTAGATAGTGTTTATATCATATTTAACGTATACCATTACCAAATATAATAGTAAAGAAAAAGTATTTTTTTAGTTAATTCCAAATAAGTTTATGATATTAGTATATACCATTATCAATTCGTACCAACCATGATTGTTGGTAGCCAAACAAATTGGTACCAAGTATAGTTGGTGTGGTACTGGTAGCTAGATTAGTGTACCAAGTATAGTTGCCTAGTTGGTATGGTACACGATATGAGAAAAATATGTGTAGTACCCTACCATGTTCACCCCTATTTTTAATATTGTGAAATGACATCTTTACCATTGCTTTTACTTTTAAACATAATTAAATTCACTTTATTTAAAAGATGTGAAACTCATCTCTTACTTATTATCTTATTTAATACTCCATCCGTCCCACAAAAAACTTTCAATTTGATAAATTTGATGGGCTCCACATAATAAAATACTATTATTATTAAGGACCCCACCACTTATTATCCACTAACTATATTTCTCTCTCTAAACCAATCTTATATTTTAATCAAAATTATTACCAATGACCCCACCACTAACTATCACCTAATGTGTCAAACTCAAATGAGAAATTTTTTGTGGGACGAAGGGAGTATTATCTAACTATCATTGTAATCTTAATATATCACTAAATTTATCTCGAAGGAAGTACTATCTACAATCCACTTCCCTAATACTCGATTCACCGTAGTAGCCGGTAGGTATGAATGTATGATTGATTATTGTTGTTATTATATACGGTTATTCGTTAACAACAATAACAAAAATTCTCCACAAAAGATGCATTATAGTAACAAAATTATACCTTCATTTTAATGCTTCTTAATATACGTACATGTGCATACTTAATGGACTAGCTAGATAGATCCACCCTATAATTGTTTTGGACAATATTAACATATTTATGATGATTTATTGAGACATTGAGATTCAAACTAAAATCTTGATGACATGGGACCTAAAAGAGCCGCCCAACTGTGCTTTTGATTTTGTCTTTTTGAGGAAAACAAAATGTTACGTGTATATGAGCTGGATGTTTATAATTCATCTGCATTCCAAATCTACTACTATAGAACCGGTTAAGACATAAGAGTGATCAAAACTTCATTATCTCTTGCTTTACATAATGTGATCGAAGGATTTGACTGCTAGGTCTCGGTTGGATATATTTTTTATCAGGTTGCAATTTTTTATGTATGAATCTATCTATTATTTATACATATCACAATTAATTATGTAATTAGATAGATTAATTAGTTAGAATTATTTTAATAAGGAGATGTAAATTGCTAAGGATGTGAAATTATTCAAATTATTTAAGAGGTTAGGCGTCTTCATTCTCGTAAATTAAACATTGGCGTGTCACTTTTGTTTGTAAACTCAAACCAAGCTGATCTCATAAAGAAGTTGTCAAATCCCAACATAAATAAACATCCAAACATCCTCTAAACCATACAATTATAATGTTTAATTTGGAGATTACAAAAAATTATCTTTAATCACTTAAATATAACATATTTTAAAGTAATAAACCCAAAATGATATATGGAATAAAATGGTAAGTAACGTAGCTTAATTGTTAAAAGGATTTGGTGGACGCCACGTCATCAAATCGTAGGCCATGTGGACCGTCCAATCGACAGAAGGGGCGGCGAACAAAGACAATAAAACTTTAGGCTTTGGGCGGTCGACGTATGCAACATTATTGTGTCCACGGTCTCATTATTCTCCTTTAAGTGGCCTTTCGCACCTCTTTTTTCCATTCTAAAATTTGATCCTTCTATTTTTAATTTGATTCAAAATTCTATTTTAAGATGATCATACAATTTGGAAGATAATTCGAGACTTTATGGTTTAAATTCACATATTTTTTGAAGATAGTAAGTTGGGGGTTTATCGGGTTCTTGTTGGTCAGGTTAATATTCCAATGTTAAGTTTAATGGTCTAAGCTTACGATCAAACACATCGAGATTTAACAAACGATTCTAATATAAAATATTGCTTAACTCCGTCTATATAAGGTGTAACACCTCAATTTTTAAAACACCTTTTAAATCATATTTTTAAATAAAAATATTACAAAGTCCAATATCCCAAAAATACGGTTTAACAAAAACCTTTGAAAAGATTATCAGAGTATTAAAATCCGGTGTTACATAAATAATATCATAAACATAGGATAACGGGATCTACCTATAAGCTCCCGAACTAAAACATCTCTAGGCCACCTCTATCGCGACCTTCTATTCCTTCAATCCCGAACCTGAGTACATAGCCAAAAACAAAGTAGTACGTGAGACAAAATAGTCTCGTGAGATACATGGGTTTTCGACCCATTCTCAAATATAATAAAAGTCGTATTCATTACTTTTCTTTATTCATTTATTTCTTATTTAATTCGTGATCTTATCATTTTTATACATATATACTAGTAAGCTAACCATAAGCTTACTCTCATCATAATCACATACTTGTAAGCTAGCCTTTGCTTACACATACTTTATCACATACGCTACGGACCTCTCCGAATCAAACTCCCCCGATGTGGGTTATCTAGGTAAACTCCTCCGTTTCCGGGTTATCTATTGCTCCCCTGATTTCCGGGTTATCTGAAACTCCTCCGATTTCCGGGTTATCTGAAACTCCTCCGATTTCCGGGTTATCTATGCGCAGGGTGGTACCGCCCCAAGTATGTGTCACTAACTCCCCCAACTTGTGTGGGTTATCTGTGATCCAGATCCTTTTCTCAACACATATTGAAATTATCAAATACGGGCCTATGCCCCAATAATACATACTCAAACATAAATTAGAATACATCTATTCTAATTATCATATTATTCTCGTTTCTTATTCAATTACAATATTGACTTTACCAAGTCATTTATTAAATAAAACATATTTATCATTTATCAAAATTATATTACTTTAACTTCTTTTTGACTAGAATGCATATTTATTACTAGTCACTTTCTATCTATTCTCTTAACAATTCAATCACTACCTTTATAAGTATAATATACTAATCAATATTCGTTACTTAAAAATCGTCGTTGTTAGCTTTATTAATACATATTATTAATAAACCAAATATCATAGTTACTTAATCATTACTCTTAATCAAACATCATATTAATAAAAAGTTATTAATTACTTTTCATTATTATAATCTCTTTCAAAAATCATTAGTCATTTAGACATACTTAAATAGTTTATTACTTGCATTCTCTTAACTTTTTAATCATATCTTTATTAAAAATATTTATTAATAAAGACTCATAACACACCATAGTTTTCAAAATCATTTGCTATGTACTCAGTAAAAGTCTCATGTACTTACCTTAGCCAAGCTTACTCCACATCGTGTTCATTAACACGAATCCTTGCTTTCCAACTTGTGAAATGTCACCAATCTTTAGGTCTTCTTGACCTACCATCAATATCATCATATAATCTAGTTATTATCCATAACTATTCACTAATCAATCTAAAATAACCTCCTTAACCAGCAAGTTCATCCAACTTGGTGGAATCTCAAACCCTAGTTCAAGATTTCCATCAACAAAACCCAAATCTAACAAGAACACAATGTTCTTAAGCTTACAAAGAGTGTTCTACACTCATCTTAGTCATCTTCCCCAAAGATAACTTGGTAGGTTACCCAAACCACCATTTTCCCCAAATAAAGTTCATAACTAGCTAGATAATCATCAAATCCATGTTATGAACACATTTTCCTTGACAATATGTTGTAGATCTAAGTTATATAAACCCAATTTCATCACCCATTACAAACCCTCCAACTAGTGTTTGCATACTTCACCATTTTCACCTAAAAACATCATCCATAACTAAAAGGAGTAGAGGTTTACCTTATATTTCAACAATGGAGTGAGAATCACGTGATTTGGAGTCCAAAATCGGCTCCAAACGACCTTTTCCACTCAAAAACGTATACTCACATGTAGAGAGGAGTTCTAGGTTTTAAATTGCACAAAATGGCTGAAATCCCGATTTTATTCAGCTTCAGCAAAAGTTCGCGCCGTGAACTCAGGCGTGAACTTCCCGCGTCAGAACCCAAAAATCTCTGTCGATAGTTCACGGTCGTGAACTAAAGTTCGCGCCGTGAACTCAGTCGTGAACTAGTTCCCGCCGTGAACTCGGGCGTGAATTTTTCCAGCAATCTTTGTTTCAGCTTAAACAATGGATTTCACATAGCAAACGATGTCCGATTGACACGAAACCAAATCCCACGTTTTTTAAATGATTTATTCTTATTTATCATATTTTTCTCATAATTTATTCGATACAAAATTTCATATTGTTACATAAAGACTCAAATATACATATCTTTCATTCATGCGACGACATGTGTCTATTGTACAAAAACAAACTCTATTCAATTATATTTACCAATAGTAATTACAAACAACATATTTTGATATTACATATCGTTATTGTATTCAAATATCTGCAAATTAAAGTAATCATAACATTATTTAATGGTAAAAATATGTTTAATTTTAAAGGAAAAAAATCGTTTAAACTTTAAATTAAGTCTAATCAGGTCATCTCAAAACCCGATAAATGTAAGCACTAATAAATCAATATCCGACCTGGTTCCAATGTCGGGTTAAAAAACCTGATATCAATACTCAAATACACTCATCCAAGCTAGCATAACTGGGTTTGGCTTCGGATCGAATTGTCCCTTTAAACACCCCTATTCACTTCCATGCTTTCAGTTAGAAGCTGGGGGGATCATGTAAAAAAGCTTGTGGGTGCCATATACGAAAATAGTAACATAACCATAATCTGCAGTGATTTTGCAAAAATGAAGGAATGAAAAGCCACTAAATCCGTTTGTAATCATGCAGAAATATAAAGTTTTACAGATCCGTTGATAATCTTGATTCTTGCATTTTTTTTTCTTGTAAACACATAGTCATTTAGAAGAAAATAAAAATAATTTCATGGGGTCCCCTATCCCCATCCCCTTCCATTACATGTAGATGTGCCCCCTGATGGCCTGATTAGGAGTTTGAAGATAAAAGGTGGGTGGGTACACCGAAGGAAAATAAAAGGAATAAAAACGTATTAATAATTAAATATTTATATTTATATTAAGAGAAATAACGTTGTATATTTAATATAAGGGGAAAAGATAATAAAAGAAAATTAAATTTCCAATCCACCTCTCAATTTCGTGACTCAGAAAAAGCATCTGCCACGTCTTTAAAATGAATATGAAATATAAATTAATGCCGTTTAAAAAAAATACAAATTAATTATCAACCACGTGTATACTTTAAATTCAGTACACTAGCATGAAATAAAGCGTAACTCTACATTGAAGAAATTAAAACAGCATTTTTAAGGCCGTGACCGTAACTTGATACCGTCCAATTGCGTCATCACCTATACTGATATTCTAGTTTAAAAACAGCATTTTTAAGATGTTGGAACTTAAAGAGTGTTCCCTATTAGTCTGTACTCATGTGTTTAAAACCCCTTGTATATATAATGTATTGACAACGGTTGGGAGTCGTCTTTTGATCAATGAAAAATATTCTTGTAACATTAAGTACTACTGTAATTTATATAAATATAAGATTTGAGTTACGTTGGTGTTTAAAAGTTCTAAATATCATTATGGTTACTTTTTGACTAATTAAAAAGCTGATCAATAGCTTTCCCACTTACAATAATTCGATAACTCCTTGTATTTGATAAGATAACGTCCTTGGACCACCGAAAGCAACAATATGTAGACGTTTCACTAACTTGTACCGCTATTTAGATTGACTATAATACCCATTTACTAATTATGATTAGCTCCAAAAATATGTAAGACGATCCTAAACTTGTACTCACTAGAATTGCATAAATTCATGCTAAACCCCAAATTAAACAACATATGATGCCAAAAAGAGGGTTTAATGTGTTTCTTAGCAATGATCTATGAAACTAAGTTTAAAGTCCTCAAAAGTGTAGCTTAAGGTCTCTCTCGACAATAATATCTATTTTTTTCGTCAGTTTTGGCACATGAGCACCACATCAATACTTCTAAACTGTCACACTTATGCCAAATTGCCAATAACATTCATTCACTTCCTTCATCAAAGAGTACAACGTCTACACCAAAGGTTACACATTTCTTTTGAATCTAGTGCAAAGTACAACTTCTACAACAAAAAGCACAAGTCTCCACTTCATTTAATCACTTTCTCTCTTAATCTTTCTACCACTTTTTATCTTTCTCACTAAACTCTATCGCTCAAGTGAAAAATCCTAACTGAAGAGTCAAATCCTAACCAAAGAGTTAACTCACAAGACGATGCCAACAATATCACTTAAATGGAAACCAACGAGCATGTTGACACGGATCTAATGAATAGAATTGAATCGCCAAGATCATTTTGATAAAAAACTAGATTGTTATTAAAAAGAATATAATGTTTAAACCATATTTAACATACTAATTACTGTATTTATTAAAAATTCTTTTAAGACTTCTAATAGAGAAATGTTTATGGTCCATCCCAGTCAGTCATTTTGCCACCGTAGGTAGCATGCATCGGTGACTTGTACGCTTGAAACATTATGAATTATTAAGGAGTTGGATTAAAATCTGTGTATTAGCCTGGCTGAGCATGTGATCATTCAGTACGTAGGCCTAGACACAAATTGTACTAAAAAGCAATATCCAAGTGGCATTTTTGTCATTTACCTGCTACTTTATCAATACGTTAAATCAAGGGGCCATAAGGTGATGATATATATAGTCTCTTGTTTTGAAAGTTGAAGCCATCTCAAATTGTGAAGCCTTTTCAGTCATCATCTCACAGTATTGACTGTGAGAATTCTCCCGCTGACTCTACATAAGCATTAAGCGATGGCAACTGAAACTCAAATTCCCGAATTTGTATGCTTAAAGGTTAGTGATTTTAGTTTTATATCTTAATTATTTTTGTTATATGATATGATCACTAGATATAGATATAGTTTTGGATCATAATTTGCATGTTTGATTTGTCCGATCCGGGATCCTGATCATAGTGAAGTAAAAAGGAGATTTACATATATACTGAAAGACTGAACGATTAACCATCCGGTAATAGCCTAGTGGTAAGGGACACCTGAAATGATATCTTAGATGTCAAGGGTTAGATCACTCCGGGTGAACTTCTTTAATATATCAATTGGATAGAAAGATCAAATACTTCTTTAATGTTTAAAGCAGTTTAAATTGTTAGTAAGATCGTCATGTATTTTATTCGTAAATATATCAAGAAAAAAAGGAAATTGAAAAGTGAAGTAAATTTTGCAGTTGGAGTCTTGGTGATCGTACCTTTACAAGGCTAGATGACTTTTTTTATTGGTTTAAAAGTTTACCCGCTAAAAATTGGGTCAGGTGGGCCGTGTAGTAAAGTTAAAAGGGTATAGTTTTGTACCAGGTGAAAAACTTTGGATCTAATTGACTCAAAACACTTTTTGTCCACAAATTTAAAGCTTTTTATAAACAATTAGTAAATCAAATATGATTACAAAACTTCTATTATTCTAATAATAATCTTTTATTTAATAATGTAATTGACAACTTTTGATAACATGTACCTCTATATTTTTGATTTACTAATTGTTTAATACATCTATATTTTTCGGTTTCCAGACAGTTACATACGCAAAAATACCTCTAAATTTTTTTCTTAGTATTAATAACACGTACACTATATAGTTAATTCTGATACCATAGATTTGATTTTCGTGCAGAGCTGTGAAACCGAAGATAATGCATGGTCAAGTGAACTTCCTGGAAACAAAGTGAAGCAACTTGAAACTGTAAATACAGAAGTAGAAACTGGTAAACTGACCAATGAGAGTGGAACTTTTTTACAAGCACTCTCAGATCCCATGGTCAACGCTGGTCAACACAGCAAAATACCAGAAAGTTGTGAGGCTACTACCACAATACAAGGCCAGGAAGAAGAAGAAAAGACCAAGTCCTTCACAGAAGCTGTTTCAACACAAACAGAAGCTGGAAAAGAAGAAACTATTGAAAATGAAGAAAAGAATGATGAAAAGGTTACTGATAGGAATGGCGTTACAAGGTCACAAGATGCAGTGTTTGAGGATATAATAAAGGAAACAACGGACGGTCAAGATGCAGCCACAGAGTTCCTCAAGGAAGAAACGGAGGATAAAGTAATTGATGCTCAAAAGGTATATAAGGCAATTTCAACCCATTTATAAAGCTTTGGCTAAAAAACGGTTTAAACGGGTCAAAAGATTTTTTAACATGTATTCAGAAGCTTACAACGTCCAAACTTATTTTATTTAGAAAAGATGATATTATTATTTTAATAATTTACTTTTCAAATGAATATTTGTACATTAATTATATTCATATAGGCAAGTGAGGAGTGTGAAATTGGAGCAAAGGAGAAAGAAGAAGAAAAGCCTGAGGAAATTGAGCAAGAAGAAGAAACTGCAGAAATCAGGCCAAGTGTTGAAATAGAGGAGAAATTGGATGAAAAAGAGGAAAAGACTGATAGCCCCTTGATCAAGGAAGTAACCGTTTCAGAGAAGGCTGAAAATCAACAAGAGGTTAACATGTTAGAAAAAGAGCAAGGTGAGAAAGACGCTACATTCGCACAAGATGTAACACTTGAAAAGGCTGATAATGAAGAAGTTAAAACTAAAGAAAGTTCAAATGATGAAACTGAAGAGATAGGAAACATTATCGAAAAACCAGAGCAAATAAATGTCATTCCCACTGATGTTTACATCTCAACACAAGCACAAGCAACTACCGAAAAGGAAGATGCAGAGGACAAATCAATTGATGCTCAAGAGGTAACTTATCTTCATCCTAAGTAAATCTACGACTATTTATAAGTGTTGTAGAAATCGTTTTGGCGGTCGATTAATTGCCACCTAGGCGGTTATCAGTGGCCGAACGGTCTAGAAATTACATAATCGATGAAATTAACCGGACCTGGTCAAAATCAGTGATCATCGGTAAAGTCGGTCAAATTCTACTCGAGAATATCGGTCAACGTTGGTCAAAATCAGTCAACAGTGCTAATATTTGTTTTTTTAAATATATTCTTTTGTAACACATGGTACCTGCCTAGAACCCGATTAATCGCTTGAAGGTGGGCGATTGACTAGATACCACTGACCGATTATGTAGAAGGTTTTTTATTTGTACATAATAGCAAATAATATAAATCTCATGCACAGTTATCATGTTTTGTTTAGACTGTATACTCAAAATATTTCTTCATATAGGCAAGCAAGCAGTATGAGGATGGAACAAACAACAACGGAGAACAAAAGCCTGAGGAAAATGTTGACAAAATTGTAGAATCTTGTTTAAAACTTGAACAAGATGAATATACAGAAGAAATCAAACCGACTGTTGAAAAAAATGAAGAGTCTCAGGTAAAGACTGCAGAACTTGTAGAAGAGGTTAATAGCAGTCAAAAGGAAAACTTGTCAATCAAGGAAGTAAGTGAAGAGAGAAACCCTAAAACTGAATCACTCACACAAGGTGAATTACATGATGATGAACATGTTGAAGATTCAACTTTTGAGGATGTGAAAGAAACATTGGACGGTCAAGATGCAACCAAAGTGGCTGATTGTAAGGAACAGGATCTGAATGAAGAGCCAAGAGAGTTCCTCTTGGAAGAATCAGAAGTTAAATTAACTCATGTTCAACAGGTAATCAACGTTTAACTTAAGTAACTTCCAACTATTCCAAAAGACTCTATACATTCTCTTTAAGAGTATAGGTGCCAATTCCAACCAATTTATATGAAAACTGGTAAATCCAAGTTGTAGTTTTTTTTAGTAACAGAATTTTTTAAAACTTTGACTATAAAATAAATGGGTCAAAAGTCGTTTTACATGTAATCAAATGCTTATAACGTCCTATCTCGCTTTATTTATAGGAAACTATATTACTTATTATTCTAACTAGTTTATGGGCCCAGCTAACACACGGGTCGAATAAGTAAAACTTAAATCATTATTTTATAAATGAAAATTAAGATATAATGATGCAGTAAACACTGAAGATAGTTATTAGGAATTTTTTTAATAATTGCAATAAACCAATCAAACCTCACATTAATTAATAAAATAGTCTTAATCAACTCTAATACTCTACATATATATAACAATAAGTGGGATTCCTAATCATAATTTTTACACTAAATCGTTAATTATCTACAAATATAAAAAAATGTTGGTGGGTCAGACTAGCCTGTTTTTAACCCACACATTAAAAATCACCTATTTTTTAACCATTACCCAACCCACCCCCTCCCTCTACTTGATAGTATGAGAAATTAGTAAGTTCATACTCCATACTAGTTGGAAAGTTATAAGCTGAAAATATATATTTTCATATAGGCAAGTGAGGAGTGTGAAAATGAAGCAAATGAGAAAGGAGAAGAAAAGCCCAAAGATAGTGTCAAGAAAAGAGAGAAAGAGGAAGAATTCAGGCCAATTGTTGAAGAAACTGGTTTAGAGAAGGCTGAAAATCATGAAATAGTCAGCAAAAATGAAGATGAAAAAAAAGAACAAGAACAGGATGTCAATGCCGTGACTGAAGAAATCATTGGGGAAGAAGCCAAAGTAGATGCAGAAAATCAAGCTGACAAAACACAAGATAAAATTGAGATGAAAGATGAGGTCATTTCCACTGAGAAGGTAAGTAACTTAATAGTCTTCTTTTCCATTTTCTTTTATAATAAATATAGATCTGAGTTTCTTGTATCTATACTCCTTTATAAGCCACTCTTAATCTCTTAAATTTTAATACTTGAAATTACTAACTTGCCCCTCTTTTAATTAATGAGTACATAAATATTGGAAACTATTCTCTACCAACATACATATTTAAAATTGAAAACAATTCTCTAACAATTGAAATTCTATATCCAATCCGAACCGAAAAGCCAGAATAACGTGTGACCTGAACCATGAACATTTACATATTTAAATTAAATGCCTATATTATATTGAAAATAAATCGGTATAAGAACCTTGAGAGGGTTCCCAGCTAGTTGTAGATTATATATTATTATAGCTAAGCAAATACATATTAACTCTGGAAAATATATACATTCATATAGGCAAGTGAGGAGTGTGAAACTGGAGCTAAGGAGAAAGAAGAAGAAAAGGCTGAGGAAACTGTCGAGAAAATTGAGCAAGAGGAAGAAATTGCAGAAATCGGGCAAACAGTTGAAGTAGAAGAGAAATTGGATGAAAAAGAGGAAAAGTCTGACAGCCACTTGGTCAAGGAAGTAACTGAAGAAACCGTTTCAGAGGTTGTTATTTTAGAAAAAGATGATGAAGATCAAGAAAAGGAACAAGAGGTCAACACTTTAGGAAAAGAGCAAGGTGAGAAAGACACTACACTTGAAAAAGGGTTACAAGACCACAGTGAAGATAATGAACAAGAAGTTGTTACAACTAAAGAAAGTATAGAGGAAGAAACTGAAGAGATCGGAAATATTATCGAAAAACCAGAGCAAATAAATGAAGAACCTATACAAGAAACTACCGAAAATGAAGAAGCAGAGGACAAACCAATTGATGCTCAAGAGGTAACTTATCTTCATCCTAAGTTAAAAGATTTTCACTTGTACATAATATAAATCTCATGCACAGTTATCATGTTTGCTTAAACTGTATACTTAGAATATTTCTTCTTATAGGCAAGCGAGCAGTATGAGGATGGAACAAACAACAAAGGAGAACAAGAGCCCGTCGACAAAATTGTAGATTCTTGTTTAAAACTTGAGCAACAAGAAATCAAACCGACTGTTGAAGAGACTCAAGTGAAGACTGCAGAACTTGAAGAAGAGGTTAATGGCAGTCAAAAGGAAAACTTGTCAATTAGGGAAATAAGTGAAGAGAGAAACACAAAAACTGAATCATTCACAGAAGCTAAATCAAATGATGATGAAGATGCAATAGCCGGTCAAGATGCAACCATAGTGGCTGATTTTAAGGAACAAGATCTGAATGCAGAATCCAGAGAGTTCCTCTTGGAAGAAACAGAGGATAAACTAACTGATGTTCAGGAGGTAATCAACGTTTAACTTAAGTAATTTCTAACTGTTCCAAAAGCTGAAAATATATTTTTCATATAGGCAAGTGAGGAGTGTGAAAATGAAGCAAAGGACAGTGTCAAGAAAAGTGAGAAAGAGGAAGAAATTCCAGAAATAAGGCCAATTGTTGAAGAAAGCGGTTCAGAGAAAGCTGAAAATCAAGAAGTGGTTAACATGTTAGAAAAAGATGAAGATGAAGAAAAGGAGCAAGAGGTCAATATTTTAGAAAAAGACCAAGATGTCATTCCCACTGATATTTGCATCTCAACACAATCAGAACTTAAAGAAGAAACTACAGAAATTGAAGAGAAGAATGATGAAGAGGTTATTGATGGTCAAACAAACAAGTCTGAAATCCCCTTGGTCAAGGAATTATGTGAAAAGGAGCTAAATGAGAATGAAATAGTCAGCAAAAATGAAGATGAAGAAAAGGAACAAAATGGCGTTATAAGCTCACCAAATGCATCCAATGAGGATATATCAATTGATGCTCCAGAGGTAAATCATGTTCACCCTAAGTAATCTCTAACTATTCAAAAGGTTTTACTTGTACATAATAGCAAATATATGACATTTGTATAATATAAATATTTCTTCATGTAGATAACCGAGCAGTATGAGGATGAAGCAAACAACAAAGAAGAAGAGGAAATTGGTATCAACAAAATTGTAGATTCTTGTTCAAAAGTTGAGCAAGAGGAATATACAGAAGAACTCAAACCGAGTGTTGAAGAGTCTACAGAACTTGTAGAAGAAACTATTGAAAGTGCTGGTGGTCAAAAAGAAAACCCCTCGATTAAGGAAGAAACTGAGTCAGAAAATATTAAATCCGAAACGGTAGACATTTCTGACAACTTAAGCAAAGATAAAGATGAAGAAAAGGAACAAGAGCTCAACATGTCAGAACAGAATCAAGAGGAGGATAATGTCACATGCTCAGAAATAAAAGAAGAAGCTATAGAAATTGGAGAAAAGAATGATGATAATCAAGAGCAATCTGAAATCCCATTGGTTAAGGAAACAACAACCTCAGAGAAGGTTGAATTTGAACAAGTAACAGAACAAAGTGATAGTTTTGCTACGGAATTGGAATCGAATGAAATAGTGAAGAAAGAGGAAAATCTAGAAAAGGAGCAAGAGCAAGATGTGAACACAGTGACTGAAGAACTCACCAAGGACAAATTAGTTGATGCTCAAGAGGTAATTAAACATCCTTTCCAAGTAATCTATGACTATTTAATTAATGAGTATATAAATTTTGGAAACCATTCTCTATTAATATACATATTTAAAATTGGAAACAATTCTCTACAGATTGGACTTTTATATATAACCCGAACCAAAAACCAGAATAACGTGTGACCTGAACCATGAACATTTACATATTATGATATTAAACTTAAATGCCTATATTTGGATAATGAAGCGGTATAAGATTATATATTATTGTAGCTAATATAAATACATGTTAATCAGATGTCATCGGAGCTTCAACAACCTAAACAAGAAAATATTGAGGAGATCCAGGCATGTCTAACTGAAACCATCAGTGGAAAGACAGAGGATGAAATCACAGAAACGGGCCAAGATTTATCCCATGAGGATACAAATGACAATAAAACTGAAGAAAAGATGGTTGTAGATGGAAGAACAAGAGAGATTGAAATCTCTACATTAGAGCATGAACCCGTTGAAGAACAAAAATGTGATCAGGATGAAGTATCAAAGGAAAACTTAACCGATTTAAATGAAACAATAGCAGTTCAAGAAGATATCACGGTCTCAAATTCATTAGAAACTTCAACAGAAGACACACCAATAGATGATTTTACATCTGTATCTCAAGTACAAATCCCTCAAGTGGTCCCCACCTCAGAAGAGTGTGTTACTGCAGATACAACAGTGCATGTGGATGAAGAAAAAGAAACTACAAAAGAAGAAATTTCAAGAGATGACAATGTCCTTACAGAACTTAAAGAAGAGGTCAATGTCCCTGAAAACCTATTGATCAAGGATGTAAGTGAAGAAATTGAGTCAAAATCTGAAAGGGTAGAACTTTCTGACAGTTTAACCAAAGATAAAGATGTCCCTGAAAACCTCTCGATTGAGGACTTACAAACAAAGAATGATGACACTAGAGAAAATGTAGATGAAGATACTGAAGAAGAAATCAAATCTGTTGTTGAAATAGAAGAAGATGCTGAAACAAAACCTAGTGAAGAAATAACAGAAATTGCAGAAGAGAATGACGGTGGTCAAAAGAAATCTGAAACAAGCTCAGAGAAGGCTGAATTTCAACAAGTAACAGAACATTCTGACAGTTTGGGTATGGAATTGGATAAGAATAAAATAGTGAGCAAAGAACAAGAGCAGAATGTGAATGTAACGAGTGACGAAAAGGACAAAAGTGAACAAAAGCCTGATGATACTGTCAATGAACCTGTAAACTCTTGTCCAGAAATCATTGAAGAATATATTAAAGAAGATGAAGCAGATGCAGAGAATCAAGCTGATAAAACAGATGAAAAAGTTGAGATGAAAGATGAGGTCATCTTCGCTGAGAAGGTAACTTAATAGACTTCATTTCCATTTTTATTTTATGATAAATATAGATCAAATTTTGTAAATTAATTATCGATTAATATACCCAAAAATACATGTTAACCAGGTGTCATTGGAGCTCGAACAAGAAAATGTCATCGAAGGCGTTACAAAAATAGAGGATACAAATGACAATACCAAAGAAGAAGAAAAGATCTTTGAAACAAGGGAGATTGAAATCTCTACATTAGATCATGAATCAGTATCGAAGGAAAACTTGACTGATTTAAATGAAACTGCAGCAGTAGAACCTCAAGAAGATATCACACTGTCAGATTCATTAGAAAGTTCAGAGAAGGTAAAAACAGAAAGTGAAATAGACGATGTTGAATCTGTATCTGAAGTGGTCCCCACCTCAGGCGAGTCAAATATGAAAGAAGAGTGCCTTATTTCAGAAACAACAGTGCGTGTGGATGAAGAAAAAGAAACAGAGAGTGATGAGGTCAGACATATATACAATATCCTTATAGTTCACAATATATTTTGTGCTTTATTTAACTTATTGTGACATTAATTGGAAGCAGAAACCAGAAATCAAGCAAGAGACTAGCTTAGAAAAGGCTGAATCAGAAGGATTAGAACTTTCTGATAGTTCCAATGTGGAGCAACAAGGGTTATTAAATGTCATTACCAGCTCAGCACCAACAGAATCTAAAGAAGAAACTACAAAAAATGAAGAAAAAAGTGAAGATATAGATAATGATGGTCAAACAAACAAGGCTAAAATCCCATTGGCTGAACAAGTATGTGAAGTGACAAGCTTAGAAGAGGACAGATCAATTGATGCTCAAGAGGTAATTAATTCATGTTCATGCTAAGTAATTTCTAATTATTCCAAAAGCAGCCATAAAGACTGTTCTAATTCTTTACGTGTCCTATAATGTTTCATTTATTCCATTCTTCTCATACATTTTCACAGTGTGAGAATGGGGCAAACGACAAAACAGAACAAATACCTAAGGAAAGTGTTGTTGAAGAAAATATTATAGAAAATGAAGCTGATGAAGGTGACAACAAGGAAATAAAAGCCAAACTAGATGCAGATAATCAAGCTGACAGAACACAAGATACAAGTGACATCAAAGATGACGTCATCTCAGCTCAGAAGGTAAGTAACTTACTAGACTTGTTTTCCATTTTTATTTTATGATAAATATAGATCGAATTTTCTACATTATTTGTCTGTTAATATACCTAAAGTTGCATGTTAACCAGATGTCATCGGAGCTCGAACGACCTGATGAAGAAAATGTCATCGGAGATCGAATTTTGTATGTTACAAAATTAGAGGAAGAAGAAGAAAAGATATCTACATTAGCTCATGAACCAGAAACAACAGCAGCAGAACCTCAAGAAGATATCACAGTCTCAGATTCCTTAGAACCATCAACAAAAGACACTTTCAGTTCAGAAAAGGTAAGAACAGAAAGTGAAAGTTTACCAATAGATGATGTTGAGTCTGTAGAAGTGGTCCCCACCTCAGACGAATCAAATCTGAAAGAAGATATTTCAGAAACAACAGGGCGTGTGATTGAAGAAAAAGAAACTGTAACTGAAAGTGACGAGGTAAGATATAAATACAATGTCCTAATAGTTCACAATATATTGCATTCATTTTGTGCTTTATTTAACATATTGTAACATTAACTGCAAGCAGAAAACAGAAATCAAGCAAGAGACTAGCTTAGAAAAAGCTGAATTAGAAGGATTAAAACTTTCTGATGTAGACCAACAGGGGTTATTGGATGTCATTACCAGCTCAGAACCAACAGAATCTAAAGAAGAGAAAAGTGAAGATATAGAGAACGATGGTCAAATAAAGAAGGCTGAAATCCCATTGGTTGAACAAGTATGTGAAGTGACAAGCTTAGAAGTAGAGGACAGATCAGTTGAGGTAATTAATGTTCATGCTAAGTAACTTCTAATTATTGCAGATAATACTTGCAATCAGTAAGAAATGAGGAAATATTATTGTCTTATAATTATTAAAAACTAATAACTACATTTTACACAGATACCTGAGGAAAGTGTTGAAGAAAATATTAAAGAAAATGAAGCTGATGCTGGTGACAAAACACAAGATACAAGTGAGATGAAAGATGAGGTCATCTCGGTAAGTTGGAAAAAGAGTAATTTGATAGACTTCTTTTCCATTTTGTTTATCTAATTCCTTGTACATTATTAGTATACCTAAATATACATGTTAAACAGATGTCCGCGGAGCTTGAACAACCTAAGGAAGAAAATGTTGAGGCTGAAATCATAACAGAAAAGACTGAAGACACGATCACAAAAAACGATGACCAAGAAAAAATAGAGGATACAAATGACAATAATACCACTGAAGAAGAAAAGATCGTTCTAGATGAAAAAACAACGGAATTTGAAATCTCTGAACACGTTGAAGAACAGAATTGTTTTGATCAAGTATCGAAGGAAAACTTTACTGATTTAAATGAAACAGCAGCAGTAGAAAACACTTCAAATTCAGACAAGGAAAAAACAGAAACTGAAAGTTTGTCAACAAATGATCTTGAAACTGTATCTGAAGTACAAATCCCTGAGGTGGGACCCGTATCAGAAGAGTCAAATCAGAAAGAAGAGTGCCTTGTTTCAGCAACAGCTCATGTAACAGAACACATTGAGAAAGAGGACACTGGAGACCATAAATTGGACCCTGAAACTGAGATATTATGTCCTGCTACACAAGAGGTAAGAAAACATCACATTACTTGGTAGTACAGGTGGCAAAATGGATGGGTTGGGTAACGGGTCAAAACGAGTAAATTGATACAGGTCGGGTAGGGTTGGACCGCAAAACTTTTGGTCCAAAATTTCTTAAACATGTTATTTCATTATATATATAGTCTTTGAATAATATGATTTAGAAGATCTTAAGCATTAAAAATACACTTTGGACAATTTTTGACCCGTTTCCTTTTAAGCTAACTTTGGTGATATTACTTGTTTGCCTGGTAATTAAATTAATTCACTGAATGTGTTTCATTAGCAGACTTCAGAGCCAGATGAAACAGAAACCAAACTAGATGCAGAAAATCAAGTTGAAAGAACAGAAGGAATCACAGCTGTAAAGGTCATTTGCAAATACAATCTAACTTTAGTCCTCTTTTTTTTACTTTTTTTAACAATAAATGAATATATAAAAATGTTAATAAGATATTACTGAAACATCAGGTTGATGAGGAGATACATGCATGTCTAACTGCAACCAAAAGTGAAAGCACAGAAGATGAGATCACAAAAGAGGATGAAGAAAAGTGCATTCTAGATGGAATAGCAAGGGAAATTGAAATATCTACAATAGAGCAAGAACCCGTTGAAGAAAAAAATAGTGGCGTAGATGAAGTATTAACAGAAACAGCAGTAGAAACACAAGAAGATGTCACAGTCTCAGATTCATTAGAAACTTCAACAGAAGACACTTTAGATTCAGAGAAAGCAAAAACAGAAAGTGAAAATTCGCAAAAAGACGATCTTGAAGAGCAAATCCCTGAAGTGGTCCCCGCGTTAGAAGAGTCAAAGGTGAACAAAGAATATCTTATTTCAGAAACAGCAACGCATGTTGATGAAGAAAAAGAAACTATAACCTTAAGTGATGAGGTTAGAGATAAAACAATGTCCTTACTGTTCACAACACTTATTTTGTGTGCTTTATTTAACATATTGTGACATTATTTGGAAGCAGACAACACAAATCATGCAAGAGACTAGCATTGGATTAGAAGAATTTGTTAAAACTAAAGAAAGTGTGGATGAAGATACAAAAGAAATCAAATCTAGTGTTGAAACAAATGAAACTGAGTCCGAAAGCCCCTTGATTAAGGAAGTATGTGAATCAACAAGCTCAGATAACATTGGACCAAAAGATTCTGATAGTTTCAACACAAAATTGGATGAGAATGAAATAGTGAACAAAACAACTGAAGCGACTATAGAGATCCTTGGGGAAGAAACAGAGGACAAATCATATGATGCTCAAGAGGTAATTCATGTTTATCCTAAGTAATCTCTAAGTAACTTTTTGTTGATGATTCTTACTAGTTTGATGCTTAAACCTTGTGAACTATATATAAATCACATATAGGCAAGTGAGGATATCCCAAATGATGAAATAGAACAAAAGCCAGTGGAAAATGTTATTGAAGAAAATGTTAAAGAAGATGCAGAGAAGAAGGATATAGAAGCCAAACTAGATGACAAAACAGAAGATAGAAGTGAGATGAAAGATGAGGTGGTCACAACTGAAAAGGTAAGTTTGATAAAAAAAATATATTACTTAATAGAACTCCTTCCTATGTTTCCTTGATTATAAATGTAGATCAACTTTCTTTTGGATTAGATTATTTATTCAAAAAATATGTTAATCAGATAGAAGATGAGATCACAGAAAAGGGCGACAATTTAGAGAATGCATATGACAATACTACTAAAGGAGAATTAGAGTATGAACCTGTTGAAGAACAGAATGCTGATTTGGATGAGGAAAAATTATCCACTTTAAATGAAAAAACAGCAGTGGGACCAACCTTAACAAAAGACACTTCAAATTCAGACAAGGCAACAGCAGAAAGTGAACATTTGCCAATAAATGATCTTGAATCTGTATCTGAAGTACAGATCCCTGAAATCAAGCCCAAATTAGAAGATTCAGCAACAACTGATTATCATATTAATGAAACATTAGAGAAATCATACATCACCACTGAAGAGAACATGCCCCAGGTGGATTCAGCATGTGAAAAAATAAATATTGAAGAGGATGTTACACAACTTAAAAGCACAGATGACAAGAGTGAGATGGTACAAGATGTCATCTTGAATGAAGAGGTGAGTAAAAACAATAACAGTTGACTTTCTTATTTATAAAGCCAACCAAAATACATAAAAGTTAATATGTAATTACATGAAAACTTTTGAAACAGATAGCATACTCACATCCAGTAGCTGCTGAGGTGGCAGAAGTCAAAGGTAAAGATGATCATGTGGATGAAGCACTAATAAGTCCATCTTTAGAAGATGTTGCAACAATAGAATCTCAAGTTGAAAAGTTACCCACACGGGCTCTTGAATCTATTAGTGATGTACAAACCCCTGAAGTAATTGCTGACTCAGCAGACCCTAATGAGATTTCAAGTGCGCCAGTTAAAAGTGATGAAGAAAAGAATGACTTAGATAAAGAAGATAAGGCTTTAACTATTGAGGTCAGATAACATTCCCCCTTTCAATATTCTAATTTAGACAGTGCAGCTGAGTCTTTAACCTAGTTTTTTTGTGCAAAGTAGAATCTTGAATTGCATGATGAACTCAAGCCCACATCTGAACTGACAATAGAAGAGCAAGTTAATGAATTAAAGCCTCAGCAAGAACAATCAGAGAAAAACATCATAAATGGCCAAACTTTGGAATCCAAATTGGAGGAAAAGGATTTTGAAGATGGGAAAGAAGATATTGTTACACTTGCACCAGAGAAACAAAATGAGATGATGAAGAATGTCATCTTGACTAATGAGGTAAGTCTGAAAAAGCACTTTACTTGTTCACCAAGTAATCCAATCCAAAACATCTGTACTTATATAGATTGAACAGGTTGTTGTGGAGACTGAAAACGAAAAGGGAGGAAATGAAGACAAGGAAGATAATAGTCCTACAGAGCTCGAGTACACATTAACAACAAATAAAAAAGAATTAGAAAATGAAGTGCCTAATTTTGAGTTTGAGAAGAAAGAAAAAGATGATGAATTGATATCTCAAGTACAAACTCCTGAATCGATTCTCAAAACGGAGATGAAGGAAGAAGCAACAAATGACACGTGTGAAATGGTAAAACCCTAATGATTTTAAAGTCTACCTTTGTCTAATCTTAATTTGAATTGAGATCATTTAGCAAATAAGGTTGATTAAATCATCCCCTAATTTATAGGTTCTTCTGGAAGATGAGAAGGAAAATATAAGCATCAATGAGGAAGCTATACATAATCAATTGCCATCAGACACAAATGAAGTTTTCCAGGTGAGCCCGAATGTTAAAAAAAAATACATTTTCCAGAAATGGTCCCTTTTCCTATAATTAACTTATAAAAGTTTGTAATTGAACAGATTGAAAAGTTAAATTCAAGTCGAAATGAGACAACTGAAGATCCGAAATCAATTGCTGAAAACCTCAAGCTTAAGGATGAAACATTCACTGACATGAAAAGATCAGATGAAGACAGTGAAACTGTTGCAGCAGAAGTTGAAATTTTGGAAAATATTGTGACAGAAGAAAAGATAGTAAAAACAGATGCAAACAAGGAGAAAGAAACACTAGATGAGCCGCATGAAGATGAAGCAGAAAATCTTCCAGAAGCTTCCATAGAAAAACATGACCCAGAAATTAAAACTAAATCTGAAGTTGCTGAAATAGTCCCTGAGGATAGAGAATCTTGTTCAATTTTGACAGAAAATCTTCCAGAAGCTTCCAAAGAAATTACAACAACCACTGAGAAGATTGAAAAAGAGATAGAGGTAAGTTGTTTGTCAGTTGAAAAGGTGGGAGAAATTCAAGTTTCCACATTGAATTCTGAAGAGAAACAAAATGATTCTGGTGATATGCAGAATAAAGAAAGAGAAGTTCAAGAATCGTCAGCACAAAATGACAAAAAATTTGAAGATTCGCTCGTTCAACCATCAATAGAGAAAGAGATCATACAAGATGTAGTGAGAAATGAAGAGATTGAACAACCAAATCTTGACAAAACATTTGAATTTGTTAATCAGGAAACTCAAAAAGAGCAGGCAGATGAATACATGATTCCAATTGAAGATGTATGCACTTTTCTTGTTCAGTTACATTATCAATTTATTTTATTTTGAATCATATTCTCTTCAAACAGGTGAAAAGTTCAACAAGGGAATTTGAGATTCCAGCAGTGATGGAAGCAACAGCTGACAAAGCAGACAATACTGAGGATTTATATAATAAGACGGTTGAGGCAGAAAAAGGAGTTATAAATGAAAACAAAAGCAAACCCACAGAAGAGGTTTCTGGAATTAAGCAGGTAACATCATCAATAACTGAATAACGTATCACACGAGGAAGAAAAAGGAGGTTAAATTGAAAGAAAATTGGATAAATGTATATATGTATATACATTACTGCAACTAATACACTGTAATATCTTGTAGGAACCGTTGGAACTCGATGCACCTCTGACTTTAGATACTACAGCTAAAGAGGACTTGAAGATTTCACAGAAGTATGTAACAGATGACCTTATAAAAACAAGTCAAACTCAGCCAGAAATACAAAAATATGATGTTACAACTTCTACTGTTGATAAACAATCACCAACTGAACCACAAGAAAATGAGAACAATCTCTTAACCAACCAGATAGATGCAAAACCATTGACAGCTGAGGTGGAAGATTTCAAAGCCACTGAACCACAAAGTGAGGTCATCAAAGAAGAGAAGAAATTAAGTGATGAAAACAAGACGTCTGAGTCAGAAGTGGTTGAAAACTTGATTGGACAAAGAGAGCTAACTCTGCCAAAAGATCAACTGGTAGAAAAAGAGAAAAGTGGAGTAAAATCCGATGAAGAAAATGAAGAAGAAGATGAAGATAACGAGAAAATGGGTTCAGATGCTCCAGTTATGGTAGAAGCATCAAAAGACATGGAAGTTAAGGTTCATAAGAAATCTCATAATATATTGTCAGGTGTTGGGTCAAAGGTCAAACATTCAATTGCTAAGGTGAAGAAAGCAATAACTGGTGGTAAGTCTTCTCCAAAATCACCATCACCACCACCAAAAGAGAGAGATCAAGTTATTACTTAACAAGACATATAAGTGTGCCATTTTCCCAAACATGAACAAATAAAATGTGATTATTGCAGTATTATTTTGCATATATTGGCAGTGTGCTTGAGTGAGATGTATTAAACAATTCAAATATGTTTTTTGTTAATTAAATTTCCTTATAAGAGTTCAATTTGATTTTGATTTTGAAATAGTAAAAATCATTATCTCAGTCTCCTAAGCCCCCAATAAGAGTTCATTTTTTATTTTGAAAAGTCAAACACATGGTCAAAATTGACCGTTATGTGCATGTCTTCTCCGGAAATTGTTCTCTTAATATTCTACATCATTTGAAATTTCAACACATGGTTTCTTATAGTAAATCTTCTAACGATTTAAAAATTTAACCAAGTGAAACTCCACGAATCACATAATTATATATCCTAAAAAGATTGAGAGTAAAAGATGGAGATGATTGAATGGAATGCGAAGAACTTACAGGAATTTGTGTAGAGAATATTGTAGGGTTTGGTGTCGATACGATCACAAACCAAAGTCGTAAAGTTGTGTGTTGAGAGCTTTGATGCGAAATTTAAACCATTCGGTCGGTCGCATCCACCGGCATATAGAACGCGTCCCCCTCTCTCTTGATCGCCTACGCGCTCCCAATCTTTCTCAAACGCCAATAATTCTAACCCTCGGAGTCTTTTAATACATTAGTCGTTGCCACCCACGCCTCTGTTGCCGTTAAAAAAAATGTTAGTCAAGCCAAAATCAATATAAAAATCGTCCATGAATTTTAGAGATTATTCAATCATGTACAATTATTTTATGCAGGTTAGAGACAGCCTTAAACTCCTAAAAAATGTTGCTATAGACTTCTAAGCGGAAAAATCTTCTAATTAAAGTGTAATGTTAACCCATAAAGATGTAATCTTAACCCATAAAGTGATGTAGAATAGCCCTAAATTAAGAAAAATAATTTGGCTAAATTAGGATTGTGTGGTCCAATATATTAATAAGTGAGTAGAATGCTATCTTCAAAGTTAGGTTGACTTTTGAAATAAACAGACGACGGAATCCTGATGAGTTTTGTTGAGTTACATTAATTTTGTAAGAGATTTTATCTATCGCACACACACAAACACATGGTGGAATTAATGACTTTTTTTAATTCTATCTATTTCAACCGGTGTATAGTCTATGTCAATTTATATAAATGGGGACAAAATCGAGGGTTTGTACGTTTTCCTTTTGTTTAATCCACTGAAATATCTCATATAAATGAGTGTTATGCGACAGCAAAGTGGGCAGATGAAGAAGATGACTGAAGTCAGGGTCGGAATTAGAATTTTCAACCAGCAATAACACCTTTTTGCGGGGATAAAAAAGTGTATCTTCGGTTTCATCTTATAGGCCGACTTGCATCACTCTAATAGGATTCCTTGCTTGCATCGAAGAGGGGACGCTCGCAGATTTCGGGGAAACAACTGAAACAAAAATGAATTTAACATAATAAACTTTATTAAAGAAATACCTTGTTTTATTATATATAACAAGTTTTGAACAACTAATTTTATAAACCTACAGTACAATTACTGATTTTATAAACCTAAAAGCTAGAAAAACATACAATATATTTTTTTAACGGCAATTTATTACTTGAGTTTAGCAAATAGCTAAATAAATAATACAAAGGTTTACGAGTCATTCAACCCAAAAAATCTTAAGCTTAAGATATATATGGTTAAGCCATGTACCGTATAAAAATACAAAACATTAACATCAACTAAATCATTTTTATGAATACTTCCAATATAAAAAATGACAGAGTTTCTAAATCTCTAAATCCACCAACACTGTAGTGATAATCATCTGGAATCTCTTTGAGTTTGAATTTGACAATGACATACTTTGGGTTATTAATTCATCTATTTTCAATTGACACTCACCACCCATTATTTTTTCAATCTATTGCTTTTGTACCAAACACATCATTAGCAATACAATACATGTATGTAAATAATCTTTTTTCTCCTCCATATAACCCACAACTAGGGGTGAGCATGGGGCGGTTTGGGGCGGTTTTTAACTAAAACCAAACCCCGCGCCCGAAAGTTCGGGTTTTGAGAATTACACACCGTTCGGTTTCGGGTTTTTCGGTTTCGGTTTTTCGGGTTTTTCGGTTCGGTTTCGGGTTTTTCGGTTCGGTTTCGGGTTTTTTCGGTTTTTAGTTTCCTTTAAATTTACCAATTTGTTACCTTAAAAACTAATATTATGATTCAAACTTCCAAACCTTAACTCATTTCATTATATATAAAAAACAACTAGTAAGTTTAATAGAATGTAATAATAAATTCAACTAACATAATTTGAAAAATATTAATAATAGAATAACATCCAACCATCTTTCGCAACAATCTTAGTCAATGTCTTCATCCATAGAAGTTTTATTGCATGGTTGCTTTCCTTTTGCAAACAAATTTATGTCAAATCTTTTAAAAATATAAGAATATTTTTATAAAACTTGAAATATATATATAAAGGCGGGGCGGGGCGGGTTTTTCGGTTTGGTTTTTCATATGCCCCCGAAAACCACCCCAAACATTCGGGTTTTCCAAGAATCAAAACCGTTGATGTCGGTTTTTCAAATGGTTCGGTTTTTTCGGTTCGGTTTTTTCGGGTTCGGTTCGGTTTTTCGGTTTTTATGCTCACCCCTACCCACAACAATTAAAGCGATCCTTCCATCCAAGGTTTTTGTGACGGTGTAGACGAATGTGTAGATCATGTATTAATTAATTGCTCGCGGACAATTAAAACTCGACGGTGGATCTTTAAATGGTGCAATATACCATTCCCTCAATCATCATTAGTGTCATCTTTACTAGGGGAAACTGCCCTAAAAAAAGGAAGGTACTGACTGCAATAATATATTGTATGCTCTGATGCACATGAAAGGCTAGAGATGACAAGGTGTTTAACGGGCGAATCAAATCACGCACTTTGATTGCGGATGAAATTATATCGACATCCTTCACTTGGGTTAGTCATAGGGGTAACTCACTTTGTAATTGGTCAAACTGGTGTTGTGGTTTTTGTTTTCAGTGTAATTTATATTACTTTGTATGCTCCTTTGCTTAGTTGCATGCTAAGCTGTGGGATTTAATTTTATAAATCTATTTGATGTTTCCAAAAAAAAAAAGTGATCCTCAGATCTAGTTAAGACCAGTTTTTTGGTGGTTGATAAATTCTTTAAACATGTTTAGAAATAAAAGTATTCGGTGTAGGGGTTAAAATAAAAGCTCAATAAACTGTGAATTGATATAAATCGTATACAACCTTTAACCGAGATGATGATCTATAACATCCTTTAACCCAAGCTTCCTCACCTGGTACACACGTTTCATTCTGTGTTTGAAGCTGCTGCAACCTCTCATGAAGTTCCGATACTTCTTGTAACACCGCAAATTTTAGAAATCGTTTTTTTTAATATAGCAAGTGCGGAAGCGATTCCAAAAGTAGTTAAGTTTAAGCTACGAGTTTAAGTCCGGTATAAGTCCTAAAACAAACATAATTGTCTAAACGGTGTCACTTAACGAAATGGCTCATTTTACAAAACATATACAATTGAGCTTGGTCAATCATCCCGTCTGAAGCACTAATCAACCTGAAAAAATTCAACGAGGGAGGGATTAGCACAAAGCTAAATGAATAAATATAATCTACAAATTCTGTAAAGCACAACAAGCAAGCATAAACATCTCCACGATCGAAAAGCCACATAACCACATAACACTATTTGTTCAAGAAGCTCGGGGGTCCTGCAGGAGCCTAAAACCATCGTCGGCCCAACGACGGTACCCGAAAGCATGTACCCAACTCCCGGTAAACCCCCTTACGTATAACGAATACAGGTAAGGTCCGAATACCATTTGAGTCGATACACTATGCCCAGACACTGACTTCTCAAACCTCGATTGCCCACTAACCGAGTTGTTGCTACCAATCAAGCAAAGCCTCTTCACATATGTGCACATAACCTATTTAACTTAACACAATCAAATAGGTTCCAAACAAGCAAGTTAGATACAAAAATCGCGTCGAAAAACATCGCACGAAGAAACTTCCACCGCGACCCCAATGTTCGTGCTGCACGAAAAACTTCGTGCGGCACGAAAACGAGTTTCTGTCCGACTTCGTGCCACGAAATTCCAGTTTCGTGCCACGAAGGCTGAAATGCATTTTTCACTACAAGAATGCAATACCTAACCGATTGCAACCAAACACAAGTTGGAGTTTAAATCCACTCACCGTAACCTTCTCCTTGTCACCAACTCAGTAGTCTAATGTCACTAACTTGTCCTCCTGTTTCCTGTGAATCCAAAGGAATACCGAATTAGTATATAATTCCACCAAAATTATAAACAATGTTAAACATACATTTAAAACTAGCATTTGCACCAACTAGATAACTAAACACTTGCAACATCATATGAACATGTCATGATCATTTACACTTACACTTACACAACAAGTCAACTAGCCATTTTGCATGTCTTGCATTCAAACGGGTCAAAACCGGATTATTAAACAATAATACATCCTACAACTACAATCATAACACATAACCTAACAAGGTACTTATACTTTCACAATCCAATTTCCTTAGGTCATTTTACTACCAAATGGCCCAAACGGGTCAAAACCCAAACATCACTATAACATAAGCAATTCACAACCATTATCCATAAACTACTACATTTAGCAAGTCATAACTAGTTAACCATTCCAACAAGCTCATAATTATTATAACCCAACTATTAGACTTCCAAAATCATAAGTTCTATATTTTGTCTCAAATCACCCAAACACTAACTATTATTTTATCAATCTCACCGATGCTTGACATAAGTCACAACTAGCATAACCAACATCTCATTTTATCATAAACAAGCAACAAAACCCATAAAACACACAAATGACATATTTCCACCAACTAGTCATTTAACACAATAATTAGTTCATCATTTATACATAATCCATACAATTGTTTTAACTAACAATTTCATTCATACAAGTCAAAATGAACTGTGTTAACATTTAATGCTTCCAACATATTAGTTTACTTATATTAATCAATATAAACCATAAAATCCAAGATCTAACTATTTTAGTAAAACTCATATTTTTTTCCAAAATCATGATTTTACTAGTTATAAACATCTTAAAAGTTTCTTTAACATATAAAACATCAAGGGTTCATAAATCTCACCATTTAACAAAAACCCACATAAATCTTAAAACCTAGTTCATAGCTTTTTTCAAGAATACAAAGAACAACTAACATGTACTTCCATGAAGTCAACCTAATAAACCCATATAAACACATATATATCATCAAGATAACCAAACTAGCATGAATCTTACAAAACCCAAAACCCTAGTTTACCATTTTGCAAGAACTTCAAAACAAACAACAAGAGATGAAAGCTTACCTCAAGCTCTACATAAAAACGAGATTAGAAGCAAGATCAAGCAAGAATAAAGCTTAGAATCACCAAGAACACCAATAAGGTTGAGAGAGTTTTGAGAAGTTCTAATTATAAAAAGCTAAATGAAATATTAAAGAATGAAATGATGGTGAAGTAAAAGAGTGTGATGGGTTCTCTCTCTCCCTCTCTTGGTTGCCGAGACATCGCCAAAGGGGGCCCTTTGGTTGATTTCTTTTTCCATCTTTTAAACAATACAATACAAAAAGTCTCGTTCGTAGTTAATTTATTTAAAATACCAAACGAGCTCTGTTTTTAGCAACGAAGATATATTCGAAACAGAATTAAGAGGGGAATCCAAAAATATAAAAATCATACAATCATTTAAATATTTCAGAAATCAGATATTTTAATCCCTTGATTAAAATATCACAAAAGACCAAACAATTCTATTATCATTTAATCAATTTATTCCACATAAGGTCAGATAGATATTTATCAAATATCAATATATACCTAAAACTACTAGGCCGGTTTTATGATGTTACACTTATGTGTTTGTTTTAACTGATTTTTTTTATGAAGGATGATTGCAATATTTAATTTGGGGGCGAACCATGGAAAACCTGAAACCCTAATGGTTTTTTGGTAGAAATAAGTAAATGGTGGGTGCCTGGGTGGGTTGATATGGTGGTATTCAGGGTTGGTGTGTGGGTATTAAGGTTAAATTTTTTGCATCCTTCATTTATTCATCGCAATATGATTGAGTTGCCTAGAATCAAACACTGGTACGAAAGCCATAGATCTCGATTAAGGCCTCGACTGCTCGACAACAGACAATTTCTCAGCTTGCGACTCGAAGGTCCTCGGTTACGAACTCGCCTCTGGTCATCGATACCTAAACAACAAACCCACGGCTTGATCTTGTGGAGAATGTAGTCCCGTCAAAATGATAAAGTGTGAAATGCTTCAACGACTGTTTCGATTTATCTTATTACCAGTAACCCCTTCAAAGTGGTAAATGGATTTTAAAGCCCATATAAACTGATCATTTAGTATTGTTTGAAATTAATAGGTTATCATCTAGATATCTATTTGGCCCAATCTGATTAATGCACCCGATATAAACCCAATTTAGATAAACCACGTTTTTTTAAATACCATTGTTATTATCATCTTTTTTTATATGAAATTTGTTTATTGTTATTTTTTTACAGATATTATACACAGAGATTAAATAGAAAAATTTAATTCCGCCACTCATCACAATATAGTAAACAATAAAGTCAAAAAAGGAGGGGAAAAAATTATAATAGAAAACAATGAGAATCAGTCAGAAAACATTAAAGTCATCATAGTAGAATCTCAGTTACACGTTATTGTTGTTCGTCCAACACACCATCAGAAGATATCTCCAAAAGACCGCCTGGAGGGCCTTAAAAAAGATGTAAGTATTTTATTTAATTACTTGAGTTATTAAGAGTTAAGAACAAGAACGGCCAAAAGGTTATTTCTTGCGACAAATATGACAATTACACTAATTCAACAACAAACGTCGTTTACAAAGAAGTCTTATTTCGTCTATAATTTTTTGTAACATTTATTTATGTATCAAAATTTGTACCAACTTATCATTGTAATTATAGATTGTTATGTCATTTAAACTGTAATTTTTGTTATTTTTCTTAATATCTCTTTTGAAGCAAGCCCGCCTAATTGGGCGGGCTTTGAAGCTAGTAACAATATATAATATCTCTAAAAACTGTCATTATAAAACCCTAAAAATAATAGACTTGAGAGGGTATTGCGAGTCAAATAACCCTAGACTCTTTATTTACGTTAATCTAGACGTCATTATCTTCAACGTCATCAAGAGTACGAGACTATATAACGAGTAAACGAGCTGTCCTAATTAATCGACAAATTCTAATCGTATTTTCGGATTGTTGAATACGATTTTGTTTGGTAAACCCTCTAAACCGATACCAAGGTGAGTTAATTTCAGTTTATAAGTTTTAATATCTTGAATGAATTCTTATTTAATATCATACAACAGCATATTGATTTTTAATGGAAGATTTAAGCTTCTGTCTTACCAAACCCTTGACCACATCACAATTTTAGATTCCCAAACCCACACAGACATTGTGAGATTCCATTTAATCTGTGTGTTGGACAAAAATTAGGTAATTTCATTATGAGAAGTATTGATTAGCTATAATTTGATTATGAATTAGCTTCACAAAACCCAGCAGACATCATTTATATATTTTTTAATTGATTTTTTGTATATTTGATTATGTTTTCTGATATTCGGATTAATTTGAACACCTCTACCTGCATTCATATTATTGTAATGTATACACATATTTGGTGTCATTACAGATGGCTAATGATTTAGGTTTGCAATGCCAAGTTTGTGGATTTGTGGGATTAGATGACGGTTCTGACGGGTTTTTTTACTGCCAAAGATGTTGGTCCCAAGCTGATGGAATTAGGGATACAGCTGTGGATAATGATGACTTGATTTTAACCAAAGAAAATATAGGAAATATTGTTCAAAGGAGAGTACCCGTTGCTAAGCCCGAACCACTTTCCCACTCTCAGCCCGCTTCACAATTTTGGGAAACTTTAAGGACCCAAGAAGATGCTGAAGCAGGGGATGGCGTGGGCCCCACTGAGCCCGTTGACTTTGGTAGAGGGCCCAGAACGTTGACTTATGAAGATTATTTTACAGAAACTAGAATGAGGTATGTGATGGGAGTTCAGATCATGATTGAGTTGCAGATTAAAGCTTTGGTTGAACAGTTTAATGTGAGCCCTATAATTGTGGGTATGGTTCAGCCCATTTGGTTAAGATTTGTGGCATCAACTAAGGTTTTTGCTGATGATTGGGCTTATGAGGTTATTAAAGAATCAGAATCTCAAGTACAAGGTATTTGATCTTTCGACCTCTAATTGTCAATGGGCTGGTTTGGGTAATATTTTTCTCTAACGGGTCAAATGGATCAAGCGGGTCGAAAGTCGCCCAAAGTGAATATTTATACATAAAACCTCCTAGATACTTTTACTCAAAAAAATAACTTATTATTAATAATTTAATATAATATGGACACACTAATTATGTCTTTTAATTTCATCTCAGGTGAAACAGAACGTGTTGTGCCTAGGGCTGAACATAAAACCGAACCACATAATTGTCTCGGTCAACGAGCCATAATATTATGGTACAAATCCGCTAGCAAAACAATACCTTTATATTATTCTTTAGTAATTTCATATTTGGTCTGCCATTTCGCGAGAGAACCAATAATGTCAACCGACATAATCAAATGGACACTTGAAGGAAAACTTCCATATTTTGCAGCATTTAAAGAAATCGGTAAACAAATTGGGCCCCCAACAAACGCATGCCCATTAAGTTCAGCCGATATGTTCATACCGTCACAAGCAATTTCATTACAAAAACTTGAATCATTTGCAGCTTCATTTGCTAATTTAATCGGATTAGAATTACCTCCGGTTAATTTTCATGCAATTGCTTCCCGTTATTTAAAAAAATTATCTCTTCCGGTTAATATTATTCTCCCGCATGCGTGCAAGATATACGAGTGGTCTATGCCACCTGAATTGTGGTTATCTGCAAATGAATCTAGGGTTCCTACACGTGCGTATGTATTGTCTATACTTATAGTTTCAATTAGAATTCTTTATAACATTCATGGTTTTGGGAAGTGGGAAATGTCATTATCGCGTGACGTTAAGAAAAAAGATGGAAAAAGGACGAAAGTAAATAATAATGCTGAGCTGGCAGAGCCATCTAGCAGCAGCCAATCAGATGTTGATGATTCGGCTGCTGAGAAGGTACCGGAACAACTGAATTTGGATGCTACAGAGATTTTGGTTTTACTTTATTCGAAATACAATGAACTTATTGATACAAGTGGTAAGCTGTTAAAAGTTAATTTTTGTTTATATATTTTATTTGGATAAAATTTATATATTATATTGTTTCATTGTTTGTGTTTGGTAGATTATAAGAATGATATGAAATCGTATCTTGAATATTGTAAATATGTGCTTTTTCCTGGCGGGGAAGTGTCGTTTGAGGATCATCAGGAAGATCAGATAATCGAGGACTTATGGAATTATTATCAGAAGAAAGAGGTATGTTTTGAATTTTGATACTTGTTCTTATTAATTTGTATTATTGTTTGTTATTAATTTGTAGGATCATAAGCCTAGTGAGCCACTCTCCCACAAGAGACCTCAAGATTATTCAAAAAGCAAGACCAAGAAACGTAAACACGACAATGACCAAATTACCCTCGACCCCGATGTGTCCCACAAAGAAGGAGAAATAAAACGAATGATATCAAACATGGAAGAAAACAAATTCCGTTACATCCCTCCAAGGTCGAAAGTTAAAAGACACGATTACCTACATTACACAAGGAAAAAAGGCGACGGTGCATATGTTTATGCTGCACATGCGGATTATTACATTTTATTGCGTTCTTGTGCACGTGTGGCTCAACTTGATGTCAGAATTATGCATGCTGCAGTTTCGAGTTTTGAAAGGCGATTGAGTTGGCTAGAGAAGAACATTCAATATTCTTTGAAACAAATGTCCTCTAATCAAGTTTGTCAATTCTGTCATAATGATGAGGTTATACAAAATGTATCGGTATCGAGTGATGAGAATGTGGACTTTTCTAAGTTAAATTTGTGAGATTTGTTTATATATTTATTATTGCATATTTGTTGTTTTAGAAGTTCGATGTTCGTCCCTCGTGCTTGACCGAAACCAACTTGATCTGATAATTGTAGTTCAAAAAAGAACGTGGATAAAATATCTGCATAGTTCATGTATATGATTATGGGAAAAATTATTAAACTTTTAGACCTTGTGTTAAAGATAGACTTGATCGGTTTGTTATTAGTAGAAAGGGTTTTTGGTTCACTATTAGGGGGTAATATATATGTTTTTTGGCTGATATAGCGACAAAGGAACAGCTATACAAATTTAATTATCATTATATCTTGCTAAACTTATTAAATGCAGTTTGTTGTACCAGTTATTGAAAAATGATATTGCTTCCACTAAAAGTACAATTATGCATAACTAGAATCTACAATCTTACTATCCTATCTATTATAAAATATAGTTGATTTACAACCATCTAGTAATAATGTGAAGGTTAAAAAATGATTACGGTAATAATTAGGTCGTGTATATTATGAATATAATCTCCCACGAGGATAGCTCTTATAATGATAGTTAACTTAACATTCTCTGCAAAATCATTTGCAGACTAGGTGACAATTTTTAAAAAATTGGTATCATTTGTAACATTTTATCAAAAAATGGCTAAATATGATATTTACTTCATATTCATAATCTAAAAAATTATTTGTACACCAACAAAAATACATCATTTCAATATATTAAGGATGTTACAAAATAGAAATTAATTTTAGCCTGGGAAGGTAGTGGTAATTTTCCCAAACATACGCCGCCAGATCAGTAAATCTGCTTCAGCGATTCGTATACTTCATGATAAACTGAATCGCTGTAATTCCATAGCTGTGTGCTCTTGTTTTAGGAAAAAGAATGGCGCACACTATAGGTTTTATTCGGCTAATTAGGGTTAGAACAACGACATCTCTCGCCTCGATTATTCTTCCTCCAAGAATTCCTCGTAATACATTAATTTTAAACTGTATGTATACTTGTAGTATGTTATTAAATAGTAAATTTAAATTGACTTGAAGTTTTTTATGAATTTGATCGAATCAACTGCCTGTTGCAGGTTCAGGGAATTGTGAACCGTTCAAGAGGTTTATGACGAGTTTTGAATCACCATCTAGAGGTTACACTCGTCCCTTGATCAGTAATTGGAAATTAAATGTGCAGAGATATCTTAATATGAAGAAATTTTATAATTCAGGTAGGTCAGTTTTTGGCATATTTGGTTTATAACACATTCATCTGAGACAATTATACATGTTCATGGAGTTTTTAAGTTAGGAAAGTTTGATCAGGTTTTTTATTATTCAGCTGAGATATTTCTAACCTTAATAGCATCTGCAGACATTTCGCCTTTGCAATTGAGTTATGTTCACATGGATTTTGTAATTTCTACTGTGGAAGAATGTTATGTATCACAAATGCTAAATATTGCAGTAGTTAGTAGGGTTATAGAACCAATTTTAACCATAGAATGTGATTTGTGATCTTTGTGAATTTCGCCATTGCACTGCTCTCTGATTATTATATTCTACTGATGCAGACCTTGTACTTTCTGAAGTCTGAACTCTGAACTCAACTTGAATTAGATAATTTATTTTTCACAAATATAATCCGATTATCTTTTATTAGTTGATTGTGGTTATGACTTATGAGTGGATATCTATACATTATCAAAGTTTACATTTTAATTAACTGTTCACTTATCAGTTATTGTCTACATACTAGATGGTACCTATATGGGATAATTTTAATTTAGTGTTCTCATATTTATGAATTCAATTTGAAGTTTTGCTTGATTTATGCTAATGAGCTGCTACATATATGGGATAATCAGGACATGAATTTAGCATGGGGAGATTATTAGGCATGTCAGCTGTACTAGGATCTTTCCTCCTTCGCCCACGTTTTGCACATTGTATGGATGGTAATGACCTTGTTAATGCTTGATGAGCCACCATTTTCCTTTCTTTTTTTTTTAATTCTGTAAATTTACTTATGAATTGGGATTTTGAAGGATATACGAGTTCAGTAGATGATCATAGAATGGGCATGTTACACGGATCAGAGAATGATGATAATCCACACAGTTTCATGATATTTGCTAAGAAGCTGATGGTGCCTATTGCTCTACTCAATTGTTTGGATGAACTGGAATTATCCTGTTGCTCTTGCAGTTAAAGTCATACTTACTCTTCTCAGCACAAAACCCAGCCCGTTTTCAGTTTATGTCTTCATTGAACAGGTCAGGATGGATCACAACTTAATTTGACTTGCATCATTGCATGCCCATAAATTTGTGTTGACTTTATCAGTCAATTTGATATTGTTATGCTAAAGTTACTTATGTTGTGAAGCCCGTCAGAAAATTACTTATTTATGCGATGTTTGCTGTATTTTTTTTCTCTCTTGGTATTTCAGTTGCAACAACAATACAAGGGCCAACACCCGTTGTTACACAAATTCAAGGTCAGTGTTTCTGCAATTGTTATTCAAACTGACAAAATACATTAGAATAATATCATTTTTATTTAAATGGAATGCACAAAATCTCTTTACTACAAGTATGATAGTATTTTATTATTATATGATAGTATATATTTCTGTTAATGTGGTGATGATTGTGCAGTCGTTATATGCTAAAAAAGTCGAAGTAGAGGATTACAAAGTGTTGTGCATTGCCAAGGTTGAAATAGGAGATCAAAAGTACACCCTTGTTGGAATCCTGGGTGGTTGGTGGGTTTTTGAAATGACATTGTTGAGGAGTGCTTTTTCTGATTTTAAGAGCAGAACTCTGGAAATGCTAGAAACTGCTGTAAGTAGCGACATTTAGGTTTAATTTTTTAGACAACTTAATAATATTCATCTGCTAGTCTCGATTTGGTTGTGTTTATGACAATGTCCATTCTGCATCTTATACATTTATAAATCATCCATCATGGGGTGGTATCATCGACCCAATTAGTTCATTCAGACTTATGGTACTTAAATTTTAAATATTTCCTTTGAATTTTAAATGTTACCTATTTGGTCAATATCCAACAGCACCAATGAAAAAGTTGAAATGTTTATTCAAGTAAAAACATGATTTTGAAGCGAAAATTGCATCTTGGTCTTCTATATTTGCAACCAATATATTTTGTCATAAACGATGCTAAGAAACAGATTTCACCATGGATGGATGACACTCACAAGCTATAATTCCCACACCATAAGCAATATATTGAAGACCCCCCTTATGATCAGGTTATTTCATGGTGTTGATTTTTCCACCCTGCTCGTGATACAAAGACACAAGTGTTAAATTTTCTATTACCAATAAGAAGGTTATTGATGGTTCAAAAGTCAATAGAATAACACGAGTTATATGACTAAACACTCGAAGATACAAGCTTTCATACAAAACAAGACTACTACACATTTATTTCTTAACAAGAGCTATCACTATGTTTTACTTCTCACTCAACTCTTGAGTTACAAATGTGTCTATTTTCACTCTGCTTTTTTATTTTACAACACATATCACATATTTATACTACTAGTAAAGTTATTATTGCTATAGACTTGCTTGACTTTCGTTCAATAACAATTTTTATGGCTATCATTTATAAATGCTAGATAATTATAATTGGGTGATAATTTCTACTAATATGGAACCATAATTGATTATTATGATTGGATTATATTCTTAGAGGTTTTAGTATGGGGCATTAATCACCTCTTACATAGAGCTATAACGTTCGTCAAACCACATTGCCGTCGTCGCTATAGGAACGTTATAGCCCATCACCACGGCTATAACCTTCCGTCATCCATATTTTCATTTTCTTTATATTTTTTCTACATAAAAGTATAATTATCTCCGTTGAGAAATAATGAACCATTTTAAAAGTTAGATATAGATAATCTTCTTTAATGTTTTTCCTTTCTTAATTATATATACTACAACATTTAACAACTTGACATGATATGATGAATAGTGTGAGATAGACAGCTTAAACTTTTTTTTTTCTTTCATGGTTGTCTTTGTTGACCTTTTTTTATCAACATTTTTGTCGGGATCGAATAACTTAAACAAGTTATTGAATCACAGATCTACTAACAAAGAGAAGTTACAGCGGACTAACACTCTTGTTATTAGATTAAGAACAATGTAAACTGTAATTGAATACGAACGATCAAGAAGACAGTTTATCACAAAAAGCTTCAATGTATATTAATTATCGACCAATACACACGTACGTTTACAATTCGTAAGGAACTATATATAATAGTCCTTGAAGCCTAACACTTTAACTTAGTTATTCTAGGATACGATTACAATTGAATTACAAAAAGATATGCATTCTAAACTAACTAAACAAGAATCTCGGACACGATCAACACCATAAATAGACATCAGTAGTATTTTCCATCGTCAGTAGTAACTCCAAGATCAGTAGTAACTTTGCTTTTCTGCCCCATCAATACTAACTTGTATTAAGTCTTCATCAGTACTAACTGCAACATCAGTAATAGAATGCTTATATCCCAACAATCTCCCCCCTAAACTTGTTAATTCATCTTGAATTAATCAAGTTTCTTTTCTTGTTCTTCTTTCTTCTTCTTCTCTTCCAATAGTTTGGCTCTTCTTTTGTCACCATCAATTGTTTGTTGTGTTTATTCTTTTCCGTTGTGCAATTATATACTTACTGTTCCTCTTTACAAAATAGTTGTATTTTTCTTGAAACATAGCCATATTATGAGGTCTCATGAAGGAACAGGTGGTGATTTGATACATGGTTTCTTCAGAATGTGGATATTCTCTTTCATATAGAAATAGTTCACACTTCTTACTGGCTCTTTCAAAGAAATACATGTTAACTGTTGGTAGCACATTCCAAGCATAAACATTTTCTGTGCTAGTGAATTTCTCAGGATAGTTATCTGGATAGAATGCAGCATCTATCATTTCTGTGAGGTATCCAGCACCTGAGTTTCTCCAAGACTTCTTTGTCATTCTTGGTTTACCAATAATCAAAACTTTAATTATATCACTCCTGGACAATGACATAACCATTGGTTTCCAAGCACTGAACTTTTGAGTTGTTTTGTCTTCTCTTATTATTTCAATTACATCATTCACAACTCTCCAGTTTATAATGGGATTATCTTGTAGAGGAGCTATTGGAAGATCAAGTATTTGAGTTTCTTGTTTATTTTTCTTCCTTGATTCTTGTTCTGCTTCTATGGCTTTCCTCTTTTTGTTGACAGAAGGTTTTGATGATTCACCATTCATTGGTTTTCTGGTGATCACCAGTTGGGGATCAATATCAACTAACACTTTGTCTTTGACTTTTTCTTCTTCTTCAGTTTCTGCTAATTCCTTCTTTCTAGCAGTACAATATTTATCTACAATGGTCAACATTTTCATTCTTCCAAATGATTTAGCACTGTGACTCTTTGGTTTTAAATAATCAATCATTTTATTTTTTTGCTCAAATATTTCATCAGGTAGATCAGCATTTTCTCTTTTACATTCTGCAACAAGATCTTCAAGACAGTTCAGATGTTCTTCTTCTATCTTTTTCTGTTTATCAAACTCTGCTTGTTGATCTTCTACCAGAAATTCTTCAATCTCTTGAATTGCTGCATTTTTAAGTCTTTCTTCTTCAGCCTTTCTTTTATCTTCAAGAGCTCGAGTCTTAGCACACTTCCCTTGATATCTGATTCTTTTCACCTTCCAGACATCTCTCTTTAAGGGTCTAACCATATTGATTTTGTTCACCATGAAATGACCTAGAGCTCTGTGTGGATAATCATCATCAATTTTTTCTTTTCCTTTTCCAACACATTTTGAAGGTGGAGTGTACTTCATATCAACAACTGTAGTTATGATAATTGATGGAGAAAACGTATGTACTTTATCCTCTGATAGAATCTTAGGGTGAGGAGGTAAAGAGCATTCATCAACTTCATCACAATTCACATTATCATCAATATCTGGAATGATAAGTGGTTGCAATTCTGGAGTTGGAGGCCTTGGGATGATAACAGCTGGTACAAGTAGTTCTGGTATTTCTTCTTCAGATTCAGTAGTAACCAAGGTAGTTACTACTGGTGTTATAGCTCTTGTATATACTACCAGTTGTTGTGAGGAGTCTACTACTGGTGAGGTTGTCTCTGTGGTTACTACTGCTAGGGCATCAGTAGTAACTGGAATGTTTGTTTCTGTTATTGGAATTTTTACTACTGATGTTGTTTCTTCATTAATGGGATCAGTAGTAGCAACCTCTGTTTGTTCTTTAGCTTCAGTAATATCCATGGGATCAGTAGTTTCCATGACCTCAGTAGTAACTGGAGAATGTATTTGCTCTGCTGCTGGAGATTTTTGTGCAGACATGAATACATCTTCATCCATACTTTTAACTCCTCTATACAGGTATTCACCAAAACTTTGACCTGTTTCACCATGAGCTTCTCTAAGGTTTAGGAGGGAGGCTGCTGCTGCTGCAATTGAATTATCAATCATTCCTTGTATGTGATCTTTCTCCCCATTAGTGATCTCAACTTGTTGAACCTCACTATCAGCAATTTTCCTTTGTAATTTTCTGATGAGATTGGATTGCCTTTGAAGCCTATAATCAAATCTCTTCTGTCTTCTATTCAACGTATTGATATAGTGCTTCATATAGCTCATGGTCTTTCCTTGATTGTTTAATAGTTCCAGGCAATGTTGTACAGTGGTTTTAAGGTTTTCCTTCCTATCCGTCAATTGAGTTTGTTTAATACTGCCCTCACTCCTTCTAAGTGGATCATTGGGCTTGTTTGGTACATTGGCTTTAAGGTTTTCCATCCTATCCGTCAATTCAAATTGTTTCAAACTACCCTCATCACTGCTTGGTGATGAAATGGTTGTTTAGATACTATCTTCTTCCTAGAAGAAGCAGAAGTACCTCCCCTTGTGGTTTCTTGGCACCGGGGTCCTTTAAGTGCTGCCTCAAATGATGAGTCATCACTTAAAGTTGCCGACATCTGGGTCCTAATGATGTTCTCACTAGCATGTGCACCAACCTTTGGTGCATCAGTAGTGAGATCCCTTTCCTCATGCCCTCTCTCCTCCTTGAAGGACAACTCTTGGAGTCTGGGGTGTGACTCAGTGGGTCCCCTGGTGTCCTTTAAGGAAGTTTTCTTCCTTTTGTAGATTTTAGAAATTTGTTTGGTTATAGGTTGGTCTACCTTAGAGTGAAGAGTAGCACTCTGAGGTTTATCTGCATGTACCTGGGACACATTCAGGACATTTGTTTGTGTGGGTGATTGAGTGGACTTATGGGATTGTGTTTGGGCTGTTTTGAGTGATGGAGTGGCTTGGGGTTCAATGGGGTGACTTGAACCTTCTCCAGTTGGAGGATGATCATAGATCATGTTTGCAAATAAAGGAGTTTCTTTTCCAGAAAAATTGAACTTCTTGTTCATGTTTGAGAAAACCTTTTTATTTAGCTCAGGAATGGGAAAAATGTTTGTGGTTTTGATGAGATCGGGAATCTCACAATCAAAAATGTGAGCAAGGAATCTTGGATACATTAAAATTTTTGAGACTGATAGGTTTCCAAGCATCCCTTCAAAAATCATTTTAGAAAAATTGAACACTTGATCTGTGCTCAGATAGACAACAACATATAAGCATATGCTATTGATTTGTTGAACTCATTCCAAGTGCTCTTCTTTTGTGAAATACAATGTTGAATTGTATGGACCAAATACTTCCATTGAGGAGAAAGAAGACCCTTTTGAAAGGTTTGAATGTCGGTTCTTCCTGCATATCCCATTTTTAAAACATTTTCAATTAATTCAGATTTAGAAAGTAGAGATATACTTGACTTATCATTTAGTCTGAGATGCTGTCTAATGGATTATTCTGAGATAGTAATATGCTTTCCATCAATGTCAGACTTGATTTTGATAATGCCCCGTTCTTCTACTTTTTCTGCCTTCTCCCAAAATTGAACAATGTGTTGAACACAAAGTTTAGGTTGTACATTCAAGGCAAAGCGTATAGGAGAGTTTTTCAAGAACATAACTATTGGCCTAAAGCTTCTTGTTCCATCTGGATTTCTTAGAAATGCTAACATATTGTGAAATTCTGAGCACATAAGATCGGTTTCAACAGCCAAGGGTTTCTTCATTGCCATTGTTAGGATTTGGGTTTTGAAGTTTAGAAGAAGATGATCTTGAGAGTTTGTTGTGAATGATTTCGTAAGAGAATTGATTTGTTACTGGTTCAAGGTTTTGATCAGATTTGCAGAGATTAGGGTTTATCGTAGGGTCTATCGAATCGAGGTGTGGATAATGCTAAACTAATCTCATTCAGCTATTTATATTTTTTGAATTAACCTGCAAAAGGACCGAATTGCCATTCGAATCATAACACAACGACTATTTTTATGGGGGTTAGTATGGTAAATTGTTGAAATTCACAGATAACGGTCGATCAGTAGTAATTAAGTATCAGTAGTAAAATATCAGTAGTAACTGTTGTTTTATACTTAACCTAATTCTCTGAGAAACCCTATCAGTACTAAATTACGAGTACAACTCATAGATAGTAATAATGAATAACCAGTAGTAAAACGTACTATTAAATATAAATATTGTACACAAACTTTACATATAATTTTAATAATGAAATTAATTTATTAAAATCATTCCAATACTGCTAACTAGGAAGTTGAATCTTCCTACATCAAATGCTTTTGTAAAAAGATCTGCTAGTTGATTGTCAGTATGAATTTTCTCTACTTTGATTAATTTCTTTTCATTACAATCCCTTATAAAATGAAATCTTATTTCAATATGTTTGGTTTTTGAGTGTTTTACTGGATTATTCAGAATACTAATAGCACTTTGATTATCAATAAAAATAGGAGTTTTAAGAATAGAGATACCAAAGTCTAGGAGTTGATTTTGAATTTACAGAACTTGAGCACAACAAGCAGATGCAGCTACATATTCTGCTTCAGCAGTTGATGTTGAGACATTGGTTTGTTTCTTGCATTGCCATGACACCAATCTTGATCCAAAGAATTGACATCCACCAGTAGTAGATTTTGAAGGGTTTCATAACACTGATCGACCACTTGGGTCAACCTCCTAGTATACTTGGTTCGACCATACTGACCAAGAACATGAACTTGTTCTTGACCGGGTAAAACCAACTAGCTGATTTAATCCCTAAATGCGGAACTGGGATTAAACCTAATCCTTAAACCCTAAAGGATTGGGATGTTGGAGAACTAGATTAGGTTAACAAGAAAGAAACCTTGTACGAAGAACTCGAACACACACACATGCTTGTGTGTTCGTCGACCATCAACCAAAGAACCCTAGGGTTCTTTGGCCGAAAATCGTCCAAGAGGGAGAAGGGAGAAAAGGGTTTCCCAAAACATACCTTGTTGATTGCTTAAGATAGATCCACTGATGATGAACAAGTCGAGCGATCTTCTAGTTGATCTAAGCAATGAACTTGGATCTTCAAGACTTGAAGAACACGAAGAACACGAAGAACGAAGAACACCAAACTTGGTGTTCTTGGGTGTGTTTCGGCCGAAGCCAAGGAGAGGGAAGGAGGAAGTATTTCGTGTGAATGATCAAGGGGTTTAGGGTTACCCTAAGCCTCTTATTTATATACAGATAAGTTACGCTTAGAACCCTTCTAGTTTAATTAATATTAGAACTTTAATTAAACTTCCTTTTAACATTTCCATCCCTTATAGTTTAACTAGTTTACTATTGTTGCACTTAAATGTCTAGTATTAACATACTAATAATTCGGTACCCATATACACGAATTATATACTTGTATTTATACTTTTAATAGTTAATTATATAATAACATGTATATAATTTATACAAAAATATTATCCAATTACTATATGATTTAATAGCTTTAAATCATATCATGGATAATCTATAATTAACACATTGTATATTTACTCAACTAGTAAATGTACAACTACTTGTATTAATTAGTTAGTTAAACTAATCTAGAATAAGTTAAACTTAACTTAATACTTAACTGATTCATAATGACTATTATGAATCATTCCTCTTCGTAGTATCATTGCTTATCTTGCTCGTATTATATGTACTCACCGGTGTGACCCTTAAGTGTTTCATAGGCTTGGATGTATCATCATAGGTTGACTGACTGTGCACATAATTCCTTCAGACTCCCACTTGTGCAAGTCTGTAACCTTTGTCTTAATGATACGAGCTACAATGGCCTTCTAGATGGGCATGTAGGTAACCAACTCCATAAAAACAGCTTACGTAACCCAGGTATAGTTTATGAAAAACTCTGTAATAGCGTCTCCTAGTAAAGAACACTCTGTCTCTACTTCTTGTGCAAACTATGTTAGGCTTATCCCTTGCAGCACGATATTTGTGATAACGAATATGAGCATGGTAGAAATTATCAACTCCTGTATTCGAAATCATTTTATGACTTCTTGATTCAAACTGCTATGATAAACTACAAAGAACAGATCAGTTCGTTTGGGCACGGCCGTGCACTTGCCAGTTTCTTATCAAGTCAAAGGACCTATAAATATCTCTCCTAAAGAGGAGGTGCAATTTCCATCTTGTATATTTCGATTTAAAATACAACTTCCTTTGTACCCAGTATCGCCTCGTATGACAAACGTATTTCAGAATTGTCTAAGTTGAACCAAAGCACATTAGTCATTGTATCCTAAACCAAATACCTCAGGCTTAAGGACAATCCTAGTGAACAATACTTTTGAACTTTTCAACCACGAAGTATTGTCACGGTGGTCAATCCAATATTCGTTGAGCCTCCAACAGAATATCACCGATATTTGGTTTACACAAAACTTGTGTAGCTATCTTCGAAGAACTTTCGAATCTACCACCAAATACCGCGATGACGTTAACGTCCCATCGAGGTTCCCACCAAGACGAGTAGTCACGGATTTTGTGTCTTCTTGAATAAATAGACTTTTATTCATGGATCTTGTAAAACATACAAAGTCTGAATAAAAATGATACTAACTCAAATATTATTCCTCACTGGACATAGATACTGAATTATTACTGGATCATTACTTATTCCTTTCGTTCGTGTTGATTACTTAATGATTCTTACAAACTTAATTGTAACTTTATCACTAAACCAATCATTTCTATTAAACTAAAGACATAAGACGAGTATTTAGGAATACTATTACTTTTACCTTTGCTAGATATTGTTCTTGCAACAATTTAGAACATATTCTAGTCTTGCCTTTTATGTAATTCGGTAAACATAGGAGGATTGGAAAATAACTCCTTGGTTTCTTAAATTCATAAAATTATCCTTGTAACAAAAGCCTCTTTTAGTTACTTGATTTGTAGATATTCTTACTAGTTAAAGAAATTTCCTTAAATGACTATGTTATCCACTGAAGGGTTAACAACCTATTAGATATGCAATAATTAATCACAAGACTTGTGATCACGCTATTAGGTTTGCAATAATCTAATCAACGATCATTTATTATTTCTCTTAACTCTTTGGCTAACGACTTGGTAAAACCTTGTTGTTAATGTCTTACTAACTTACTGAATTCACTAACATCTTTAATGAATTACGTTAGTCTTAGCTCCCACTTACTTTTATGGAACTTAAGCATCTCTTAAACTACTTTGACCTAGTCAATAACTTGTAGTTTAATCTTTTAAGAATTCTATAATTAAGATCATCCTTCGGATTTGCGAATATCCAACATTCCTATTTAGGGAATTATGATCTTTATTGACTACTGTATCTAACAAGTATGAAACACTTGAAATGATACTTCCAATTCTTAAAACACATTAGTATTCTTTTAAGAATCTTATTTAATGCCAAAGTCATCACTTGGATTTGTCAAATATCCATTATTCCTATCAGGGAATTATGACTTGATTAAATATTGTATTTATTACAAGTATAAAAGACTTGCAATAATACCTTTTAATTCTTAAATACTTTTAATATAGTTTGTCCCTTTTAAGATTCGTTTAATGTCTAAGTCATTTTACTTGGATTATACGAATATCCAATTATTCCTACTAGGGAATTATGACTTCATTAAAACCTTTACTGCAAGTATAAAAGACTTGTAATAATACTCTTAAAGTCTATCTTGATTATATCCAATATAATCGTACTATATTAATACTAATACTTTAAAACTTTCTATCATAAGTAATGACTATTACTTAAGATGTTTTTAACTAAGTTCAATAACTCTTGAACCTTATGCTTCCATAAAACTCTTAAACACTTTCATTAGAAAAACTTTCTAATTACTAGCATCTAAATACCTTGAGCTATCAAGACATTATTTATACAACAATCAAACAAATATATAAAACATGAAATATAAGTAAATCAAAACTTGACTTACAATCTAGTCATAAACCTTTACTAGTATAATTATCACACATGCACACAATATAATTCAACCATGGATTCGAAATTTATTTAAAACCAAAATAAAACTTCTTTTAACATAAAATAAAATTATCCAAAAACAATAAACAAAAATTGTTTAAAACGAATCCACAAAATACTGAATTATAAAAACTTGGTGCTCGTGGGATCATCACCATCTCATGCCGGTCACTATCACTTTCCATCTCCTCCTGCAATAAACGATTGCAAAAGTTAGATTACTCGTAATGTACTTTACAAGTATCTTAAAGTGATTAAGAAGTGTGGTTGTGTTACCTGAGGAACTTGCGTTTCCTCCACTACCACTTGCACCTTTTGGACAATTCCTTTTCCAATGCCCAGCCTCACCACACTTGAAGCACCGGTTCTCGGTCCTCGCAGGGTTAGGCTTAACCTTCTTGACCTTTTGTTTGACACCTTTACCATTTGGCACTCCTTGGTTAGGATAGGTTTTACCCTTTCCTTTACCACCATGCCCCTTTCTCTTCTTCCCACCGCCACCGCTATTACCAATCAAGAGAACGTCCTTAGATTTGGTCCCCAAACTCAACTCAGCTATCTTGAGCATGGAATGTAGCTCAACAATGGATTTCTCCATATTATGCATGTTGTAGTTGACCACAAAAGACTTGTAGTCATCAGACAACGAGTTGAGTATAGTATCTGTTGCCACTTGCAACGGTATGGGGTGACCAAGTGTCACACCCCGCTAAAAATGGTTTTGCGGGAGAACGAGGTGCGACTAACATTGGTAACATCACACATCAAATATAGTAAAACAACGCAATCATAGTAAATATCCAAAAATATATCCTTTACAAAAACCAAATAACAAAGTTAAAACCAACTAAATGAAAAAGTTCCAAAACATTTAATGTCTAATTAATAGACATATTTCTTGAAAAATGCTTGACGACCCACCACTTATGCAATGCTTAAAAGTCTAATTTCCCTTACCTGAGAAAACATATTAGAAAAAGTGTCAACACAAAGGTTGGTGAGTTCACAGGTTTTGTGACTCCAATAGTTATATCGTTTAAAAATCGTTACGTACAAACTTGTACGATTTGTATCGTTGTTCGGAAATATTGAACAATTTAGTTATTAAGGTGCAATTCATAATCCCTTGACATGCTTGCAATACATTCAAGTTAAGGTATAATCAAAGAGCCTATAATCAAACCGAAATCTAAAATCGTTAGAATATAAAGCTCAAACTCAGTTGGGCTAGCGCATAACTAGCCATGAGCGGGAGATCAATCCCGATAGTACTATCTCTATATTCCTTGGCTACCACAAATAGCTAATGATTACTGTTAAACGTGGACATGTATAGTGGTCCTTCCCGTTGGTACGTGTACACAACAATGATTATACAAAGATTATTTATTGCAAAATAGTTGAGTAAGTATATGTTTTCTCCCCTAATAAAGTAGTTATAAAACAGTAAAAGTGGGGACGTGAAACTCACCTGATGCAATGCTATCCAAATATGTAGGCATTAATATGGTTTCCAACCAAATGATTATAGCGCCCTAAATGCAATGGAAATACATAAATGAGTGACGCTCTAAATGACTCATCTAAACTAAATGATACAAAATGATTCCCAAAAAGGGAATTTGACCCGAGCGATACGTTGGTGACATTGTGGAATGATTGTGTATTCTAGATACGTTTGTCTTGTAATATATAAGTTTAGGAAAATGAGTTATGTCTTGATCGGACGTTGTTATACGATAGAGAATTATGGAAATAAAATAATTTAGATAACTATAAATGAAAGTTTAATTATTTAATTATTGATAAAGTAAATAATCAAGTGAATAAGCATTAATTAAATCTTGAAAATGATTATTTACAATAATGAGAACTGATTTTAATGAATTATATGAAACAAATTGTTATAAGTTAAAACAGTGGGCTCGATCGGATTTGATATTGGGCAAATGACATCTTGGGTTTAAACAAAATGGGTTACACTTTGTTGGGCTGGCTGGAAACAGAGATAGACACTGACTCAAGCCAGCGACAATAGTACCCAACAACGGAAAAACAAGGGAGCAACTCGCGCTGCCGCCAACGACGGTAGACGGAAACACGTGTGAGAATTTCTGGTAAGCCACACACTTACGCACACAAAACACACCAACGTATACGTCCGAACACAGAATCGAAAAGAGAAAGAGAGAGATCAGTATACCTTCAAAGTCAAGTAGAGAGAGATCGAAGATGCTTGCTTCGTCGGAGATCTTGACGGGATCTGCCGGAAACGAATGAGAAGGGTGGTACGTGTTGAGCGTTTTCTTTACTTCGAAGAGAGAGTTAGAGGGATAGGTAGAGATCAATATCTCCGGTTGTTTACTGTCTTCGCCGGCGTAGTTTGCTTTCTTGCCGGAGGATATAACAGACTACGATAATGGTGACTGCTAGGGGGAAACGGCTGGTTTGAAGAGAAGGATTGTGAGGTGGGTTCTTCTTCTACGTGAGGAATGAAGGAATAAGATTAGTGATGGGGATTTAGTTGACATGTAAAAAAAAACGATAATGTCTACATTATTCCTGCGATTACGGTTTGACCGAGTAAATAGGTAGGTTCGGTGTTGAGCTTTTAACGAAGATGAAGAAGGCAGTTATGGTTTACATCAGAGAGAGAGAGTGTGTGAGAAAACGTGGGGTTGCATGCAGATTTTAGGGGGGATTCAAGTGAGGGTGAGTTATTATTATTAATTACTATACATCAAGTATTAAACTAAGAGATGATTATGGTCCTTTTAAATCAGGAAGAATACACGAGTGATTTGGTGTCTTGAGGTGGATGACGGAAAGTGGTTCACGAGAGGGGTTATAAAATAAATAAACAAATAAATTAAAGTTACAACCTATATTTTGATAGAAAACGTATCCATTTCTAAAATGAATTAAATTTTGTTATTATGATTTATTAATAGATATTAACTACACCTTCATATGGATGATATAATTGTATGGTAAAATATTGTAATTGAATTTTTAAACGATGACGGTTATTTATTGATAGAAATATTTTCAGTTCAATATTTATTTTGTTATTTTCAATTTCCTCGTAATGTACCGAGTACCAAGTTGTTGCTACTTTTATATTCAATCGCGTATGATGTTTTGTACATTATTTTCCGTACTCGTTTATTGGTTGAGCAAATGCTTCATTATGAAATATAATACCTATATTTTTAATTTGATTCGGTTTAAGGTTTACGTTGAGTCACCAACTCGCTAAATGTAAATTTCTAATTGTATGAGACACAAATAACTTGACTTGTGCATAAACGAGGATGTGTATAAATAACACATAATATGAATGTTAGCTACACTCAAATGCACGACAAATGATTTTAGTAACGAGATGATTGTTCTAAGACAAAGTGAGTTACAATAATGGTTGGGTCAAATACCCGATTTTGAGGGTTGTCACATTCTCCCCTTGTTGAAGAAATTTCGTCCCGAAATTTAAGACGACGTACAAGTAGGTCGGGAGAAATGTTTGTATAGTTTCATTTTGTTAGGGTTCTCATTTTCAATGTGAGATTAGGGACATTTGGTAATCTTTTTGTTGGTATTTGTGGTTTTTATAAAACAAATGTTCTTAAGAGTATTGTTACATTAGTAACCATACCAGTTTTTTTTTTCTTTTTTTTTTATAACCAGATTTTTTATGTGTTTCATCAATTTGGGGCAATAGCATAATGCCCGATTTACCACTATTAAAGCAAGATGATTTGTTGTTTATTGATACTTCTTAATTCCATTGAATATTGGTCCCTTTAATTGTCATTCATTTCTTATTTTCGATACGAAATTTAATTCTCAGCGTGCCTCGTCGTAGTAGATGATGAAGTTATTGATTTCTTTGGGTAGGGCTACTATTGTTGTGGTACAAAATTTATACTTTATGGTTTGGGACACGGTGCTCATTCCTCTGATTTGGGGTGCAAATTCCTAGATACACTTCTCGATTTTTATTTTATTTTATTAGTATTTTTGTTTTCAGTAGGTTTCGAGATGAGAAACGAGTCAAGCTAGTTTGCTAAACGTTGTGGTGTGGTTGACAATATTGGAACCTCCCATCGATAAGTTCTATAATTCAGAGTCTAATTTTTTAAATTTCTTTGTTAGGGCAATACTCTTTCATTAACAAAGTTTTTAGTTCATCCCATGGCATTTTTTTATAAGGTCAATTAATGTTGTTGACATGCTTATTGTTTTCGACGACGTAGGTAGGAATTTCTGGTGGACATAACGAGTTTTAAAATTTTGGTGATTAGGATATCTTCACTTTAAACTTTTGTCGGAAGTTGATCGATTTACGAGTAAAACAAAATTTTGTAACTGATCAGACTAGTGGTTCATTGGAGGTAATGAGTGGTAAGTTCCGATGGTTACTTTACTTCGCTTGTGGAGGTGGTACACGTTCGTAGGTTTTGACTTTCATAAGGATGAAATTGAATTTTTTTTTTAGTGACATATGTTTGATCATAAATGTAGAAATTTTGAAAGTTGTAGAGACACATCCCACGTCTCGATTGGATTGAGGCGGTTTGGATTAGTGAATTAGTTTAACGAGAGTGGTGCAAATCTTAGTAAGTTCTTTCAGAGTACAATCTTGTAGTTTCATATGGTGGATATGCCCCCTTTTTTTTTTTTGCGACATGTTTGTTTTCTTGTACATATGCTAAGAATTCTTATTTATTGTTCCTTTTAATAATCAATGACTTTGATAATTCCACATTGTACTATGTAATTATAAACACGTTGGCCACCCATTTTTATAATATCATGGTACAATGTTTCCTCATCAGTATCACTTCATATTCTTCATATATGATTATAGGAATTTAGGAGTTTTATTTAGAATTTGTTGTAGAGAAGTCCTCGAGATGACGTGGGACAACTTTCGTATATTCGTTTCGTTGTGATAGAGGTTGATGTGTAGACCTTTATTTGTCGGGCAAGTGAAGAATCTTTCGAGTTATTTGATTGGTGGAATGAGAATTTAGAGTTGAGATTAAGATCTTCTCTAAGGTGTAATGTACGATAACGAGTGATTTGCTTCCCGAGCGTTGCTGCGGATTTTGAGACATTTTTTTTAATTTTTATTTTTATTTTTTTACGTTCAGATTTAGATTCGTTATGTGTAATGAAAATTAAATGAAACCTAGTTGAAATCCTATTGAAGGTAAAAAAAAAATGAATAAACTTATTTGGTAATATATAAATTTAGGGGTTAAAAGTATGAATTATAAAAGTTTAAGTGTTAAAAGTATGAATTATAGGTTGTATTATTGATTTTAGGGAAGTTGGAAATCCTTTCTTCATGATAGATTTTACAAATATAGAAGTTGTGCTTAGAATTTAATTTAGGTACATCATAGAGATGACGTGAGATCAATTTCATATATTCATTTCGTGGCATTATAAGTTGATGAGTAGACATTCAGTCGTCGCTTATGCGGCGAAACTTTCGAGTTTCATGATTTGTAAAATTTGGAGATTAGGGTTGAGGTGACGTTATTCGCGTGAGGAATGGTGTGTGAGAAGGATATATAATGTATATATTGCGTTAGATGAGTATATAGTGCGATTAAGATACGTGGTGCACGTATATAAGTGTTTCTTGTGCTTCACACTTCAACGAAAAAGTTAAAAGTACATGTAATCAAAATTTAGGATCTCAAAGTATAAATTATAATACTAAATGAAATTAAAGTGGTGAAGTTTAACTATCACAAAACTTTAGGAAACAAAATGAAACTTATTATGAACTATAAATAAAGAATGGTAATTGTATATTAAGGGTAATGATACATAGTGTATGTAGTTTGTGAGAGGAATATATAGTGTTGGGTTAAAATACGTGGTGAATGTGTAGAGATGTGTTTTTTTTTGTTGTTGAAGGTTGTTTGATTATATGTTATGACGCACACTGCCCAGTCGAGTAGAGCATCCAATATACTCATCGTTCGCAGACATTCAGTTGATATTCTTGAATTTGTGTTTTCATGTAATTGATTTGTAATGTGTAGATAGGAGATCTAAATTAGGAGTAAGATATGTGGAGTAAGTGTGCAGTGAAAAGTGTAGTGTAGTGTATTGAGTATTTAATATACCGTAACAGGTCTCGCATATAATTTCACGTATAACTACCCAATAAACTAAGAGTTCTCTATCTAATGTAAGAGTAAGGCACGTAAAGCTCTTAGTAGCAAGTCAAGAGGGAAATATGATGTGCGACTCGATATAAAATTCAATTTTTATGTGTGATGCAACTATACATGATATGAAAATGTTTTGATTCAAAATCTTTTCGGGTTATAGACTAGACTCACGCTAATTCACTATAACCAATGGCTCTGATACCAATCTGTCACACCCCGCCAAAAATGGTTTTGCGGAAGAACGAGGTGCGACTAACATCGGTAACATCACACATCAAATATAGTAAAACAACGCAATCATAGTAAATATCCAAAAATATATCCTTTACAAAAACCAAATAACAAAGTTGAAACCAACTAAATGAAAAAGTTCCAAAACATTTAATGTCTAATAAATAGACATATTTCTTGAAAAATGCTTGACGACCCACCACTTATGCAATGCTTAAAAGTCTAATTTCCCTTACCTGAGAAAACATATTAGAAAAAGTGTCAACACAAAGGTTGGTGAGTTCACAGGTTTTGTGACTCCAATAGTTATATCGTTTAAAAATCGTTACGTACAAACTTGTACGATTTGTATCGTTGTTCGGAAATATTGAACAATTTAGTTATTAAGGTGCAATTCATAATCCCTTGACATGCTTGCAATACATTCAAGTTAAGGTATAATCAAAGAGCCTATAATCAAACCGAAATCTAAAATCGTTAGAATATAAAGCTCAAACTCAGTTGGGCTAGCGCATAACTAGCCATGAGCGGGAGATCAATCCCGATAGTACTATCTCTATATTCCTTGGCTACCACAAATAGCTAATGATTACTGTTAAACGTGGACATGTATAGTGGTCCTTCCCGTTGGTACGTGTACACAACAATGATTATACAAAGATTATTTATTGCAAAATAGTTGAGTAAGTATATGTTTTCTCCCCTAATAAAGTAGTTATAAAACAGTAAAAGTGGGGACGTGAAACTCACCTGATGCAATGCTATCCAAATATGTAGGCATTAATATGGTTTCCAACCAAATGATTATAGCGCCCTAAATGCAATGGAAATACATAAATGAGTGACGCTCTAAATGACTCGTCTAAACTAAATGATACAAAATGATTCCCAAAAAGGGAATTTGACCCGAGCGATACGTTGGTGACATTGTGGAATGATTGTGTATTCTAGATACGTTTGTCTTGTAATATATAAGTTTAGGAAAATGAGTTACGTCTTGATCGGACGTTGTTATACGATAGAGAATTATGGAAATAAAATAATTTAGATAACTATAAATGAAAGTTTAATTATTTAATTATTGATAAAGTAAATAATCAAGTGAATAAGCATTAATTAAATCTTGAAAATGATTATTTACAATAATGAGAACTGATTTTAATGAATTATAAGAAACAAATTGTTATAAGTTAAAACAGTGGGCTCGATCGGATTTGATATTGGGCAAATGACATCTTGGGTTTAAACAAAATGGGTTACACTTTGTTGGGCTGGCTGGAAACAGAGATAGACACTGACTCAAGCCAGCGGCAATAGTACCCAACAACGGAAAAACAAGGGAGCAACTCGCGCTGCCGCCAACGACGGTAGACGGAAACACGTGTGAGAATTTCTGGTAAGCCACACACTTACGCACACAAAACACACCAACGTATACGTCCGAACACAGAATCGAAAAGAGAAAGAGAGAGATCAGTATACCTTCAAAGTCAAATAGAGAGAGATCGAAGATGCTTGCTTCGTCGGAGATCTTGACGGGATCTGCCGGAAACGAATGAGAAGGGTGGTACGTGTTGAGCGTTTTCTTTACTTCGAAGAGAGAGTTAGAGGGATAGGTAGAGATCAATATCTCCGGTTGTTTACTGTCTTCGCCGGCGTAGTTTGCTTTCTTGCCGGAGGATATAACAGACTACGATAATGGTGACTGCTAGGGGGAAACGGCTGGTTTGAAGAGAAGGATTGTGAGGTGGGTTCTTCTTCTACGTGAGGAATGAAGGAATAAGATTAGTGATGGGGATTTAGTTGACATGTAAAAAAAAAAAACGATAATGTCTACATTATTCCTGCGATTATGGTTTGACCGAGTAAATAGGTAGGTTCGGTGTTGAGCTTTTAACGAAGATGAAGAAGGCAGTTATGGTTTACATCAGAGAGAGAGAGAGAGTGAGAAAACGTGGGGTTGCATGCAGATTTTAGGGGGATTCAAGTGAGGGTGAGTTATTATTATTAATTACTATACATCAAGTATTAAACTAAGAGATGATTATGGTCCTTTTAAATCAGGAAGAATACACGAGTGATTTGGTGTCTTGAGGTGGATGATGGAAAGTGGTTCACGAGAGGGGTTATAAAATAAATAAACAAATAAATTAAAGTTACAACCTATATTTTGATAGAAAACGTATCCATTTCTAAAATGAATTAAATTTTGTTATTATGATTTATTAATAGATATTAACTACACCTTCATATGGATGATATAATTGTATGGTAAAATATTGTAATTGGATTTTTAAACGATGACGGTTATTTATTGATAGAAATATTTTCAGTTCAATATTTATTTTGTTATTTTCAATTTCCTCGTAATGTACCGAGTACCAAGTTGTTGCTACTTTTATATTCAATCGCGTATGATGTTTTGTACATTATTTTCCGTACTCGTTTATTGGTTGAGCAAATGCTTCATTATGAAATATAATACCTATATTTTTAATTTGATTCGGTTTAAGGTTTACGTTGAGTCACCAACTCGCTAAATGTAAATTTCTAACTGTATGAGGCACAAATAACTTGACTTGTGCATAAACGAGGATGTGTATAAATAACACATAATATGAATGTTAGCTACACTCAAATGCACGACAAATGATTTTAGTAACGAGATGATTGTTCTAAGACAAAGTGAGTTACAATAATGGTTGGGTCAAATACCCGATTTTGAGGGTTGTCACACCAAGTCTAGCGAGGTGATCCATGTGTCCTTTCATTTTCATGACGTGGGCACTCACCGGCGTTCCTTTGACCATCTTGCAAGAGTTGAAGGCTCGATTGATGTCAAACCTCTCAGTGCGAGCTTGCTCTTGAAATGAATCCCTAAGTTGCTGGATCATCTCAAATGCAGGCACATCCATAAGTCCCGCTTGTAACTCAGGACTCATGGTGGCTAGCATCAGACAGCTCACATCGAGTGCATCACTGACATGCTTATCATAAGCTTGCCTCATTTCAGCTCTGGCATTAACAGCAGGGGTGTTTGGTACTGCTCTCTCCAAGACATACCACTTTCTCTCATGCTTGAGCACAATACGAAGATTGCGCTCCCAGTTGAGAAAGTTTGACCCAGTCAACTTGTCTTTTTCGAGGATTGAGCGAAGTGAGAGATTGTTGGTACTTGTTGTCGCAATCACGTTTGTTGCTGCCATCTACAAATCAAACCCAGTTTAATTAGTAATCATCAATAAACATTCTCTAAAATATATTATAAATCCATAATTAATATTTTAGGCCTAGGATCCATATATCACATTCTCGCCGCAAGGTTTGGGCACTTCCCGACGAGACATGCTATTTCTGGTAGGTAACTTCCTTACCGATCGTATCAAGACTTGACATGATTCCTAGGGGTCGTAGAATCTTTAGACTTATAACTTATTACAACTTTGTACAATCTAATCCTGCATTTCTAAGTTAGTAATAAAGTCTAGTATGTTTATTCTACTCAAGTACTTTTTGGGCCGGGACTCCCGATTATCACCAAAGTAGATCAGACCATCTAAGACAGTGCGATGCTCTGCGCCGGGACTCCCGATTATCATAGAACCTTACGCACCCTAACACTCGCAATGATTTGAATCCATATCTAAGGTTCTTTATCCTTACAATATGAATATCGTTTAACAAGTGAGGTGTTCCGTTAGGTGGATAGTACTTAGATCTAAGATTTTCTTGGGTTTGTTTAAGTCTTAAACTAAACTTAAACCTTTATTCCAATCTTAATCCTTGTTTAAAATGTGTGGCTTGTGAATTGAAGAGTTCTACAAGACACCTTTTTAAAACTTAAGAACTATTCTTTAAAACTTATAGTTTCAAGAATTTGCACGATTTTACATGTATACCTAAAACGAGGTGTACAAAACGTTTTACTAGATTTTGTGAAAAATCTTATCTAGAATAAAACTTACTTGTTTTATCTTACTTGAAAAACTTATAAACTTATGTTAAACTTTTTAAATCTATTATAATTCATAAACTTGAATCATAAATCTAGTTTAACACATCTAGTTTTTCATATGTCTAATAATCAAATCAAACATTTCTTATGACTTATTAGATTCGACCAAAACTTATGTCTTAACGACACACTTACAAACTTTGTGATTTTCTTGTGTAGCTCCCACCAGCTTCAACAACCATGATGAAACTTAGGCTAACACAATCACTGGTTTATACTTGGTGAAACTAATAAACTTATTATATAAAGACTATATATAATAATTCTTAGTTTTTTTAAACCTTTCTTATATTTATCTTGAACTAGTTAAATATAGGTTCTTGTTATTTTCACTTGATCATTAATCTAGTATGTTACATAACTTGTAAAATACTTACTTGTATAATTATCTAGTTATAATAACTTATAACTTTATACATCTAATATATATAACTTTGTATATTTCTAGTTAATCATATAATTTCAACTTGTACAATTTTTAGTTATAATGAAATCATAACTTTGTACTTTCTAGTTTTAATTATATTATAACTTATACAATAACTAATTATAATATTATCTTTTAAAGATCAAAATAACATTACCCTTTTTAAGTGTTTCATTTTATCTTGTATTTTAATGTATTCGTATATATGTATATTTTATAATAAACTTGTAACATTCTAATAAGAATATTACATCTAGCTTATACATGTGTATTTTAACTTAATCTAATTAAAATACGTATAAACTTATTATATCCTTTAAAATTCAATTTTACCTAATTATTAAAAATTCCGAAAAATTAAATACATATATATAAATAATTAAATACATCTTGTTAATTTTAGAACTTAAAAATTAACATCCTCTTTATCAATTCTCTAAATTAACTAGATGAACCCTAATCTTGTTTTTGACCAATCAAAACTAGGGTTTTGACTTTCTTGATCAAAGACATTATTTTAAATTAAAAGACTAATTTTAATCAATCCTTTTAAACAATAAACTTTGTTTAAATTCTAAGATAGATTATAACTTTTAATAAATTTATTTAAACTCTTTAAATTAAACCTTATAGACAATAAAACTTTGTCTAAGTTACTAGGTTTAAAGAACTAGCTTTAATAAATCTATCAAAATAGTAATTAAACCTATTAGACATAAACTTGTCTAATTAACTAGGTTTTAGATTATTATCCTAATTAATACTTTTAAAGTAATAAACTTAAACTACTTTAATCTTCTAGGGTTCTTTTAGGGTTTTCGAAAACTTAAGGCTAGGAAACTTTTCCACCAATTAAACTATGCTAGTTTAATAAACTTGGTGTCCAAGTATTCCTCTAGATTTCGAAATCTCTAAGGGATTAGGAAAGAATCCTTTTGATCAATTAAACAAATCTTGTTTAACATACTTGATCCTAGGGCTTTCCTAAGTCACGAGAATTTCAAGGGATTATGGAAAGAATCTTTTTGATCAATTAAACATATCTTGTTTAATATACTTGATCCTAGGGTTCTTTCTAGGTATTTTCGAAAATTTGCTAGGGTTTTCTAGAAACCTTCTTGACCAATTAAACTTAGACTAGTTTACTGTTCTTGGTCCTAGGGTTTCTTCCCTCTTTTCGAAAATTATGAAGAAGAAAGAAGAAAACTTGAAACAAAAAAACTTAAATTAAAGTAAACAAACAATCTTTGTTAATCTAGTCTAGATCTCTAAACCAACGCTCTGATACCACTGAAGGGTTTCATAACACTGATCGACCACTTGGGTCAACCTCCTAGTATACTTGGTTCGACCATACTGACCAAGAACATGAACTTGTTCTTGACCGGGTAAAACCAACTAGCTGATTTAATCCCTAAATGCGGAACTGAGATTAAACCTAATCCTTAAACCCTAAAGGATTGGGATGTTGGAGAACTAGATTAGGTTAACAAGAAAGAAACCTTGTACGAAGAACTCGAACACACACACACATGCTTGTGTGTTCGTCGACCATCAACCAAAGAACCCTAGGGTTCTTTGGCCGAAATTCGTCCAAGAGGGAGAAGGGAGAAAAGGGTTTCCCAAAACATACCTTGTTGATTGCTTAAGATAGATCCACTGATGATGAACAAGTCGAGCAATCTTCTAGTTGATCTAAGCAATGAACTTGGATCTTCAAGACTTGAAGAACACGAAGAACGAAGAACACCAAACTTGGTGTTCTTGGGTGTGTTTCGGCCGAAGCCAAGGAGAGGGAAGGAGGAAGTATTTCGTGTGAATGATCAAGGGGTTTAGGGTTACCCTAAGCCTCTTATTTATATACAAATAAGTTACGCTTAGAACCCTTCTAGTTTAATTAATATTAGAACTTTAATTAAACTTCCTTTTAACACTTCCATCCCTTATAGTTTAACTAGTTTAGTATTGTTGCACTTAAATGTCTAGTATTAACACACTAATAATTCGGTACCCATATACACGAATTATATACTTGTATTTATACTTTTAATAGTTAATTATATAATAACCTTTATATAATTTATACAACAATATTATCCAATTACTATATGATTTAATAGCTTTAAATCATATCATGGATAATCTATAATTAACACATTGTATATTTACTCAACTAGTAAATGTACAACTACTTGTATTAATTAGTTAGTTAAACTAATCTAGTAATAAGTTAAACTAAACTTAATACTTAACTGATTCATAATGACTATTATGAATCATTCCTCTTCGTAGTATCATTGCTTATCTTGCTCGTATTATATGTACTCACCGGTGTGACCCTTAAGTGTTTCGTAGGCATGGATGTATCATCATAGGTTGACTGACTGTGCACATAATTCCTTCAGATTTTCTATCTTGACATTCACCACCATAGTCACTATCTGTGTAGGCTACAAGTTCAAATGGTGAGTCATGTGGATACCAAAGACCAAGAGAAGGTTTTCCCTTCAAGTATCTGAAGATTCTTTTGACATCCTGCAAGTGTAGCTCCTTAGGTCTTACTTGATACCTGGCACATACACAAACACTATACATAAGTCAGGTCTTGATGCAGTTAAATCATTAAAGAACCTATCATTGATCTATATAGATGTTCATCTACATCCTCCCCCTCAACATCAGGATGTAGGTGTTTATGTGCTTCCATTGGTGTGCTTGCAGTTTTGTAGTCTTTCATTGCAAATTTCTCTAAGATGTCTCTGACATATTTTTATTGATTAATCAAAATACCATCTGATCTTTGATTGATTTGGAGTCCAAGAAAGAAATTCATTGGACCATTGAGCGCATCTCGAATTTGATCTGCATTAATTCTTCAAACTCTTTGCACAGTTGATCCAAAGATGATATCATCTACATATATCTGGACCAGTAGTATATCATCTTTGACTTTTCTTGTGAACAGAGTTTTATCAATTGCACCTCTTTTGAAATTGTTCTTCAATAAATATGATGATAATGTATCATACCAAGCTCTTGGTGCCTGATGAAGGCCATATAGAGCTTTGTCTAATTTGTACACATAGTCATGATGTTCAGAATCTACAAATCCTGAAGGTTGACAAACATAGACTTCTTCTTCAATTTTCCCATAAAGGAATGCACTTTTCACATCCATTTGATAGACTTTAATTTTCTTGAATGAAGCATATGCCAGAAAGATTCTTATTGCTTCAATTCTTGCAACTGGAGCATATACCTCATCATAGTCTATTCCTTGTTCTTGAGTGTATCCTTGGGCTACAAGTCTGGCTTTGTTTTTAATCACTATACCCCTTTCATCTTTCTTGTTTCTAAAGATCCATCTTGTGCCAATGGCTCTTTTTCCTTTTGGTAGACGTACAAGTGTCCAGACAGCTTGTAATTTAAATTCGAGAAGTTCTTCTTGCATTGCTATAATCCAATTGGAATCTTTCATTGCTTGTTGAATATGTTTAGGTTCGTCCTGTGATAGAAAACATTCAAACATACATTCATTTGAGATTAGACTTATATTACAGATGTTTGAATTTAAAGTTGAATTAAATTTGCTTATAATCTGCATATTTGAGTTCACATCACTTAGAACTAAGTCTAAGGGATGATTCTTTTCTGTTCTTGAGTTGGAGACTTTATCAGCAACTAGTTGAGTATCAAGATTTGATTCATTGGATTCAGGGATTTGAGCATCTGTCCAGGTTTCTTCTTGATTTTCTGGATTTTGTTGAGATTCTTCATTGATGCTGGTATCAGTAGTAACATGATTGTCATTTGGTTCATGAGGTTCATTGTTAGTGTTGACATTATTATTGTTTGGTTCATCATCATTTGTTTGAGATTATGAATTACTACTGGGATCAGTAGTGTTGTGTGAATTTGAGTTGTTACTGGTATCAAGATTGCTAGGGTTATCTGAGTTACTATTGTCCTATATTAACTGTGGGATCAGTATGAACTAGGATATATTTCATTGTGTCTTGACTAACATTGAATGATGATGATCCTCCTTGTTGACTTTGATTGTTTGAATCTCCTGCATTACAATCATAATTAACATCAAACGATTTGGTTAGATTATCAATATTGAAAAACCAATCTGGACCATTTCCTTGTTCATTCATTAGGTTTTCATTAAATGATACATTTACACTTTCTTCAATGACCCTTAGCCTTTTGTTGAACACTCGGTATGATTTGCTTTGAGTTGAGTATCCTATAAAGATTCCATCATCTGATTTGCAGTCAAACTTACCAATTTGTTCTCTTGTAATTAAAATTGTATAAGGACAACCAAATGATTTTAAGAAACTTATTGAAGGTTTTCTTTTATTAAAAAGTTCATAAGGTATTTTAAAATGAGGCTTATCTATTAATACTCTGTTTTGAACATAACAAGCAGTATTAACAGCTTCAGCCCAAAAAGTTATTGGTAGTTTTGAATCTGCAAGCATGGATCTGGCTGCTTCAATGATTGTTCTATTTCTTCTTTCAGCTACACCATTTTGTTGTGGAGTTCTTGGTGAGCTGTATTGCCCGTCAATACCCTTAAGATCACAGAAAGTAATTAGATTAGCATTTTTAAATTCTGTGCCATTATCACATCTAATGGCTTTCACTTTGAGGTCTCTTGTATTTTCCAGTTTGACTATCAGATTCTTTATGATCTCACTTGTTTCATCTTTGGTCCTAAGGAAGAAAACCCAAGTATACCTGGAAAAATCATCAGTAATAACAAGACAATATTGTTTCTTTCCAATACTCATTACATTTGTAGGTCCAAATAGGTCCATATGTAAGAGCTGCAAAGGGATAAAAAAAGAATTAATTGCTTTGGTCTTATGAGAAGTCTTGTGTTGCTTACCTTTCAGGCATGCAACACAGTGATGATCACACATAAATTCTTTTTGAGGTAATCCAACTACCAAATTCTTTTTAACTAAATTATTCATATTTTTAAAGTTTGTGTGACACATCCTTCTATGCCAAAGGTTCTAATTCATTTGTGTTTGCCTTAGATATAAAACAGTTGATCTCATTTGAAGAAATGAGTTCTCCCCCTATATCCAGGCAATACACATTATTTCTCCTTGGAGTTCTTAAAACAACAAATTTTTCATTTAAAATAAAGTCAGGAGAAAGAATGATACACTCTGTATCTGTAAAAAGAATTTTGTTCTTTTTATCACATACTTGTGAGACACTAACCAGATTATATTTAAGCTCAGCAACATAAAATACATCATCAAAAGTAATCTTACCATTTGATATTGTACCTTTACCTGTAATCCTACCACCTCTTGGATTTTCACGAAAAGCAACATATCCACCTTCAAATGACTTGAAATCTCTAAGAATTTGAAGATTTCGAGTCATGTGCCTAGAGCATCCACTATCAATGTGCCATGTTCTTCCTTCTTCAGGGATCTGAATGCTCTGCACAAAAATAAATGGATTAGTTAATTTTGGGAACCCAAGCTTGTTTCGTCTTGGGTTCATCCTTTGAAGAGTAAGATTTATGAATTGTATGAGCTTTGGATGCAGGTTTGGTTTTCATATGTTGTTTATTACTGCTGTGTAGTTTTACTACCGACTTAGGTTCATACCCATAGTTTTTGGTTTTTGAGTATTTTACTACTGATGGACCAGTAGTATTTGGGTAATATGAGTTTTTAGCATAATCAGTAGTATTATGGTAATTGTATCCGACAGCATTGTAATTAGGGTTTTTACCAGTAGTAAACCTGGAATAGTTCCTACTGATGTTTGAAAATTTTGAGTATCTTGGAAATTGATTTTGTTTTCCATTATTTTTGAAATAATTACTCCTTATAGGACTTCCATGCCTGATATTTTGCACAAATCTTTGTGCAGTCCTTCCAAATTTAGGGGCTTCAACAGGTGGATTTTTAATTTGTTTAGCTTCTTCAGTTTGTTTTAGTTTCAATTCTTTTAATTTTTCTTTGTTTTCTTTGAATTCTTTAAATTCTTCGCAGTTGATTGGATTGAAGTGACAATCCTTTGCTAAATGATTAACTTTGTTGCAGATTAAACATGTTAATTTAGTTTGTTTAGCACTTTCAGGTTTTCTTTGTTCTTTTAATTGGTTTAAATTTCTTTGATTTCCCCTTCTTAAAATAGTTGGTATGTTTTCTGAATTATATTTAGGGGATTCAGTTTGACTTTCTAATTTTAATTCATCTAAGATTCTTTCTGAGCTTGACTTAAATGGAGGAATAAAATTAGTTGGGGGTGGGACTGCATGATATCCAACCCCATGAACAACTTTCTCAGTGGTTTGATTGCTGGTTAATTCATCAATTATTTTAGAACTTTTTTCAAACCTTTTAATAGTTAATTTATTTTATTCTAATTCCAACTGACATTCTTCTAATTTGATTAAAGTTTCTTTTAATTTTAACTCAGCATGTTCTTTATCATAAGTTGTTTGTAATAATTCATCTTTTATCTTTTGATCTGTTATTTTATAAATTATGATTTGATTTTCAAGATCAGCAATACAACCATTAAATTTAATTCTTCTATTTCTGTTTAAAATCATCTCATCAAGAGTTTCTTTGTTAAGTTTTTCTAATTCTTTATATGCTTTAATGCATTCAGGAGTGCAAGATTTAGAATGTACCTCAGTAGTAGATTCAGTAAAAGCCATGAGAGCTTGATTTTGAGCATGTTCTTCTGCTTGAAAGCTCCAGTCATAACCTTGACCCTCTTGAGATACCAATGCAGTTGAGTTTGAAGTGATGTTTTTGTTATAATTTGATCTTTGATCTTTGTTAGGACATTCTCTAGCAAAGTGACCAAAATTATTGCAGTTGTAGCATTTGACTTTAGTTTTGTCAAATCCAGCACGATCACCTTTATTGAAGGTCAAATATTGTCTACCAGTTCTTTTGAGAAATCTTTTAGTTCTCAAACTCAGCATTGCCATCTGCCATTTGATGTCCATCTCTTCCAGATCATCAGGATTGAGTTGTTCCAAATCTTCACTCATCAATGCAGTGTGTACATGACTAGTAAAAAAGGATTCTCTTGCTACATCTTCAATTTCTACATTCTTTCCAGTTGCAGCATCCTGACCTGTTCCTGTACTAGACACAAAAGTAGCATTGTTTGAAGGTAAAGTAGGAGTTTTATTACTTACCTCATATTCAAACACTCTTAGTTCATTATACAGTTCATCTAGCTCCTTCTCTTCCAATGCATCTCCTTGTCTATATATAACCGTATACATAGACCATTCTTCACCAAGAGATCTGAGGAACTTTTTGTTGACATCATCATTGTCTGGTTTAACTCCAACTTGATTGAGTTCACCAATAAATTTATTGAATCGATCAAAAACTTGAGACAATGATTCATTCTTCTGTCATTTGAAGTTCAAAGTCTTGCTCGGACTTCATGTTTCTTTTAGTATTTTTGGTGCCAACAAACCTTTTCTCCAATGCCTGCCACAACTTCTTAGCATCATCATATTCAACAAATAAATGTTGATAGTCATTGGGAATAGCACGCAAAAGAGTACTTAAGGCTTTTAGTTCGATTCCTCTGTCTTTCTTTTCTTTGTCACTCTTGAGTTTGTCAGATTCGGTTGATGAGCTTGTGAGTTGAGTCTGAATGGTTTTGTTGCCTTCAAGAACAACTTCTCACATGGAATAATCAGTAATAAGCATGTATTGCTTGATTCTGTTTTTCCACATCCCAAAGTTGTTGGGAGTAAGAATTGAGATTTTGTTTGCCTGTGTGCTTTCATTGTTATCAGACATGATTAACAATTTTAGTTTCGAAAGTATGTAACTTTTTTATTGTTCTTAATTCGTAGATCTAGAACCTTAATGCTCTGATACCACTTGTCATGATCAATAACTTAAACAAGTTATTGAATCACAGATCTACTAACAAAGAGAAGTTACAGCGGATTAACACTCTTGTTATTAGATTAAGAACAATGTAAACTGTAATTGAATAAGAATGATCAAGAACACAGTTTATCACAAAAAGCTTCAATGTATATTAAATTATCGATCAATACACACTTACGTTACAATTCGTAAGGAACTATATATAATAGTCCTTGAAGCCTAACACTTTAACATAGTTATTCTAGGTTACGATTACAATTGAATTACAAAAAGATATGCATTCTAAACTAACTAAACTAGAATCTCGGACACGATCAGCACCATAAATAGACATCAGTAGTATTTGCCATCGTCAGTAGTAACTCCAAGATCAGTAGTAACTTTGCTTTTCTGCCCCATTAGTACTAACTTATATTAAGTCTTTATCAGTACTAACTGCAGCATCAGTATTAGAATGCTTATATCCCAATAATTTTTCTTTGTTGGCCTTTTTTTACCAACATTTTTCTTTGTTGATTTTTTTTTTCAGTTGTACAATATTATCATCTAAATGTTTGTAGTTGATGCACCTCATGCCGAAATATATGTTGCTACCGACGCAGTAACCACATTTGCATTTTTGACACTTCTTAATCCCTCGCCCTGACGATGTTAAACTTAAATAAGACATTTTGGTCATTTTACTTCTTTGGTCCTGCCCAAACCCAAAAAATTTTCCTCCTTCCAAAAACACATTTAATTTAACCACAAAACATGTTTGAGATTTGAAAACTCACGACATATATAGTTGAGGATTCAAATTTCAAGTTCTTGGATTCAAAAACCCACTACATATTTTATAATTATGTTTTTCCATGAAATATTAACACAAATTATCGAATTACACCAAAAAAAGAAGAAGCGGAAATCCACTTTTAAATTTTGGGTTGTTGAATGGGTCATCAATGGAATACCAGTGATGCTTACCACCACGAAAACTTAGCATGTCACCGGAGAAACCTGAAACTCCGTCACTCTACTCATGTCGCCGGAGACATGAACCAGAATATGGCACGTCGGGGAAAAGCGCCATAAGCCGAGTTTTCTGCCGCCGCCATCTACAACCCATCTGGTGGAGCGATTGGTTTTGCGGTTGGTGATGCCGTTGATTTCAGCCGATGAATCAGGGTTTTAATGGACAGCATCTTCAATCATACTCTATTCATCCTTCTATCTCTATATTTTTATATTTGAAAGTTTTATCTTCTCCAACTCACTTCTATCCCTCACTCTAAATATAACGTGAGAGAAAAGCTCTCTATATTTGAAGTGAGAGGATATCCCGTGTATCCATGAACCCCACACATCCTTCACTAATTTTCTTTTATAATGTAAAATAAATTAATTAAAAATATGATTTCTATGGGTACACTAGTTTTAGAGGGACTAATTTTCTTTTATAGTATAAAATAAATTAATTAAAAATATGATTTCTATGATCCACTAGTTTTAGAGAGATTGATAGAGTTTATAGTTGGAATTGTGGTTATGGTTAGAGTGAAATTTTATAGAGTTTATGGTTGGAGATGCTCTAATAAGATTATGATTCTTGATATTCGAGATACACCCTTATTACGATTAGCTTGGAATAAATTAATAATAATTGATTTGGGATTAATTTTAAAGATGTATTTTTGTTTCAATATGGGCTTTAGGTTTAATTTCCAAGATGGATTGTGAAGATGGTGAAGAAAGATGGTTTTGGTACAGAAAAATGGTGAAGATGAAATTTCAGATGTGAAGATTTGTGTTTCAATATTTGTTACTGTGAAGATTTCAAAGATTTTTGTTTCAAAAATGGTGAAGATGAAATTTCAGATGTGAAGATTTGTTGTTTCAATATTTGAGTGTGTTTCTGGAAAAGATGAAAGAAGATAGGGTTTCGCTGTTTCGGGTTTGGATGGGACAAAATAACGGATTTAAGTTAACACCGTTAGGGGAAGGGACCAAAAAGTATCAAACGTCAGTTACTACGCATGCATTTTGCAATTTGATCAAATCGCGAAGATCGTTCTTGCTATTAACTCAAATCCTGATGGTCTTTTTTCCAATGGTAAATCATTTAAATGGTATTAAAATGACTCCCGCCAAAACAACTCGACTCCACACGCACAACGTCTTCCTGTCCCATCTCACTCGACTCCATTTGAGCTTCTTCTTCAAGGTTCTCTTTCTCGCACACTACCTTCAGACACATAAATTTAATGATTGTATCATCTCGTTTTGAAATCATGCCAAGGAACGTCCGAGAGCTATTGATGTGTGTGAGTTCAGGTAAATTCTTCGCACATGATCTGATTTGCTTTAAAAATTTCCAAAACTCTTAGACGCTCTAGTAATTCCGTATCAATCAGATTAGGTTGAGCTTACGATAAAATTTCAGGAAAACCTAGAATCGCTTTGTTGTTCTTATGCTGTAAACACTTGATCGAGTTGTTATTTATTAATTCTTCAGAGAAGTAACGACTTACAAGTTAGTCGTGTAAATCAGATAATATAAGAGAAGAACGCTAATACAATGTGTTCCATTCGATTTAGAAAATCAAAGTGTATCAGGACGACATCTGGTTTTGAATTTGTGATTCATTCGAACTCTATTAGGATTTCTGTCTGATAATTAAACACATCTGAAATCAATTTTAATTTTGCTGAATGTTGTTATGACAGAATTGTGCATATCTTTGTGCAAGTGACAGTTACGCTTGTGCAATTTTCTGGAAGCTAACTCTAAGGTTTGCTTCCTTAATTTAAGCTATTTTTGGTCTATGTAACTGCATAAAGTTCATTGATATTTGTGCCTTTTTTTTATCAATTCAAGCTGCTTTAACACAGATGTAACACTGATTATTAACCAATTTAATAACTAATAGCTATTGTTGCTTGTAATGTGCAAGTCCAATACATATATTGTTCTGTTGGTAATCTGATTTTCTCCCTTCTGCAGTTTGATATCAAGTGCATTATCTATGGATTCATACTCGCTTAAGTCGGTCTCAGATCTTCCTGATCCTTTCCGTTCAACTTTTAGTTTCAGGTATGTCTTCAACAATAATGATTTTTATTTTTGTATGTGAATTGGTTGTTAGACACGAGTGCTACTTTTTAGCCTGAAACTGTAATTTCACTTGTACCTTAGGTTATCAAATAATAGTGAACTGGTGCACAATTCTGATGCCTATTATTTTGATCTTTTGTACCTCATGTTGAGCTTCTGCAGCATTTTAAATTCTACTTTTTTTTTCCTTACTACAACTCCATTTATTTAAAACAAGTTTAACCAATTATCCGAGTTAGTAGTGACACAATTAAGTGTGGAAGATAGATTCCATTCCAAGTTTACCTCTATGAACACAAAATAACAAGTATTCCTTCTATATTGTCAAGATTCACTATTGGTGCCTTATGGGCCTCTATGACACTTTGGTAATTGTTCTTGATGATTTTTTCTATGTCAACATAACAGCTTCATTTTTTGTGTCCTTTGAAATTCAGGTACTTCAACTCGTTGCAGAGTGAATGTTTTTCTGCGTGTTTCCACTCCGACATAAACATGGTTATTTCAGCACCCACCGGCAGTGGGAAGACAGTGCTTTTTGAGTTATGCATCTTGAGGCTTCTATCAAAGTTCATGACCCAGGATGGAAAATTTGTTCATACAAAGGGAACTCTAAAAACAGTAGGATACTTACCAATTTTACCTTTGTCTGCTTTATGGCCACAATTGTTGATGGTTTTACTTTATTTAGCTAATCTTGTTTTGGTCTGAAGATATATGTATCCCCATCCAAGGCTTTAGTGCAAGAGAAGCTCAGAAGTTGGAACCAAAAGCTTGGATCATGGGGGATAAATTGCTTGGAGCTAACTGGTGACAATGAATCTTACAGTATAAAGAATTTACAAGAGGCAGACATTGTTCTAACTACCCCTGAGGTCGAATATGGATTTACTTTTTTTAATTGTTTGCATAATACTTAAAGATGTTTATCTGCAGAAATTTGATGCAGTCACTAGATTTGGCATCAAAGATGGTGGTCTAAGCTTTTTTAGTGATATATCACTAGTACTTATTGATGAAGTTCATTTACTAAATGATGCTCGTGGAGCAGCTTTAGAAGCAATAGTTAGTAGAATCAAAATGATTAGTCGTAGTCCACAAATGAAAACAAGCCCGTTGGCCCGTGTGCGTTTTTTAGCTGTTTCTGCAACAATCCCTAATATTGATGACCTTGGTAAAGTTGCTTATTGCCTTTTTAAATAAGTGCAACTTTGTTTTAGTCTTGTTATAATTAAGGCCATAAGATCATTAATGACTGTATTTGGATTTTGCAGGTGAATGGCTTATGGTTCCTATTGAAGGAATTAAAAAGTATATCATATATGTGATGTCATTTGATGGGTGGGTGTTAACATTTGCTAATTAATTTTGTTCTCTTACCAACTTTGTAGGTTCGGTGAGGAAATGAGACCTGTGAAGTTGACTACCAAAGTTTTCGGTAATTACAGTCATTCTAGTATTCTCATCAAGTGTCTTATATACATTTAAAATCTCATAGAGATAATGATCGTTAGTTATGTCATTTGCTTAATGTAGAAGTGTTTGCTTGCAGGCTACACCCCAGCCAAAAATGACTTTCTGTTTGAGAAGGTAATCCTTCATGCTTATGTATTTTAAAATATTTTTTTACTAGAAATAACATGAATAATGAGTCACTGACAAATCAGTTAAATTTACTTCCTTTTTTGTTGTATGATTCAGCGGCTTCAAAACTACATATTTGGTGAGTGTGAGAAACTTATATTCTTAGCTCTTAATAAACAGAATGCTCAATTCACAAAAACATGAAATGCAGATCTCCTTATGCAATATTCTAGTGGCAAATCTGCGTTAGTATTTTGCTCAACCAGAAAAGGGGCACAAGAAGCAGCACAAATACTATCCCAAACTGCAATGACTCATGGTTATTCAAATCCTTTTATTAAAAGCAGGGATCAGCAAGAAAGGTTAAGGGAAGCTTCACTCTCATGTGGTGACAAACAGATGCAATCTTACATCCTTTATGGTAGTAAGTGTTCTTTTCATTTATTTCAAATTAAAGATCATTCTCAGAAGCAAAAAATAATAAATTTGGCACAATGTTGATTCATCATTCTCATTGTTCAGTTGGTTATCACAATGGTGGACTTTCCCCTAAAGATCGCACTCTGATTGAAGGTCTTTTTCTCAATGGTGATCTTCAAGTTCTATGCACTACAAACACTCTTGCTCATGGAATTAACCTACCAGCACATACAGTTATAATCAAATCAACACAGTACTAGTAATGTCCACACCTGGTTTTTCATTTTTTTTTTGGACAAAGTTATAATTACCTAACAATTTCCATATTTTTGTTAACCTTTTTCTCTCTAGCAACAAGGAGAAAGGGTTATACATGGAATATGATAGGTCAATGATACTGCAGGTATATATCTTATTTGTGCACTTCATATAATTGTGCATCAGAATGACATCTGTGAATTATTACACTAGTTTCTTGCAGCAATCTCTAAGCATAAATAAGCTGCTTCTAGCTTACCCTATGAAAAAAATAATCGGCTGTTTTTGCCTTTTTGGTTGAGCAGATGTGTGGGAGGGCAGGCCGCCCGCCATTTGATGATACTGGGATGGTTATAATCATGACAAGAAGAGAAACGGTACCCCCCCCCCCCCCCCCCACAAAAAAAATTCTTTCTTTTTCTTTCTGCTATGTTAAATATGATCACAGAAGCCACATTGTTTTATAATCTAAATTTTTGAATAAGATGATTTAGGAGGTTTTATGCATTATAAGTACACTTTGGGCGACTTTTGAACCACTTGACCTGTTTTATTTTTTAGCTATTTTTTGACCCATTGACAAAACAAAATATGAAACAACCCATAAGGGGTCAAATTTGCCAACTTTAATTTCTTCTGATAGATAATATGTTTTCTAAACATGATCTTAGGTACATTTATACGAGAACCTGCTAGGTGGATGCGAATTGGTTGAATCTCAGTAAGCCTGCAATATTTTATTAGCTAATTTCCAAGTGATTTAAATTCTCTTAAAAACTTGTAATTTGATGCATATTAGCCAACTTCTTATTAATATGGTCCATTTTCTGTCCAGGTTACTTTCCTGTGTTACTGAGCATCTAGCTGCAGAGATTGTTCAGCTGACTGTTCCAGATATAACAAGAGCAATAGAATGGATTAAATGCTCATATTTATATGTCAGAATGAAAAAGGTAGTTTATTCTTAAAACTATCGAATTAAATTTGCTCTTAATACGTAATAATATATTTTGATGTTCTAGAACCCTCAAAAGTATGCAATAAAGCAAGGATTACCTGGTACACATATAGAAAAACATATACAAGGTACATGAATATAAAACAAAAACAGCATTCCTTTACGTACATCTCAGTTTATGATTAATAATGTCATTAATATGTACTACAGAGGTCTGTCTTCAAAAAGTCAATGAGTTATCGGACTACCAAATGATCTGGACTGATGAAGATGGTTTTATCTTAAAGCCTCTTGGTATCTTTAATTTCCATGCTTCTTATAACCATATTACCATACAATTTCTGTGTATATACATATATATTACTAAATATCTATCCTTTGTTAACAGAACCTGGAAGATTGATGACAAAATATTATTTGAAATTCGACACAATGAAACACATTTTGAAAGCTCCTTCAACTTGCAGCATAGAAGATGCCCTTCATATTGTTTGTCGTGCAGAGGAAATTTCATGTATGTATTTTTCTAACTGCTTTTATTTAATTAAATAACTGATTCCATTTCCTGAAATGAAGGGGTACAATTGAGACGGAATGAAAAGAAGCTTCTAAATGACATAAATAACGATAAAGATGGTAGGCTTAAATTTCATATCCTTGGAGATAGAGGGAAGAAGAAAAAGCGTATACAAACTAGAGAAGAGAAACTATTTATTTTGGCAAATGATTGCTTGACTGGAGATCCTTTAGCCCATGATTTGTCTCTAACCCAGGTTAGTAATCTATTGATTTTTAATAGTATTTTAAAAAATGAACAAAAAATTATTTGTGGGTCGACCCACTCTGACTCGACCCGTATACTCACATAGGACATGAACTCAGTTTGTTCAAACGGGTGTCGAATTGCGAAATGCATGAAAGAATATTTTATATATAAAAAGAATTACAAGGGAGCTTTAAATTCAATCCTTCTAGCGAAATCTTTACATCAAAAACTCTGGGAAGACAGCCCGTATCTGCTGAAACAATTGCCTGGTATTGGTATGGTAACCGCAAAGGTATTGTTCATTCTTAAAATCTCAAAACCTATACAATAAAAAGTAAATTATATATATACATAAATTAAAGAATATTTTTTATGTTGTCAGGCCTTGCAATCTATGGGAGTAAAGTCATTTGATACCCTTTCTGAAGCAGACCCAAGGAAAATAGAGATGGTTACTGGTAGAAAGTTCCCGTTTGGTAACCACATTAAGGAATCATTGTTGTCACTTCCGCCAAAAGTTGAAATGAAAATTGAGGAAATAACTTGTCCAAATTATGGCAAGTCCAAACTGGTTATGACATTAACGAGATTGTCTCAGTCACAAGCAACTAAACGGCATTATGCTGATATGGTACGTGATTAGGAACATGTTTTTTACAATAGGGTTAGGTCGGTTGGGTAATGGGTCAAAATGGGTAATTTGACCCACAAATACCTTTTTGTCCTGCTTTTCCAAAAAATGAACCTTTTTTTCCTTTTTGCATAGATAATGACTTAATGAGAATGTTAATTCTGATTACATAGACAGTACTAAGGGCATGTTTGGGAAAGCTTATTTAAGGGTCTTTTAAGCTTTTTAGCTTATTAAGCTCGAAAATTGCACTAATTTTCGAGCTTAATAAGCTTAAAAGCCCCTTAAATAAGCTTTCCCAAACATGGCCTAAGACAATGATGATATAAGAGGTTGTACGTATTAAAATTAAACTTTCATCAACTTTCGACCAGTTTGATCCGTTTGACACATTCCCATTTAGCTAAAAAAAATTCATTTGACTCGTTTGAGATAAAATACGACACAGATCAGCCCATGTGTATATAAATTGGTTGAAATTACAACCTCTAATGACAATGCTTGTTAAACAATATTGTTTACAGAACTTGCATTTTTGACAGGTTGTTGCTGTAGAGGAAGATAACATGATAGTTTTTCATGAGAAAATAAGGTAATAAAACTGGTTTAAACTACAATTGCTATGATAACTGACCTGACAATCTGACATCATTTTCCAATTGGTTTCTGCAGAGTGGAAGAATTTACAAGGTAACAACGATGTTTCCTTCCACTCTACAAGAGATCCCATTTAAGAATTTTCTGGTCACTTCTATTTTTTCTGTTAACAAATTATAATTTTTAATCTGTGTTGGTGATCTGAGAGCAGCCCATATAGTGCAACAATACTAGTTACAAGCCCTCTGCAAGGAAAGCTAACTGTTAAGGCAGATTTGATTTTTGAAGAATTCAGTAAAGTTTCATCTTCTAATTCACTTCTGTATTCATTTGTTTATAACATTTAAGTAATTTCACTTTTTTTGGTTTTGATATTTATTCAGTTGGTATTGACTTACGCCAGAAGGTTATACTAATGAAGGACTATAACATGGATACCTATCATAAATATGCAACCAAAAAACCCTCCTTGCCTCAGCCTGCTGATGTGTGCATTATTGATCCTGAAACTGATCATGCACCTAATGTTCCAGCTCGTGGGCCCGAAATGTCATTAAAGTCCAAAAATGAAGATTCCATGTATGTTTTAAACCTTTAATCATTATATTTTTATAAAAAAGAAACGAGTCAAGTGGGTCAAATGGGTCAAAAGTTGTCCATAGTATATTTTCAATGCATAAAACCTCTAAAAATCATTTTATTAAAATTATTAGATTGTTAACAACCTGCCTAAATTTTCCACCTCTACGTTTGTTAATTAGTTTTTCGTTGCTGTGATCAGGCCAAGTTTCAAACTCCTGGATGACGATTCAGATGAAGGTACAATCAGCAGCTTTCGAGGCTTAATTTGTAAATATATATTCTATTTCAAGTTATCAAGCTACCCGTGCTTGCTACAGGTGAGCCAGTTGTTGTTAACAACAACAACGATGGTGATGATGATGAGGATTGCAAAATCATTACTGAAAGAAGCATTTTCGATCACATACGTGAAAAAGCTAAAAGTTTACCTTGTTTGGGAACGAAATCAACTACTGAGTATCCACCATCTGAGGAGACATTAAATCTTATAAGAAAACGTACACGTGATAGACAGCTGGCAATCAATGACACTATAGAATTCCTAAACCTAACTGAAGGATTTGAAGAAGAACCAACTGAGCCAAAAGAAAAGACTCCATCCAACGTACTAAACTCGGATACAATATTTGAACATATAAGAAAGAAAGCCAAAAGCTTCCCCCGAGTCGAGGAAATCAAGACCATACACACGACCAAGTCACCCAATACTAACTTTGACTTTGACTCATTTGCAGCTGCAAAGTCAAATGTACTTGAGAAACAAAATGTGATCGTTTTAGATTTAGAGCCTGTGAAACCTCGAGGTGAAGTAGGTATTCGAGAAGGAATCTCACAGCATATAAAATCTCCAAGGTTAGCAAACGGGCAAAGCTGTTCATTTGCAACAGTAGCTAAAACAAGTGAGGTTGCGGATCCATTTCACAGGTTTAAGAGTGTCTTTTCGTTTCTTTAACTGCTTTTCTACTATAAAAACTTAACTCCATACCTTAGAATAACAAAATGTGTTAATAAGTCATGTTTTTACGCATGACAATTAACATTCTTAGCTTCATTTTACTCGCTACTTTTTACAATGTTTGAAAATAATAGAAGAAATGTTTACTCAGAAATATGGAGATGTAGGGCCCAACCTCCCTTTTTTTTATAGAAACAGCCAATATATAAAAACCACCCGAACTTACAAAAATTCTGATTACGCAACAACCTGGATATCCGTTGCAAACCACAAAAAAAAAAAAAAAAAAAAGATAAATAACTAACAAAATCTTCCAACCAGAGAGTGAAAGATGACACAAATTAGTACACTAGATTCTGACATCAAAATTAAAAGTGACCAGTCGGCCTAAATCGGTCAAAAAGTTCGGTCAAACTAAAACTTGGGAAACTTTACTTTCCACTACTCCACTTAAAAATCTCAATCCGAGCACTCTTGAGTAACGGATTATAGTCTTCAGAACTATTGAACGAAATGAGTACTGAGGAGCAACATTGACTATTTACCTTGCATAGCAAATGGTAAATAAATGAGTTAAATAATGCAAGGGTTAAACAGTCCAAACATTAAAATTGTTGTGTACCAATTACTAGCCTACATTTTTAATTATGAAATGTTAAGTTGATATTAAATTCAAGGGGCTCTTAAGAGGGAGCGCATTACAGATAAGGTAGGGGCGGGGTGAGTATGGGCGGTTTTTAACTAAAACAGACCTCGCCCTAAAAGTTTGGGTTTTAAGAATTACACTTCGTTCGGTTTCGGGTTTTTCGGTTTTGATTTTTTGATTTTTTCGGGTTTTCGGTTCGGTTTCGGATTTAGTTTCCTTTAAATTTATTAATTTGTTACCTTAAAAATTAATGTTATGATTCAAACTCCCAAACTTTAACTCATTTCGTGATAAATAAAAAAACTCGTAAGTTTAGTATAATGTAATAATGAACTCAACTAAGATAATTTGAATAAGATTAACAATAGAATAACATTCAACAATCTTTTGCAACAATCTTAGTCCATGTCTTCATCCATAGAAGTTTCATTGAATCGTTGTTTCCTTTTGCAAACAAATCTATATTAAATCTTTTAAAAATATAGGAATATTTTTATAAAACTTAAAATATATATAATGGCGGGGCGGGGCGGGTTTTTCGTTTTGGTTTTTAATATGCCCCCGAAAACCGCCCCAAACATTGCGGTTTTTCAAAAATCAAAACCGTTGATATTGGTTTTTCAAATGGTTCGGTTTTTTCGGGTTTTTCGGTTTCAATTCAATTTTTCGGTTTTGATGCTCACCCTTAGGTAGGGCTACGGTGATCGGTGAATGTTTGTTGTAGTTATGCAATTCATTTTAAAAGAAAATATATAGTACAACTACATATGCAATTTTCTTTATGATTTTACTTATGTTTTGAATGGAGTGGTTTCACATTTACATCTATACTATCTATAAAGCATTTAGGACTACTAAACATAGCAACTCCTTAAACTTAAACTTAAGGACATTTCCACTTTTAGTAACTTCTTCAACACCACAAAAATAAAAAAGTGTTGCTTTCAGGATTCGAACACAAGACCTCTTGTGAAATTTGACCGTGTGTTAACCAATTGCTCTAAATGACAATTTGTTTTAGAACAAATAAACATCTATACTATCTACAAAGCATTTAGGACTACTAAACATAGCAACTCCTTAAACTTAAACTTAAGGACATTTTCACTTTTAGTAACTTCTTCAACACCACAAAAATAAAAAAAGTGTTGCTTTCAGGATTCGAACACAAGACTTCTTGTGAAATCTGATTGTGTGTTAACCAATTGCTCTAAATGACAATTTGTTTTAGAACAAATAAACAACCAACTTTAAATTGAAAACATATTGTATCGAACTTTCTATGATCAAGGTATTTGTTTGTGTGCTCACATATTCTTTAATTATAATCCTTAAGTTTATTGGTTAACTTGAATGTATTATTATGTTATAGATGATAATGATTACTAATTGCAATTTTTAAAGACGGAAAAAATCATTCATTTGCGCAATTATTGTTGGAAAAATCGTGTAAACGAACAATACTTGCTCGCCACGAAATATAGTTTCTGGGTACCCGCCGCCGCATTGCGCGGGTACCCTGCTAGTTTCAAAAGATACGGTTTTAGATTTTTGGCTACTTTAAGTTAGAAGGCTAATATTCTCTGTTTTCATACATAATTTTCTCACTTGAAATAAATTCTTCTAGTAACAAGATGACAAATTGAATGGAACAAAACATTATTACAATAGCTTCCTTTTCAACACTAAAAGTTGTTTTTTGTTGATATAAACATGGTCACCCCAACGCCAGCGGTTGCTCACCAACCCATAATTTATTTGAGAAATTAATTTGAAAAGGTGATGTGGGCGGTGCAACTGATGATTTAGCCTTTGATAATTTGATAGACAGTGACTCAAACCTATATTTATACTTCGACAATGACTTTTGTGAGACCATTTTCCTTCTTTCAACAAAAAACAAAATAGCATTCAAAATATTAATTTGGCCGATGAAATATGAAAATCATCAGGAAAAAGGCCTATTGTTGTTACTTTACTTGCATAATGAAGTTTTCTCTTAATTTTATCTCCTTTTTCTAGAAAATTGGAGGTCTTCTATATCTCTAAAAAACTATCCAAAAACTTTAAAACGTGTTCACATGTTTAAATTTTCCAGTTTAGAAAATAAATGAGTTTTATTTCTTTGAAAAGTAAAATTGTTAAAAAAATCATTTTCCAGAAATTCAAATATATAATTGAAAGTAAGATTTTTTATTATTTTTTAAAGTCCAATTTAAATACCTTCAATGATTTTTTTAGTCTTACTATAAAACCTTGCTAGAAAATTGTCAAAAAAGATTACAACTAAACAGCCCTTTATATATAATTAAATTAAATATATCTAAATTCTTCTAAAAAACTAAATTTTTTCCAACAAATTATTGTGGACGAAACATTTTACGAAATCAATATTCTTTTCCACGATTTTCAGACTTTGATAATCAAATTATAAATTAGGATGAAATCTTTTGCAGTTTAATCCAAACAAGAAGAAAGCTTCCCCACTCAAACTTCTCTTTCTCCATTAATAATTCCATAGCAATTTCGTAACAACTTCTTCCTACCAACTCCACAAGTCCCCTTAAATTTATATAATGAACAATTCAATTTAACTCCTCAAAACAAGGCTTCTTATTACTATTACTATTCTAAAAAAAAATGAGTACTTTATTAACATCCCAAGCATGACCAAAGACTTTCTAGAAACTTAACATATACAACCTTTTCGATTCTGTTTTCAATTTTAGTGGCAACACACACATACACGAACACGTGTGTACTCACGTTTCTAGAAAATAATTGGATTAAGAATTATAAAAACCTAGATAATACAATATGAGGTAACATTTAAAAGGTTGTACACATTTGCACACAAATTGTGGTTAAATCTTTAAATAACTTTAAATTCTCTATAACATGTTTATCTATGAGAAATGAATTTTGCTATTAAAATTATTGCAACAGACGTTACAAGTGGGGAGACGTAATGAAGGAAATATCTATATATCACCATCTCCCTATCTAAGAATCTAAGATGATGAATTATGCATAAGAGATGATGAATTATGCATAAGAGATGATGAATTACGCATAAAGTATAACTATATAATATAACATTTTTTAATTAAAATGATATTTTTATATGTTACTGATAAAATGTCATTTTCAATTACATGTCATATCATGTGGTCAAAATTGACGATTTAGAAAAACATATGGTTGATAATGGACGCCATTAATTTCTTATTCCTGTAGTTTGAATTATATTATATTATTATTATTATTGGGTCTTTTAACCAACACATCGAGAACAAGGTTAAAATTCAAGATGAAAAGGTGTGTAATAGTTATAAAATAATAATTATTATATTAAAAAATAGAAACACCACTTAATTAAATACATGTAACATCGACTTTGTCCGAGTAACATATTAGTAATTATAAATGATAAGTTATTACATAAAATTGAAAAATAGTATAATACCTATACTTTTAAACTTGACTTGTGTTTACTCTCAAGAGTATCTAAATTACTCATTAATTTCCACAAATTGTGTGTAAGTTTGTATTGAAACATACAAGTCGCTTATTTATAAACAAAAACGTTAATAGATGATGCCGGTTATCGGGCTATCAGCCTATAATATAGTTGAATGCAATTACGCAAAACATTTGTCCATGCAAACCAAGTACTTCAACTAGGGGTGAGCATAGAAACCGAAAAACCGAAACCAATCCGTTAAAACCGCCAAAACCGAACCGTTAAAACCGAAACCATTTCAAAACCGCCGGTTCGGTTTTAGATTTTGGAAAAACCGATGGATTCGGTTTGGTTTCGGTTTTAACTACAAACCGCCCCTTAAGAAACCGCCCCACTAATATTTAATATATTATATATAATTTTTATTTTATAGTTATTAAATAAAAGTCAACCTATTTAAATATTTGAAAGTCTATCTACTACGGTTTATTAATGTTTTTATTACTATTATATGCTACAAAATATGTTTATTGTTTGAATTTCGGGCTAAAAATGGCATTCATTGTTGAAATTTGTATGTAATTTTAGAAAAATAAAAATTATTGCATGAAATTATATATTTATGTTCAAAACAAGGTGGATTCGGTTTTAAAACCAAAACCGAACCGTTAAGGGCTTAAAACCGTTAAAACCGAAACCGATATAAACCAAAACCATTGGGTTTGAAAATCCTAAAACCAAAATTAGCGGATTGGGTTCGATTTGAGCCTAAAACCGCCCCATGCACGACCCTTCAACAAGTTCAGATAATCTAATGAAAATGAAGAAAAAAGAAAATCTATATTTAGCAATCTCTTAGCTAAGGTAATCAAACCAAAATACAATGTAAAAGATAACCAAACCTTATAATTGCTTATTTTCTTGATAGAATGCACAAAATTTCCCTTCAAGATTACAATAAACACTAAATATTTCCGAAAAAAAAATTGAAGAAAAAAAACAATAAAATATGAACCTAAACTTTGTTGTAAGATATGCACAAGTCTCCCAAAACCCTTGATAAGATTTACCTTCTTCAATTCAACGCAAAACCCTCTAAATAATAAACCCTAACTCATAGCCCAATGAATGAAGCTAAGTTGAGCTCAATTCATCTATTCTTAACGGCCACTCTGAGCTCGGGGTAGTAGACGATTGTGATGTTGTTGTATAAGACATCCCAACTTTACCCAACGGGCTAGAACTCGAGCTATTGGTTAGCCCGCCTTGAGACATGAGGGCCCGAGCATTTAAAAATGGCGGTTGATGCGGGACCGGGATTTCTCGATCTCCACTTTTTTTGGTCATAAACTCAACCACTTCCACCATTGATGGTCTTAATGCCGCCGATGCTTGTGTGCACAAAAGCCCGATTTGCAAAACTTCTATTGCTTCTTGTTCGGGAAAATCACCTTTTAGTAACGGATCAATTGCTTCCGTTACAACACCTTCTTTGTATAGCTTCCATACCTATAAATTCAAAAAGTGGTTAATAACCATGCAATCTAAAAAAAATCAAAGTTTAAGAAAAAAACGTGCGGTTTTTTGAGACTTACGGTTTGTAAAAGGGAACCCGAGTCTTCTACAAAGGCGTTGTTTCTTTTCCCACACGCGATTTCAAGAACCACGACTCCGAAACTGAAAACATCGGCTTTTTCTGTTAGTTGTCCTCGGACTATGTATTCAGGTGCCATATACCCCCTGAAACAACACAAAAATAGTGAGTTAAAAACTCATATTTTGGAACAAAAAAAAAACCATTTGAATTAGAGAATTTAGAGATTTTCTTACAAAGTTCCAGCAATTCCGGTGGTAAGATGACTTCGATCAGCTCCAAAAGTCCTCACGAGACCAAAATCCGCAATTTTTGGAGAAAAATCTTTATCAAGAAGAATATTGCTACTCTTAATGTCGCGATGAATTATTCTAACATGACACCCTGTATGTAGATATGCTAAACCTTCTGCTGTTCCAAGAATTACTCCAATTCGCTGTTTCCAGCTTAAAATTTGCGCTTTATCCTTATCTGCAATCCAAATAATTAATATTAATTCAACACTTATTTTAAAGTAGTTAAAGATCGAGAAGTAAATTACCGAAGAGGAAATGATCAAGACTTTTATTTGGGACAAACTCATAGACCAAAAGACTTTCGGGCCCTTCGATACTACAAGCCAAAAGTTTGATTAGGTTCTTGTGTTCAATTGCACTAACTAAGTTAACTTCATTAAAGAACTCATCGACCCATTGCCTTGTATTGAAAAATAACCGTTTAACCGCAACAACATCTCCATTAGGAAGAGTTCCTTTGTAAACGGACCCCGCTCCCCCTTGCCCTAATTTATTTGAGATATCAAAGTAATTTGTCGCTTTTTCGAGTGTTTCGTATTTGTACTTTAATCCAGATTTGTTGAATGAACGCGATAGTTGGCCCATGTTTTTCTTTTCTGTAAATGTAAGTCAAGAATTTCGTTATTCCTGCAAATAACAATAATATGTCTTGAGGGGTAGGATTGTAATTTACCTTCTCGGCGCTTTAATATTCTTGCATATGCTGCATAACCACCAAAAGATGAGATCATGAGGAAGGCAACTGCTGCCAAAACAACAGCTACTTTGGCTCCTGGACTTGAAAGTGCTGAAATGGAGATATACAAGTTATAATTACCAATATACCCCTCTAACAATAATTTTTTTATAATTAGAAAATTGTAACCGTTTTTCACATGAAAACTACACTTATTTCCCTTTTTGACAACCTTTTCAGTTTAAAGTACCTGTTTTAAACTAAGTACCCCAATAAAAAAGACATAAAGAAATGGACCAAGAGAAAAAATCAAACAAAGTATCTTTAGAATTGTCTTGCAAGTAGGTTAACCTAAAAAACACCCAAACTTTAATTGGATTTGAGAATAAAAAATTAAACAAGGAAATATCGTTGCACGTGGATGTTCAATGATTTGATATTCCAACTACTGACCCCAAAAAAAAGTTTGACTTTTGAGTGTCAAAAAAATACGAGCATTTTAAAGTTCAAACTTTTGTTAGAAATTTTGTACTTTCAAGTAAATATAAATATTATGTTAGCTAATAACAGCAATATCACAATATCTGGAAACAAAAAACCAATGATACTCATATTTAATTTGAGTTCGAAATAATTACGATGATGATGACCAAGTTAAGACTTAGTTTCCAGAAAATGTGAAATTCTTATTAAATTTCTAGTTCAATTCCTAGAAATAATAAACAATATCCTTTTGTGGCCTGGGTTTTAATCGGCAAGCGAAATATGAAGAAGAAAATTTTGTGTTCGAAAATCACAATTTTGACTTTTGAATTCGGATGTAATAATAATCAACTTAGCAGAAAGTTAAAAACAATCAATAGTGAAGCCCATTATTTTTTAAAGTGGACAATCGTGCGAATCTTAGCACCACTTGCCATGAAACCAAAAAAAAAGTATTTAAAGACTTGAAATAAAATATTAAAAAACAATAATCAAACAAGTACAAATAAATATATCTAGAACATATATCGCATATATACAAACATAAATTCAATTAATTTTTAATTTGATCATCGTACTATAATCATTACAATACCATCCCATCTCCTTCAAAATAAAAATCAACAAAAAAAAGTATCAACTAAAATTATTAAAGAAATTCAACTTTGATATTAACTTGGTATACTACATTATAATACAATTAGCATTTCATTAAAAAGAAATATTTATTATGTATTTGTGTTAGTTTTGCTATAAATAAATGTATAGTAAATTAGTACGTTTTACTCAAACGGCTAAATTCAACAAATTATAATTTAAACTTACAAAAAATAATATTCTTTCTATCTCAAAATTCTTGTAAGAAGCACACAATTAAAAAAGATACGGAGTATTATTTATTGCAATGTGTAATTAATAAAATTTCATCTTTATTATTTAATTAATTTTTTATAGGAAGAATTTTTAGTTAATAATAATTTTAGGATATGTTAAAATTACAAAGATTGATGTATAAATTAGGATGAAAAAGACTAATAAATTAGATTGTTGTTTTGCACAAAGTACTATTCTAATGTAAAACAAAGAACAAACATTTAGGAACGCATCGTATTCAATCAAGAGAGAAATTTTCCCGCATCGGGATCATAACAGAATTTAAGAAAAGATTGAAAAGAAGATTTCAAAGTGATCCACAAACTTAATCATTAAACCCACAAAACTTCAAGAAACACATAAACCCACCAATCGAATCTAAAAATTCATACTTTTTTGCAGGAATCATATGATCACGATTCACAAAACAAAACCCACACAATCTAATCATCGTATAAAAAAAAGGATCGAAAGGGATAAAGTGAAATACCTGAATTACCCCCATCTGACTGTGAATCATTGTCGTAAAATTTCTCCGTAGAATACCTTAAAAAACACCCAGCGTTCATACTCCTTCCCTCTCTACTTGGCAAGCAGCTGCTAATTTCATTTTTCGCTTTATTTAAACAAACCCTACATTCTTGATTACTCAAACTTTCCCAGCACTGTGCTAACCCATAAACACCCCCAAATTCCAAAACACTAAATCCGCTGTTATTTAATGCTAATTCTGTAAGATTTTCAACTAATCCTCGTGCACTTCTGTTAAATTCTGGAAACCCGCCTCTAAAATCATTCCAATCATTCCTCGCTATACTTGAATTACAGTTTCTAGCATCAGTTGCAGGATCAACAGCTTCTTGAAAGAAACTATGATTATCGTAGCGAACAAAGCAACCGTCGAGAAAAATCCGGCCGGAGGTCCGGGGAAGACAAGCCGGAACAGAGGTACGGCTGACGGCGTAACAAACAAGACAATCGGTATGGGAAAGATCTTGGTGACATTGAATTAGCGCGTAAAAGGGAGGTAAAGATGGGTTTGTGATGTTTGTGACGGCGAAGTTGTTATTTGAATTGTTGAGATTGCTTGAAAGTTGTTCCATTGCTTGTACAAATGTTGGGATGAAACTGGTGGTTGTTGCTTGAGCGGTGCCACATAATAGGTTGCTGGCGTTCGTTACTCGGGGATCGGAATCGACGGCTGGAAATGACAGACTGAGGAAAATAAGAAGCGCCGATGTGAGGAAATTGAGGGGGGAATACATGTGTTTTGATCAAGATTTTGAATTTTAGATGTTAATTTTCCGGTGAGGATGTTTTGTTTGTTGGTGTTTTTATAAATGGAGTGAAGAAAGTGAGGGGGGAGAGTCAAAGCGATTTCACACGCTTTTTCTGGCTCCAAAATCCCCTCTCTCTCCTCATAATCATCAGTTAAGACCGGTGCCAATGGTGACGCCGTCAGTTTCTGCCAACTCAGCGACACGTCAGCAGACAAACTAACTAACACTAAACTGACGTACCCGTGCCAACAGCACTCCGTCACTTCACCAACTTTAATTAATTTACTTTCTTTTTAATTAAAACAAAAATATACAACTAATTAAAACATATAACTAATAAAATAAATTTCATTAATTTAAAAATACATTACATAAAAAAAAGATATTAATTAAAAAAAAAGACATTAATTAAAAAAATAGAAGGTGAATGTGGTGTAAAAATAGACGAAATGAGAGGATATTTATAGATGTAAAAGGTTTTAATTTTTTTAAATTTTTTTGAATTTTTTTAAATTTTTTTGAATTTTTTTAAAATATTACTATTTAATTTTAAATATTACCATTTAAGAAAAAGAAGAAAAAAAAAGAAAAAAAAAATAAAAAAATCAAACGCTTCAGCCGCTTCTCTCGCCACTATACCGACCGGCGGCCAACCGGCGGGCCAACCGGCGGACCGTGCCAACGGCGCCGGTTCCGACGGTGGCCAACCGGCTGCCAACCGATCCCCCGATGGCACCGGTCTAAAGCATTCAAATCAGGGACGATGCTTTACTGTTAATTACTTTGGAAATGGCCGACTTTTTTTATCACTTTTTTTCCTTTTTATTGTTACATCCTCCTGCCAACCTATTTTTAATGAATATTTGGTGAAACTTCTATATTATGGAGTGTGTATGTAGTAATGTATTAAAAAACTGTTATATTGGTAAGTTGAACCAGGAGCTTGATATAATCATTTGTAATTAGTTAATTAAATCGATAACTATAAATCAATCAGACTAGTCGGTTAAACATATAAACTCGGTTGACCCGCAAAAAAGATATTTTTTTTTAAAGTATTAGATAAATAAAATAAACATATACGAAGTAGTATTTTCACTTTTTAGTAATTATATATTTGTTTTTTTCTAACTTTTTAATTTGCATACTATTTATATAATTATTACACCATAAATAACTAATATTATTGTAATCTGATTTAACAAATCAACCATTTATAGTATGTTAGTTGTTTTAATACAAAAAGTAATTTTAAAACATTAATTTGCAGAATGTAATGCGTGGATACTTAAAATTTAATTTAATAATTTTGTGACAATTATCCTTTTACTCTCTTTCCTAATAATAATATCCATTAGATTTTTTACGTGTCATAATTGTATTGCTAGACATAGAATTAAATCAATATTTTAAGTCTCTTTGATAATAGAGTAATGGTATTGATCTTATCATTTGTGTCTATTGATTTAATCATGACAAATGTCAAAATCAAGGGATTATATGAAGAGAAAAAATTAGTGATTGACACATGTCAAATTTAGAAGTAAGTATACATATAAATAGACACAATAAATATCATTTCCCTTCCACTTATAAAAGTCTTTTATGAGTTATAACATATTTGGATACGGTGGTAATAGAATAAATTAAAATATAGCTAGAAAATTTTCTGAGTTTTACACACTTATATTAGCGGATAGTTTGATTTTATGGCTTCTGTTGATTGGCTCGTCGGTTCGTTGCCAAACTGATATTGTTGATACAATATCGTCAGGTGGAAGCGTCGGTGAAATAATGAAGGGGAAGGACTATGAGAAGCACCGGATGAGGGCAAAGTAAATTATAGTTCACTTTTATTTTTCTCTTTTTAGTAAGAGTTTTTCTAACATATATTATATGGATATATAATAAAAAAAAATGTTCATTATTAATCTACCTATCTATTATAATTTATCCATTTTGAAATTGTTTTAATTTCTCCTTTATTCACAAAAAAAGAAAAAGAAAAACTCATTACCAATTTAAAGAATGGCAAAAATGGTATAATGAATTCGTTACGCGATCTTTGACATTAATATATGAACAATTGTGTTAATTAAACACTTTTTATCATATGACAATAGAGAATACATTACAATTGTTTTTTTAATAATTATGTTTTATTGATATTAAAAGAATTTTTTTTTCTCCATTTTTTATACTTTTTGACAAAAAAAATGTAACAAAAAAGCTCTGTAATTCGATGAATGTATTTCTAATTTTTATATGTTTTATTGTATGTACATTAAATATTTTTTATATATGTACATTAAATAATTTTATTATTAAATATAAAGATTTACGGTAAATATTTTTTATATTTTTATAAAATGGAAATTGACTTGGACAATTATTATCCTAGTTGACATTTGAAAGACATGCAAACAGATCAGATTAATTGCAAATTTACCTAATATGTATACTACAATTATATGAAAGAATTTCAAATAATAAACTAAATCAAATAAAAGACGTCATAAAAAATATTTTTATTACATAAAAAATATACCATTTAAACACCATTAGAATAATGATAGAGTCACATGAAATGTCAAAAGCAAATGTTAATAATAAAAATAAAATAGAGTTAAAATGTAAAAAATATTTTATATAAACTATTTATGAATAATAAAAATATCTGATAAATGTTATTATATACAATTTATAAATGTATGTTTTCTTAATTATTGTGTTCAATTAACTGTTAAAATTAAAATAGTAAAATGATACTTGGTAAAATGTGTTGTAAATTTAGAAATGTTAACATGAGTCTCATATGATAAAATTGATGAATGAAAGGAGATGATTGTAAAAATTTGTCTTATAAAGCATTCTTTTAAGTAAATATTTAAAGTGACTAACATTAGCTAAAGATAAAATGATTGTGACGAGAGTGTACAACCTTGAATAGTGCACGCAAAATTGCTAGGAAAATGATTTGAAAGGTTTCATATTTAATTTAAAATTTCGATGACGTATGCATGTATGTCAAACCGAGTTAGGAAGATAAAGATATGATCTAAACATTACATGTTTTAAATGTTACAGTGAGGTGAGTGTTATATAATATTTTAATTATATATAACATTACTTATAAGTAAAATGATAGTGACTTGAGCAATAATAAAGTAATACAAGTGTTAGGTATGATGAAAATTGATTCACTTGATTTGATCATTAGTATGTGACTATGTGTGTTAAGTCAATAGTATGCGTGTTAAGTTCATTTTTAGAAAGAAGGCATTGATGTCGTAGCACGAAGCTAAAATAACATGCCTAAACACCCTACTCTACAAGATTCATGTCGAGAAAAATCACAAAATTTTCATAAATATGTCAAAATAAAGTTAATAGACTATCATCGTTACCAATTTCATGTTGGCATGTGAGATCTAAGGAACTAGGAATACCATTCACTTACATTAGATAGATGGGTATGGTGATGTCTATATGTGATATCTCCATTTGGCGTCACCATTCCATGCCACGACACCGGCATCCCCTTGCGCTAAACGTCTGGCGTCGAGCACTGTTAGAACCTAAGTTTTTTTTTATGATGTGAGTGAGAGGGTATTTTGATAGTTTTCATAAAAATATAATAACTCTAATTATGAGTGAAAATATATTTGGTGTATGAATGTGAAAAGAGAAATTCTAAATGATTGTTTAGCTTGAGCCTAACATATCCTACCACTTAAACGATCAACATGAACGTGCTTGATTCTAGCACTTGTTCATTTAGGCCTGTGCAGAATGGACCGAAACCGACCAGGACCGACCGGGACCGAAGGAACCGAACCGGACCGAACCGCATCCAACGGTCCGGTCTCGGTCCTGAATTTATGGGAACCGAAAAATTCGGTCCATTTCGGGTAAAAACCGAAGGACCCGAAAATACCCGAGTAGGACCGATGAGTGTTCAACCCAGCAACAATACCCCTAGCAAGGTAAACAAGTCCAGCAACATAAATAACATAACGTAAATAACCCCAGCAACGTAAATAACATTACGTAATCTAGAGCATGCTCGTTCGATCAAACCTAAATGACCGTCGGTTTTCTCTTACTTAGCGCTCGATCGAAAAATCTATAACACGTACAGAATCTGCTCGTTCGATCAAACCACCATTCGATAAATCGAAATCGTCGTACGCACTGCTCTACTACTTGTTCGCTCGTACAGAGTTTGCTCGTTCGTTTGTCAATCGTCATTCTTCTACAAGTAGCGAAAATACCAAAAAAAACAGCGCTTTTCCTGCTCGAAACAGTAGCCAAATACCCAAAAAAAAAACAGCTAAAAATTGCATACGGTTCTGGACGGTCCAAATCGGTCCAGACCGAAAATACCCGAAAAATAACCCGAAAATAACCGAACCGAACCGCGCCTTTTCGGTCCGGTCCTCGGTCCACAAAAAAACATGAATTTCGGTTCTCGGTCCTAAGCGGGTCGGCCCGGTTCTTGGACCATGCACATACCTGCTTGTTATCGAACTAGTGTAGATGGGCTAAGGTGCTGTTTGATAGGAACAAAATGATTAAGTGCTGAATAATTTAACGGTCTGAATGATTAAGAGGTTTTGTATAAAATTTATTTTGAATGTGAGAAACATTTTTATAAGATTTCTGACTGCTTAATGATTCAACATATATCCCAAGGAAGAATGATTCAACAGTTTTTTGTTGTCCCATTCAGCATATACTTCATTCAGAGGCGCTAAACAAACGCACTGAATGCTGAATGATTAAGCATTCAGCGCTGAATGGTTCCATTAAACTGCAAACAAACACAACCTAAGCCTTATTTTAAAAATAATCAAATTCATATATGTAATCTGATATAATTAAACCCGGTTTAATATTAAGTAAACGTATTACCCAGCCTACTGACTAGCAGGCTGCCAGGCTATCAAAGCACGATGCTCTGTCTGAAACACCGCCTGACCACCATGTCCGCCGCCGCTGCTACCATGTTATCTTCATCTTCTCTATCCCTCAGAAACCCTAGACTACCAATAACATCAAATTCCAATCTATTTCGGTGTGCAAAGTCGAACAATTGCTTTCCTCTCCCCAATCGCCAGTTTAAACTTTCACTTCGTTGTTTCGCTTCCGCTTCTACCACCGCTATTGATAAAATTCCCGTTCTTAATCCCATAGTTGAGATGGACGGTAAATATTCTAGAACTACGTATTGATTGTAGTTGCCTAATTACTCATTACAATTGTAATTTAATTTTGTTCCTTAATTCAGGCGACGAAATGACGAGGATCATATGGCAGATGATTAAAGAAAAGGTTTGAAGATTTTGAAATTGCAATCGTTTTCTATAGTTGACCTGATTAAGTCCAGTTCATTTCCTTATAGTTCTTGTTTGTTTTCAGCTGATTTTTCCGTACATAGATTTGGATATTAAGTATTTTGATTTAGGAGTATTGAATCGTGATGCTACAGATGATGAAGTCACTGTAGAAAGTGCCCTTGCCGCTCTCAAGTAAGTTCTTCTGGTCTTTTTCCCCCTTTCCCAGTTTGCAGTATATCTATGAATATGGCTACTTTTTGCTTATTCAAATTTAAGTTGGAATCAATTATAATCTATCTGTAATTTAAGTTGGAATCAATTATAATCTATCTGTAAATCATCAGTCTGTCTGCTTTAATTTCTGTCTCTATAGCCTATTGATTAGCTCCCTACATCTATCATATGTAAGCATTTTGTGGCTTTTTTTGAAAAAGAAAGTGTTTATTGAACTGATGATTCCTGCTAGAAGATAGATAGGATAGATGCAGTCATGCAGATGCTTATGTGAATTTACATATGACAAGTTACATAAGTTAGGCCAGTCAGTCCAGCCCTGTGTTGTTTAATGAGGATGATTGACCTAAATATGAACGAATTTAGAGTTTACACGCTTATAAGAAAGGAACTACATTTCATAGAATTGGTATTTGTAGAACTTTTATCCACAAGTCCTATAGAGTGTTAGTTATTTATAAAATGATGTGACATGACTGATAATATGGATAATGGTAGTCATGTGATCAGGTTAAATAGCTCCAGGAGTAACTGTCCATGTGCTGTTTTTCGATTGATTATTTTGTTCATTGAAATCTTACCCAAATTGGTACTGTTTTTCAGGTATAATGTTGCAGTAAAATGTGCTACAATCACACCTGGTTAGTAAAACTGTGTTTTTCCTTTCGAAATTAGCATCTTTAATATAGTAATTGATATATGATGTCAGCACTTATCTTTTATTTAGAAATCTATGGTGATTAACAATGCTAGTTAAATCTCAAAGTTTGCAGTGTGTTCCTAATGTTGCAGATGAGACAAGAGTCAAGGAATTTGGGTTGAAGTCCATGTGGAGGAGTCCCAATGGCACTATCAGGAATATTTTAAACGGTTTGTAAATTATTTCCTTAATTACTGTTGGTTTCTTGTAGATTGCATTTGTATATATTTTTCTCATCGTTTCAGTTCTTTGGAATTTTTTATTGGAATTTTATTTTTTCAGGGACGGTTTTTCGTGAGCCTATTTTGTGCAAAAACGTTCCTAGAATAGTTCCAGGTAATATATAACTCCTACTCAGAAGTCACCATCTATGTTTGGTAACTATGGATAATTGGTGGAAATTATACTATTTTATTAATATTTTTTTCTTTATATTAATTTTCAGGCTGGCAGAAACCGATTTGTATTGGTAGGCATGCTTTTGGCGACCAGTATCGTGCTACAGATGCAGTCATTAACGGTCCAGGAAAACTCAAGATGGTTTTCGGTATTCTAAAATTTATTTCATTCTCAATCAATTTGTACTTAAAATGTAAGATAAAATATTTGTTTCATGATTTGTTCAGTTCCAGAGAATGGTGAAACGCCCATTGAGCTTGATGTTTTTGATTTTAAAGGTCCTGGTATTGCACTTGCAATGTATAATGTTGATGAGGTTTGTTTTTTTCATTTTGCTTAATATCACTTATAATATTAAAAATGATTGTAAAGTCTAATTATGGGAAACTTATGCTCTTTTGTAGTCTATACGTGCATTTGCTGAGTCATCAATGGCAATGGCACTTTCAAAGAAATGGCCTTTATATTTGAGCACCAAAAATACCATTCTAAAGAAATATGATGGCAGGTAAAGTATCATTTCATTATTTTGATATGGTTTTTGCTTCAGTATTTTACCATGTTTGTGTCATTAAGCTCTAACCTATGCTGATTAGTGCAGGTTTAAGGACATATTTCAGGAGGTATATGAAGAGAATTGGAAGGAGAAATTTGAACAACATTCGATATGGTAATTTAATTATTTTTTTATGGTTATATGTATATAAATATTAATGGGTGAACTATTGATTAAATTAGGTATGAACATCGGTTAATTGATGACATGGTGGCTTATGCACTGAAAAGTGATGGTGGGTATGTTTGGGCATGCAAAAACTATGATGGAGATGTTCAGAGTGATTTACTTGCCCAAGGTGATGTTGCAGTTTTTGTGTATATTTTAAAAAAGAATTTCTAAATAGTTTGTGTTTTAAATATGATTAAAAATTTTTGTTACTTGAGAATTAATCTAAGTTTTTATTATAAAGCAATTTAGTAGGAAATAATAAAGGCATTCACTTATTCTGACTAAATTTCATTTATATATTTATTTTCAGGATTTGGTTCTCTGGGGCTCATGACTTCAGTTTTGGTCAGCAGCACTTATTAAAAACAGTTATATGGTTTTAGGATGTGACATTTATTAATTGTATGGTTTTACAGTTATCATCAGATGGGAAAACACTGGAAGCAGAAGCAGCCCATGGGACTGTTACCCGTCATTTTAGGCAGCACGAAAAGGGAAATGAAACTAGTACAAACAGTATTGCTTCTATTTTTGCATGGACAAGAGGACTTCAACATCGGTTTGTTTTTTTTTTTTTTTTTTTTCCTTTTATCATGTTCGCCTAATAATAAAAATAATAATTTTCCTAATTTTGTTTGTTTAATTAATTAGAGCGAAGTTGGATAAGAATGAGAGATTGGGGGATTTTGTTGAAAAGCTAGAGAGTGCATGTGTTGAGACAGTTGAGTCTGGAAAGATGACCAAAGATCTTGCTATTCTAATTCATGGACCAAAGTCAGTGCAGTGCTACTCTTATTTATTTATTTAATTATTTAATTTTTGTACAAGTGGTAGCTTCTGAAATTATTACATGTATACAGGGCATCACGGGAATTCTACTTGAACACGGAAGAGTTCATAGATGCTGTTGCTCAGAATCTGGAGTCAAAGCTTCAACCTCTTGCAGCAATTCATTAAACCTGCATTCTTTCTCACCAAAAAAACTATTGCAAGAGGAACAGTGTTTTTTATTCTTCTCATGGTTTGGTCATGTTGAGAGCAACTTCTAACCCTCGGTTTTCATGTCTCAAAATGTTCCTTTTTTTGTGGATTCTCAATGATGTGCACAAATGAGATAAGATAAGATTCGGATGTTGACTTTTATTTGTGTATGCTGAGTTTTGTTTTTATAGACCCAAGGCTTGTAGCCTAGTGGTATCCAAAGAGGATTTAAGGTGTTGCCCATGACCTATTGGTCATGGGTTCAAGTCCCGTCGTGGACAAAAAGGTGGAAGGTTCGAGGGAAGGCATACTGCCCCTTGTGGATGTCATTGTCTAGGCTTGAACCACTAACTTACTAACTAGCCGTTCAAAAAAAAAAAAGAGTTTGTTTTTATAGAAACACATTAATTAAAGAATAAAATTGGTTCAAAAGGAAGTGGGTTGTGAATTGACGTTTGGATTCCACTTGTTTAGCCTTTTACATTTTGTTTTCTAATCGACGCTTCTCTTAATTCACACGTTTATCATGTAAAATGTTGTCTTATCATATTAAAATAGATTAATTACAATAGGGTTTCTTTTGTATTTAAAGTGGTTCGAGCCTTCAAACTAGGCTTATGCATGGTTCAGTAACCAAATTGGACCGCTCGGAATTGGACTGAGAATTAAAAAAAAAAAAAAAGGCTCAGCAGGACCGAATAGGACTGAAATGGGTTATCTGTTTTGAACCGGATAGAGAAGCGGTTTTGCATGAAAATTAAAACCGAGAACATGACTTGTATAACTCGATTCAATATGATTTGTTAGTTTTAGCTTGTTTTCGGTCCAGTTTGAACATGCCTATTTTGAGCTAGGCTTAAGATTGCTTTGTTTGGCTTGGAAGTTGACTGGTTATGCCTCTTCACTTATCGTGGATAGACATTGGTTGCTTTTGTTGTTTATGAATATATATTATTCGTTGAACACCAAAAATGCAAATAATGTAAATTTTATCTTCTGCAGCTTACAATGCTATGCTATGCAATTAAATGTTAATATTAGTCTTAGTAACACAGATTCGATTAGGCCTGTAAGTTTACCAGCATGATATTTTCATAATCGAGTTTGACTCAAAAGTCTAATAACCGAGTAAATTACGAGTCAATGTCAAGGTTGCTAGTTGGGTCGGATCTTTACACCCAAAAATGATTATAATTCTTCGTTGTGGGCCGGTAGAACCGATAGGATATTAAATGATTAGAGATATTTCTTCTTTGTATAGGCCCAGCCCGACCCTACTTGTTGCGAATTGTGATTATAAATATCAGTAACCTCCTCGGCTCTTCCCATTCGCGATCTTTTTTCTGCGTAACGCCTGCATACCAAGTTCTCAAAGCATCTCAATTTGCGAAATGGCTTCAGCTAAGGCGAAGGAGATCGTTTCGTCCAACCCTGCCGTCGTCTTCAGGTTTTATTCATACAATTTCTTAACCCTACGCCTTCGATTTCGTTTCATTTTCTTTTTTGTTGTAAATCGCAATAAATTATGCGGCATGGTTGTTTGATTTCTGCGTAATCTATAGATTTATCGATTCTTATAGTCTGATTTGTGATCGAATGAATACATTTCTGAATTCTGATGTTTATGTTGTGGATTTTGATTTGGTTTTGGTTTTGGTAGCAAATCGTATTGTCCGTACTGTGTGAGCGTTAAGAAGTTGTTAACTGAGGCTGGAGCTTCATTCAAAGCTGTTGAACTTGACCAAGAAAGTGAGTTCTGCTCTATCTCTATCTCTTCTAATAAATGTATACATACTTATGCTGAATTTGCATATATCTAATCCTTACTATAACATTTCAGGTGAATTTTATTAATCTTTTATGTTTTCTCTCAAACGTTAACGATAGAACTAAGATTTGTATAGAATTTTGAAATTTAAAATTTGTTATTTTTCTTTTCTAATGTTAAGAAAAGGGCTTCACTGTAATTCGATGTTAAACTGAGTTATCTTAAAACCTTTGAAGTGGATGTTAGTCTATACGGTTTCTGCAGAAGAATCCTGCCAATTGATTTAAACTACACAACAACTGAAACGATCTGAAGTTTGCATAAAAGTCTGAACCATTATCGATTTTTTTTCCACCAGAAAGAACAGTTCGCTAGTCTTTCCTACATCTGCAACATAATTTTTTTTCTTTTTTGGATTTGGCAATTAGATTTCATGTACTCATTTGTATGGTCATACCAACTGATTTAAAAGCATCATGATATGTTGTCAATTGATCATTTATCTATGTCTTCAGGTGATGGAGGTGAGATTCAATCAGCATTGCAAGAGTGGACTGGACAACGTACTGTACCAAATGTGTTTATTGGTGGCAAGCACATTGGTGGCTGTGACAGTAAGGGCTTTATTAATAATCCCTTACATTTTTCTTGTTTTACGGTTTTACCCTTTCCTTTAGACAACAAAATGTAATGTTTACCACAATATTGTGTAGGTACCATGGACTTGCACAAAGGAGGAAAGCTTGTTCCTCTGCTGACTGAAGCTAAAGCAATTGCTACCACATCTGCTTAAACAACTATCCTCATGGTTTCTCCATAAATAGTATTAAGAACTATAATGGGATTTATGCAATCAATAATGCTACATTTGAATAATTAACATCAGTTTCAGGTTATATGTCTTGGAACCTGTTTGTTATTTGCTTATTAGTTAATGGTACATTTGCAGTCATGTTTTTTCATGGGAGTATGTCTTGTTTAATTTTATCATTTTTAGCTTACAAAACTCAACCATTTGATACAACAACCCAACGAATTGATGTGTTTCATGGGCAAGGGCAAAGTGCCAACATGCCCACTTTGAGCCAGTTAAAAATAGTTGGGAATTTATGTAATAGAGACTCAGATAAACTGTAAATCGTAACACTCTTTCAGTGAGTAATATTTCGACCAGGGTTACACAAAATTCTACAATCATATAATTCAAAGTCACTCAAATAATAGGCACAAAACTAGAGCTAAACACAAACTGACATAGATTTTCATTTGCTCAAGTGTTTATAAGGAGATGATAACTGCAATGGTGTTTTACCAACCATCAAGGTAGACTCGGTCAATCTTTTTTCAGCTACCACTTTTTTTATGGTTCCACCAACACTGATGCAATATTAGAAAAAATAAAAATATATCGTTCATGAGTTGAAATTAATTTCTCCATTTTTTTCTCCTTTTTGCCGAGCATTTATTACTTTAAACAGCATGTTGGTAAATGTCTACCTCGTTGTCTCTATATAACAGGCTAAAATTAACATTAGCCACATCACTTTTCATCTTAGGTGCCTTTACAAATGTAATTTTTAGTCATTTTACAATAAGTTTATATTCTTAACATTTTATTTAACAAAAGCTTATTAAGTTTCATGAGTTGCGTTCAAGGAGGTCCATGATTTTTACAAAGTTCCGAGGAACAAATCTCAACCATTGGATCAATATGATCTAATAGTCAAGATTAATCACATACTTTATACATGGAGGGGTATTTTGGTCATTTGGCACTAAAAAAATTTTATTTTATTTTATTTTTTATTTTAATTTTATTATTATTATTTTTTTAATTTTTAATTGAGGGGTATTTTGGTCAATTTTGAAAAAATTATTTTTTTTATTTTTATTTTTTAAAAAATGACCAAAATACCCTCAATATATAAAATATGTGATTAATCTTGACCATTAGATCCTATTGATCAATGGTTGAGATTTGTTCTTTGGGACTTCCTAAAGATGATGAACCTCCTTGAACGTTTCTCAAAGTTTCATAAGTTCATATAAACCTCTTTCATGTTTCGCTATTAAGGATTCAAGTGTAGTTGAATTTTTTTTATCTTTGAACTTTTCTTTTTAGAAACTCCGTAAGGGGCCTTGTAGCATTTCAATCCTCAATTACTCAGTTTTGTCAACTTTCATAATTGTTTTTCAGTTTTTGTTTATTAAAATTTGTTTCATGGTTATGAGGTCGTCTATAAATGTAAATGAATCGAACATTCAAACGTAAAGTTGGCTTATTGTCCCCAAGAGGCAAAAACACCAATGAGAAAGAAACTATTGATGCAAATGATTCTGCCAACTTTGTTAAACCAACGCAAATGATGCTTACCAAAATCCTCAAAAACATCATCGAATGAATCCCCAACTTAGATATAATTCAAATAATAGTAACAATGATAATGTAACAATATATGCTAGACCTCCTTTTGTGTTTCCAAATTGCAAGTAAGAATGAAAAGTGTAGAGAAGAAAGAACCAGAAGTATATCTGTGTGTATTCTTCAAGCATTCATGCCCATTCAAATTCTTTGATTACAAATTGCAATTGCAATTTCAATTCAAGATATTATCTCAAACGTTGATATGATTCAGGAAACCATCTAGCCAATACGCGGTACTTCATTTCCACAATAAGTGCAAAAAGATAGTAGCATGGTAGATGCAATAATGCAACCACTAAGTACCTGCACACGTTATGTTGCATTTTAAACAGATTAACAAGAATTCTCTTAACAGAAGAACATAAATATGTTGTAGTCCAAGAGAATTGTTTGACCATGGATAAAATCTCCTTAATAATTTTGTTCAAAGTTTTGTATTATTGTGGTAACAATACTATTATCACAATTATAATTAACGGCTTAATTAGCCACCTCTGGACCATGCTAATGTTTAAGAATACATACCATAACGGAGAATATTCCATGGATAAGTCAAGAAACGGGTATGGCCACCTACAAGAAGAAGAAAAAAGTTTTTTTTTTTAATGTATCAAAATGCAAATAAGATGAAAAAGACAAACATACCAAAAATCAACACAGGCGTGAACAACCCAATTAAAGATCACGTAAATGGCCGTAAGGAAGATAAAGTATGAAATTCTGAACCATGGGAAACGCTGAAGAAAAATATTACTAGTTTAAAGTTAGAACAAATTAAACAGAGGAAAATTAATTGTAGAGAAAATTACCAGGCTATTCAAGGCTGTTTCACCAAGGAGGAAAACTAGATTAATTGAATGTGCAAGAATTGTCAACTGCCATAACATAGAAACAATGAACCTTAGCCTCATTAAAGTCAAATAGTCAACATAGCTTTGTTCACAAACCACTCTTATGAATGTGAATACCAAAATCAATTTTACAACTTATCAAGTGAATAATCAAAGGAATGGAAATTATTATTATTGATAAGAAGTACTCACAAAATTCATTGGATACTGATTAATGGTAAGAAATGGGACAATCACAATCCAATAGACAGAATCTGTCAGCATTGATGCACCAGCACTCATCTGTGTACAACAAACAAATTAATTATATGAGAATCTCAACTGTATTATAGATTACACACTCAACATGTAATTTGTAATCTACCTGAAAAAGAATTTGAAATAAATAGCCCCAAAAGGCAGCACTTTGCAAGAACCAACTTTGACCCTGTTGACTTGATGCATTCTCCAAATCATCATGATTAAGAGGCATGTAAATTGCTTGTTGTGTATCTGTATCTAAGCTACAAACCCTATGCTCCCGAAACAAGCCGTAGGCTGAGAGAACAGATCCAAACTGCACAACAACTTCAGGACATTTGTAAGAACAATAAGTTCAAATTTTGCAAATGCTTGTAAAACGAAGCACAAAGTTGATGTTTTTTAATTGCAAATAAGTCCATATGATTTAATTACAGCAGAAATAACTGAAATACAACTTGTAGAAGAAAAATACATACCGCAAAATAGAAAATAACCAGAGTATAGGTCCACCTATCCAGAACAAGAGAGAAAATCAAAAACTTGCAGTACAGAAATTACAGAAATTCTGCAAATATAAGAAGATAAATGACTTACTGGGTATAATAGTAAAATAAGTCAGTCCCATCTATAACAACTTCAGAAGTAGAAGCAGTGAAAAGCAAACAAAATGAAATGATTCGGTAAACCAGTAACCAAACAGGGTGTATTTCCTTCACACATGGCATCCATGCTTCGCGATCATACAAAGACCAATCCCTTTGTAATTGAGTTTCCTCTTTGTAAGTTTTTGAATTGTGTGTAATTTCATATATCCAAATTAAAAAAGATGCTATAATTATGGAACCAAACACACATATGAAACAAAGTAAGAATTTCCAGTTCATCCAGTAATCCAAGCTAGTAGTATCGCTAAGCACCATCCTGAAAAAAGCAGATGCAAAATATCAGAGAGAAATAACTTGATATGATTATATAGTTGATTAAACTAGGGATAAGTAAGTAATTTAGATTTTTCTAAACAATTAGTATTCTATTGCTTCATGCCTTAGAATTCCCAAATATGATTGTTTTGACCTAAATAGTAATCAGAGAATCATAATTACTTTTACCTAAACACTGAAACTGACTATTGCCACTTTGGTTCAGTCAACTGATTATCCTAAATTGATTTAGAGATTTAAGTTAAAAGTTTCTGTGTAAAACTGATTATTGAGATGAATGTAAAATGGTCTATCTTTTCCAAACTTTATTCAACTGGTTAATTGACTATTGATGCTAACATAACACCCCTGTGTGATTTAGGCATAGTCAACAGTTGGTTTGTAATTTTAAACTGATCTCAAATTAGCATCATTCTACAAAACATTTGGTTAAAAATTACTAATTAACAAACACAGACAGTCAGACCTGAGAGCAGGCCATATAATCCAGATCAAATGTAAACAGAAAAACAAAATCCATCACATTAGTTACACTGCGTATACAAAATAACAAATATCAATTGGCTCCTGAGTTTAATCTAAATCCAGCTGCAATTAAACAATTAAAGCAGTGGAAAACTCACACAGAAATCAAAACGAACAGATGAAAAGCAATTTCTATGAGCTATGGAATGTGAATCAAGATATAGATGTATACACAATCCAGCAGAAATCGTACATTAAAACCAGTAGAAAGCTCTAATAGATATCAATTTACACACAGATGTTTCAACGAGCTATGAAATATGAATCGTGATAGATGCACACGATCCAGCTGAAATCATACATTGAAACTAGTGCGAACTCGATTACTTGGAAATCAAAACAAACAGATTAACGGCAGTTTCTACGATCAATGAATCAAGATGTAATGATCTGTCGTGACGAAAATTGAAAGAAAAATCACCTTTTTTGCGATTCTTATGACGGAGAGGATCCAAGAAGATGTTAAATGTGTAAAAGCTTTTGCAGAATCTAAACATGTATTAATATTTAACGTGGATTCCCTTGTCAATGAGTGTACTCGTGGCTGGAGGCGATTTGATGCATACACTGCTCACGATTGGCACCCACTTGTTTATTTTTGTGTGGTGGTACAATTCTTATTATCATTATTTTAAATTATTATTATTATTATATTAAATAAACACAGATATTTATGGAGGACCATGGTTCATGCCTCATGGAGCCATGGTTGTCGTTGCTCATTGGTGTAGTTACTAATATCTTTACCGCAAATATCATAAAATAAAAACTTACTGTTGTTTATGTTTTATTTTAGAACATAAGATGTGTTGATTCGAGCCATCTAGTCATCTTAACACTATACATGAAAAAAAAAATTGGTTTGTGATTTTAATCCGGATGTGAGCATATCGGATTCGAAACCGCTGAATTGGGATCGGTTCGATTACTCGTGGGGCAAACCGGCTTAAAAATCATATCCACATGTACAAAAAAAAACATATCCAATCCGATTTCGATCCGATCCAATTTAGTTTCTTTCAGATCCATAGTTTTCAGGCCAAATCTTGTTTCGATTCGAACCCGTTTCAACCTAAACATATTTTAACTCACATTGACCGAATCCGATTTGGTTTGGAACTGGATTGATTTTTTCTAAAACAGTTTGTCCACCTCTACTCAGCGTCATTTCAAACACATTTTTTTCTTGTTTTATTTTTTACTTTTTATAAACCAACTAATATTTCATTAATTAAAATAAAGAAACATCGTACACTACGGAATTTAGAAGTAAAAAAACGGAAACAAAATTACGAAAATATATCTAATTTTCATATCTATATTGAGTTTTGCTAATGACAGCCCTTATGACTGTCACTAACATGCATAAAAAGCTTATACATTGATTAAAAAAGTAATATTCCTAAAATGAGTCATACTATCATTTTCCATCTATATTTGATTATTTTCAGAGTAATGGTATTGAGTCATACTATTTATTCATTTTAATAGTCCTATTCATTAGAAAAGAAAACATGTGTCGAAATTAAAGGATAATATTAGGAGAGAGAATTAGTAGATTACACATGTCATATTATAAATGAGTAGGACTAAAAATAACAAATGTTAGGACTAAAAATCATTTCTCATATTTTCAACAAATTTGACCTCAAGAACATAAAAAGTAACTGGTTTTCCTAAATTGATCAAGATCGAACTTAAAGAATATTCCTTTTTGGTAAGAGAAAATGTTAAGTTTCCCATATTCAAAAATCTTAGCATCTACTTCCTCCGTATCAAAATAAGTGACACACTTTTCATTTTGGAGTTTATCAAAATAAGTGACACACTTTGAAAACTTTCCTTATTTGGTAAAAATAGTGGGACCCATACCCACTAACTATCCACTTTAATAAAGTGAAATTACCCTTATACCCTTACTTTTACTTTTAAAACTCATTAATATCACTTTATTCAAGGAAAGTGGGACTCATTCTCCACTAATTATGTACTTTAATATATTTTAACCTCTACTTTAATCTTTTGCCTCAAAAAACGTATAAGTCAATTTGTGTCACTTATTTTGATACGGAGGAAGTATATTACCATTTTATATAATTTCACCTTTTTTAATTTTCTTTTACATATTTTGGTTATTTGTATAAAATTTAATTTGCCACATTTTATTTTGTTCAGCAACTGGCGAGATTAGTTTATTGTTGTTTATTGTATCGACATGCTAAAATCCAATGGAAATGTCACGTGTTGCATTTATTATTTGTCTTTATGCAAATGCTTATTTAAAGCCCATGAGTCACGCCCCTAGGTAAATGATTAATTCTTAATTGATAGTATCATGGTGCTATTAGTGTGTATAATGTTGCACAAGGCCTAATGGTTATGAATTCAAATTTCGATAGTGATAAAATGAAGTAGATTAAGTGTCACTAAAAAAATATTCTTAATTATATTAATGGTACAAATATAGTTCCGACTTACTTGAACTTATAATTAAAATATCGAATAAACAAAACAAAGAGCATTATCCACATGTTAGAAAAACCCTTCATATATTATCATTTACCCTTGATATATGTTATTTAAGTAATATGATTTCTAATAAGATGCATGTAGAATGATTAAAAATGGATAGTTTTCATTTGTATTATTATTTTTGGGTTGTAACAATTGTAAATTTTCAAATGCTCTATAATATAATTTTATCGGGTATATACTAAAAAGTTTTTGTTAAATTAAATATTTAGAAGACTTTATATTATTTAGGGATTCTCAAATAATTTGCAATGCTCTCGTTTTTAGGCGATTTGGCGCGAAAAGCGGTTACGTGAGCTTGACCGATTTTCTTCGAATCTCGATCATTTCTTCCTCATTCTGATTCTGATCGCTTTTGATTCCTTGTTTCTCTGCTATTTCGATTCTTCTTTTGATTAATCCTTGATCAATCTCTCTCGATTTTGTCCACTCTCCTCTCGTTATGTCTAATCGTAGAACATCGAAGCGAAGTGTGAAAATCCCGATTAAATTTGGAGATGCGAATCATGTGAATACTAAGAGGAACTCACAGAGCAATGAGTATCGCTCTGATGTTAGGCAGCCTAAGGTGGATGATCCGATGGATAATGGAATTAGGTCTAATTTGGGGGAAGACGATTCTGTTGAAAAGGTTCAATGCAGCACAGAGCATTTGACATCTGGAAACAAATCTACCGATGTAAGTACTACGTACATAGAGGAAACTGTTATTGGTGATGTTAATGTGAATATTAATACTACATCTGAGAATAATACCCCTAAAGGGGACAAATCTGTGAATGTTGTTGAACGTTCATATGCAAATGTTGTGAGTAATGATGATTCCATTGTATCAAATAAAATGAAATACATACCTACTCAATTGAATGAAAATGGGGTAGAGATTGTAGTATTTGATGAAGAAATTGTTAATATTGGATGTCAACTGTGGAAGCTGACAGCATGTGGATACTTTGTTGGTTATAGCATGCATATAAACGAATTGAGATATAATATTAGGCGTATGTGGGGTAAATATGGATTGATTGACATTAACATAGATAGTAATGGCCTATGTATTTTCAAGTTTAAAAATGAAGAAGGGATGATGAAGGTCATTGATCAAGGGCCATGGATGGTCAATAATAAGCCACTATTTGTGCAGAAATGGAACCCTGAAATTGGTATGGAAAAAATGGAGCAGACCAAAATCCCATTATGGATCAAATTATTGAATGTCCCTAATGAAGCATGGAGTAAGGAAGGTTTAAGTGCTTTAGCTAGCAGTCTTGGAAATCCTCTAATCATGGACTCCATGACTGTGAATATGTGCAACACTGGTAAAGGAAGGATGGAGTATGCTAGGGTTTTGGTTGAGGTTAATGTCCATAAAGGATATAAGGAATCAATTGATGTGCAATATAGGGATAAGGAAGCCAAAACTATAGGCACTAAAACTGTAAAAGTTGAGTATGTTTGGAAACCTGAGTTATGCTCTAGCTGCAAAGTATTTGGGCATAGTTATAATTTATGCAAAATACGACCAAGACCTGAGGAGGAAAAAGCAGCAGAATTAAAAGCTAGGGAAATAAAAAATATGAATCTAGCTCAAAATGAAAAAAGTTTCACTGAAGTGGTATATAAAAAGAACAATTTTAGGGGTAACAAAACTAATACCAATGTAGAAAGGGCTGGTAATGGCAAAGAAGGCATGGGGGAAAAAGATATGGGGATTAAAGCCAGCTATTATGAAAGAACATCAAAAATTAGCAAATAAGTTTTCTGTTTTGGAAAATTGTGAGGAAGATAATAATGATATGCTGAATAAAAAGGATGATATGGAAAAAGTTGAGCAATATACTAGAGAAAGGAAGAAACCTCAATTATGTGACTTTATGAAATGGTCTGAGGAAATGCAAAATTGTTTTCAAGTGAAATGGGATGAACTCCATGCTAAGGATCCAGAAGATGATGTTTTGGAAAATAATTCTGGAAATGTTGAGTATATGGAGGGAAATGACATTGAGGGAGGAGACTACACTGTTCTTAATGAACAGTAATATTTTCCATTTTCTTATGATGATAAAAGTTGCTGCTTGGAATATCAGAAGCATGAATCAAGGGAGAAAGCAGAATGAAGTTATGGAATTCATTAGAAGTGAGCAAATTCTGGTGTGTACTATTCTGGAAACCCATATAAAAGAAGAGAAGTTGGATAGAATTGCTGAGAAAACTTTTGGAAAAAGGCTCTCCAATGTTATGTACAGTAAAAATGCCTGTAGAATTTTGGTGGGGTGGGATAAGAATATTGTTAAAATCACTCCTGTGCATATATCAAGGCAGAGTATTCTTTGTGTTATTGATTTAATTCAAAGTAAGCAGACATTGTTTGCCAGTTTTATCTACGCTGCGAATAGTGGCAGAGAAAGGAGATTATTGTGGAAAGAGTTAGGGGTGGCTAAGAGCATTACTACTAATCAACCATGGATTCTTATGGGAGACTTTAATACTACCACGAAGTGTGCTGAACATTCCATGGGTAGGTCTTTCATTAATGGTGACATGCAGGATTTCATTGATTGTATTAATGAAATTGAAGTTGAAGATATATGTAGATCTGGATTATTCTATACATGGATAAAATCCCCTAAAAAGCATATTACTAGTATTATGAAGAAACTTGATAAGGGCATGGCCAACTCAGAATTTATGGCTAAATTTGGGCATGCTCATGTCCAGTTTATGCCTTTCCTTACCTCTGATCATAGCCCTATTGTGCTGTCAATAAATGGGAGCAGTAATAAGAAGTCTACATCGTTTAGATTCCCCAACTATATAGCTAAGAAACTTGAATTCTTACAGATTGTGCAGAATAACTGGTTTAAACAGGTTCAAGGCAAGAAGATGTACATTCTTGTTAAAAGGTTGCAAGCTATTAAACCTTTTATGAAGCAGTTAAGCTGGCAAAAGGGAAACATTCATGACCTAGTGATGAAAACTAAAGAAAAGTTACAAGAGGCTCAAATTAGAATGGAATCTCAACCTAATAACAGCTCATATAAAAAAGAAGACTCTGACCTTCTTGAGGAATACAATGAGGCGATTAATGATGAAGAACAATTGTTATTCCAAAATGCTAAAATTAATTGGATGAAAGATGGTGATAAAAACACAAAGTTTTTTCATCAATCTATCAAGAGCAGAAAACAATTTAATAGGGTGATACAAATTTATGATGATCTGGGCAACAAGTTTGAGGGTGATGAGATACCAGAGCAGTTTGTTAAACATTTTAAAGATTTTTTGGGTAATAAATGGGACATAAAAGATATGAGTAACATGGATAGACTTTTCACTAAAAAGCTGAGTAATGAAGATGTTGATGCTATGATTACTGAAGTGACTGATTTAGAGATAAAAGAAGCCATGTTTGACATTGGTGAAAACAAGGCTCCTGGCCCAGATGGATATACTTCCTCTTTTTTCAAAAGTGCTTGGGATATAATTGGGCAGGATGTCTGCAGGGCTACAAAAGAATTCTTTATTACAGGTAAGCTGTTTGGGGAAATTAATGCTACAGTGATCACCCTTGTCCCTAAACTGATTAACCCTTTGAAAGTGTCTGATTTCAGACCTATTGCTTGCTGTAATGTCTTATATAAGTGTATAAGTAAAATTTTGACCAATAGAATAAAGAACAACCTAAACAAGCTTGTTAATGTGAACCAAAGTGCTTTTATCCCAGGCAGGGTTATCCATGATAACTTGTTGATTACCCAAGATTTAATGAAAGGCTATAATAGGAAGAGTGGCCCCAAAAGACGTGCTCTTAAAATAGATATAGCAAAGGCTTATGATACAATTAATTGGGGTTTTCTGAGAACTATTTTAGTGCAATTTGGGTTTCCTACAAAGATGGTTAATTAGATTATGACATGTGTTAATACTACAGCCTTCACTATTTGTATTAATGGTGAAAAGCATGGGCTTTTTAAGAGTGGGAGGGGATTAAGACAAGGAGATCCAATTTCTCCTTAATTATTTACCCTAGTTATGGAGATCTTTACTTTAATGATGAAAAGGAAAATCAATGAAGAAGGGGATTTTAAATATCATAAAGGTTGTAAAGAAGTGCAATTAACCCATGTATGCTTTGCTGATGACCTAATGGTGTTTAGTCATGGTGATATTGTCTCCATTAGGATTATTAAGGCTGCTCTCCTTGAATTTAGTAACTCTTCTGGGCTGCTGCATAATATTGGTAAAAGTACCATATTTTTTGGAAATGTTAAAGAAGTTGATCTACATAAAATCTATGAAGAGCTGCCTTTTGCCATAGGTAAACTTCCTATGAGGTATTTGGGGGTTCCCCTAGTTGATAAAAAGCTAGGGCTGAAGGATTGTAGTGATCTATTAAACAGAATTAAAAACAAGATTGAAAATTGGAAACATAAGTACTTGTCTTATGCTGGTAAGCTTCAACTTATCTTTTGTTTTAGCTTCAATCCATGTTTATTGGGCAACTATTTTTCAGCTTCCCAAAACTGTCATTAAAAGCATTGATAAGATGCTTAAGAATTTTCTATGGAATCAAGGGGATTTGAGTAAAAATAAAGCTAAAGTTGCCTGGAAAGATATATGTATCCCTAAAGATCAATGGGGTCTTGGTATAAAAAATCTTAGTTCCTAGAATGAAGTTCTTTTAAGCAAGCATATATGGAATATCGTGTCCAGGAAACAGTCGTTGTGGGTGGAATGGGTCAATAGGGTGAAGCTTAAAGGCAGAAACTTTTGGAATGTCACCCCCAAAAATAATGACAGTTGGATGTGGAAATCTCTGCTCAGTTTGAGAGATAAGTTTAGGGATTCTATTGTCCATATTGTGGGAAATGGTAAAGATATTTCTATATGGTATGATAATTGGAGCAGTAAAGGTCCTCTGTGCAGAACTATTAACAAGAGGCAAATTTATGATGATAGGCTTGCAGATGATGCATCAGTTTATAGTATGATTAATAATGGTGTTTGGAAATGGCCAAATAGTTGGAACACTAAATACACTAGCCTGCAAACAATTGATGTCCCCTTGATTAATATTGACAAAAAAGACCTGGTTAAATGGAAGATGAAGGATGGTAAAATAGTTCAGTACTCTACTAAACAGGCATGGGAAAATGCTATGCCAGGTAATAATAGAGTAAATTGGCATAAATTTATATGGTTTTCCCAAGGGCATCCGAGACATACTTTTATTATGTGGTTGGCTGCTAGAGGCAGACTTCAAACCCAAGATAGAGTTATGAAATGGGATCCTAATAAATCCATGACATGTCCCTTATGTAAGAAGTGTAATGATTCCCACAATCATTTGTTTTTTGAATGTGATTTTTCAAAAGCTTTATGGGATCAATTGAAAAGAAAAATATATGCAGCCCATTTCCAGAACAATTGGGACATTATCATTTTGAATATTAATCCAAGTTTATGTAGGAATAATATTCAGAGTGTGCTCAAAAGAATTGGTGTGGCTACTATTGTTTATCACATATGGAAAGAAAGAAATGATAGGCTGTTTAAGAATATAGTCAAAAACGAGAAGACTGTTATGCTTGGTATCTCTGACAGCATTAAAACCCAGTTGAGTTGCTTGAAAGTGAAGAACTCCATGAACATGAGAATTGTGGAAGAGTAATGGAGTGTTAAAATGCAGAGAGTATGATAGTGGCTGTTTTGATTGTATTTTTTAGTAGTTGTATTTGTGCTTGGTTTGTTGTTTTTGGGTTTTTGATTCTCTGTAAGGGCTGTAAGTTGTGAACTTTTAGTTATATATATATATTTGCGGGTCTCTTTGGTTGGGGTGATGACAATGCCGAAGCTCTAATCTAAAGTGTTCCCTTTTTTTCAAAAAATAAAAAAAAGTTAAACTAAAGTGATGAACGTTTGTGAAGTGAACTAGAAATATGGCGAAATGAGAGGATAAAGAGTTAAAAACTCTAAATAAGCGTATACTCCTCTTCTAATTGCTTATTTAAAACCCTTTAAATAAATTTATAAGCATAAGTTTAAAAACTCCACCAAACACTTTAAAATAATTATTAAACATACATAAGCTTAAAAGCTCATATGCCCTCCAAACACCCCTAAGTTGACTCATGTTTAATAATAGTTGAGGTTGAAATCACTTGATCGAGTATGCTCAAATATAAACTTGTTTCTAGATTCCCAAATCTTTTCATGATGTGATCGCAACATAGGCGAGTAATTTTCAACTTTCTGACTTCGAGTTGATATACGAGAAACAACAAGTGCACTAAAACAAACAACATGAGAGTTCCATCGATATTGGGCGCCAGCCCATGATAAATAGTCACGCCATCACTGTTGAGTTTCTATGGATCTAGCCACAATTTATTTAAGGCGGAAATCAAAAGTAACTTGGTAGAACACTGACCCGATTAAAACTATTTGGACCATTAGGTTTACAATTCTAATGCAACTAGATATTTAATATAATTAAATAGAACATTTCGAATAACTTACTTGTTCTTCGCGATTTGGTGAACTAGATAAACCCTGTGATCTAGTACGAGCCAGATCAAACAAAGCGCCGTTGAGAAACTTGCACCGAAAGCAACACAACCGAAACTATTTCGGTTTCACCTACGGCGGCGCACGGCGGAGCTGCGACGACAGCGGTGGTGCGACGGTGGCAGAACGGCGGGGCAGCGGCGGTTCGGTCGACGGTGGAGGTGCTCGGCCGAATTGCTTTGGGAGGCAAGGGATCAATTGATTAAGTGTGTATTAGGTTAAACCCTTAACCTCAATATATACTTGTCAAAAGTCCAATTATGGTAAAACACTAATTGGTCCAAAACCCGCTTCTAATTAACTCTTTAATTAAGCCCACAAGTATTAACGATTAATACTTGGCCCGATACCTTAATCTAGTTAATTACCCATTAACTAGATTAGCCCGTTTAGCCCAGTAGTATATTTAATTAAACTATTAATTAAACACTACGTTATTTCTCGTGTTCGTTGACGCCTCGAAGGCAACCCGAACAGGACTCTAAAATACCCGAACCGGAATACCGGTTTATTTGATGTGTTGGACACTATTTCCAACTGTCTCCCACTTGGACATCTCATCAACTATAAACGTTACGCGTTCGTGTACCTTTAGAGTGTGCATGGCTTGTGCAGCTGCTGAACTCTGAACTATCAGAAACAATCCTATGATAAGTGATCATATGTCATTCGTTGCGCGATATCATGTAACTAGTGACATGGACATGTCAATCACTCTAGTTACGATTATGTTTCCTGATTCGATATTTATGATGACGATTTGACTACATAATTGAACTTTCAATTTAGTCATGATCTGCGCAGGTATTTCAGTGTCACATCAAATCAACAGGGGGCCCATGGATATCTCCTCTATCACTTTGATCAGAGGGAACGAATAAACCTTAACTACACCATCTCCTTCATAGTCATCACATGATACATGGAACTAATCTGTATAGCTACCAGTTACAAATAGCGTTGGAGTTAGACCAATGCATCACGAAATCGTATTAGGGAATGATGCATCTTGGTTTGAAGACTCATACGATATTATCGCCTCACTATTACCCATGATGAAGTCCATCGGGTAATACTCTGAGCGTGGGTTAGTCGAACATTTAAATACTCCTTTTAAATGCTCATGAGAGTAGCAACAATCTCCATTTAATTTTCATACCTTTGAACAATCTACTAACTCTCCCATGACATCTTAATTCAGTTCTTATTCCCATAAGAACGAACGATCGATTGTGGATGTTTAGGTAATCTCTCAGTTTACTTTGGAATAGGTTCTAAACATGCAAAAGTTGAAATGGAATAATTAAATACTATATGAATGATAGAACACTTGCAAATTATTTAATCTCCATAAATAAATCATCAATTCATACAATTTAATATTCGCTACAAATTTCAAAAGAATAACACTTTATGACAAGTCACTATGAAATCTAATTCCAACCGTCCTCGCATGAGCATCATGCTTGGCACGACTTAGTGCTTTCGTGAAAGGATCAGCCGGGTTATCTTCCGACGATACTCTAGTCACTATGATGTCACCTTCCTCAACACGCTTTCTCACATAGTGATACTTTCTGAGTATATGCTTGGTTCGACTATGATCTTTGGATTCTTTAGTCAAAGCAACCGCACCTTCATTGTCACAGAAGATCTTCAATGGTTCCTTGATGCTTGTTACGACACCAAGGTCACCAATGAAGTTCTTCAACCAAGTAGCTTCTTTTGCTGCCTCACTAGCAGCAATATACTCAGATTCACAAGTCGAGTCAGCGACTGTCTTCTGCTTGGAACTCTTCTAAGTGACAGCTCCTCCATTTAACAAGAACACCCACCCAGATTGTGAGCACGAGTCATCTCCATCCGTTTGGAAACTCGCGTCATAATAACCTTCGACAACAAGTTCGTATTTCCCACCATACACTAAGAACATATCCTTTGTTCTCCTTAGGTACTTGAGAATCGTTTTCACCGCAGTCTAATGATCGTTGCCAGGGTTGTCCTGGAACCGGCTCACCATACTCAAAGCATATGAGACATCCGGACGAGTACATATCATGGCATACACGATCGATCCAATCACCGAGGCGTAGGGGACTCGACTCATTTTCTCCAGTTCTTACTCAGTACTGGGACATTGACTCTTAGACAATGTTATGCCATGGTTCATGGGTAGATACCCTTTCTTAGAATCAACCATACTAAAACGTTTTAGTATTTTATCCAAGTATGTACTCTGGCTCAATCCAATTAGACGTCTTTCTCTATCTCTGTATATCTTTATACCGAGTATGTACGTTGCATCTCCTAGATCCTTCATTGCGAAACATTTTCCCAACCAAGACTTCACATCTTGCAGTGTAGGAATATGATTTCCAATAAGGAGTATGACATCCACATACAGTACTAGAAAGACTACAATGCTCCCACTAGCTTTGATGTAAACGCATGACTCATCTTCACTCCTAGAGAAACCAAACTCCTTGACTTTCTCGTGGAAGCAAAGATTCCAGCTTCGAGAGGCTTGTTTCAATCCATAGATGGATTTCTCAAGCTTGCACACTCTATCAGGATATGTCTTATTGATGAAACCTTCTGGTTGTGCCATATAGACATCCTCAGTTAGTCTTCCATTAAGGAAGGCGGTTTTAACATCCATCTGCCAAATTTCATAATCATGAAACGCAGCTATGACAAGCAATATTCTGATAGACTTTATCTTGGCTACTGGTGAAAAGGTTTCATCATAATCAATCCCATGAGTTTGAGTATAACCTTTTGCAACCAACCTAGCCTTATAGGTGTGCACATTCCCATCCATGTCGATCTTCTTCTTGAAGATCCAATTGCATCCAACGGTTTTAACACCGGGAGAAGTCTCAATCAAGTTCCATACTTCATTGTCATACATGGACTGAATCTCACTCTCCATAACCTTTTTCCACTTTTCGGCCTCATAGCCTTCCATAGCTTCCTTATAACTCGATGGCTCATCGTCATCAACTGGCAAACTATTACTAGTTGATGCATCACCTTCAGCAATATGAAAATCATAATAATCACCATAATGCTCAGGAGGGCGAATAGTTCTAGAGGATCTACATGGAACGGTAGGAGTTACATTATTTTCCTCAACATGAATCTCATTCTCTGGTTGAGTGCTAGTGTCAACTATAGGTTCCACTACATCTTCATTGGTTGACTCTTGACACTCTTCAAGATCAATTCTGCTCCCACTGTCTTCATTGGATAATAGCTCTCTCTCGAGGAAGAATCCTCTTCGAGATACGAACACTTTGTTCACTTTCGGATTATAAAACCGATATCCAAAAGACTGTCGTGGATAGCCAATGAAGTAGCACTTCTCTGATTTGTTATCTAGCTTATCGTGAGATTCATGTCTTACATAAACTTCACAACCCCAGATTTTCAAATGTTTGAGGGAGGGAGGACTCCCTGTCCACATTTCAGAGGGAGTTTTGGCAACCTTCTTAGTTGGTACAAGGTTTACGATATGTGCTGCAGTTTCTAAGGCATATCCCCGGAAACTCACTGGAAGTGTCGATCGACTCATCATTGATCGTACCATGTCTAGCAAGGTTCGATTTCTCCTTTCCGACACTCCATTATATAATAACTTTATACAATAACTAGTTATACTATTATCCTTTAAGATCAAAATAACATTACCTTTTTAATTGTTCCATTTTATCTTGTATTTAATATATTCGTACATATATATTATTTATCGTAAACTTGTAACATTCTAATAAGAATATTACATCTAATTTATACGTATGTATTTTAACCTAATCTAATTAAAATACGTATAAACTTATTATATCCTTTAAAATTCATTTTTCTTTAAATATTTTAAAAATTCCAAAATAATATTAATAAACAAATAAATACATCTTGTTAATTTTAGAACTTAAAAATTAACACTTCTTATTAATTAGTTAAACCCTAATCTTGTTCTTGATCAATCAAAACTAGGGTTTTGACTTTCTTGATCAAAGACATTATTTTATTAAAAGGTTAATTTTTTAATCAATCCTAAATAAACTTTGTTTAAATTCTAAGATAGATTATAACCTTAATAAATTTATTTAAACTTTTTAATTCAAACCTTATAAACAATAAAACTTTGTTTAAATTACTAGGTTTAAAGAACTAGTTTTAATAAATCTATCAAAATAATAGTTAAACCTATTAAACATAAACTTGTTTAATTATCTAGGTTTTAGATTATTATTATTCTAATTAATTCTTTTAATTAAACTAAACTAGTTTAATCCTAGATTATATCTAGGGTTTCGAAAATTTCCTTAAAGCCTAGGAAACTTTTCCACCAATTAAACTAGGCTAGTTTAACAAACTTGGTGTCCAAGTAACCTCCTTGATTTCAAAATCTTTGAGGGAAAAAGGAAGGGATCCTTTTTGATCAATTAAACTAAAACTTGGCTTAACATACTTGATATTAGATTTGGAAGATCAACTAATAAGGAAAGAATCCTCTTGATCAAGAACTCTGATGTTCTTGATCCTAGGGTTCTTCTAATTTTCGAAAAATCTAGGGTTAGGAAAAGAAGCTTTTTGATCAATTAAACTAAACTAGTTTAATGTTCTTGATCGTAGGGTTCTTATGCTATTTTCGAAAATTACTAGGGTATTAGAAACCTTTTGGCCAATTAAACTAAACTAGTTTAATATTCTTGGTCCTAGGGTTCTTACCCTTTTTCGAAATTTAAGAAGAAGAAGGAAAAAAAAAACATGGAACAAAGAAAACTTGTAATTAAAAATAAACAAACAAAAGAAACTGTTAATCTAGTTTATATTTCTAACCCAACGTTCTGATACCACTGTAGGGTTTCATTGTACTCGATCGACCCATAGGACCGACCGCCTAGCATGCTTGGTTCGAACCTTGCTGACCAAGAACATGAACTTGTTCTTGACCGGTTAAACCAACTAGCTGATTTAATCCCTAAAAGCGGAACTGGGATTAAACCTAATCCTTAAACCCTAAAGGATTGGGATGTTGGAAATATTAGATTAGATTAACAAGAAAGAAACCTTGTACGAAGAACTCAAACACACACAAAGCTTGTGTGGTTCGTTCGACCATCAACCAAAGAACCCTAGGGTTCTTTGGCCGAATTCGTCCAAGAGGGGAGAAGGGAGAAAAGATGTTTCCCAAAACATACCTTGTTGTTTGCTTAAGATTAGTCCGTTGATGATGAACAAATCGAGCGATCTTCTAGTTGATCTAAGCAATGAACTTGTTCTTTAATACTTGAAGAACACGAAGAACACGAAGAACACGAAGAACGAAGAACACCAAGTGGTGGTGTCTTGGTTTCGGCCGAATGGAAGAAAGGAGGCTAGGGTTTTCGGCTTTTTGGTGTAACCCCATAAGTGATCCATAAGCCTTCTATTTATAATAGAAGGGCTTTCACTTAGGGCCCTTCTAGTTTAATTAAGATTAATCTCTTAATTAAACTTATCCTTTTACACTTCCATCCCTTATAGTTTAACTAGTTTATTATTGTTGCACTTAACTATTAAATGTCTAGTATTAATATACTAATAATTCGGTACCCATATACACGAATTATATACTAGTATTTATACTTTTAATAATTAATTATATAATAACCTTTATATAATTTATACAACAATATTATCCAATTACTTATATGATTTAATAGCTTTAAATCATATCATGGATAATCTTTGATTAACACATTGTATATTTACTCAACTAGTAAATGTACAAACACTTGTATTAATTAGTTAGTTAAACTAATCTAGTAATAAATTAAACTTAACTTAATACTTAACTGATTCATAATGACTATTATGAATCATTCCTCTTCGTAGTATCATGCTTATCTTGCTCGTATTACATGCACTCACCGGTGTGACCCTTAAGTGTTTCGTAGGCGTGGATGTATCATCATAGGTGACTAACTGTGCACATAAATCCTCAGAACGGTCCACACACATCAGTATGTATGAGGTCCAACAAGTCTTTGCCTCTTTCACATGACCCTGTGAATGGCACCTTTGTCATCTTGCCAAGTAAACAAGATTCACACACATCATTCGATTTGAGGTCAAATGATTCTAACACTCCATCCTTTTGGAGTTTAGCTATGCGTTTCTTGTTTATATGTCCTAAGCGACAATGCCATAGACATGACTTATCCAATACACCTTTTGTTCGTGTTGATTACTTAATGATTCTTACAATTTTAATTGTAACTTTATCACTAAACCAATCATTTCTATTAAACTAAAGACACAAGACGAGTATTTAGGAATACTGTCTCTTTTGTCTTTGCTAGATATTGTTCATGCAACATTTAGAACATATTCTAGTCTTGCCTTTTATGTAATTCGGCAAACATAGGAGGATTGGAAATTAACTCCCTAGTTTCTTGAATTCATAAACTATCCTTGTAACTAAAGCCTCTTTTAGTTACTTGATTTGTAGATATTCTTATGAGTTAAAGAAATTTCCTTAAATCATTATGTTGTCCACTGAAGTGTTAACAACCTATTAGATATGCAACAATTAATCACAAGACTTGTGATCACGCTATTAGGTTTGCAATAATCTAATCAATGATCATTTATTTCTCTTAACTCTTTGGCTAACGACTTGGTAAAACTGTAACGACCGGAATTTTCGGTTAATGAATTAGATGGAATTATTGAGGAATAAACGTGGTAAAATATTTAATCGAGTCTCCATTGTGTTTTATCGAGTTTTGGATGTTTGGGACTTGGTGTGACCAAGTATGGGTCAAGACTTGGATGGAAACAAGTTTAAAAGGCAACAAAAACTGACCCCCACAGCCCTCGCGGCGCGAGGCAGACGCGAGGTTGAACAGAAACTTCAGAGGCGAAACGCGAGAGACTCGCGCCGAGCTCGAGTCGAGCTCGCGTCGCGATCCAGGCGCGAGCGGGGAGCGAGGTCTGTGTTTCAGCGGCAACCAGCAGGCAAAGCCGCGTCACCTCGCGGCGCGAGGTGGGCGCTAGCGGGGCGCGAGCATCGTCTGGAGTATATAAACTCGTGTGTAAGCTAGGGTTTCATTTCATCTTCAACCCCACACATAGTGCAGCCGATTTGGGAGCATTCTTGGAAGTTTTTGGAGCTCAAGAGCTCAGATCTTCACCATATTGAAGGATTGAAAGATCAAGGGTAAGTATTCTTGATTGTCTTGCTTATCTACCTTGATTGTGAGCTTTGTATGGGTAGAAATGGTGGTTTGGGGAACCATCCATGTCATCTTTGGGGAAGATGACTAATCATGGGTGTAGAACACTCATTGTAAGCTTGTAATCGATGTGTACAAGTTGGATCTGGGTTTACTGATGGGAATCTTGAACTAGGGTTTGAGACTCCACCAAGTTGGATGAACTTGGTGGTTAGGAATGTGAATATGGATTGATTAGTGATTAGTTATGGATAATAACTAGTTATTGTGATGATATTTATGGTAGGTCAAGGAGACCTAAAGATTGGTGACATTTCACAAGTTGGAAAGCAAGGATTTGTGTTATTAGACACGATTTGGAGTTAGCTTGGCTAAGGTGAGTACATGATACTTTTACTGAGTACATAGCAAATGATTATTAAAACTATGATGTTTTAGGAGTCTTTATTAATAAACATTTTTAATAAAGATAAGATTGATATGATGAGAAAGTGCTAGTAATAGACTATTTGAGTATGTCTAAATGATTAATGATTTTGAAAGAGATTATGATAATGAAAAGTAATTAACGAGTTTTTATAAATAAGATGGATGAACAAAGATAATGATTTAAAAGAGCTTGATAATCGGTTATTAATAATATGTATTGATAAAGCTTGAGAAAATGATTTTTAAGTAATATGTATCGATTAGTATATTATACTAATAAAAGTAGCTATCGAATTACTAAGAGAATAAGTATAAAGTGACTAGCAATAGACATGTATTCTAGTCAAAGAGGAGTCAAATGTTGTGATTTTGATAAATGATAAATACGTTTTAAATTAGTAAAGGACTTGGTAAAGTCACGATTTAAAATGAATTAGTAAAGAGAATAATATGATAAATTAGAATAGATGTATTCTAATAAGTGATGAATTTGATGAAATGATCTAATGCTCATATTTTGATTAAAGGAGCTGAGGCTCATAAGTGTTAATGAGATATCCGGAATAAGACCGCCCAGAAATAGGGGAGCATGAGACGTCTACTTGGGGTGGTACCTCCCTGCGCAAAGAGTAGAATGTCACAGTTTACGACACCCCGTGTTGGGTGAGCATGACGACCCGGGAACGGGGAGAGCTTATGAATCTCGGCAATTACCTTGATAGTTTACCTATGACGTCCCATATCGGGAGAGTTGGCTTCGGAGAGGTCCGTTGCATATGTGATAAAGAAAGTGTAAGCTTGGAGATAGCTTACAAGTATGTGATTAGATGATGATTAAGCTTATGGTAAGCTTATTAGTTTATACGAGTAATTGAATAGAAGATGAGTTATGAATTAATAGAAATGATGAGGATAAGTATCTAGATTGATATAAATATTATTTTATAAATCTTTTGAGAATGGTTCAAAAACTCATGTATCTCACGAGACTATTTTGTCTCACGTACTACTTTGTTTTTGGCTATGTACTCAGGTTCAGGATCGAAGGAATAGAGGGTCGCGATAGAAGTGGCCTAGTGTTGATTAGCTCAGGAGCTCGTAGGTAGATCCCGTTTATCCTATGGTTATGATATTGTTTTTGTAACACCGGTTTTAATACTCTGATAAACTTTTAATGGTTTTTGTTAAACCGTATTTTGGGAATATTGGACTTGTAATATTTTTATTTAAAAATATGATTTAAAAAGTGTTTTAAAAATTGAGGTGTTACAAAAACCTTGTTGTTAATGTCTTACTAACTTACTGAATTCATTAAAATCTTTAATGAATTACGTTAGTCTTAGCTCCCACTTACTTTTATGGAATTTAAGCATTTCTTAAACTACTTTGACCTAGTCAATAACTTGTAGTTTAATCTTTTAAGTATTCTATCAATAATTAAGATCATCCTTTGTATTTACGAATATCCAACATTCCTGTTTAGGGAATTATGATCTTTATCGATTACTGTATCTAACAAGTATAAGACACTTGAAACGATACTTCCAATTCTTAAATACATTAGTATCCTTTTAAGAACTTTACTTAATGCCAAAGTCATTTCCTTGGATTTCTTAAATATCCATTATTCCTATAAGGGAATTATGACTTGATTAAATATTGTATTTATTACAAGTATAAAAGACTTGCAGTAATACATTTTAATTCTTAAACACCTTAATATAGTTTCTCTTTTAAGAGTTTATTTAATGTCTAAGTCATTTTGCTTGGATTATACGAATATCCAATTATTCCTATTAGGGAATTATGACTTCATTAAATCCTTTACTACAAGTATAAAAGACTTGTAATAATACTTTTAAAGTCTATCTTGATTATATCCAATATAATCATACTATATTAATACTAAATACTTTAAAACTTACTATCATAAGTAATGACTATTACTTAAGATGTTTTAACTAAGTTCAATAACTTTTGAACCTTATGCTTCCATAAAACTCTTAAATACTTTTATTAGAAAAACTTTCTAATTACTAGTATCTAAGTACCTTGAGCTATCAAGACATTATTTATTCATACAACAATCAAACAAGTGTATAACATGAAATATAAGTAACTCAAAACTTGACTTACGATCTAGTCATAAACCTTGACTAGTGTAATTATCACACATGCACACAATATAATTCAACCATGGATTAGAATTTATTAAAACTAAAGAAAAACGTGTTTTAACAAAAAAAAATTAAAATGATCCAAACAATAAAGTAAAATTGTTTAACTGAATCCACAAAATACTGAATTATAAAAAACTTGGTGCTCGTGGGATCATCACCATCTCATGCCGGTCATCATCACTTTCCATCTCCTCCTGCAATAAACGATTGCAAAAGTTAGATTACTCGTAATGTACTTTACAAGTATCTTAAAGTGATTAAGAAGTGTGGTTGTGTTACCTGAGGAACTTGCGTTTCCTCCACTACCACTTGCACCCTTTGGACAATTCCTTTTCCAATGCCCAGCCTCACCACACTTGAAGCACCGATTCTCGGTCCTCGCAGTGTTAGGCTTCACCTTCTTGACCTTTTGTTTGACACCTTTACCATTTGGCACTCCTTGGTTAGGATAGGTCTTACCCTTTCCTTTACTACCATGCCCTTTTCTCTTCTTCCCACTGCCACCGCCATTACTGATCATGAGAACGTCCTTAGATTTGGTCCCCGAACTCAACTCAGTTGTCTTGAGCATGGAATGTAGCTCAGCAATGGATTTCTCCATATTATGCATGTTGTAGTTGACCATAAAGGACTTGTAGTCATCAGACAACGAGTTGAGTATAGTGTCTGTTGCCATTTGCAACGGTATGGGGTGACGTAGTCTAGCAAGGTGATCCATGTTCCCTTTCATTTTCATGACGTGGGCACTCACCGGCGTTCCTTTGACCATCTTGCAAGAGTTGAAGGCTCGATTGATGTCGAACCTCTCAGTACGAGCTTGCTCTTGAAGTGAATCCCTAAGTTACTGGATCATCTCAAATGCAGGCACATCCATAAGTCCCGCTTGTAACTCATGACTCATAGTAGTGAGCATTAGACAGCTCACATCGAGTGCATCACTGACATGCTTATCATAAGCTTGCCTCATTTCAACTCTAGCATTAACGGCAGGGGAATTTGGTACTGCTCTCTCCAAGACATACCACTTTCTATCATGCCTGAGCACAATACGAAGATTGCGCTCCGAGTTGTGAAAGTTTGACCCAGTCAACTTGTCTTTTCGAGGATTGAGCGAAGTGAGAGATTGTTGGTACTTGTCGTCGCGATTGCGTTTGTTGCTGCCATCTACAAATCAAACCCAGTTTAATTAGTAATCATCAATAAACATTCTCTAAAATATAATATAAACCCATAATTAATATTTTAGGCCTAGGATCCATATATCACATTCTCGCCGCAAGGTTTGGGCACTTCCCGATGAGACATGCTATTTCTGGTAGGTAACATCCTTACCGATCGTATCAAGACTTGACACGATTCCTAGGGGTCGTAGAATCTTTAGACTTATAACTTATTACAACCTTGTACAATCTAATTGTACATTTCTAAGTTAGTAATAAAGTCTAGTATGTTTATTCTACTCAAGTACTTTTTGGGCCGGGACTCCCGATTATCACCAAAATAGATCAGACGATCTAAGACAGTGTGATGCTCTGCGCCGGGACTCCCGATTGTCACAGAACCTTACGCACCCTGACACTCGCAATGATATGAATCCATATCTAAGGTTCTTTATCCTTACAATATAAATATCGTTTAACAAGTGAGGTGTTCCATTAGGTGGATAATACTTAGATCTAAGATTTTCTTGGGTTTGTTTAAGTCTTAAAACTAAACTTAAACCTTTATTCCAATCTTAATCATTGTTTTAAATGTGTGACTTGTGAATTTTAAGATAGATTATAACCTTAATAAATTTATTTAAACTTTGTTTAAATTCTAAGATAGATTATAACCTTAATAAATTTATTTAAACATTTTAATTTAAACCTTATAAACAATAAAACTTTGTTTAAATTACTAGGTTTAAAGAACTAGTTTTAATAAATCTATCAAAATAATAATTAAACCTATTAAACATAAACTTGTTTAATTATCTAGGTTTTAGATTATTATTATTCTAATTAATTCTTTTAATTAAACTAAACTAGTTTAATCTTAGATTATATCTAGGGTTTCGAAAATTTCCATAAAGCCTAGGAAACTTTTCCACCAATTAAACTAGGCTAGTTTAACAAACTTGGTGTCCAAGTAACCTCCTTGATTTCGAAATCTTTGAGGGAAAAAGGAAGGGATCCTTTTTGATCAATCAAACCAAAACTTGGCTTAACATACTTGATCTTAGATTTGGAAGATCAACTAATAAGGAAAGAATCCTCTTGATCAAGAACTTTGATGTTCTTGATCCTAGGGTTCTTCTAATTTTAGAAAAATCTAGGGTTAGGAAAAGAAGCTTTTTGATCAATTAAACTAAACTAGTTTAATGTTTTTGATCGTAGGGTTCTTATGCTATTTTCAAAAATTACTAGGGTATTAGAAACCTTTTGGCCAATTAAACTAGACTAGTTTAATATTCTTGGTCCTAGGGTTCTTACCCTTTTTCGAAATTTAAGAAGAAGAAGGAAAAAAATATGGAACAAAAAAAACTTGTAATTAATAATTAACAAACAAAAGAAACTGTTAATCTAGTTTAGATTTCTAAACCAACGCTCTGATACCACGGTAGGGTTTCATTGTACTCGATCGACCCATAGGACCGACCGCCTAGCATGCTTGGTTCGAACCTTGCTGACCAAGAACATGAACTTGTTCTTGACCGGTTAAACCAACTAGCTGATTTAATCCCTAAAAGCGGAACTGGGATTAAACCTAATCCTTAAACCCTAAAGGATTGGGATGTTGGAAATCTAGATTACATTAACAAGAAAGAAACCTTGTACGAAGAACTCGAACACACACAAAGCTTGTGTGGTTCGTTCGACCATCAACCAAAGAACCCTAGGGTTCTTTGGCCGAATTCGTCCAAGAGGGGAGAAGGGAGAGAAGATGTTTCTCAAAACATACCTTGTTGTTTGCTTAAGATTAGTCCACTGATGATGAACAAATCGAGTGATCTTGTAGTTGATCTAAGCAATGAACTTGTTCTTCAATACTTGAAGAACACGAAGAACGAAGAACACCAAGTGGTGGTGTCTTGGTTTCGGCCGAATGGAAGAAAGGAGGCTAGGGTTTTCGGCTTTTTGGTGTAACCCCATAAGTGATCCCTAAGCCTTCTATTTATAATAGAAGGGCTTTCACTTAGGGCCCTTCTAGTTTAATTAAGATTAATCTCTTAATTAAACTTATCATTTTACACTTCCATCCCTTATAGTTTAACTAGTTTATTATTATTGCACTTAACTATTAAATGTCTAGTATTAATATACTAATAATTCGGTACCCATATACACGAATTATATACTAGTATTTATACTTTTAATAATTAATTATATAATAACCTTTATATAATTTATACAACAATATTACCCAATTACTTATATGATTTAATAGCTTTAAATCATATCATGGATAATCTTTGATTAACACATTGTATATTTACTCAACTAGTAAATGTACAAACACTTGTATTAATTATTAGTTAAACTAATCTAGTAATAAGTTAAACTTAACTTAATACTTAACTGATTCATAATGACTATTATGAATCATTCCTCTTCGTAGTATCATTGCTTATCTTGCTTGTATTACATGCACTCACCGGTGTGACCCTTAAGTGTTTCGTAGGCATGGATGTATCATCATAGGTTGACTAACTGTGCACATAAATCCTTCAGAACGGTCCATACACATCAGTATGTATGAGGTCCAACAAGTCTTTGCCTCTTTCACATGACCCTGTGAATGGCACCTTTGTCATCTTGCCAAGTAAACAAGATTCACACACATCATTCGATTTGAGGTCAAATGATTCTAACACTCCATCCTTTTGGAGTTTAGCTATGCGTTTCTTGTTTATATGTCCTAAAGCGACAATGCCATAGACATGACTTATGCGATACACCTTTGGATGAATCAACATTCAATATTAGATTTCTGTTGTTTACGCAACCATCAATTTCATATATACCAGCACAAGGAATAGCTTTAAAATAAAACACATCATTTTTATAAACCAAAATAGAACCATTCTTAATAAAAACGAAATTAAAACCATCCTTAAACAATGCGTAAAATGAAATAATGTTGCGTGCCATAGAAGGCGACAAACAAACATCTAATAAAAGTAAAGAACATCCATTCCCAAGCATGAGCTCGTAATCTCCTATCTTGGTGACAGCAGTCGATACTCTGTTTCCCATGATTAGATTAAGCTCTTCATGCTTCAACTTCCTACTATTCTTAAGTCCCTGCATATCAGTGCAAATGTGAGTACCACACCCTGTATCTAGAACCCAAGAATTAGACATAGAAGTATTATGGAGTTCAATCATAATAGTACCTGATGGTCCAGACTTTTGGACTTTCTGACTCTTCTAATCATCCAAGTACTTTGGGCAGCTTTTTTTCCAGTGACCATTTCGTTGATAGTAGTAGCAAACAGCATCTTTCGGATCTTTCGTAGGTGTTATGTCAGAATCAGCCTTCCTCTTATGGCCATGTTTGGCTTGGCCTACTTTGGCCTTGCTTTTGCCATTAGGAGGAGGACAGCGTTTCTTTTTAACACCTTCAGAACGAATAGCCAAGACAGGAGCAATAGGAGCGGAACCTTTAGCTTTCATCAAGCTAGCCTCGGTAGTTTTTAGCATACCGTGCAGTTCCATGAGTGTCTTATCCATATCACCCATGTTATAGTTAACTATAAATTGTGAGTAGGATGGGGGAAGCGAGTTCAAGACCATATCAGTGGTCAACTCCTTCGGTAAGGGGACACCCAAATTTGCTAGTCTGTCTATGTAGCCCTTTTTTTTTGGACGTGGCTACACACAGATTGTCCTTCTTGTAGTTTGCATCCTACCAGGGAACTTACCACGTCGAAACGTTCTTGCCTAGCTCGATTTTGAAACATTTGTTTGAGCTGTTGATTGATGTCATAGGCACTCATCTTCTCAAAATTCTTTTGGAGATCAGAAGACATAGTGGCTAGCATCAGGCAAGCAACCTTTTCCGAATCAGAACGATGGAGGTCGTAGGCAGCTCTGTCTATGGCACTCGAATCGTCAGTCAACTCAGCAATCTCGTTATCGAGGACATACTCCTTCGCCTCGTACCTCAGCGTGATTCTAAGCGTACGAACCCAATAAATGTAGTTTGGTCCAGTGAGCTTTTCACGATTCAAGGTTGAGATAAGAGCAAAGCTTTGTGGTCCTTGTGGAAGTGGAGGTGGTGGAGGAAGTGGGACTTGATTGTTATTGTTATTGTTGTTGGAACCCATCTACACAAGAAACAATTTCTTTGTTAGTGCATTCATTAATTAATCCTTATAATAATTTTCCCAATCTTTATTTATAAGGCTAGGATACGACCACTAGTTATACGATGTGAAGAGGGATGCCTTATTTCACACCGTATAATTTCTTGTCGTAGGCAAACTATTGTCAATTTCAATCTTATGAAATCTCTAGTTCTTTGAGATTCATTCTCGAGGGAGAATGGCATGTTAATCTCGAATCAATGCTCATTCTAATCTATATGACAGGCATACCGTGGATCATATATTAGAAGATGAAACGACCATGGAACACCCACGTGGACTCTCGGCTCAAGTTCACTTGAGTATCGCGAGAATCGTTTCACTCATCACACTTAACGTACCGGTTAACCACACGAGTTCCGTTAATCAGACTATAATACGAGCGCGTGTTATTCTATGGAGAGCACACAATGTTCACATTTATATTAAACGGGAAGGATTTATTTAATTTTATGATTATACTTTTAATCTTTGACATCATCCTATTATGCCCGTTCGGTAGCTCCATTCTAAGACAAGGGAAGCGGCGGGGTAGATCAGAGCAAGGAGTGTTAAAAACGCAACCCCGTTTAGAGATCTATATCTCTTCCTTTTCATCCTTTAGATGTCTTAGACTATGGGTGAGCCTAGTAATGACATAAGTGACGATGTATTAACTTTAGTTATAATATATATAAACTATAATATAATTATATCTATGATAATTAAAACATTTTAATTTCATTTACTAAATTTCTATATAGTATAATTAATGTTATAAACGCGCGAGGACGCGACGTTTTAATTACCATTATAACTATATCTTATATAATATTTAAATTTGATATATAAAAGAATTACGAATTATATATATATATATATATATATATATATATATATATATATATATATATATATATATATATATTCTAATTAAATTTTTAATTAATATATATCTATAAATATAATAAAAGAAGGATTTAATGAGCCACGTGTCATTTTTTTAACATCCTTCAGCTTCATTTTCCCGCTTTTAAAAATTAGGGTTTTTTCCTCCCTATTTTATAATTACCGCTCACTTCAACCCCTTCTTCTCTACCGATGAATTCCATTAATTGAGTTCACAACCACATAAACGTAACAGTAGTCCAGGTCTTCGGAGTAGATGGTGTGTTCCGCTCGAATGTTGGATGTCTCTGGTCTAATTTCGATTAAAAATTTAAACCTAACTGAAGGTTCTTCACGAGCAGAGGGAATTTATCGGTACTTTTGAATCGGTACCGTAATTACTTACCAGCAGCCATTTAGCAGCATGTTTCGATTCCAACCTATTATGATTCAAATCTTATCGGTTCAAACTTAATTGCAGTGTTATGAACTTTGTTATGAATGATTATGTAAGTTTAGCTCAAAGTTCTTCACAGTCTAATTTCTTCTTTTTTTTTAAAATATTTTCCCCCTGATAGGACCCTAATAATTTGACTGATTTATAGTCAGTCAGTAAATATTGAAGGATTACTTGCCATGAATCTAGATAAGTGGCATTAACATTCTACTATTTGCATTTTGTTTTGCAGTGGGTGTGTTAAACATCAAGATTAAAAAGGTTGATAAACAAGTCGATGAGAAATTACAATGGTTGACATGTGAACCTCTGTTAGATTAAATTCTCTTCAAGTTGGTCCCATCGTTTTTTATATTTCTTTGCTAATTCATCACAAACATCTTTGAATGCGTTAATTCAGGCAAAATGAAAGATTTTCTGGATGATTTTACATCAATGTTTTTTAGAAAGTTCACAAGACTGGTATGACTTCATAAGATATATAGTCTTTCTACAACAAAAGGTTAGTTGTTGACTCCTTTCTTAAGCGATTCACTTAAATTTCTTTTGTAAGCTTATAATTTTGTTTTGTATTAATTGTAGTTTATTGCTCTATTAATGGGATTAATTATTCGCAGACTATGGAGATGAGGAATTATCGAAAAAATAGTTGAAATGGAAAAAAGTTGTTGGAAGAGTTCATTTCTCATTTGGAGGGAGAAAAGAGGTTAGTAAACTATGAAAGTGTAAGACTTTGTGATATTTGATTTTGTGAAATCTGTCACAAATAGATTGAACTTGTGAACCTTTATCAATCTTACAAATAGCCTGTGATATGTTTATGATATAGCCTTAAAACACATACTCAGTAGCTATATAAACCATGTAATATGTTGACTTATAGTCAAACCTGTTTAAAAAGAACCTGAATTTATAAAAAAAAACTTAAAACTTAAACATAATGAATAAGTCAAATTATTGACTATAGTAGTTAAAAATGTATATATGGGTAAAGTCAATAAACCTAATTAGAGATTCTAAAAATTAAAATAATTATTAGAAGTCATTGATTTTTATTGACCACATAGAATTTGACTTAAACTAAAGCACCAAATTTACTTATGGTGTTGTAAATTAGGACTTCATGTTAAATATGTTTCTGTAATGCATATAAATAGATAAAGAAATCTATATATACATAAAAAAATGAGTTTCATATTTGATGTAGTCATAAATACCATGTATTAAAAACCTCTCAATTAATCACCATCTTAACTACCATCATTCTAATTTCAAATTTGATTAAATCTCTACAAATACAATTACTGGAACCGTCCAATTAACGCTCAAACTAATTACACCACCCAATTAATGCCTTTATTATCATGTATTTCAACCCAAAACTCAAAACGCAAGCAATTAATTAAAACCGTCCATAAATAAAATTTGAATCTTAAATGCACCAATTAAATTAAATCAATTAAAATATTGAATGTATATGCAACAATTTAAGTCGATTAAAACACTCAAATCCCCCACCGTTTCATATCCATCGAATGAAACAGTTTCATCTCTCCACTTTATGAACCCGCACATCTTCTCCGATCAACCATTTCAATCCAACCACCTCCTCCTATCATTAGTTCTCCACCGGTTCAATTTCTATATAAACCACTAAGAAGATGAAATCATCATCCTGCACCATGCAACCTGGCAGTATCGTAATCAATAATCTTCAACTGTTGAAACCTAATTCCATCAACAAAAAACAACATTCAATCAAAGCTTCGATAACCAATCAGTACGTCTTTTCACATTGAGCCCTAAATAAAGGTATGAATCTGCATCTACAACATCGAATCCATTCTGAAACTATGTCATCATCTTCTTATAATTGGTTCTCTATGATACTTTTGACAGTTTCGACTTGGTTCTCTCAACAATCATTTTCTTATCGCTCTCCTTTTGGTTGAATAACATTTTCGTGCTTGATTAAATCAATTTTCGGACTTTTCTTTGCCAAAGTGATACCTTCAATTTCGGTGCCAAATGCATCGTTTGTTTATTTAAAACAGATGCCACACACACCGTCTATTTCAGTTGTGAATTTATTCTGTTTAATGTAAAATTCCTCCAATTTTAAGGACATCTGTATATTTTTAGATAAATCATATTTTGTTTATATATCTTGATATTTTGTTCACAAATTGTCATATTTAGTTTTCGTCAAGATTAGTTGTTCCTACATTAATTTATGTATGAATATGTTAAATTGTTCCCACATTCATCTAATTGTGAACCAGGGAATCATGCCCAAGAAGTTGAATAAAAAACAGGTTGCAAAAGATGGATTTTTCTTTATATTGAGTCACTGAGCAATCCCTCACAAATGATAATCTAGAATGTGCGAACCAGATAACCGAATGGCCAGTTTATCATCTTTGAGTCGAGGATTTAGAATATCCGTTAAAGTATATTCATCAAATTGCACCAGAATTGTAAGAATGTGGTAGTGTATATTTTTAATTGTATTTTAGTTTCATTATATCATAGTTAACGGAAAAATTATTATCTTTGTTATGTAAAGATTATTTATCCAATACGAAAGTGATCATTGTATTTGACGCTGCTTTTGGAATGCATTTGGAATAGATTAATAAATGGTTTGTACAATAAGCGTGGATGAAATTATTGAATGAAATTGTTTAATTTATAGATTTGTTAAGCTTAAAATCTTGATGCTTAAGCATTTGTGTGTCATTATTTGAACCCACATTTAAATTGCAGTTTAGATACTTTTATATTTTAAACAGATTCTTATAGTCTTTATTTGGATTGAAAATCTTTGGTTAATCTGGATTGTGTTTATATTAAACGGGTCAAATTGCCTAAAGAGATTTTCAATTATCGTCTATTTCACCAACTGCATAGCCGCATCCAAATGACTATACAATATAGAAAAGTTGAATACCACCCGTTAATAATAAAAAAAATAATAAATTGTAACTGCAGTTGAACATGCTAATTTTGATGTTTCATTTGAATAAAGCAACGAACAAGACAAAAAATATATTAGAAGTTATTTGAGTAATAATTAAATTTGGTGTACAAACGTCAGAAAGAATATTATGCATTTTGAAACGGGTAAAACAATTTGGTTTTAGTAAAACAAAGCCCGTGCATCGCACGGGCCATGTTGCCTCGTAAATTAAAAGATTAAGTTCTTGCCGGTAATTTAAGATAATAATTATGAATATAATTAACCTTATTTTTTAACAAGTGGTGAAAAATTATGAAGAGTCAAATGGTTGACTTTTATAGTCACAAAAAATATAATAAATGAAAAACACCAACATAGAAAAAATCTATGTTACGTATGTTCAGCATAAAAAAATAGATTGCTGATAGGAATGATGCACATTTATATGGTGATGCATATCATAATTGACTATTTTAGTCAAAATGAAACCAAATAAAAAAAAAAAACAGCATACAAAAGGTTATGTATGTTTTCCAATTCATTAACCTGCACATTGCAGGTGAACAGCTCTTTATTTATTTTTTAAAAATTTTCTTTAAATTTTTTAATGCTTTAAAAAATCACGGGCTTTAAATTTTTTAATGCTTTAAATTTCTGTAAATTTTCTTTAAATCACTTTAGAACTTATGAAGACCTTTATATATATGAGGTTCTTATGAAGACTTTTTATTATTAGAAAGCAAAATCATGCATAATTTTCACCACGGATAATTTCAAAATTTTGTACATGTTTGAGCTCTCATTGGGCATGTTGAACAATTGGTTTTTTTATTTAAATATAATGAACCCAAAAATCATGAAAGGTGCATAATTTATATTAATTTTCATTCTATATAACTTTTAGTAATTTTATCATCGAATCTAATTTTTTTAACTATTGATGATAAAAGAGCGTGTTGTTAAATATAAAGGCTATGAAGTGCATCACCTCGATGAAGTAGAGTACATAAACAATGAAGTTTGGGCACACATTTGGCAAGTATATTACTATATTAAGATTTCTGCCTTAACTACTTTAGTGGATCTATGGATGGGGTGAGTAACGAGTCGAAATGGCTTTATGTGCAAACATAACTTTATATTTTTATTTTATAGTTCTATAAAAAAATAAAATCGATCACAAAAACTATATTAATGTTTTAACTTTTTTTAATAACGTAATTTACTTACAACACGTTTGACATGTTGTAAATTTATATATATTATTTATTTGCAGAGTGACTGAATAGCTTGAATCTCACCTCTATATGGAACTGTAATTGAGAAGGTACCACTAATTGTTGTATATCTGATTCAACTAATTATTTATTATTATTTTTTAATTTTCCTTTTTTGTAAACTTTATTATCTGCTGGCAACAACGTAATGTATTCATAACAGGATTGTATTACAACATCAATTTGCAAGATGCTAGATCTAGAAGAAGACTTTGCTTTTTCGTTGTAATATATTTTTAATAATATACAAATATTGTATTCAAGCAGGTGTTTAGAATTTTATTTTAAATTTATTATTTTGTTGAAGACTTTCCTTTTTCTCTTTAATACATTTTTAATAATTTTTTTCTATTTCATGTTTGTATTTTGATATGTCATTTTAATCATCACAAATTTATCCAAATATTTTTGTATTATATATTATTAACATTCAATGTAAAAGGTGACAACCCGTGATTTTTCACGGGCTATAACCTAGTTATACATAATACTTATTAAATGTTTATCTTAATTATAAACTATTACAAAACAAGATAAAAAAAAATTAATATTCGAAAATCCAATCCCTATTATTTATTTAAAATTTCCGAAATTTAAATATTATATGTCCCAAAATTTTCGGATATATACACATCTATACGAAAATACATCTATACGAAAATTTGATTTTAAATCTTTATCTCATTTAAAACCCTTTTAAATATTTCTGATATATCATATATATATCCTAATTTAAACTTTTAAACTTTATTCTTATTTAAACTCCATTAAATATTTATCTAGATTTGCCAAATCAACTATTTTTGGCATATACATATTTCGAAAAATATGCATATACTAAAATAGGATTTTTACTTTTATTTAATTATTAAATAAATAACTTTATACATCTTTTTATATATTCCGAAAAATATATAAAATTATATAAATTATTTATTTTATATCTAATAAATAAAACCTAGATTTGATAAAATCCTTTTGTTTAAATTCTTGATAATTCCAAACCCTTTGAAATTATCCATAATTAATATTTAATAAAAAAACGAATTTTAATTATTAAAGTTAATTTCTGAATTTTCGGAAATAATTAAAAACAATTTTAATATTACCGAAATTAATTAAAAACAATTTTAATGTATTTTCCAATTTTCGGAAACCCCAAAAATAATTTTCGGAAACCCCAAAAATAATTTTCGGAAATTCCGAAAATCATAAAACAATTTATGGATTTCGAATTTGAGTCTAGCACTACTAGACTTGTAAACCAATGGCGCTCTGATACCACTGTTGGGTTTTCTATGCATCTAGCCACAATTTACTTAAGGTGGAAATCAAAAGTTACTTGGTAGAACACTGACCCGATTAAAACTATTTGGACCGTTAGGTTTACAATTCTAATGCAACTAGATATTTAATATAATTAAATAGAACAATTCGAATAACATACTTGTTCTTCGCGATTTGGTGAACTAGATAAACCCTGTTATCTAGTACGAGTCAGATCAAACAATGCACTAGGATTCAAGGAAGAATCTCTCTATCGTATCACACCCAAGGTTGGTCAGGAACGAGACGATGTACCACGAGGTAGTACAAAGCACCGTTGAGAAACTTGCACAGAAAGCAACACAACCGAAAACTATTTCGGTTTCACCTACGGCGGCGCACGACGGAGCTGCGACGGCAGCGGTGGTGAGTCGGCGGCGGAACGGCGGGCCAGCGGCGGTTCAGTCGACTGTGGAGGTGCTCTGCCGAATTGCTTTGGGAGGAATTTCTCTCTCGAACCCTAGAACCTTTGGGCTAGGAACCCGAGAAAAGCGAATGTTCAAAGATATTCTTTAGTTTTGGTACATAACAATTTGCATAAGCAAAGTCGAATATTTGTTACAAATCTAAAAACACCTTAACCATCTTCCGAAGTTCTAAATAATCTTTTATCGTTCCCAAGGTAGCCGTGGATCCACTATTGATCATAGTACGATGGAATTAATTATAGCTCGACGCGCTGCTTCAATGGCTCGATATGAAAGACGACCAGCTCTACTGTGTATTAGGTTAAACCCTTAACCTCAATATATACTTGCCAAAAGTCCAATTATGGTAAAACACTAATTGGTCCAAAGCCCGCTTCTAATTAACTCTTTAATTAAGCCCACAAGTATTAACGATTAATACTTGGCCCGATACCTTAATCTAGTTAATTACCCATTAACTAGATTAGCCCGTTTAGCCCAGTAGTCCATTTAATTAAACTATTAATTAAACACTACGTTATTTCTCGTGTTCGTTGACGCCTCGAGGGCAACCCGAATAAGACTCTAAAATACCCGAACCGGAATACCGGTTTATTTGAGGTGTTGGACACTATTTCCAACAATCACAAGATCATTTTATTACCGGCTTCAACTTTTGTATTAATTTCATTTTGTAAGATATTACAGTTTATGGGAGATGTTGACAGGTCACAAGCATCTTGGAGATGAATCATCTAAATGTCAGTTAGATGTCATCATGTCATAAGCTTAAACTTTGATTAGATCTTGAGACTTGAGAGACGTTATTGGACCAAGATGGTTGCCCAATTTGGAAACAAGGGAAAATTACACTTGCATGTAATTATGAACAAATGGTTTGGTGACTGTTGGCTGAATGATTGATGTGGCAACCTCTTTGAGGTAAAGCCATTCCTTCGAAAGTTCAATGCTACTTGTTACTAACGATTCAATGGAGAACACTGAATGATAGTTTCTTGTAAAAAAAAAGTGCACAAAAAACCGGATCTTAATTCAAAGCTTTATTGAAACCCAAATTGAAACCCAAATTGAAACCGAACTGAAACCGGATTAAAGCCTATCGGATTGGTTTGGATCTGAATCTGCCGAATTGGGTTCGGTTCGAGTATCTGTAGGGAAAACCGGTTTGAAAACCGGATTAAAGGAAACATGTTTGAAATGTGGATTGGCTTTGAAAACCGGATTAAAGGAAACATGTTTGAAATTTGGATTGGCGTATAGTTGTTGAAACCGAGGTCACTAGACAAACTGGACAAATAATCAAGTTTGCCAACGCCAAAAAAATGATTATCTGATTATTGTGATTTCAAACAACATAATCAAATCAAAACACTATTTTCCAAAATCACGTTTTGTAACCAATTATTAGATTATTCATTTTCAAAACGAATAATCTATTTTTAATAAGTAATCTCAAACACCCCCTTAGTAAGTTATACAATGCACTAAGGTTAATACATAGGTGGTGATTTTTATACCACATTTTTTAATCTATGTACTACAATTATTATTTTACATATTTGTACAATCTGCATAAATATTTATATATTGTGGTATAAGAATAAAAAATTATAGTACATAAATTAATTCCCTGCGTGTATGGAAGTTTGGAGTATTAATCAATGCAATTCGTATCCCTTTTACTTCGATCACTAAAAGAACCCAAACAAAATCCAACCGAACACGTGGCTTAAACCTTGTGAAATGGACTATTACAATAAATGAAATGTCACATCTTTTAAAATGATTTTTCAATTAATAAAACGTTACACTTTCATAAAACGAACTATTACAAAATCATTTATAAATGTCACCTCCACGATGTCCTTGTTCTTCCATCACAATTTAAATTACTAGTCTCTTGTGGTTGTCCTGAAATTTTTAATCAATCATGAAATATAAATGGTGAAAAGAGCAAAAACTAAATTCAAGACAATAAGAATTTAACACGTGTAATAAATTGACAGACGTACCATTGACTAGGTTGGTGGGTAAAATAGTACGTGAATACGCTTGAAAGAAGAATCTATTCTCTTTATGTAACTCTTCCCAAACTGCACCAAATTATCCAATAAAATTACGTACCACAACAATTACTTTAAATTACTAAAGTCAATAAACAAGTATTTTTTAAAACAAATGTTATGTTTATGGACAATTTTTTTTCCTTTTCTAGAAAGGTATTCTCATTTATAAAGGGTTTTATGAGGTGATTGAGTTTTGCTCGTAATATATGTGACTTAACTAGTGAACATCTGATAAATGTTCACTTAAGGAAATGATCAAAAATTAAGTAATCAGTTAGTCACCTGTAAACGTGACAGTCGGATGGATGTTAGCATGCTTAGCAAGCGTCCTTATGCAATCGTCCCGACCCATACGGAATATTATGCACCTTTCTATTAAATGGTGCACCTGTATGTTCAGAAGTCAGTTTTGGGAAGAAAGAAAAAAGATGTATGTATGTCTTACCATTCTAATGAAGTCTTGAGGTTGACAATGTAAGCATGGTAGCTTATGTCCATGAGATTGACAATGTAAGCATGATAGCTTATGGCTTTGAATCCTTCTCATATCTTCTTATTTTTCTCTGTAATGTATTTCACACTCATTTATATACGGGTCACGTAAATATCTTGTAGATGTACCCAAAAGTGCAATTACTAAGATATTTTTTTGTGTAGATATTTTTTTAAAAGATAAAATATAATAAAGTGGCCTGGTATTAAATCTAGTTATCCGTAGGGATATCCAAGTGAAGGGCCAAAAGAGCATAAGGAAATCCATCCGTGATAAGTCTATTACTAGGGCATTATTTATTACAGGGTGTGATGTTTTCAGTATGATGATGGAGCCATAACTCGTGACCATTAACCCAGATTAAGTGAATTATGACAGCCCAATTAATAGGCCCATTTGAATATGTTACTTGACCGAATTTAAAAACCCAAGAAATTTGACAACACCACCTATTATGAGGCTGTGGAAAGATGGTACATCAAAGACTACAGTAGTTTTATAAATTGGAAACCTCACGAGTCGATATTCATATCTTGGAATTGGATGCTAACATAGAACCAAATATTATCAAAATTTTAAAGTGTTACAGTATTTGTCTTTGCCTTATTATGAATGAAATCAAATTGTAATTTACAATGAACGTAATCTAATTAATAATTCATCTGTTTCAAAATAAGTGATACATTTGGATCTTATATTTTTTAATATAAAAGATTATAATAAATATTAGATTATATTAAATTGAATAGTTAATTGAGATAAGTCTCATACTTTAATTAAAGCGAGTTTAATGATGTTTAAAAATAAAACATGAGTAAATGTGACATTTCACTATATCAAATAATATAATTAATGAGTGTGAGACTCATTATTTTTTTACCAAATAAAACAAAATTTTAAAATGTATTACTTTTTGAAACATCCTGAAGTAAAAAATTGTACTACGTATTACTTTTTGTACATGGGTCAAGTAGTAACTCTTACGCGCTCGATTCGAAGAACCCATCACGTAAACCCTAAACCCTAATTTCGTAGGAAGGAGAAAAGAACGAACAATTTCAACGATGAACCACATCGGCGTTTGATTTACGCTGCCGGAATCTTATGTAGGTACGTACAGCATTATACCTGAATCCTGAAACTTCTAAAGATTTATAACATATATTTCCAGTCAATTTCAGTTATAGAGTTTATTCGTTTGTGATTTTAGGGCTAACCTTAATCGAAATCAGCTCCATGTGTCTTCCTTCTGTTTTGGAAAATAGTCGAATAACTCATCAGAACATGAATTAATTACATCTGAAATATTTGGAATGTACATTTTCACAGATTTAAATTGATTGCTTCTTACTCATATCTCAACAAAGGATCCACACGATTCAATTGGTAATCTGTACCACAATCCAAACAATGTTGCCAACTGATCCTACAAAGAAATTGTCATTCAAGCGATTCATTAGCGATGGAGATTTGGTTATCGTATACGAGAAACACGACAACATGAAAGCTGTAAAAGTATGTGAAAAATCTGTTCTCGAGAACCGTTTCGGTGTTTTCAAACATTCAGACTGGATAGGAAAACCGTACGGCTGCAAAGTATCTAGCCACAAAGGTGGATTTGTGTACTTATTAGCACCAACTCCCGAGCTATGGACACTGGTTTTAAGCCACAGAACACAAATTCTTTACATTGCTGACATCAGCTTTGTTGTCATGTACTTGGAGTTAATTCCAGGTTGTGTTGTTCTTGAATCCGGTACAGGTAGTGGATCATTAACAACTTCATTAGCACGAGCCATTGCTCCAACAGGACATGTTCATACATTTGATTTTCATGAACAAAGGGCTGCAGCTGCCAGGTATGTCAATTGTCAAACCTCAATTTCTGCTAAAGATTTTGTCAGTGATATTTGCTGATGTGGATTATGTTTGATTGTAACAGAGAAGATTTTGAGAAAACGGGATTGAATGATTTGGTGACAGTTGGAGTGAGAGATATTCAAGGTGAGGGATTCCCAAAAGAATTAAGTGGTAAAGCAGATGCTGTGTTTTTGGATTTACCTCAACCTTGGCTTGCTATTCCTTCTGCTGGTGATATGTTGAAACCAGATGGAATTTTGTGTTCGTTTTCACCTTGTATTGAACAAGTACAACGCTCATCTGAAACCCTTACATCCAATTTTACAGGTATATATGCTTTTCTTGTTTAATGTTTATTGTATATTTAGTAGTAATATAATACTATATCTTCAAAAGTTTAGAACTTTTGAGGTCTATTGTAGACCGTATGAATCTGATTTTTAAAGTAACATATATGCAGACATAAGAACGTTTGAGGTTCTTTTGCGCACATACGACGTTCGAGAAGTGAAAATGAATGAATCTGAAAGTGAAGAAGGGACTCGCCCGTTTAAAAGGAAGCATGGTGCAAGTGAAGCGAGTAATTGGCAACAAGATGATAATACTGGTTTGTCATCTGTTGTGATGGCTAGACCATCTCCTGAAGCAAAAGGTCACACTGGTTATTTAACATTTGCTAGACTTAAATGTCTTGCATAATAAATTATTAGACTATGGTTTTAATGAGTGGTTGTTTTTTTGGGTCAGTGTATGTTTTCCTGTAGCTTCAATGAGGCATCCAATTCTAGCTTCTTGTTTTAGTGTTCTGTTGAAGCTGATAGCTTTGTTTTTACAGGTTTTTATGTGAGATTTTCGACGAGAAAAGTTGAATTTTTTTATGTATTTCTATCATTTTTCAGAAGGAAATTGTCGTACTTAATTGCACGGGCAAAATAACTAAAACTACTAACACCATACAATTAGGGTTAAAAGCTAAAATAACTGAATTCTGAAAGCATGCTTAACATGTAGTGTGTCAAGTTTTATCAAGTTATTCAAGCTTGAGTGTAAAAAACAAACTCGAAACGTATAACGAGCTGAATCTGAGCTGATAAAAACTCCGTTTTAACAGTTATGCTTTATGAGCCATATGTAATATATAACTATTGTTGTATATGTAACAAACGAGTTGATCTTTTATCAAGTTATTGAAGCTCGAACTTGACTCATTATATCGAACTTTGCTTAAGTGATGTTTGGTAAGCCTCTTAATGATACAGTTAAGAGGTCAGCCTCTTAATCAGACAGATTCAGAGCGTTTGGTAATACCTCTTAATCAACCTCTGAATCAATAATTCAACATGTTCTGCCTCTTAATCAGACAAATGTCAGGGGGAGTTTGAATCATTCAGACCTTTACATCATTCAGATATTAATCATTTAGATGTTACCAAACAACATTCAAGCACGATTTTTTATTAATATTGTTGGGCACTTGAGCTGAACTAGTGCTAATAGAGCTCAATCTTAGGCTCTGATGGCTTGCTGAATAACCAAATGATTAAAAATCTGTAAAGTAAAACACAATTCCATTTTAGAAAAATACCAATTTCATTACATAGTACTTGTAAAGGTAACAAAACAAACTTCAAACACTATCTGCAAAAAGCGCATAAAGAACATGAACTAAACACAGTTCAAAACCAGGTTCATAAACCCAACAAAAAACACGAAAATATAAACGATTATTATTGATAAAGCATCTCCAGAAAATCCATCTCTTTCTTGAAATCAAACTCCAACTGACTAGTCAAATGAGAGGGCGCCTGGTCAAACTCAAAACTACTCTCGTTGACCATCGGCATATAGCCAAACCCAGCACCTAAACTGTACTCTTCAAAAGAAGACGAAAAGGGTTCAGCATTGAAACCAGATGAAAAACTCGTCTGCAGAGGAACACTTGAGGCATTAACAACAACACGAGACTTTGTATCAATGTTTTGTTTGATGTTGATTTGTTCTTCAGATGAAGAAGAAGACGAAGGGACACTTCTGATGTATTCTTGCAGTAGGGATTGATACTTGGGTTTTCCACGTCTCCTGGATGATGACAGCTGTCGTCTTTTCGTTGCGTTCCAGTGGTTTTTAATGGTGTTTTCGCTCCTACCTGGCAGCCTCCTTGCTATTTCTGACCATTTGTTCCCTACTTCTTTGTGGATTGCGATTAGCAACTTGTCTTCTTCTTCAGACCATGCGTCTTTCTGTAAACATTTGGTAACAAATTAACTAGTACAAATAGACGGTACCAAAATGGGTAACAGGTTATCCTTTCTAATAATTTTTACCTTAAGAACCCTTTTTACTTGCTCCTTCTTAAGATACTAGTCTAGTTTTTTGCAAATAAAGATTGATTACAGAGGTGGTAGGCATTTGAATCTACACCTGCTTAATTTCGATACGTTCAACCCATTTAACATGTTCCATTTTGCAAAGTTTTTTTCATATAAGTTTACCTGTTTGACCACCCATTAAATATAAAATATAACCAGAATCAACCCAATGGCAATTTCTATAAATGGGTTAAGAAATTTCGCTTCTTATAAGCTCTCTGCCCTTGCATACTATTTGAAGCTTAAAATAGGGATGTCGAAAACAACTATATTCAACAAGGGTTTTCCACCCTTGGGTAATTTTGGGTTTAAGCTAACAAGAGATTATTAAGAAATAAATGAATAATTAATACCGTGATGTCGGGTCTCAAGTGGTTTTGCCATCTATCTCTGCATTGCTTTGCAATCCTCCCAGGAAGTTTTTCGGCAATCTGAGACCATTTACTATCCCCATGCTGCTTCACCAACTGTACCAACAATCTGCAAATAAAGGTTAAACAGAGATATTATTATCATTACAAAAATAATTAAATAAAACAAAGGTTACCTGTCTTCTTCGGAATTCCATTGTCCTTTAACAATAACTTTTTTTCGCCAACCTTTTCCGCTCTTCCTTTTGCTCTTATTCTTTCTACAATTTCCTTTTTTCTTAGGCTCTTTTTCAACCGAACTCAGGCATGAAATCTCTTCAGGAGAATATGCAAATGCTGATCCAAAAATCTGAAAATTGAATTGCTGAGCAATTATTGCTTCATCCATTGACATGGTTCTTTATTATCTCTTGCAGGCTGGGTTGCATCTGTTTTCTTTGTTTGAGTTTCGAGAACTTGAAGCATATAAAGGGATGGAGTCTTTTAAGTAAGCATTAAGTGAATAAGCTTGATATGGAGTAATTGGATCCTGAACATGAGTATATTCCAAAAACAAACCACTTTTCTTGGTAAATTGCAAGCAATTAGGTAATTCAGGATACAACTATATGTGCTTTCCATAAAAGTATTCCTTAACTAATGCTTTCAAGATTAAAAAGCCGATAGAGTCAAGAAAACACGATGCATTAAAAAGTTTACCCTTTCAGTTCATTCCAGAATATACCCAATTCATTACACACTTTAATTAATTCCTCTAAATTCCCTGTCATTTGTTCAAACTCTTGACTAATTATGTACACTTTTGCCCGCTGTGTGTGTGTGGAGGTCATGGACTCTTGGAAAGAAGGCTTGAACCGATGATGGGATTGGGTCAAATTATCTCAAACTACCGGTCACAAAAAAGTTTGTTTAACCCAAATGTTGCAATTTGCAAACAAGGTCAATCAAGAAGGATTCTTCTATAGCGGTGTAAGAGAGATGATCAACGGTGAAACAGATATCTAATTCACTTTTTTTTTAATTCACTTTGCTTTGGATTAAATATGGTTATCTAATAACAGGACCAAGCAACATAATTAAATGATATAATCGTCGTTTAATAAATGTATAAAGCAACTCAAAGAGCATAAGCAGATATAAGGAAAAGAAGATATGTTCCCAATAATATATGTATGTTATATTAACCAATAACATAAAATATAAAAACCAACATTCAACGACAATTTAATATAAGCTAAACCACCCTTTTCTCACAAACCATTACATCTCGTTTTTGCTAAATTTCAACACCTACCAACTGTCCTACTTAATAATGTCATTCAAAACCATATTCATTAACCGATAATAGATAATGAAAGAATAATAGGCATGCATCCTGCTCACTCCCGAATCATACCTTCTTCATGTTCATCAGCACCAGGAGGACGAAAACGAGGGCGAAACACATCAGGTGCGGGTTTTACATTGTTTCTGGGTGCCATTGACTTGTCAAACCTTTCAGGGCTGCGACTACGGCTGCGGGCCCTACCCAAAGTTTTGCCAGGTGGACTTCTACTCCTCCCATTATCATGGAAGATCTTGTGAGTATTGTACCCCCCACTACCAAACCTATTATTGCTGCAGTAATATAAAGAAAAAAACATTAGTTAAAAGTTTTGTATAAAAGTATAAAGGACTAACCATTGCAGAAAAAAAGTTTAGGTGTTAAAAAAGTTTTTACAAGTGATTGTCAAAATGGATTTTTAGACAAATTAACCAAAGTTAAAGGGTTAAACTGTCAAATAGATGAAAGTTTGAGGATTAAAACATAACTAGCCCTCCCTATCAAAAAGAAGTTACCTGTCACGGCCTCCAAAACTAGTCCTTCCACCAAAGCTTGAAACAGATCGTCCACCACCACCGCCACCAAAACTAGAGCCACCACCAGAAGTGCGCCACCTAGACCTGCCGCCCATACTGCCGCCGCCACGTGCCGCCATGCCTCTTATTTGTGGTGGGACCTGCTGATTTGCCCCTTCCAATACTTTGATAAGATCTGAAGCATGCTTTGAATCCTGATCTCCAAAAAATGTATAAGCCTCTCCAGTTGCACCAGCCCTACCAGTCCTTCCAATTCGGTGCACATAGTCCTCCACTCCAGTAGGAAAATCATAATTAATCACCACCCTGCAAATAATATATAAGAATTGGATAAATTTTAACATTATGATAAAAATAAGTAAAATCTGGTTAAATTTATCAAGAGGATATTGCTGTACCTGATATCTTTGATATCTAATCCACGGGCAGCAACATCGGTTGCTACAAGAATTGGGGACCTGCCTGTGCGAAACTGGTTTAACACATAATCTCGTTCCCCCTGAGATTTATCTCCATGAATTACAGCAGCAGAAAATTGGCGGCTTAAATTACGGCCCAATTGATCACACATCTTTTTAGTTGAACAAAAAATGATCACTTTTGATCTCGGTTCTTGAGTTCGAATGATCTGCTCCAATCGTCTCTGTTTCTCCATTGGAGCTAATACCTCGATATACTGCAACCATAAAAACACTCAATATCAGCAGATGGCATATTTTCACCAAGAAGAAAAAACTAAATTTATTACCTGTGTAATGGACTTGTTGGCAACAAGCTGATCAACATTCCCAATATTGACCTGTACAGGATTTACCAAGAAATCAGCCGCAATTTTGCGGACCTCTTTTGGCCAGGTGGCAGTGTACATAAGAGTCTGACGACGTGCGGGGACCGCACTAAGAATCTTCCTAATTTGAGGCTCAAATCCCATGTCTAACATCCGGTCAGCTTCATCCAACACCAAATAAGTAACCTGATTAAGGCTTATTCTTCTCATTTCCAATATATCATTCAAACGGCCAGGTGTCGCAACCACAATGTCTGTCCCACGCTCTAAATCTCTAAGTTGTGGGCCCTTCGGTGCTCCTCCATACAAACACTGAATTTCAAAATAATAAATAAAGATTAAAAAAATATATATCATATATGAATAAAATTTTAAAGGACATACGGTGCATAGTATCTTTGATGATTTTCCAAACTTGACTGCTTCAACTTGTATCTGTGTAGCCAATTCTCTAGTAGGTGATAAAACCAAAACAGTTGGGCCCATTTGACGATTCTTACTGACCCGTTTAAGATGCATAAATCCAGGAATCAAGTAACCCAAAGTCTTCCCAGATCCCGTTTTTGCAATAGCTACAATATCACGGCTTTGAAGAGCAACGGGCCAAGATTGGGCTTGAATTGGGGTCGGGGCTGTAAACCCAGCCCCAAGTACCTAGTAAAAGACAAAATAACCGCCAACCCCCATAAAATATCTGATTTTTAAAATTGTGTAATTGATGGTTCAAGAAAAACATCATCCACACGGGTACCGCCAGGTGGAGCCCTCTTTCTTCATTTGGACCAACAGAATCATCATCATCACCATCGAAAGTCAAAGTCAACCACCATACGACTGGCTATTGATGATTCGGAAAGCCCTTTGAGAAAAAATGGTCCACCATTTTAAAAGTGTACTCCAGAATGAATGAATGTGTGTATATGTGCAATGCAACCCCATGGTAAGCAAGGTGGGGCGGCACAGCGTACGACATTTAGCTCCTCCTTGGAGCAAATATCGCACCTGGGAAAAAAATTAAAGATGGAAAACAAAAGCATGAGTCTGAAAGTTGATGAAACTTCCTTATGACATAGGGTATAATTCATAAAAACATTTAATGCACTAATATACATAAATTGCACAAAATTATGATAATCACCAGGAGTGACATTAAAGTAACAAAAATAAAACATAAGAAAAATACCTCTCGAAGTAATTCAGAGGGGAATCCGGTATCTTCAAACGATGTGAAAGGTGGTGGCACATTATCTCCCTAAAAATGCATTACATAGATAGAACAAATCAGGCAAATATTAGAGGTATTAATAAACAAAATAGTTGATATTATATTTGTACATAAAGCTGTATAATAATGATAATAAGTTGCAGATTTTCAATAGATATAGATCTAAAAGGCGTGAAGCTTACAGTTACTGTTATTTCATGTTTTCGGCGATAAGCATCTGGGGATAAACCACCTGAAGAAGCATAGCCATTGGTGTTTCTACCATATCTATCCTCAGCAATATAACCATTCTCTTGTTGTGAAGCTTGTTGCACCTGAACTGCAGGATTTGTAGCCACCGAAGTTGACTTTTCCTTTGACTCTGAGGGCTTCTCATATTGGGTAACATTGGTAACTGGATTCCAGTAATAAAGATATCCAGTCTTACCATCAACTAACCCTTTCCATGGTTTTGGGAGTGTGGGGTCCTCTGGAGCATAACGGGGTGTAGCAGTTGCAGTCATATCAACAGAAAAATCTCAAAGAGCCTACACATAACAAATTGCATAAATTAAACATGACGTATGAAGAGCCAAACGTATAACTAAACCAAAATCATCAAACGAACATATAAAGTTAAACATGATACGCTCCAATCACATTAAACATTTAAACCCCTAAACAGAAAATTTATAGGGTTTATACAAATACCATCAAATGAACATATAAAGTTAAACATGTAGTACGATAGACAGAAATCAGTTTAGGGTTTACTCAAATATCAAAAGTTCACAGACAAGCATACCATTCTATCTGATAAATGGTTAGTTACAGCACACGCAATACATAACAATTAAAATTGCACTCACTAAATCTGTACTCTGAAAAAACTCGATTCAACAAATTAGGTTATATGTCTGCACAGTTCCATTCACATAAAAAAACGTATCGTGTATTAATATCTTAAAATAGAGCTTTCCACAAACATGAACAACATACAAAGTTAAATACGCTATGTATATATCAGATAAAACCCTAATTTTTAAACGGTGGTTGTGGGGGCGAAATAACCGTGTTCAGTTTACGGTTTATTTAATAATCATGTATTTGAATCAGATCTGAAGTGCGATTCGGAACCCTAAAATGAAATCAAAATAGAATTGAAAGTACCTGACGTGACGGCTAGTAGAAATGGAACAGATAACTCGCGGGATAAGAATTAGGTTAAAGTTGAGAGAAAGAACCCTAAAATTGTAAAGTTTTCCTCTCTTGTAAATGATGTATGAAAATACGAGGCAGGCAGAGAGGAAAACACGCTTCGAAGGGAGGAGAAGCGCAAGAGAAAAATCTCGGAAGCAAGACGAAGATATTTATAGCGTTAGGGTACGCGTAATTTTTCTTCGTTCTATTTTAGATTAATGTTTTCTTTTTTCTTTTTAGTAAAATATTGAAATACTAATATTTCATAACTTTATTTAAAGTGAACATGCTATCAAATTTTTACAGCTTGATTAACATTTTCTTTCTTGAATCGATTTCAGTATTGAATATAAATGAGGGCAAAAGTTTAAATACAAGTGTAGCCCAAATTATTGTGTAAAGTTATAATGATAGTAATTAATAAAACACTTAGAATAATTAAACATATTGTATAGTTAGTTTAATCAATGAGTAGAGTCACTCATTGTGTATAAGATTTTACCCACTGATTAAACAAATTGTGCCCATATACATAGACCAATTTTTATGACCTCACTAGTCAAATAATTCAACCCATCGAAGATAAAGCCGAGTAAAGAAAGGATAAACGAGCGACATAGTTAGAATATGAAGATTGTCAAGTATCTACACATGCATTACTTATTGTCCTCATGGCTAATGTCTTCCCGCTTAACTGCCTAATCCGCTTTTATAAAATTTAAATAATATTTTTTTTATAGTTGAGAGTCTTAACAAACATTTAATGTAAGAATTGTACACTACCCAACCAAGCATACAAAAGTATCAACTATTCTCCTTTCTGTAAATTAATGGAATGGTTGGGCACAGACAGGAAAAGTACAAGCATGCACAGACTTTAGTTGTTGTCAAGTTAGAAGATGATACACATCAAGAGAGAGAGAGAGAGAGAGAGAGAGTGCTCATAACATCTTCATCTTCAGGTATAATACAATCTTCAACAACCGAAGTAATGCGGATTTTCTAACTCACAAGCATTAGATATCATAAAAATTGCGATCTTTCTTGTGACGAAGTAATGCGGACTTTGGTTGTTCTGTTCGCTGCTATTGCGATCTTTATTGTGACTAAGTTAAGGAAAGTGATTATTACATTTGATCAAGTTTAGTTTAGTTATATTTTAATTTGTATTCTACTACTAAATTTATAATTCTTTATTGTTTCTAATAGAAATTAATCGATTGAAAATTTAAAAAAAGTAGGGGACAATTGTATCCGCATGGTCAAGCATGGTATTTGTCAAAATGACCGGTTTAAAAATCCCATTCTTTTGCCGTTAGGAAACATTTGGTTTGAAGAAATTCAGATAAAGTTAAGTTAAGCTAACGAACAACCATTTGGTTTGACTAGCAACCCTATAATCCAATCATATGAATCAAATAATATGCAACAAGTACCAATAGTGAATCTAAAGATGTTTAACTGAAGTAAGCTACACAATCAATTCATCATGTCTAACAATTAACCTAGAACATTAACTAACATGTCTTCCTAATCTTAAAATGATAGCTAACATTTTTCTCATCTAATTAAAAATTCTTCTCAATTAGGAACACAATCTATACAGTTTAAACTAAAACACTAAAACAAACAACTGTAATAGTATTATAGTATCCATGTTAAAAAGACAAATAATTAACCACAGAGTTCTCAGTTGCTCCTCTTCTCCTCTCTGCTTTCTCCCCTAATTCTTGAATGGTTATGACCACATGTCGCCCTCCAAACCAGTTTAGGCACAAATACGATTAACCGTTGCAAACACCACTTAAAGTCTTTGACTTGACGGTCAAAGTCAACGTTCTCGGTTTCCAAATTATGAGGGCCACATGGGGGGATAACATCCATAAGGCCGTTCCAACCTGCATACTTTGGCAGAAGGGTAATTTGGTCAATTTAATGTTCTTCTGGAGATTAGTATAATCTATGAACTACCAACAAATTACTGAATCTATGTCTTTGACAACATGATTATTTACCACTTAATCTTCCAACTTCATCTCATTGTATAAAAATTCAAGCAATTGATAGATTCCTTCTGAATGAATATGAAAAAATCCACCAACATGAAACTCGTGAACTTTAGCATCAATCTCAATCCAACTAGAACCAGGAATTTTGTTAATACCGTTTTGTCTCATAAGCAATCTCATTTTAGCAGAATCATCCCACCTTTTTGAATTTGCATAAATTTTTGAAGAAATTACATAATTCCCAGAATTTTTAGGTTCAATTTCTAATAAAAGTTTCATGACCCGTTCACTAACATCTAAATTTCCCACTTTCTGACAAGCCCCAAGTAATGCGCCTAATGCAATTTCATCGGGGTTCTCAGGCATTTTTTTAATAAAATCATATGCTTCATATACCAAACCAGATCGTGATAAAAGATCTACCATACAAGAATAATGTTCAATTTTAGGAATTATATTAAAACACGAGCTCATTAAGTCAAACAACCGACGCCCTTCGTTGACCATTCCACCATGCACACATGCAGATAACACTCCCACAAATGTTACATCATCAGGGGTAATTCCGTCATTTTCTTCTGACATTTTGTTAAACAATGATATAGCTTCACGAGCACGACCATTGAAAGCAAAAGCAGAAATCATCGCATTCCATGTAACCTCGTTCTTGAATGACATGTTTTTAAAAACATTAAATGCATGGTCTACTGTCCCACATTTTGCATACATGTCGATTAAAGCAGTTGATACATATATATCTTGTTGTAAACCTTTTTCTGATGCATATATATCTATAGATTTACCAACATCAAGAGCACCAATTGAGGCACATGCAGAAAGAACTCCAATTAAAGTTATTTTATCAGCTTTTACGCCTTCATTTTTCATGATGTTGAATAATGAAATTGCTTCATCTGATAATCCACTTTGAGCATATCTAATGAGTGACAAGATTAGTAACCATGAAAAAAAAAATATTAATTAGAAAAAAGGAAGAAGTAATTACCCTGTAATCATGGCGTTCCATGTTACCAAATCTTTCTTAATCATTTGATTAAATATCCTCCTTGCAGAAACCAAATCCCCACATTTTGCATACATACCAATTAAAGCTGAACCAATATAAGAATTCATTTTCATCTCATTATCCAAAACATAATCCTCAACCAATTTTCCCAAATTTAAATTTCCTAAATCCCCACAAGCCCCAAGAACACTAACAAGAGTCATTTCATCTGGCTCAAATCCTTCACTCTTCATCTTCTCAAATAAGTCCAAAGCACAGACAGCAAAACCCATCTTTAAATATCCAGAAATCATTGAGTTCCATGATACCAAATCCCTCTCAGGAATTTCATCAAACACCTTGCGCGCATGAACCATTACACCACATTTTGAGTACATTGTAATCAATGAATGTCTCACGTGACAATCCACCATTAACCCACATCTTAAAACCATACAATGAGCTAACTTACCATGTTCAATCGCCAAAAGATTTGCACAAGCGATAAACAAAAAGGGGTACGTGAAATTGTTGGGTTTTATGCATAAACCCTTCATTTTATAGTAAAGTTGTAAAGTAAGGTCGAATCTTCGCCAGGCTGTGGCTAGACCACGAATCATGACGTTGAAAGCATAGTCATTTGGTTGGTGCATTGAAGTGAATAAATGGTAGGAGTAATTAAAATCTTTTAGATCGATGAGTTTGGCTAGTAAGAAATTGGGTTTGTTTACAGAGTGTATGAGCATTTGGGTGTGAATTTGTTCAACTGTTTTGGTGGACACACATTGCTTCAAGATGATTAAGAGTTGCTCTTTTAGTGGCTGATGATGTTGCTGTTGCTTCTGAAAGTTGAGATGGCGGGAAAATGTGGTAGATTTTTTTAGCATTTTCTTTAATCAGATTTGGTTGATCTGAAAGAGAATGTATGCAGAGGATGTGCCTCTTTTGGAGCCATTTGCCTGAATAATGCTATATGTGTCAGAATTGCACAACTAATGCTGTTTTTGAGGGCTTTGCAAAACTAATGCTATCCCCTTGTAGTAGACCCGGATCCCCTGAGATCCCCCACCCGGATCCCCCCTTTTCCATATTTTTTTTGTACTTTTTGTACTTTCCGACAACTTTATACTTTTTCCGACGATCCCCTACCTCTAGACCCGGATCCCACAAGGGTATCCCCTAGCACAGGCCCGGATCCCTTGGGGTACTTGTTACTGTTTCTACTTTCCAAACATGTAAATCCAGTGGTGTCTAGATTTGTACTTTGGTCAAAAGGAAAACCCATACCCTTCCCTGTTGATGTATTTGGGTGGAGCAAGAAACAAGCACCTTCCCCACTCTTCACTTGTCTATTCTTTATCAGACAAACCCACATTCAAAATATCTTCTTCTTATTTTTATTTTTCTTTTTATATATACCCATATTAAGAACTTTCACACACCCTCTTCTTAATTTGTCAAAGGAAATCAACTCTCCACTTCACCACCCTATCACTCTCACAATTTGCAGAAGCAACAACCCCATTTCACATCTATCTTGAAGCTTGAGGGACAATCATCGATCTACATGAGAGCCTAACCAAAAGCTATGGCGAGAAACCATTTTATTTTGATTTTTTTTACATAAAACCCTTTGTCTATGCATTTTAAAGTTCACCATTGATGTTAAAAACTACAAAGCTAAAACCGTGAAAATCAAGTACCCCAAAGGATCTGGGGCTGTAACCTTGTGGGATCCGGGTCTAGAGGTAGGGGATACCCTTGTGGGATCCGGGTCTAGAGGTAGGGGATCGTCGGAAAAAGTACAAAGTTGTCGGAAAGTACAAAAAGTACAAAAAAAATATGGAAAAGGGGGGATCCGGGTCTGCCAGTGGGGGATCTCAGGGGATCCGGGTCTACTACAAAGGAATAGCATTAGTTTTGCAAATCCCTAAAAAACAGCATTAGTTGTGCAATTCTGACACATATAACATTATTTAGGCAAATGGCTCCCTCTTTTGAGTTTGAATTGTGAGAAAATGTTTTTGATTTTAAGAGTATTTATAGTTGAGTAGAAACGAAAAAGTATAATATAGAAACGTACTGATTAGGTTAAAAACAAATAACTTACACACACACACAATTAACTTATTAGAATAAAATTAATTATTTTGATTTAAAAGATGGAGTTTTCTAACGTATGCCCTAGGAGTATACGATAACATGCATTAATAAAGTGACAATTTCCTAAATATGTATTGATTGATATTAATGCACTCTAAAAACTAACTTTTCAGAAGATGCATTAAATTCGATTACATGTTTAAATGGTAAGTATCAGCTCATTAAATGCACGTTATTATATGCCCCTAGGGCATACGTTAGAAAATCCCTTAAAGGGTTAATATTTCATTCCAATTCTAATAAGAATATTTATTGGGTGACCTACTCATGTACTTATAATAGGAGTGCAAATTTCTTACACGGCACGAAAACAAACAAGTTTAAGTTGTGGATAAATGAGTACGGGTCATTTTTGGGTTGACCCGTCAACCCGTTTAATAAATATATAATTTGGATTTAATTGTTTTTGGTATGATGTTATGGATTTTTGAAATGTACTTTAAACTCAATAGTTGTTTTATATAGATATTGTTAGCCTGATTGTTTTAATATATAACCATAACCTACTTCATGTTACATGCATTTAAAATCTAAACATGTCCAAGTTGGCAAATTGTTAATCTATTTCACCTTCCAACCAGTTTAATACTTAAATATACGAGTTACACAGGGATTAGGATTGGTCTCTCTTTGACATGAATAGAGTCGTGTCCGGGTTGACTTATTCCATCCGTCAACCTGAACACGACATGAATTGCACACCTGCCTAATAATCAAGCTAACATGTGGCAAAATCAAAAGTGGATATGAAATGAGAAAAATAACTAAGCTGCATGGCAAACTTTGACTTAATTAGGTGTCACTCTATTATAAGTAAGATTCAAACTAGGCAGTAGAACACAGACCAGCAAAAACATCAACACAATGATAAAAAGATCAAATGGTCGGCCATGATTCAAGATGAAACAAGACCTAGAGACTCAACTCTGGCTAACAATTCTTAAGCAATTAAAAGATAATAAAAATAAATGTTTACAGAATCCAACACATTTAGAATCTTGAAATGTTAAAGAAATACAAGAAGCAAATCCCGCTTCATATTTATCTCTCATCTAATTTTCACAACTCAAATCAATCAAGTTGTATATGTGCATGTCACCAAAATTTTCCGCATAACACCAAATTAACTAAAAATACCAAATTAAAAAGTTATCATTCATAATCAAAACCCTCATCACCATCACCATCAGCATCTATTTCAGTATCATCAGATCCACCAAGAAGACTTAGAAAAACAAGAACAGCAACCATCTGAGTCACCAAGAAATATTTCGCCTTTCTTCTGAAACTTTTTTCTTCCTCTGTTCTCTCCTTCTTAGGCTGGCTCTTGGGTTTTGAACCTAAGTTAAAAAAGGTCAATTTTTACTATCATACAAAATAATTCATATATATGTAACAATTTGTGTCAAAAGTCAAAAACTTACTCCAATTTGAAGGCCCTCGTTTTGGTACAGATGATGATGATGATGGATTAGAAGATGATGATCCAACATCCAAAAGTTCGGCTTTATGTTTATCAGCATACTTGACAAGATTAACTTGTTCCAACAGTTTCCCACGAAGCACTGATGTTTCCTAACACAAAAATAAACAAGAATCTTATATATATTTAATCCGGTCTAATAAAATACCAAAACTACCCTTCACTAGCTAATGTAGGCCTGTCAATATATATCACAATTGGGCATCTAAAAGATATACTCAATTTATTTGTAGTGATATCTAAACATTTTTAGTTACCTGATCCACCCTCAATCAACAGACTTAAATTATAGATATAAAGCAACTAAACTTATCGTAATTATGAGAATGTTTACTGATAAATCAGAGTCAGCATCATGATTACAATATAAAATATAGCCCATATAGGATGATGATATTGATACTTACTGGTAATGCATAAAGTGTAATAAGTGCATGCCCAAGGAACAAAGCATCCAAACTCGTTGGCCTGCATTACATTGAGTACAACAACATTACTATTGTTTTAGTAATTAAATTCAAACAAAAAGATTTCAAATTAAAGTAGCATGTGAAGACTTACTTGTTATCTGAGAAAAATGACTCTTCACCTAACTTAGTAGATAAAGCTTGGTAAGCTATAGTAGCTCTCCTATATATCTGTTAGTTACACAAAAAATTCATTAAATATATACATCAAAATACGATCATTATGAAAAAGAATAAACAAAACAACATGTAAAAAATATAAAGCAGTACCTCTTCTTCCCTTCTTTCAGCATTATCTTTTGATATTCCAAGTAAATGTTTCACATTGTGCACTTGCTTCAAATATAAAACCTTTCCAATTGGCCATGGGAGATCAGAGTAAAAAATCTTGTGTGCAGTATCTCCATCGGAACCAACCCAAAGTTCATACAAAATTGCATCTGAAAGCCATGAAGTAATCATTGCATTTGTTGATACCCATTCAGGAAGGTTTTGGACTTCTGAATCCAAATTAACTATATTATCTTCTTTTAAACTTTCGATTACACCACCCTTCTCATTGTTGTAAGCCACATATGTATCCGAATCAACATAAGGAATCTGATCTGGAATGGATCAAACAAATCCAAAATTCAAGTCAATGATGTTATCATATTATAATTATTATGATTTTAATTGTTAATTAGTATCACAAACTAATTGCGAAACCAACAAAATTAGTTTTGGTTGCAAACTAAACATCAACCAGCATCATTCAATATGTAGTCGCAGTTACAGTTTCCGGTCAAGCCACTAAACCCATAAATCGAAGTAATGTTATAAAATCATGTAATCAGAAAACTGAAATCAAGCGTTTTACCTAAAAACACAATGATCATTTTTTCATATAAATTAAATTAGAACCAGCATAAAATTCAAATGCAATCATCGTTATACGTCGAATGAGACATTAAAATTGAAATTAAGTACCGGAATCAGGGTAGGTGAGATTATAACACAGATCGAAAGGAACTTTAGCGAATTTGAGATAGATGTAAACAGGAAGGCACGAAGGGCAAGCTGTTGGAAGACCAAAACATGATTTTCTCGTGACTAAAGTCAGATGTTGCTGCTCTCTTTGAATCGGTTCACCCATCTGCGAGATGAATCAACGAAGAAGAAGAAATGTAAAACCCTAACAAGGAAGGGTACAGGTGACTGATATGAACAAGATTTGGGTAATTTTATATGCTGACCCTCAACAAAACAATTGTGTCATTATTGACCCTTTGTGTAACTTTTTGAACAATTCATGACTGATTGATTATGAGATATCTACCCGAATAGTTTAAAATATTCGGATTCTTAGAACATATTTTCACTATATTTCTTGGTCATTTTGTCGCATGTCTTGTGCTATCTCCGTGTTAATACACTCTTTTTTTCCAATTTCAAAATAATTTATACATTTTGATAATTTATCTTATTTGAAGAGATTAGTAATGTCAACATTCACTAATTATCTCTTCTAGTATTATATTGTGAAATAATATTTTTACCCTTACATTTACTTCCACTAACTATCTATTATAATTCATATACTAACACTCATATACTAACACTTTTGCCGTTCAAAAAAAAATCTATCTATTATAATTGCCGAAGCTCCCCCGGGTCTCCCTTTTGCCGTTCAAAAAAAAAAAAAAAACTATCTATTATAATTCATATACTAATACTCATGATAATTTTCGCCTCAAAATCCATGAAACCAATAATATATCACTCATGATATTATGTGGTATATATTTATTTTACTACATGTATGGTTTATATTCGTAGGTTAACTTTTCTAGCCTAAGATATGTCAATCATTTTACTAACGAATTATGTTTTAGGTCAAATCTAAAAAAAAAAACTATAATCAATAACGAGGTTCTGAAATCCAACCGAACGTTTCAATTCTGGTCCAAGATTGTTCCTCAACTTTGTTTGTGTAAACCTTTTTTTTTGTTGCAACCTCCGATGGTTTAACAGTATAAGTTTGTATGATCTTAGTTTGGTCAAAGGTTTATCTTAGCTGGTTCACCTTATTGCAATATGTCTATTAAAATAGAAAAATATATGATGCTATGATTATATAGATATTCTAAGGAGATAAAATGACATAAAACATACGAAGTATGTGACATAATATATAAAAAATATGTAAAACATGTAAATCTTAAAAAGATATGTAAAAAAGTAAAAATGTTTGTAAAACATGATAAGTAACCTTTGGATATGCAACACTTTCTTAGCAACATTATATTTACCAAAATTTTTGCAGAAGCCGTCTCTGCTTCCTAAGTTATGTCCATATGTCAAATTTTACTACTAATTCTTGACCTTAAACCTGACCAAATATATTTAACAGTAACTTAGATACATATTAAACTACCAACCAACTTTTCAACCCTTCTAAACTCGTCTTGCCTTCATTATACACTTGACCGTATCCAAAATACGGATATAATGATAAAAAAGCGACGAATGTTCACCTTCAAGTCCAACTCTACTTACCCTATTACCACCTGCAAGATTATTACATGGACTTCCACCAACCACAAGATCAAAACCACCAAATGAGCTGATCAAGCACATCACCATTTAATTCCTGAACATCAGCCAAATGGACGAGATTGCCCTTCTGTTCCCACCAGCTTCTAACTATGTCTCTACTGCCTTCTGATATTTCAACTGAAACAACGTTTTTTAATGGAATCCCAAGACGGTGGAGAGCAACTTCAGCACCACCAATCCCCGAGAATAGCGAGAGCACATTTATACCATTTGGAAATATGTTCTTTAATACCGAGAAATATCCACCTAAGGAATTAGGATAGTAAATGCATGATTAATGTAGATAATAAACTAAAGTAGAATACCTTATTTGTGTTATTGAGATAAAAATAATTAATTATCACCTGAAACGAGTTACCAAGTGACTTATATCTATCCGTCCTGCTAACACCACTACCTCTGGTATGATTTCTCGGAAACCCTAACAACATTTCAACTTCATCAGGCTCTAATGGCGCAACCTTATTTTTCCCAACCCACACCAAATTCCACCTTCTACATTCCTCAATTACATATTTCTGCACATCTAACGCTTTCCTGATCCTATCCGTCAATCGTGAACTCGCATAACTTGTTTGCATACAGTTAAGTTTTGTTCGTTTATCCCATTTGGGCCACCATCTTTTTGTCAACGGTAATGCATCAGTTATGGTTCTAGCAGGAAGAGGAAGAATCGGGAATCTGTTATTAATCGGGAGATTGTGAACATATCCTCGTTTTCTTGCAGCTGCACAGAAGTAATTTGAATCCACAAATTCGGGCTCGATGTCGTAAAGGAAACGAGCAATTTCGTCCCAAACGCCTTTTGGAGCTAAAGCCACGTTTTCGTAGTAGAAAAATGGTGGTCCGATTGCTGCTTCTGGGAGTGTTCTGTGGGTTATTATACTGGATTCTGATGGTACACCGTAGCCTATCATGGGCTTTGGTAAACGGATCACATCGTCTTCCTCAGTCAGTGGGCCCTTTTGTTTCTTTCTTTTCAATTTGTTGAGCTCGTGTAATTTCCTCTTAAGTTTATGGGTCTCACCGTACAAGTTTTTGGGTTTCTGATTTTAGATCGAAATAAGAAAGAAACAAATTAAGTATTCAATAGATAATTACAATAAAGTTAGAGAAAAACCGTAGCAGGTTTGATCATTTATATTTATTTACAAATGGTAAAATAAATAAATCGCTTAAAAGGAAACGGGTCAAAGTTGCCCAAAGTATATACTCAATGAAAAAACCCTGGTAAATCATTTTTATTCAAAATATTAAATTATTAATGAAATAAGATTATTATTGTTTCGACCTGTGCCAAAAATTGAACAGTTACCCAACCCGTTTGACTGCTCAATTTGCCACATGTTATTAATAAGTTTTCAGAAACTGAACATAAAAAAAAAGTAATCATTAACACCTCATCCTCAAAAAAGACAGCATCTGTTTTCGCCATTTGAGCAGCACAAATGAAATCAGTTAATTCTGCAATCGAGGCATCAGTACCTGCAAACATGAACAACAAATTACTTTTTAAAAAACGTAATTTGTTATTAAAAATGTAAAATAATGTATATATATTAATTAGTACAGAGAAAACGCACCACATCTTTCCATTGCTGCTCTAGCCTCTTCTAATGTATACCCCATACTTGCGAATAAAATTACAGTATTATCATGTTTAGGTGAAAATTGGTCATTCTCCTGTACATATTTATAGATATTGAATCAAACTCTGAATTGAAAAAGAAAAACAAATACAAAACCGAGTAACAAATAAGAATGTAAAAAATATGTGCAGTTACTTACAGCTAATTCACTGTCAGACCAGCTGTCAGAATCAGAGAAACCGTCAAGAAGACTGTCATCATATTCAGAAGAAAACTCATCCTTATCTACACATTCTTGTTGCTGAATAGAGTTGATATTAACCGACTTATCTTCCTCTACAGAGTCTTCAAGAGCCTGCAAAACATTATTTGAAGCCAAAAATGTCTGCTTATCTTTTTGAGTAAATTCGACAAGCAATTTCTGTTAAATCTTATTTTGAGATACAAAATTAAAAAAAAAAACAAAAAAAAAAAGGTTTGCTCACTGAGGATGTAAGCAGGGCTTCTAGAATGGAGTCTGGGTTATCTTCCCCTAATTATACGGAAAAACAAAGTTGTAAAATACGGTTTACCAATTAAAAATAATATGTGCATGAATGATATACCGTTTTCTTTAATTGCTTTTGAAACCAATTTCTCAGAGAATCCCATGTCTAGGAACTGCTGAACCAGATTGGAGTTTGCTGATGAGCTTGCCTTTAATTATAAAATAAAACAAGTTAATTTACCTACTTAATACATGCATCACTATAAAAAACAATTACCTCCCCATTGCTAATAATTACTTGAGAATTCATAGCTACTAAATTTATGTTCTCGATTTCAAGTTCATCTTCAGTATCCCAGTAACTATTCTCATTATCTTCACCAGAAGCATTACTTTTATCCTGTTTAAGTCAATCACAATACAAGAAAGGAATTAGAATAAGGTTAGAAAGTAAATTATGATAAGATAAGATAAAATAAAATAAAATAAAATAAATAGCAGCACTGACAAATTTAAGGGGAAAAATGGCAAGCATTTCAGTGAGTCATTTCGAATGATAGAATTATTTATGGTAAATATCGTTTATGATCATCGAACTCTCAAATTTGATTAGATATAGGCAATGTACCCAAAAATTTGTTTAAATCACCAATGAACTTGCCTTTTTCTTTTTCCAATATCAACTAACCCAAAGTTTGAAATGAAGCACAATGTACAAGTAGTTATAAGGATAGAAAAAGTATTAAAAAAAAGTCAATCAGTAAAAACTTCAGGTTAGTTGATATTGGAAAGAAAAAGCAAGTTCATTGGTGATCTACATACTTTTTGGGAACATTTCCATACATCCAAATTTGAATGTTAGATGGTCATAAATGACATTTGCACAACTATTTAGGGTGTTTGGAATTGCAATTAGGAGCATTATTGCATTTTGAAAACGCAATTAATTTTAAAATGAGTGTTTGACTTTGACATAAAGAATAAAACAAATCAATAATCTGCATGTTTTGGGCGCTTATTATGTTGTGAAAACTGATTATTTGCATTTTACCTATTAACTAAACAAATAATCAGATTTGTGAAACACTAAAGACTGATTATTGGGTTATTGTGGTTTCAAACATCATAATCAAATCCAAACACTATTGTTTAGAATCATGTTATCTACAGCTGGTCATCTATTTTCAAAATAAGATATTGTATTTTCAATAAGCAATCTCAAACACCCCCTTAATAGTTAATACAGAAATGGCATAAAGAAAGAATTACCATTTTTTGAAAACCTTGCAGAAAGAAGCTCTTAATCTGTTCAAAAAAGGAAGATTCACTATCAAATCAGTTTTTATTAAATTCAAATTAAGAATCAAAGATTCTAGAGAAACAATTAGTAAGGAGAAAAGATAATTTCTGTTTGCCTCATGCTTTAAGCTAAATAAAATCTCTGCAACTCTAAATCACACCTATAATTATTTATGTCCCCTTGAAATAGTTCAAATCATGAAATACACCATCTCGTCAACGTAGGTCGAAAGCAAATAGTTAAAATTTCAAAATAAAATATTAGAAATACAAGTCTTTTAATAGCTACCAGACATCAAAAGAGTAATAAAAACATCAAACACAACATACAGTCAACTAATTCGACCTTAAGAAAAACAAATTTACATGCTATTGCATATAATGGACACCAAAAATGGGACTAATTTCGACAAAATTTACAGATATCGTCAATATACGTAGCCAATTTGAGCTAACACCCAAAATGCAGTTAAATTAAATTAATCGAACAGTGTAACAACCATTTTGGGGTAATTTATCTTATATAATTATACTGTTGATGGATAGCGTATTAAGAAGTAAAAAATGTCCATGCAGAGATCGTTACATACCTCATCAATACATACCAACTGCGAGGAGATGAAGATGATATATAGGGTTGTTTGGGAAAGTTTGAGCTTATTAGCTTATTTTGAATAAGAAAAAAAGATAAGGTTAGGTGAAGGGTAAAAATGTAAAAAAGTGATTGATTTTTACATTTTGTGTTTACTCGCTCTTCACCTTCAGCGAAGAGTTGTCTGCCTCATCGATAAAAAAACGATCTTTAAATCACGGTTAATATATGTTAAAATCAAGGGATAATATTAATTTATAATTGTAAACTATAAGCACTTCAAAATCATAAGTCATAAACTCATTTGATTAGTTATAAGCAATTTTAAATTATAAGTTATGAGCTTATATGTTTAAGAACATACATAATTAAAATAAAAAAAGAGGTAAATGTATTCATGTACTCGGCTAGAACCAAAAGAGACTAAAATTACAAAATATATAGCAACGGATGGTGGAAGTAGTGATGATGGCTAGTAGCGGTGGTGTTCGTGAATAGTAGATGGTGATGTTAATTTCAACTTTTTAATGTTTAAGAGATTAATAAAATTAAATTTATGTCAACTAAGGAACATATGATTTAATAGCTCAGTTAGTTAATATTGTATTAATTATACATATTAGTAGATGAATAAAAGATAAGTATTAGTTCATTAAATGGTCATTATATTATGTTATCGGTGCATGAGTTAGACGATTTATTTTGTAATCTATATCTATGCTACTTTTAATGCATTTAGCCCTTCAAATATTAGAATGTCTTAATATTAAGACTTCTACTTTGGTAAACATCTTAAACCACACAAAATAAAAAAATAAAAAATTATTGCTTAGGGGATTCGAACCCAAGACCATTTGGAAATTAGGAGTGTGTGTTAATCACCTCACCTACTTGATACTTTGCTTTATCCCATCAACTAATAACATTTTACTTCAACATAGCTCAAACGGCTCATATTTAAAAAAAACGTCAATTGCACTTTCAATTGCTGACTGATAATTTTAACTATTTCAGACAATACCAGTTTGATTTGTTTGTTGTTTCATTAGTAAATTGAATTTCAACAATGGCCCGTTTGAACATATTGAGTTGTTTGACCATAATGACATGTTTCGCCAAATTAACAAAATTGACCCGTTTTATGTAGTTATTCTTTCCAGGCCGTTAACAACACCTGATCGCCGTAAATTATAAATACCGGGTACCCGCCGCCACATTGCGCGGATATCTTACTAGTATAAGTTTATGTTTATGAGGTTATAAAATACTTTGCATTAAACTACATATCAATATTAGTTGTATCTTTTAGTAAAGAACAATTTAAGACTAGATTGAGAAAATGATAGCCATGGCTTGGCTAGATATAGACCTAGGATATAGTCAACACAGCTTAATGAGTTCTCATTGATTAGGAAATATATTTAACACACTCACATGTGACGACTAGAACTAGAAGGAGCCTATTGTGTAAATCTAATCTTAACCTATATATCTATACTCTTGTACATGTGACACAATATTTAGAGTTCCAGTCAAATGTTTGGTTGATTATAATTATGTATTCTCTTACACATTAACAAGTACATTCAACAGATGTAGGAATATGAATTATTTTATGTCAACCTTAATTTAAGTAGATCAAACCCAAATAAATTAGGTTTTGCAATAAAAAATGAGATTATTAATAGGAAAATGATAATGACAGCCCTTAAGAAGACAAAATAATAAAAGACAACCCCCTGAATTTTAGGAATATTACTTTTTTAGAGTTGCGTTCAAGGAGGTCCATGATTTTTACAAAGTCCCGAGGAACAAATCTCAACCATTGATCAATATGATCTAACGGTCAAGATTAATCACATATTTTATACATGGAGGGTTATTTTGGTCATTTGGCACTAAAAAAATTATTTTATTTTATTATTATTTTTTTTAATTTTAAAATTTTAATTTTTTTTTTATTTTTTTTATTTTTTTAGTTTTTAATTGAGGGGTATTTTGGTCATTTTGAAAAAAAAAATTGTTTTATTTTTTTTTATTTTAAATTTTTTATTTATTTTTAAAAAAAATATTTTTTTTAAAAAAATTATGTATTTATTATTATTTTTTAAAACATTATTAATTTTTCATTAATAACATATAATGTGATTGCATAGTGAATCACATGTGATTGCATTCTGAATCACATGTGATTTAAGTAAAACATGATTTTACACTAAAATCACATGTGATTAAGTTATACACGTAATTATCAAATATATATTATTTTTTAATAAAAAAAGTAATAAAAAAATAAAAATTAAAAAATAAAAAAAATCGAAATTTTTTTAAGTGCTAAATGACCAAAATACCCCTTCATAATAAAAAATACTTTTATTTTTTTTTAAAAATGATCAAAAAATACCCCTTAATATATAAAATATGTGATTAATCTTGACCATTGGATCCTATTGATCAATGGTTGAGATTTGTTCCTTGAGACTTCCTAAAGATGATGGACCTCCTTGAACATTTCTCTACTTTTTTAATCAATGTACAAATTTTTTATGCATGTTAGTGACAGTCCTAAGGACTGTCATTAACAAAACCCTTATTAATATAACTCTACCCTACCTAATAATACACTTATCATATATCTATTTATTTTCTTCTAAAACTCATGGACGTCGAGTGAAAATTATCGCATTCTTAGGGATGTAGTTAATGATGTTTAAATATTAATTTCTAAAGTTTGGGAAACGGGTGGTACAACATTATGACATTTTTAGGGTTCTAGTTAATTAATGAAACTAAAAATGATTTCTAGAGTTTGGAAAGCGGATGGTATAAGGGACTAATCCCCAAAGGTATGGCTTAGAACGAGGCCGAATTTTTCTAACTGAATTAACGGTAAACCGCAACAATGAAAATGACATTCACATGCCATAGATCATGTTGACATGTATTGTCAAAGAAGTTGCCATGTCCGTTGCCGGCTTTAACGGCCGTTCCACGTTTTATTCTTAGCATCCATCATTTTTTTTTTTCTTTATATTCCTGCTTCTACAAACCAAAATCTATTATTATTATTATTATTATTATTATTATTATTATTATTATTATTATTATTATTATTATTAATTATTATAATTATTATTAGGGTTTTGATAATAACAGCCCTTAGGACTGTTAATAAGAAAGAATATTTCTACGTATATTTAATCATCTTCAACTATTAATCCATATTTATCTTTGTTAGTCAATTTTCTTCCATATTTCTAGGAATATTCAACTACAAATACAACAAATTCAACTTAAAAGTCTTTTTCAAAACAAAATATTTTTTCTTATTGAGGCTGTCATTATCAAAACCCTTATTATTATTATTATTAAACTATATTTAGGTTTCCGGGATAGTCAAGTTTATTCTTGTAATGTATGCAACCTAATCGTTGATGTGCCACTTTTTTAACCATTGATAAATGTTTGCCAAATACGGAGTAGTTAATTTGAATGATAATCAAACTTATCCTTTTGAGTTTTTAAATGCTACTTTTCTTTTTCCTGTAAGCTTATCCTTTCCGAATCAAATGAATGTGAAACGGAATGTACGTTTCTTGATATGAGTTTATATGGTATATTTGTTTGCTTTGTCTTCTTCGATTTTTTTACTGTATCAATTATAAAAATTTACTTTTAAAAATCAAAAAATATAAAATAACACCGATATCATCAAACTTGCCATTTAACGAACTAGCTAGGAAAATAGAGTGTATCAAATAACACATAGTCCCATCATAGCAAATTCTTTCAATTAGTTATAACGCTTTTATTAATTTATAAAAACTTAAAATAAAATTTAGATCAAGCACGAGAAATCTGTGCAGATTAGACAAAAATATCCACATTGTCAACACAAGATATAACTTGTGGAAATTAAACTCAAGAGTAGTGAAACAACACAAGTTTTAAAGTGAATATAAACCAAATGCACACATACACGTACGTGCTTGAGATACTAAATGTCTATTTTGAAGTTTAAGGCTTGATAATATTGATGATGATGATTTAAAGTTATGACTTTTAAACCAATTAATTATAAGGTATTACAAAAATATATATATATATATATATATATATATATATATATATATATATATATATATATATATATATATATATATATATATATATATATATAACATAACTAAATACTTATATACACACACATGAGGTTAGAATCTTATGACAACTTAAAAATCGGTGAGAATTGTGAGAATAATTTTAGGGTTTTATTAATGACAGCTCTTAGGGTTATCACTAACATGCATAAAAAGCTTGTACGTTGATTAAAAAATTAATATTCCTAAAATTCAGGGGGGTTGTCTTTTGTTATTTTGCTTTCTTAATGACAACCCTTATCATTTTCCATAATTTTAAACCAATCGTTTAAGAAAAATGTAGATCATTATCATAAATTTTGAATCTTTATTACGAATTTTTTGTGATAATGATCTAAAATTTCTATTAATGATCCAATATTTGTTAAATGATTGGTTGAGAAATACTCCCTCCGTCCCACAAAAAACTTCTCATTTGTCTTTTGTACAAGTTTTTTAGGTGATAGTTAGTGGTGATGTTATTAATATTACTTTTGATTAAAATATAAGGTTGGATTGGAGAGAGAAAGATAGTTAGTGAATATTATTAGTAGGGTTTTTAGTTTTAATAGTTTTTTTATTGAGTGGAGCCCATCAAATGTGGAAAATGATAAGTTTTTTATGGGACAAAAATTTAGAGACAAATGAGAAGTTTTTTGTGGGACGGGAGAATATATTTTAAGTATTCACTTGATTTCACTTATATACACGTGTATGTATGTATATAATTTTTTATTACAAATTGTATAACTGTTTTATATTGAATCCGTCTAGATTTTGATAGTATACAATACACCTTGTAGTTTTAAAGAATGCCATGCTCAACTACTTCGTTGAATACATTTATAAAACTTAAAACTTAAGCTACCACTTTGATTATGGTTGTTTGGGAGCGATGGACGTTATAGTTACCCAGTTAATTATCCTTCAACGTTCCCAACTTCTCATCGAATCAAGTACTAGTCGACCAATTTGCTTATCAGTCCTCACCATTAACTTGGATAAAAATATTTAAAAAATTCGCTTATATTAATATGAAGACAAACTCAGATAAATGTAAGGATAAACTTGCATACGTTCAAAAACCTTATATTAACCCTAAAAAATCGCACTTTATATATATTTAAAACAAATAGATTATTATTTTAATGATTGTTCAAATAATCATACCTATCAATAAAATAATTTAATGCACGCTTTAGAAGATAATAATCATACTCAAACCCGTTTCATCTAACCAGGCCCACTAATTTACCGCATTTTACGTAGATTATTCTTTTTTATATTAATATTCTGAAGAGCGCATGTTTAAATCCCATACCTTGATTAGAACCCAAAAGTAATTAATTAATTAACCGGATAACTGCTAATTAGTCAAATTATAATACGATACCAATACCAATTACATGTATGGCACTAACTATGGTCTATAAAAACCCCCTTCAATCATGTAGATTTGAGGCAACCCACCAACTGAAAGAAACAAACAAAATCCCCGATCTCCTAATTAAGCTCTTCAAGAGTCAAAGTATGAAGATTTGCATATTTGGCATTGTGCCATGTGTTCTTCTGTGGCTAATGTTATCACAACAAGCTGCCGCAAGACAGTTCAAAGAGACGTTTTATCCTTCGTATGGACAGAATATGCCGACTTCGCTACAATATAGGAAAACGTCTACCATCTTTAATGTCTTGAGTTTTGGTGCTAAAGGCGATGGAACCACCGATGACACACAGGTACGTAATTTCTTGTACAATATTACATCGGTTTTGTTAAAATAATTTAATTCTAGTTCGAAAAGTATACTGAGTCATTGTCACGTTTTGGGCACTTTTAACCTTTTTCCGTGTAAATTTGCTGATACTGGTAGAATTAAATATTTAGCAGAAAATAAACTCGGTGTGAATGTTTATAAAGTTTTGAGATCGAGTGCCAAAAATTTGATTTATAATATATACATAAGTATATGGACTACATGAGTTAAATTTGCACCACGTCTACTAGCTAGTTGCCTGGTATATAATGTTAGTTATCTATGAATTTCCATAAACAAGATAAATGCCGGGTTGGGCCAACTGAGTCAATTCGAGCTAAAATTTTCGTTGGAATTTTTTTTTTTTGACATGTTGTTGAACCTCTATTTTTGGGATTAATTGTACGACTTTAAAACTTGAGTGATTTGTTGTATGAATTAAACAGGCGTTTGAAGCAACATGGCTAGCTGCTTGTAAACTAGAGGCATCCACAATGGTTGTCCCAAGAGGTTCAATCTTCTTGATCAAACCAGTAACATTCTCAGGTGAAGATTGTGAACCCAACCTCGTGTTTCAGGTGAAGTACTGTCGAATCTATGCCTCAGTGTACCAAAATACATACATACCTTATTCACTGATTAAATTAATTGGTTAATTAATGTACGTTACAGTTGGATGGCAAGATTATAGCACCAGAAAAGTCCACAAACTGGGAATCAGGACTACTTCAATGGCTAGAATTCAGAAAGACAAACGGGATGACGATTCGTGGAAACGGTGTCGTTGATGGCCAAGGCTCAGGCTGGTGGACCGCGTCATCTGGCACTAAACCAACAGTAAGATACCGATATAATTTTCACAAATACAAATTATGTCTTACATGTTAATATGGCACTAGTGTATACAAATTGGATCATTATGATTTTAGAAATTAATAATATCTTTTGATCATGTTTGTGGTAGTTAGAAAAAGTTTATTAATAATGACATATTGATGCAGGCAATCAGGTTTTACGGAAGTTCTGATGTGACAGTAACAGGCATAACAATTCAAAACAGTCAACAAACCCACCTCAAGTTCGATAACTGTCAATCCGTTCAGGTTTTTGGTATAACCGTTTCATCCCCAGGTGACAGTCCCAATACCGACGGAATTCACTTGCAAAACTCTCAAGATGTCACTATCCATAGCAGCAACCTCGCTTGCGGTAATCTAAACACTCTAAAAAATATAACTTTTTTTGTTATAAAAGAGACCAAATATCGATCTATATATATACTAATTGATGATTAATAATTAAATTTGACGTTACAGGAGATGATTGTGTTTCGATACAAACGGGATGCTCGGGAGTAACCATACAGAACGTGGTTTGTGGACCGGGGCATGGAATAAGCATCGGGAGTCTTGGAAAAGATGACACAGCAGCTTGTGTTTCCAATATTACCGTTCGTGATACAATGATACACGATGCAATGACCGGAGTACGAATAAAGACATGGCAGGTAAAATATATATTATAAATAAAATGGACGAGTTGGATAACATGTCAAAAACGATAATTATTTTAACCAGAAAGTGCATAGATATGATTTTTTAAATTATGTCAAAGATGTCGGTTTTGTTTGGGTTGTGACATAATTAAAGAATTTTGATGTTTTTTTCGCGACCTTTTGTAGGGTGGTTCGGGGTCGGTACAAGGGGTAACATATTCCAACATTCACATGTCAAAAGTAGAGACTCCAATCATAATAGATCAATACTATTGTGACGGTGGTAAATGCGAGAACAAAACATCAGCAGTGGCTGTGTCGGGAGTATCGTACCAGAACATAAGAGGGACATATACCAAAACCCCCGTTCGGTTTGCATGCAGTAATAGCTCTCCGTGCACCGATGTAACTCTGGACACCATACAACTTCAACCAATACAACAAGACAACCATTTGGGCGAACCCTTTTGTTTGAATGCATATGGTCAACTCAAAACCACCACCAGCCCTCCAGTAGACTGCTTGATGGTGGAAGAGGCGTCGCAGAAACAATCTTATAATTCATGCCAAAATTAGTTGATGATATGAAAACTGTGAGGAGACAAATGTACAAGACTTTGATAAAGGGATCGATGAGATACTGAGAAGTAATTTTTTTTGTTATAACGAATGTGATAGGGACCATGTGAGTTAGATTTTCTTAATTTTACACTGTAAGGATGCTTTCTTAATTTTTTAATAAAAAATATATTTTTAGGTTCTATATGATTTATAGTCATTGATATGTTAACTGTACTTTTTAAATATTTATAAAATGAAAAAAATACTGTTGATTTACTTTGTAAGTTTTTGAAGTGTCAGTAAGAAAAGAAAAAAATAGTGTGATTTACTCACTTTTCATTTGCTACAATAATAAATGATACTTCCTCCGATTCAAAATAAGTGATACATTTTGGATATCACGGATTTTGAGGCAAAAGTTTATAATTAGGGTTAAATTAGATTAATTAGATGATTAGTGAGAAATGAGTCTCACACTTTTTGAATAAAGTGGAGTTAATGATGTTTAAAAGTAAAAGTAAGGGTAAATGGGTCTTTTCACCTTGTAAAAGTAGATAGTTAGTGGGTGTGGGTCCCATTACTTTTTGTCAAATAAGGTAATTTTTCAAAGTGTATCACTTATTTTGATACACCCCAAAAAAGAAAGTGTATCACTTATTTTGAATCGGAGGAAGTATTTTAGTAGAACTGTAGAAGTATGATAATGGACTTCTGGTGTGGGATAACATCATTGATTACCATGCTCTTTGTCTATCTTGAGGTATAAGAAATCTTCAAATTGGGCATTTGGTCTAGTGGTATGATTCTCGCTTTGGGTGCGAGAGGTCCCGAGTTCGATTCTCGGAATGCCCCTTCTGTATTATAATCTTTATTTTTTGTTGTTGGCCACTTCTTTGTTCTAATTTTTGGTGGGCCTTGCCTTCAAGATTGGTTATTATTTTGTCAAACAAGCGGTTCAAATAATATCATTATCACTTGCCAAATTTATCGTACCACAAGTCAAAATTATAAAATATCCCATCAAATCCAATATAACGCACCACATATTTTTAAGACTACACGGTATGGGCCAAGCTCCGTGGTGGTGGTGCTGAGGTGGCCTGTTGGCCACGACGTTAACGAGCGGGGAACACCGCCCCCTACACGGCGTGGGGTGCGGTGGTGGAGAGGAGTGGCCACGGGAACGAGCGTTAACGGGGTGGAGGTGCTTGATTTTTGACTGTTAGATGTGATATTACCGTTGAAATGCAATATTCAGTCATTAATAAAAATAAAAAAAACTTGCATTTTGGGAGGACCTGCGTTCGTTCGGCTGAAGAGATGAAGAAGATGACATCTCTAATATATATATATGTGTTTTATTTAGGGTTTTAGTATTGGGCTGGGCTTCACAATAAAATGGTATAAGCCCACTTCTCTAATTTATGACCAGTTTAAAATATCAAATATTATAGAATATACATTTATTTATTTATTTTTGTTCTACTTTTGTAAAACAATAATTTAAGTATCTTTTATTAAAATAATAAATTATACCTCTTATTATTAAATAAATGGAAATAAAAATGGTGTGGTGTGGTGTGGTGGGTATTTCCTGGATAAAGTGGAGTGGTGTGGTGTGGTGTGGTTACTAAGGTGGCAGATGATATGACAGAAATTTTCAAGTGGTGGTGGTGCCCATACCCCATAGTCTAAGGGTGTTCATTGGGCGGTGGAAACTCCACTTAGTGTAACTTTGGTTGAAGATGATTTGGAGAAATTCAGATTCGAAACTTGGATTTCGAGTGTGTTAAACTGATTATAAGATTTCAATGTCGACAACGGATTTAAGGATATGACCAGGGGTTTGTTTTTCGGTTTGAGATTTGGGTTTCGATTGGGGGTTTGTCTTTATTTTTTTATGTGTATTTGTGTGATGTTCTCGATACGTGGGATGAAAGGAGATCACTGAAGGGAGGTGTTGAATGGATGGGGTGACTGGACCATGTCGTAGAGCCGGGTAATTGTCGGATCCGAGAGTTGGTGCTAGTCCCATTGGAGAAGATGACAAGGGGATTATGTAAATAATAACAAAATTAAAAGGTTTTATGTAAATAATAATGATTATATCATTTTGATAGTAAAATGTGTAAAGTTAAAGAATGAAATAATATATTGTTAAATTTATTGTTAAAGTGAATGGTAAAAACGAAAAGTGGAAATAGAGATATAAAATTAGATTATAAGAGGAGGCTATGAAATTGTAACATGTGGAGGTTAGGGTGGATAAATAAATTGGGTAACATGTGACAAAAAGTTTCAGTTGTGTTCACTGTTTAGTGTTACTTACATAGGATAGAGTACTCATAGACAAATATTTTTGAGAAGAAAAATATATTGACTATTACATTTTTATGTTTACTTATGTATCATTTATTTTATAACATAACATGTACTAGTATAATTCATTAAATTTTTTTTTAATATTTTATTTAATTTTCACACATGTCTAATCAAATGGGTAGACATATATATATACACAAAAGATACACATCGAAATCACTACTATTTAAAGAATAATTCGGACCCAAGAACCGCTTTTTGTTTTTGGATCGGACTGAATCAAAAATCAATTTCACATAAAATTCAAACCGGGTATCAGATTGGTTATTACGATCCGGTCAGGAGCGAGTTCTTGATCAAGTGTCAACATGCCTACCACAACGTACCGTGTAATTACAAATGTCACCGCTAAGCGACTTTAATATTACCTTGTCTTTTTCAAGGACAGCTTCTCTTCACTTTACTATAACTCGATTTTATCTTCTTCATATTTCCCTATTTTCTTTAAATCAATCTTTCTATTTTTTTCATTATTAATCCAAGTTACAAAAGGGCAATAAAAACCCACCTACTTTGATAGCGATTATTTCACTCGAATCAAACCTTCAACCGAGCTTCGTTCATGCTATAAAGATTCTGCTTTTAAACAGGTATTCCTTCTATCGAGTCACTTCGATTTTATTGGTGTTTATAGATTTAGGGTTCCGTGAAGATTTTTTTATGAAAATTATGCAAAACCCATTTGTTATTTGGTTTGATATCGTTAATCTTTAGTGGGCGTGTCAGTGAGTTTTAAGTAGTTTCAGCTAATAGCAGACTCTCGGTTGTTAATGGCGGTTGTGAAAACCCTAAAGTGGGTTTTTAGTTGATGGGAATCTCGAATCTTTTTTGTTTTACTTTCAAATTTTAAATTATTATTATTTTATTCCTTGTTTTTGGGTAAATCTTGATGAGTTTTCTTAAATTTGTTTATAGAAATGGAAATTATTGAAGAAAACAAGTTAACAAATGAAACCCTAGGTGGGGTTTCTTTATCTTCTCAGCCAATTGATGACCCTCATAAAAGCTTAAATTCTAATTTAGAGGAAAGATTCGGTAAAGATTTGGGGTCTGAAAATGAAGTCGGTGGTGATGGTACGGTGGTTGTTACTACCACGGTAGTTGAAAAGACTGAAATTTCTGTTGTTAAGATGGTTCAAGAAGATAAAGATGAGATTTTGAAGAATGAACAAGGGGTTTCTGGTAATTTGGTTGATGGTGACGAGGGTATGAAGGTAAATTGCAGTGAGAATGGAACGTCTCTGGTTATGGATGCAGAGGGTTCCTTAGGTGGTGAAAATGGAAGTCAGGTGGAGCCCGTTTTCGAGGGCAATGCAGTTTCAGTTGATGAAAATGACAAAATCACCCCTGGGGATCCGATGGATTCCTCTTTATCGGGTGAGAAAGAGAAGAACGATGCAGAGATCTTTGAATTGAAAGAAGATACTAACAAGAATGATGAAGACGAAAAAGCCCTTGGGGATCCGATGGATGTCTGTTTATCAGGGAAGAAACAGGAAAAGAATGATGATCGGTTAGATATATTTGAATGGAATGAAGATGCAACCAATAATGATGAGAAAAACGGGGAAGACAATGACAAAAAAATAGCAGAAGACAAAGAAAAATATGATGAAGAACAAGACGAAAGTGAAGAAGAAGAAGAAGAACATGATTTTGTTGTTGGTGATTTTGTATGGGGTAAAATCAAGAGTCATCCATGGTGGCCTGGTCAAATATACGACCCATCTGATGCATCTGATTGTGCATCCACTTTGAAACGTAAAGGCCGACTTTTGGTGGCTTATTTTGGAGACAAGTCGTTTTCTTGGTGTCAACCGTCACAACTAAAACCGTTTATTGACCAGTATAAAAAAATGTCGGTTCAGAGTGACTCTAAGAAGTTTGTAAACGCAGTCCAGAAGGCTCTAGAAGAAGTTAGCCGGCTTGTGGAGGACGGGTTGTTGTGTAAATGTCAACCCGTTGACCGGGTTGAAAATGGCGGTGTGGTGAACAATGGGATTAAGGAGGGAGTGTGTGTTCCAAAAGGGAATACGATTAGGGTTTTAATGGATGGATTGCATCCGGTTGAGCTTCTTTCCAATTTGAAAGAATTTGCAAAAGTTGATCCTGGTACAAGACAGTTTGAGCTTGAACTCGAGCTTGCAGTACTGAAAAGCTGTTTGAGTGCATTTTATGGACAAAAAGGCGGTTACTTTCTGCCTAAATACAGTGAACCGAAGTGCATTGAAGGTCTTGAAGACGAAACAATAAGTGATTCTGATAAAAACGGGCCTTCAGAAAGCAATGAAAATGGTGATGATAAACTGTACCAAAGAAGGAAGAAGAAGAGTGTGGCTGAGTTGTTGGGTGAAGATGAGCCCAAAATCAAGAAAGCTAAAACTTCTAAAGATGGCGGTTCTAGCAAGACCAAAAGGAAGGCTTTGGTGGTGTCTGTATCGCCGGAAAGTGACCATGAAAGCGGCGGCAGTGGCGGTGGCGGTGGTGTTGAAGAAGGAACAATGTCACCACGCTATAGGAAGAGGAGTAAGTACCTTTCACCACCTTACTTAAGTCCAATCGGTGGTGCGACTCTTTCGAAGTTGGGTTCGGGTTCGTTTAAAGAACCAAAAAACGAGCCTGAAAAGGTTACTGAAATAGCGGCTAAACAACTTGATGATTCATTGAAGAAAAGCAGTGGGAAAAGAGCTAGTCAAAAGAGAAAGGTTCGCGAAGGGTCTGAATCAAAAGATTCTAAGAAGATGATTGATGGTGGTGTGAATGTGAACAAGGTGTTGCAGGGGCTGTTACGTGCTGCACTTGATCCAGCTTCTTTTGTGGAGAAGAATCTAACCGACTTCGTTTCGTCGTTCCGGAGCTCCATTTTTGAAAACGAGTCAACCCACCACAAGGAGGCTATTGATGTAAAGAAAGTTGGTTCACCGGTGAGCCTTGTCATAGAATTCCCACCTGAAGTTGCTCTGCCTACAAAGGCTGATCTTTTGAAAACTTATAAGAAGTTTGGGGAGCTGATTAAGAAGGAGACACAGATTGATGAGTCACGTGCTGTTGTGGTTTTTGGTAATAGTGAAGACGCAGATGCAGCTTTAGCCATGTCGCTGGAGAAAAAGCCGTTTGGAGACGTGAAGTATGGTGTTAGTGAAGGAATTGCATCATCTGTAAAGACGGTTTCACGGAAAGTGGGTGGTGAAGATGTGTCTGATCTTGTGTTCATTGAGGAGAAGATGGTGATAATGAATGAAATGGTGAAGAAGTGTGAAGATAGTGAAATGAGTGCAAATGTGAAGGCAAGCTTGGAGGAAGGTATAAAAGAGGTTCTTGAGAAGGTTGGTAAAATGAGGGGCAAGTGAGTTTGGTGTTTTCTTTTTGGTTGGTAGTACTAGTAATTAGCTTTTGGTTTTGGTTTTTAGAAGGATGGAAATAGATGCATCTTTTATGTTGTTATCTCGACTATGTTTATGCTTTTGCCATTGATGTGACTTAGCTATTTGTTTTCTTTTCTTTCGAGTTTTTTTATTTTTACTCCTGGAGGTTTGATAGCTTTAATACATCGTACAATAACTCTCCAAAATCAACCATGGAAAAGTTGCAAGTCAGGTACATATAAGACATTAATGTAGGTAGCAAACACTAGACACAATATTAAATGGTAATATAAACAACTAGTCATCTACAGGATCCTGGGGCGTCTCATCCGCACTGCGTTTGATTGTTACAACTGGGCATTCACAATGCTTCACACAAAATTCGCTCACGGTTCCCACAAATACCCTGTTCAGAGATAAAAAGAAAAACGTAAATGTGATGACATACCAATGAAGAAATAGTGATAGGGTGTGTCATCCACAAGTAAAACTATAAAAGGGTTTTTCATGCATGTGGCTACAAATAGGTGGTTTGGGTTGTGCTTTATGGTCAAATGGGTGAAGCTAGAAAATTTTATAAAAGGAAACATCTCAAATGGGCCAACATGTTGAAAGTTATTGAAATTTACCAAGTGTGCTAAATCACTCTTTAAAAAAACTTGACGTTATTTACTGTAGTTAAAACAGTTTTGTAATTATATTTAACTCATTAGTTATTTACAAAATGTCAAATTATTTGAAAATGCAACCAAGTTTCACTTCTTTACCAACCAATAATAAAGGTAAACAACCTTACTAATAAAGTGTCAACAAGCACCTTCTTTCTCAAAGTCAACTTTCTCCCTTTTTTTTACCAACTTATGCAACAAAGTGAATTTGTTATTGTATAATGACATGTCTATTCCAGTCATTTAATAACTTCAAACGTGAATATATTTAATGGAAAAAAAAAACAGAAATTTGTCTGCATTTTCAAGTCATCTGCCCTAAATAAATTTAATGAAGAGTATAAGAAAATCTATTGACCCGCTACTCACCCCATCTGACCTGCCCAATTTGTCAACCCCTAGTCATTTTGATTTTGGAAAATAACAGAAGTGATTCACATACCATTACATACGTACTTAGCTGCAGATTTATAGCTTTTTTTAGAAAAGTACAGTTTTTTGAAAGGGTAGTTCAGTGACTTAAATTAGAGGAGTTCAGTGACCAAATGATGATTTTGTAGACTTCCCAAAATAACTGAACATACTAAGAATGCAAAACATGATACCTCTGGAAGGGACCAAGACCCCTGTTTCCAACAACAAGGAGGTCTGGTTGGACTCTTTTAACCTCATGGCAGATTACTTCTTTTGGATCACCCTTCTTAATCCACCCTTCACAAGCAACCTATCACAGTTCACAATTAGCACATGCGTTTATTATGTCTCTCTGTGTGTGTAAGAGAGATAGAAAGAGAGAGAAAAACCCCGATTTCATGACTTCTCTTGACAAAATACTCGAGGAGATGAGATCCATTGATTTTGTCCTTACGATTGGCATCTCTAAAATCTTCTGGTGAAGCGTAGATACTATCAACATCATCAAAACCTACCACAACATAAATGAAGAAAAAAATCAGCTATTGTTGGTGTCATTCACAAGTCAGAACCACATTCAAATGAATAAGAGGGGCAAGTTATACAAGTAGATGTTCATAAGTAATTAATAAAGTATTATTCAGAGATATAGGAATAGCAATCAATCTTTTATTAAATTTATATTTCACAGAAGCTTATTACAAAAAAATAAAATAAAAATAAAGCTACTGCTATTAGGTTCTATTGAACAAAGGTGATTGTAAAGTTTGTTGAGTCAAACGCGCGCAAACAATAGACAATGATAAAAATTTGCTAAAAAGAAACACACAATTTTTACGTGGCTGGGCTGATCGGTTTGAGGGCCCTCGGACACCCTTTTCTTGGCGGCGGTTGGACCATCCTGCCAACAATAAGTCTCGACAACTCACAAAGTTATGTAGTGAATAAAATGAATCCTTAAGAAGCAGAAATAAGAAGAAACGACAAAGTGAGGAAAAATTCCCAAACACATTTACACCCAATAACACCTAAAAACAAATCTGTCTCCACATAAGCTAAACAAAATCTATTGCATTCATACAAAGACGTGAAAGAACAATGCCAATAAGTTTGTAAGTTGTGCACTGCAGCAACATTTACTCCCAATAAGCCCTAAAAATCAGGCTAACCAGTAGAAAATAACCTATTGCTCGCCAAATTCATTATTAACACCAATATAAGCTCCTAATTGCTCAGAATGCACTAAACAAGCAATCCCGGAACATGCCAGTTCATTACAAATTTATTCCGTTTGAAAAACAATATAAGCTACATACCACATAGAATCAAAGTTCAATGGACCTCTAACACTAACATGTCAGTATACAAATCGATACAACTCAAATTCTACACCAAAAGTTCCAAAACAAAATTCTATCTCGTGTCAACCCCTAACCTCGTGTCAAGGTTTCATATGCACAGTATAACACAAATTTGATACTAAAAGGTCAAATCTAAGTTTGATAAACGACTTAAAATAGCATACAAATCCAGAAAAAAAAAACTTAAATTATCAGGTAATTTTGATTAAAAAACATTTCAACAATCACTTGGCTTTCAATAGCAAATTACAGAGTAGAAAAACCCTAAATTGATTTCACAAACCCTAAATTCAGTGCACAGAGTAGATAATACAAACACGTAAAAACTGCATTATTACGCAGAATCAAAGTTTGATGAAACTGATTTCAGCATTCAAAACCACAAATATCAAAATCATCGCCTGCTTTGGATGCAAAATTATTATCAACTATACAAATCGCGTGGAATAGCAGCAAATCACACAACATAAAAACCTCCATCGCCTAAATTGATTTTACAAACCCTAACAGTAGTTCAGATCCCAAAGTATACTGTAAACATATGCAACCAAGAACATATAGAGGAAAAGGAATACCGTCTTCATCAGGAACTTGGACGTGGAGAAAGAGGAGCTTAAATCCAGTGGTATTTGAGCGAATGATCTTGTTCAAAGTCCATTCAAATGCAGATTTGCTACTGATTGAAGCATGTGGATATCCTTTGATGCTTGACTCGTTGACTCCCAACATTATCCGAGTCATCTCCGAGTCAACACTCCCCGTCGCCATGGTTTCGTTCTACTTCGGACTGGATCTCTCTGTACTTCCGTTTTTATGTTGTCTTCTTCTTCAAGGAGGTCTCTTAAGTGTCAATATCCGTGAACACATGTCACGTCTTGGGTATTTTGAGCAACAGGGCATGTGTCATTAAGTGAGTGGTTCCCGTAAGCAGACAAGGTGTTCCTGACCCACCCAAAAATAATTAATTAAGGGAGGTGATTGTATTTTCACAGAAAGTGTTACACGTGTAAACCTAAATACAAGATTATACACTTACTCTCTATGGAATTGGATTATTAAAATTCCATCCAGAGATATCAGGTTCAACTTTTTCGTAAGATGGGGTATTTCGGGTGACCGGTGCATCAGATATAGAACAAATTGGATCTGAGACTCGGAATTGAAATTTAATTAACTATATCTTGGAATTTGTTTTTGGTATAATACTAATGGTAGTGTTCGGTTCATTTTTACACAGTTTCTATCTATAGATCATTCTAATATTACATATGTAAACTAACAAATATGATGCAGACAACCAAATTCGGCTTCAATTACTATTTCAATTACCCGAACCGAACTCGTATTTTGTTAAACAATTCGGTTTTCGGATCTACTAATCCCTTGAAAATAGGTTTCGGGTCTAGATCCATCCGAGTCTATTCTAGACCCGATCCCGTCTGTAATCTAAGCAATATACTTCCATTTTGGAAAACTTCAAAATAAATGATATAATTTGATGATTACTTTATTTTGTAACTTTTAGTATATGAAATCACATTTTTATCTCATACCTAATCATAAAAATGATTATACCTTTCGCTTCAAAATGCATAAAATCAAGAGTGTATCATTTATTATGATACGGAGGAAGTATAAAGAATCCATGGGCAAAGATTAATCGGGATATTGATAATGAGAGATTAATATTACATCATGAAATTATTTTACACATTACACTATATTAATCTTATAGTAAATTGTACAAGCGTTCCAAAATAAGGGATGAACATCTACGATCATTTTATATATGTGGCTTAAATGTTTGATTTCACATATAGATAGACATTTTTTTATAACTGCTAACTAGATATTTTGTTTTCATTTTAACTATTGACCTATAAAAGTATATATCTATAAAAAAAAGTAGTTATAAAGGCAAAAACTATAACCAACACACATCTCATATAAACATTACATATTTGTAATGATATGTAATTTAACATATATGTAATATATTTATGATATTAGATCAAAATTATTCAAAATTGAATTCAAGTTTTATAATCTACAAAAGAAAAGGGAGTAAGTACCATTTATTGAAAAATCCTAGTTGAGAAAGAAATCGTAGGTGTATTACAAATCTAAACGTAAAAAGGAAACCTCTACTATTGTGGTTTGATACGATCATATTGGGTTGTTCATCATCCCTATAATACAAAAGATTCAAAAGTTACTGTTCACACAATATTATTAAAATATTATTTTGAAAAAGATGAGTGGATTAAGTGATAAAGATGGGTCGGCTATCATTGCAAAGAAATTATAAAGAGAGTAATGAAAACCATGAGATTTTGCTAAAGTGGCTGTAAATTGGTCCTTTGCTTGAATACCGTACTGCTTAGCTAGGGTAAATCATGGATGCCTAGAAAATTATTCTCCTGAGTTTACAATGTTTTTGTTAATACATAAAAAAATAAAGAAGTTAAAAGCAATCAAAATCGAATATCAATATCAACTTAAAAAATGTATATTTTAAACCCGCAGCAACACGCGGTTAATTTATTCCTTGTTAACTAAGAGTTACCATAACATGATTTATGTTGCTTCATGATGTTTTTAGACCCTTTTAAAGTTCAGACTATGTGTGATGTTAGTCGGGGCCGGCCCAATACGTTGGCGAGATGATGGGCTTAGGTAGCATAAATAAGTGGGCATAACTTAAGCTCATCTATGTATGTATATAACACAATACCAAAGTCTGAGAAAGAGGGCAATCGATGGCCTGGCGCCAGAAAATATCATATTCATCAATCGTCTGGAAAGCGCAATCGTCGACTAGAAATATGTGCGTTCGAATTAATCCACCAATAAAACTATTGGGTTTTGATCCTTGAAGTTCAATCGGGGACTAGAAACAGGTATGATTTTGATTTGGGTTATTAAATTGGTTGTATTCAATATTGGTATTTCAATTCTGATATTATTGCTTCTATAAGTAAATTCCGAATAGAAGTTTTTATAAGCACTTGGATACATTAAGAACCGTGCCAACAAGCCGTCGTCAGCCCACGTCGTAGGGTTTTTTTTGCCGTCGCCCCACGACGCCGTTGGCACGGCCGCGTCGTGGGTGACGTCGCCGGAGCTACGTCGGGGTGAAGACGCGGAGGAGAGAGCCGTCGTGGGAGAAGGTGGGGGCAGACGAACCAGCAAGGGAAGAGGAAGAGGGGAAAGGGGGTTTGGGTGTTAGCAAGGGAAGAGGAAGAGGGGAAAGGGGGTTTGGGTGTTGTACTTCCTGCTTCATAACTTGTACTATTTTACATTTTTTTAACAAAAAAATGTTTTTTTCTCTTTTTTTTTTAATTTTCTTTTTAATTTTAAATGTTTTAATATATCTGTATTAACAACAAAAATATATTACTTTTTTTTTTCAAAAAAAAATAAGTTTCTTTTTTATTTTTTAAATTTTAATAAATGTAATTTTTTAATTTAATATCTTTAAAACAAAAAAATTCGAAATGTATTTTTAAATTAATGTAATGTATTTTTTTTATAATTATTTAATTAATAAAAAATGATGATGTGGAAAGGATGGGTTTAGTGATGGGTTAGTGATGAGTATGGTTGGCACGACCGTGTCAGTAGCGTGTCAGTAAGGATGTGCTGACGTGGCGCTACTGACGGGTTTACTGACGCCCAACTGTTGGGAGAGGCCTAAGAATCCATTTAATCCTATGTTGATTGTGTGTCAGTTCCATTTGAAGTGATTGGCAGTTTAAATAATTGCATAATGGAAGGGAAAGCTTTTTCCATTTAGCAAAGGGAGCTGATTCGTACAGAGCGATTTTTGGTCATGGAGAGCAATTTTAAATTAGAAGACAATAATACCCTTCATCCCTTCTACAGTTTTACTAATATTTTACCCTACCCCAGCCAGTAAACCCCTTTCGTCCCAAAAACGTGCCCAAAAACGTGTGTGCCCACCTCATCGTTTCTCTTGCTTGGTTGATGCAATAATGTTTCATGCTAAGGCTGCTGGTTGCAGCTACATGTCGACAATCTATACAACATTTAGACATGTAAGAGATCGAGTACATACAATCAATTGTGGAATTAGAATCACCACCAGTTTGACCTTCAAAACCTAAAGCTACCTAACGCAACCCTGTTGTGTAACCATGCCATCTCCAAATCAACAACTTTGATTTTCCGAATTCCTCCATTTGCATCGATCAAATGTATCGAGAAACCTTGCAATCTGTAACGATATTTTGACGATTGTGGACATTTTATTGCAGATTGTTGAATCGGAAAACGAAACCGGGGAAAATAGTTTTAACTTTCTAATTGGTGAAGTGAGATTGAAACAGAGCTTGCAGCCGAGATAACGAGGGAGGATTTTACCACTGTAATTACGAAGGAATTTGATGGTTCCGGTGGTGTGGAGTTTAAGGGAGCTAATAAGAGTAATTGTTTAACCAAAATAGAAATTATGTGTTGCCATTTGAGAGTTTATAAAATGATTTGGCGTAGATGGAGTTGGGGCTATATTGTCTTGTTTGTCTGCATCATCGGCTACGGCAACAATAGGGAAATACCAAGCTAAAGAGACGATGAGGTGGGAAAGTAACTTTTGGTAAGAAAGAGTTTTAATAGGAAGGGTAATATTGTGAAAGAGAAGAAGGGTGCAATTGTCATTTTAATATAAATTGCTCTATATGACTAATATGTGCTCTGTACGAATCAGTACCCTTTAGCAAATGATGCAACCTGTTGCCAAATGCCAAGTTCTATTGCATCACACGAACTTTTGGGAAAATAATAGTGCCATTCATGGAAATTAAGGCTGCTATTTACATTTGTTGGGTTGAGACTATAATTTGTATTTGTTTTAAAACCACCATTTTTCCCATAGTTTTTTCAGTTGATGTTGTAGTTTGGGTAATTTCGAAACTTAAACATTTGAAGTTATATCTTCGAAATACGATGACATAAGAAAGATTGAACAATTTAGCAACTTTGTGTTTTAGGTAGTTTGTAATTTTTAATGTAACGGTTTGAACTTTTAAGTACAAATTATGTTACCTTTTTGCTTATACATTTATGTTACATATCTAGTTTCTGCATAATTATATTCATACTTGGGCATTAGTAGCCCATATAACTCCTGAACGAAAGCGGGTGAGAACTCCCTTTTACCAGGCTGAGGTCAGTCCACCGCGTGTCTGTCTTCCACTTCTCCCGGAGTATGAAAGCTCATTGGACCGGTCCTGATGTCGCCCCCCCCCCCCCCCCCCCACCCAGACGCATCCCCCTCTATATGAACTCCGACCGACTGATCGTCTTTCAATTTTTGGCTTGTTTTGGTCGTTCGGTGACCAAACTTTTGTGAGAGAGTGGTTTGATTCTTTGTTCCCCCACCCTTTTTTAGTTTGATGAATGTGTTTGATCAACACTACGGACATTTGGTCACGTGTTTGATCGTAGAAAATAAAATTGAAGTGATGACAGTGGTAACCACAGTTGTGTTTTGTCACTATTACTACCAACCTCGATTTATATTCATAGGTTATGTCTCTACTGGTTTTATGTTTGTTTCTTATTAATGACGTTATTTTGGTTGTAATTAAAAGACGAAACAAAATTTACCCCAAAATGAATAGTACAAGTAAATTGGAAGATAGAAGAGACAGAGTGACGCAAGAGTGGGATTGTACAATTTAATGAAAGCATTGTGCGGGACAGTGAAACATTCTCCCTATACCAAATTCACCATCTCCATCACCCAAATAGCTACCAGACAACACCTTGCCTATTTTCAACCTATATAACAAAATTTGACAATATACAATTTGTACTGCATCATGTACAAGTTTCTGTAACATAATGCAACCCAATAATATTGTCTTTTTTGGTTACTCAAGAGACTGAATTCCGGTGAAGGAAACTCTGCCAAAACCCAGTTGATCAATTTTATACAATTCTAACCAAACTTTTTCTGCTTCAAACCTTGCACTGTACTCGTCTTTTTCCTCTTGTTCTTCAATCACATTCAAAATTTCAGACTTCCTATCAACCCCCTCATCTTTTCTTGATATTACATTTCGGCCCTTTAACTTTTCATCGTTTTTTAACTTCTTTTTCTTTTTATTACCCAAACCCAAACACTTTCTCCCTATCATCCATGGAAGTTTGAGAAAAGTGAGGGTGAAGATGTTGACGACGGCGCATGGGCAGCAACAGACGGCAATACAGTCGGCGATTACTCCGGCAGTGCATGACCGGCAGGACTTGCCGGAGCAGCCTACGTCTGGATCTCCTGGTCCGGCTTCGTCAACTGGGTACCGATGGTTTCTTCTGGTGATCTCGGCGCCGGCGGTTGTGCTACGTGACGGAAGTTCACATGGGCAATTGTTTACTTCCCTGCCCATCGGTGGACTGTGGTGTCACCGGCAGCTGCTAACCGGAGCTGCAAAGTACAAAAAAACTCGCGTTTTCAGTTTCCACTCTCTAAATTATTGTAATCTGTATCTACTTACTGCATTATACACACAATGCCTCTCTCTCTAGAAGTGAAAGTTTGTGTGTTTTATGCAGAAGACGAGTACAAGCAAAAGGTGTTGTGTTGTCGAAGTGGGTTTATGTTGGCTTTCTTTTGATGTACTCCGTATAAAAAGTTAAAACTTTTGAAGCATTTTCTCCATGCAATTTTGATTCTTGCATTTTCAAAGGGGGATTCATGAAGACTATGAAATTAAATAATCTGAATGTTTAAGTTATCCCAGATGAATATCACCATCACGCACCCTACACATATGTGACTGTCACGCTCTCTAGTTCTTAGTTTTGAAAATTCAAAAAAATAAAATAACCTATACCTTTCTTTTAAAATCAGACGGGGTATTAGTTTTTTAATAGAGTTGAATCAATTAAAATAAGTCTGAGAATCCTATGCTTTAATTTTTTAACATATTAAATTGAAGATACAGAGGTATTCAAAGCTACAATTACCGAAGAAAAAGTTCCATATTAAAAAATTAATATGATGCACACAATTTTGTGGCAACCAACGAATTGGCGTAGTATTGTGCAAATTTATTTTTCTTTTCATGGCACAAATTTGCACGCACAACTGCACAAGTAATAACGGTATATGATTTTAAATAAGAAAAGTTAATCTATTCGTCTTAGAAAAACATTTGAATGTGTAACAATACGATTATGGCCTAACATTATTTAGTGTTAAGATATTTATAAATTTGCGAATTCAAATTCTGTTAATGTAAATTTAAGAAGTATGTGTATTAGCCATTTAAAACGAATTTGGACTTGTTATTTATATAAGATTTTATAGAAAACTTTCTTTTTTATTAAAAATACTTGTAAATATCAAAATGACAAAGATTTTCGGTATTAACTAAAGTAAAATACCCAAGGCTTGTAGCCTAGTGGTATCCAAGGAGGATTTAAGGTGTTGCCTATGACCTATTGGTCATGGGTTCAAGTCCCGTCGTGGACTAAAAAGGTGGAAGGTTCGAGGGAAGGCATACTGCCCCTTGTGGATGTCACTGTCTAGGCTCGAACCACTAACTTACTAACTTGCCGTTCAAAAAAAAAAAAAAAAAAAAAAAAAAAAAAAAAACTAAAGTAAAATAAACTATGGTTTTTTAATGTATATACATGATTTAACTAATTATACGACTGTAACTTACACACTCGCTCGAGCTGAAGGAAAGTTGTTAACCTCATAAAACCACTAACTGAAAGCTTGAAATACAAACATAAAGATTCAGAAACAAGCAATTAATTTTACACTAATCAAGTATTATTTAAAACAAATAATAAATACTAAAATTGAAAATTGCAGGGGTTAAAGGCTCTTATCAATATTTTCTTTTGGATTATTAGTTTAACTTTTAAGATGGTATTCGGTTATGTGGTCGACTTGTCAAACCATCGTAAAGATATTAGACTAGTAGTAATGGTGGCCATAATCATCGTGACTGCCGTCTCAAATCTCAATATTATTTTAGTTTTCTTTCTTTCAGACCAAATATATGACCACTTAATGGTGAAGTGGGCGCGTTATGCAAGAAATGAATTAAATCTAGAAATTTTGAAGGGCCAGTAGCTTACACAATCATCTTAGATAATAAAGGATGTTTACCCAATTTGGGAACCCGACGGTTTTGGAAGCTGTTAGATCATCAAGTTAATAACCCTTAACCCAACTAGATAAGGGGTAAATATGTATGTGTAAAGGGGTGAATTTGAGAGGGAAAGACAAATGACATATGAAACGAGACAGAAACCAAATTAGTGAAACTATTTCCTGCAGTGGTATGTCGTGTTGTAAACTCATCACTTCATGTGTTCCATCTTATTTAAGCTTTACTACATATCACATGTGCTTCCTTTACCCCTCCCTGTCTTTTCTTCCTCTCATCTTTAAATCCTTTCTTGATTTGCCAATGCATATAAAACTCCACTTTTTTTTTCATTTCTAATCCACCAAATTAAACTTATTGTGGTTAATCTTCTTTTAACGTTCAGATTTTTTGTATCTTTCTTGTAACCGTTTCTTGAAACTTTGTTTAAAAGTGAGAGAACAAGAATTCGTTTGTCGTTTTTAGATTTTCTTACATATCAACCTAATGGACACTTGTCAAATATATGCTAGATTAATTTGTAAGACCTCTATCAACAATACTCTATTTTTTCTTATAAGTGTTAAATCAACACTTATAAACTGTCGATACACCAGTTAACATGTGTTCGGGAACGCACTAAATATTTTCATTAGACACATGGATTAATGTCAATCAAGTTGATTTTTATTTATTTTCCTGTTAAGATAGGATTATATCTCTTGGCAGCAATCTATTAAAAATCCGTACATGCATTGTTTTTGGAAAGTACAATTACGAAAGGGGGAGGGACCAATGTATTGACTAGATTAAAGCAAAAACCAGAATCAAAAAAGCAATTCAAATGATTCCTGAATGTCACTAACAGTTGGAATATAGAAGGATTCCTTCAAGTTTATGTAGATTTATTAGAATTTGAGCAAGTATAAACAGGTTCTTGTCCATGTACAATGTAATTAAAAAACTTTCAGAATTTAAATGTATTACTTTCGAAAGAGAAATTTATTGGCCAAAATTGATCAACTGTTTAACAAATTATCCACTAAAAGGGCCGAATCTTTTTATTTAATTTTATTGTGAAAAGGTTAAAAAAAGTCAAAGAAAAACGGTCAAAGCTCTACTCCACTTTAATCCACTATTTACAGCATTTTCATTGCGCTTAATAAGTGAAAAGTAAGAAATTCGTAAGAACTTTTCGTACTTTCTCTGCATGCGAGTGAATGCTTGACGCACAGTAGATGAACTAAAACAGGTGAAAATATCAGAAAAATGTGAAATAGTGTCATTTTCATTTACTTTATCTTTTGTTAAATGAGAAACAAAATCAACACAAAAACGTCATTTTCTCCCCATTTATGATCAAAATCATCTAGAATCGAACAAATTAATACCATACGATCAAGCAACGATTATCAACAAATGGTGTCATTTTCATTTACTTTTTCTTTTGTTGAACGATTATCAACAAACACACAAAATAGACGATGATTTGAGACGTGACGAATGATCGAAGTATATAACAGGCAAAATAACAAATCGAGAATAAACATCAAACAAATTACCTCATACAGTCGCCAATTGAATAAAATCGGCAACCAATCAAGCGTTCATCACTTAATAATCGTCAAATTGAACGCCTGTAGCCCTCGCACAAGTGAATCTGACTCTTAGTTAGTAGACAGATTGTCGTAATCTGCAGAATGAGATGCCAAGCGGCTCGATCTCTTACTTGAAATCGAGAGTTCAAACTAATGATGCTATTGATCTGTCGTAAAGAAAAATATATAATCAATCAATTACACACACATGTATGAATCTCTCGTTAACTGTGTGTCTGGGAGTTTGGGCGGTTTATGGAGGAGATGCAATGTTTTTTTTAGTTAAATATTTAACAGTATATTATAAATTTCAATACAATTAACTTTTTTATATAGGGCGTATAAATTTAAAAAGGAGAAAGTTGGGGGAGAGAAAGTTGTGGTTGGGTGGACTTTGATTTTGATATAAAGTAAAGTTTAAAATTTATAAACAAATATTTTTTTATGAATTCCGCTAATTATTAGGGTAATGGTTAATGGGAAAAAAAAGTTTAAATTTGTTGTACATAAATCATAAAAAAAACCATCTCATGCATTTCACTAACTATCTTAAGTTAGATATGTTTTCAAACTTGTACATTATTATTCTTAACTATTACCTTAAGGGCAATCATTAGCAAGATATTTTTTTATATATAAATACATTTAGTGAAACAGGGTGGGTTACGATAGAATCAAAAATTGTTGATGAATGTGAGGATAATTTTTAATCATTTAAATTTTTTGGATAATTGTCAGAAATTTTGGATATTTATGTGGAAACATTTTTTGATAATGATCCAAAATTTATAATAATGGTCTAATTTTTTAAAATTATTAATTGACAAATTGTCCTTACATGTATCACCAAAAATTGAGTACTCACTCGATCTCATTTCTAGTGAAAGATATACTATACACGATTCGCGACGGATTTTCAAAAATACATATCATATCTCTAAACCAACATATTTAATACACTGCATTTTATTAAAAAAAATATATTTATGGAGTGTTATATCTAATGTAATGATAATCTAGTAAGTGTAAGTATTTGATCATCATGGTTCATATTTGAAAATGCAGCTAAATAGAATATGAAGATACGTGTTAGATAAATCAAACGATAATAATACAATATAGGAATATGCTAGGGGTGAGCATTTGGACCGAAAAAACCGAACCGAACCGAAAACCGACCGAAACCGAACCGAACCAAAACCGATAACATGTTATCGGTTCGGTTTCGGTTTTGAAAATTCATCGTTATCGGTTATCGGTTCTATCGGTTCGGTTCGGTCCGGTTTTCGGAAAAGGATGAACATTTGGCCTAAAATAACCGAGCCGAACCGAAAACCGACCGAAACCGAACCGAACCAAAACCGATAACATGTTATCGGTTCGGTTTCGGTTTTGAAAATTCATCGTTATCGGTTATCGGTTCTATCGGTTCGGTTCGGTTCGGTTCGGTTTTGGCCCGATAAGCACCCCTAGAATATGCTAATGACAGCCCTTAGGGTTGTCATTAAGAAGACAAAATACACAAAAGACAACCCCCTGAATTTTAGGAGTATTACTTTTTTAATCAATGTACAAGCTTTTTATGAATGTTAGTGACATCCCTAAGAGCTGTCATTAGCAAAACCCTATAATATAGCATTGTTAAAAATTCAATTTTTGTAATAAAATATCTAAACAAGCATGGAAACTATTATGGAGTGTTATATTAAAAGACAAATATCATAATAAAATAGGACCACAAGTGAGATATTTTATCATACTAGCAGGGTACCCGCGCAATGCGGCGGCGGGTACCCTGAAATTATATTTTGTGGCGGCGATATTGATGGTAGTGGCAATAGTGATGGTGCTGACTGGTAGTGCGTAATGATGATGGGTCATGGTGATAGTAGTGACAGCTGGGGGTGGTACGTAATAATGATGGGTGGCGGGTGATGGTGAGTGGTGGCGGCGGCAACGGCGGATGATGGTGAGTGGTGGTAATGGGCAGTGATGGTGAATTGGTGAGTGGTGGTGGTAGTGAGTGATGATCAATATAATGATATGAGTTTAATATTAGTAAAGATAATAAGGTAGAACTCTTTGTTTAAAACATGAAGATAACATATTCAAGTCCTGTGATATCAAAATTTTCAAAACGTAAATATGTTTCAAAATAACAAATGCTTTGAATGAAATACAGCAAGAAAGCCTCATCAACTACCTCATATTACGATAAAGTTCTACTCAACAAGTGTATTAGTTAGTCTCTCAAATACTCAAATTTAAACACCAATAATTCAATAACTCATATTGCTAGTGATAGATTGATCTGCGTTTGAAAATGGACACCCCTAATTAGCCATCTAATTTTCCATTGTTGAAGGCCATTCATTCTCACTCTAATTTTCGCACTTCCACTCCCTTTGTTGAAACAGTTTCTTTATGCAGTCTTTACTGAGTGTAGTAAGACTGCATAAAGAAACTGCATACTGAAAATGTTAACCTGATATTGACAATGTGAATTGAAACAACAAAACCGATAGCCTAGGAACCAAACAAAAACCCTAAAAAGGAAAAAATAAATAAATAAATAGATAGAGCGATAAAGATATAATGATTTACAAAACTAATATTTTATATATACATATTTTTCAATAATTGTTATTAAAGGATTAAAACATGTAAAAAAAAATTCAAAAGTTAAAGAGAAAGACATACCATATGTGACCTAGATAAATTGGTATTTAGATGCACTTTTGCTACTTCTTATAATATACTCTCATATGAACGAGCAGTCATTTAAAACATAAAACCACCTAATGGTTAACCAAATCTGAAATATTAAACTACTCAAATCACGCACAACAGATCCCATTACCAACCGCTTCTATTAATCGAAATGTCCAATCTCCTTCACTGTATGGGTTAAAGTAGACCAATAATAATATTTTTATATGCGTTATTCACTGTCCAAAACATGTTAAGTATTTCAAAATATGCACACTCAAACAATTCATATTCATTTGGATAGGATTTAAGGATTACTAACCTTGACTGGCATAAGAATCTCCAGTATCAAATAACAACCAACCATCATAACCTTCCCCGGAGCAGAAGCAACCCTAGAAAAAATAATCAAATTTCTATCTCAAATTATTACCTGTAGAGTAGCAGCCCAAACGATTATTATCAACCGACTACATTATAAGATTGTAAGAAACATGTTAGAGAAAAAACCTTGCTTTTGGTGAATGAAGACAATATTGAAATAAGTACCTGTAGCATAGTGTGAAAAAGATACACCACGTAACAAAATTTAAAAAACATAATTAATAATTAAATTTATTACCTAAATTTTAGTTTCATATAACCATTTGACAGTTGCAATAAGCTCAGTAGCAGGAGTTGTGTCTTCACACGGAACATGCAGCACCTGAGTTAGGAGGTTTGAACATCCTTCTGGAAGATCATTAATTATTTTGAGTATATATGAAGCAACTTTGCATATGCTATCTTTCATTTTGCTAATTTGTCTAGTTTAACAAATGCAGTGCATATATTAGTAATAGAACAACTAAAAAGCGTAGAAATATCACCATTACAAACTCCACAAATGCAATACGAGATGAATGATGATAATCTCCAAGAAATGTTAAGCATTAAACGGGCCAATGAAAATTTATTATAATATTATTCAAAATTTCAGATGGCAACAATTTTTTGTAGATATGGGCAGTTGTAAATCTTTCCACAAAACGATTGAAAAAAGTTTGACACTTTGACAATTTCCTAAGTGATCTGTTTAAATAAAAAAATATAAATAATAATAATAATAATAAAAGAATTTAAATTACCTTTTCAACAATGTCGGTACAATGAATCGTTGTTGAACACATTTCACTTTCATCCTCATAATAAACATGAGAAAAAAAAATTAGAACAGAGAGAGCATTAATGTAAATACATACTTGATTCCAGTTATGGAAAAGAATTTACCTTGGGTTAAACAAATTTAAAATTTACCGGTGCAATTGCAGTTTTTATAGGAAGAACCCTAACTGGGTAGTACCGAACACTGCTCCAGTAAGACTTAATTCATTGTTTGCACCTTCTGCGAGTAAAATATAGAAACGCTGGTGATAATAAAAGAACATATTTGCATACCTTCATCAGTAAAATCGATACAGACAAAACGAAGAACAGAATTAGGGTTACCACATACACGACAATCAACAACCTTTATGCAAATAAGAAATCAAACGACGGGAGGGATGGGACGGAGTTGTTGGTTAGTGATCGGAGAAGATTCTAGTTCGATAGAAGCGTCTAAAATTGATTGTCAGCGTTTTCATCGAGGGTATTAGGTTAATTCATATTTCAAATGGGAGTAAATCGGGGACGTGAAAAGGAACAATGAATTTCAATCTCGAGTGTGTACAGGTAAGAAACCGTTCAATAAGAGAATACAAAGGGACGGTAATGAATTCGAGGAGGCGTGGTGTTAAAAGGAAATTTGAACAACTGGTGAGGGTTTTTGAGGCAGGTAAGACCACCATAAGTGTGTTACATTTATTCATTTCCAAAAATTCGATATCCAAACGTGCAGTGCAGTTGGTTAGCACGTTTGTGTATTGTTCTAATGGTCTAGAGTTCGAATCTTTTTCAGCGCATAGTTTTTAAAACCCAGTTCAAGACAAAAATGGAAAGATTTTGGCTGAATTTTCAAAATATTATTTAGGGAAAGGTCCTAAATGCATTATAGATAGTAGAGATATAAACCAAACCAAATTAAGAGAAACATATGTTGTGTCTATTTCAATTCATTCCATTTTTCAATCAGGTAATACTTGTGTCAATGATGCAAGGTTAGTATTTACACAGCCTTTTTATCCAAACACTGATGATTAATAATGTGTACCAGAAATATCCTAAAAATAATTGAGGTCCGTTAATTCTAATCGGGTATTTTAAATTAGTTAAATATGTGAATCTCAATGTTGTGGTTGTCTTTAACTTACTAATATAATTTATAGATTTCCTTTTTGAAATATATGAAAACGACTTCGGAAGAATGACTCGTCTATTGTTTTTTATGATGAGAAAATGATGTGTACAACATACGAGTTAGGTACAACTTTATAAATTAGTTCTTGGTAGTCTTGCACCTAAGGCTTGTGGTATTGAATATTAATCAGGTTAAAACCCGCGCGATGCGGCGGGCTGCGAACTATATATTCCTGGGGATTAAAAGTCCATTGGTTACATATTTTCATAACGAATATAATACATAAGCATGAAAACTGTGTATAAAATAGAGGTAACACGATAAACCTAATTAAGTATATAAACAAGGAAAAAATGTCGGTTTATGCATGTTACTCATCATGTGTAAACTCCATCGAGATTAAAAGATTTTGCTGGAGCTACCAATACACTTGTATTGTCACGTGAAATTCGTCTTGAAAGGGCAACGTAAAGTTGCCCATGCGAGAACACCGATTCCGGCAGATAAACGCCCATGTTTAGAATTGTTTGTCCTTGGGCTTTGTTGATTGTCATCGCAAACATTGGAGAAAACTATTTCTAGAAAACATGGAGAAAAATTCATTGAGTCTTCTCATCTAGTAACATTCATCATACCTTACGCGGTGATTTTGGCTCTGACTTAAACCTTGACCTTGAGTTCGATCTTGATTTGTATCTGGATATGCACAAACATTGGAGGACAATGGTCACTAGTAACTTGGTTTGGGGTGCAAGAGTTTTAGTTATTATTGCCTAAAATAAAACCGAAGTCCGCAGTAACTTTGTGTTTCTTAATGGAATTTCATGTCCTCTTTTCTATGGTTTGTCATCTCAGATACTTGTTAAATAAATCGACAAAATAATCACTTGTAAACTGTGAACATTAGTTGGACCATGGATAGTAAATGAATGGACGATGGTCTTTGTATGACCTTAAACCCATTTGACCATTTCCCTTTTTAGTTAAAATTGTTGGCTTAACCCTTTTAAAATATTATAGATAAAACATGAATCGTCTATTAGTAAACAATTTGATTACAATACCTTGAGGGCTTCACATGAGATGTTGATCTGGACCTAGATCGTGCCACATATATTTCTGTAGAAAAGACATCATTTTCTACAAATATAATAATTAAAATAAATAAATAAATGCAAGTAAAGTATTAAAAGTTAAGCTGAAAATGAATTTGTTGATATCAATTTTGAATTAGAATAAGAAGTAATATAGTAAAAAGAATGCATTTCACCAAGTTGCAACATATTTCATGTCCTCATAATTGGTATAGTCAACAAGACCACATGTACCTAGATATCAATTTTTATTTAGAATAAGAAGAAAATGGTAGCTAATATGTTTGGGCTAAACATATAGATTTTTCATAAAAGTCAAAATTGCATTGAGAGAATGAGCAATTAAAATTGCCTTATTGAGCAAATTTACGGAGCATGAGCCTGCATCTCCTTCCTAAAGATAAATCATTATTAGGAATGGTGAGATATTATACATATAAATATACCGAGTTTTATTATCACATTGTATATACAGTACCTCTTTTATAGCACATGTTGTAGCATTAAGAATCTTGCAATGTTTCTGGCACATTCAACAATCAATATATACGTCTATTACATCCTCTATTTCTCGATCATAACTTGACATTCTGCTTTAGCTTCCTGGTATATAATTACAGTTAATTTACACCAACACTAAAAACTATTTAGTTCAAATCATATAAAGTTGAAAGAAATCATATAAAAGGCACAGTTACTTGAGATAACATGATTTGTTCACTTCTAAATCATAATCAACAAAAGAAGATAACAAAATAACATTAGGGGGAGAAAAAGAATACTCTCTTCTCAATTGACCAACTTCAGATTATATGTGCTAACCGGTAAATATGCAAGCAACTATTTTACTTTGTAACAAAGTACATCTTGGAAATAGTTTATCAGCAATGTCAAAATTCAATTCTTGTAATTCTCTTTTTAAATAAAGTAACTGCATATATAAAAAATATATAGTATTTGGATAATATAATGAGACAAAGGGTTTTTGGAGATAAAATAAGCCTTTATACAAGTCTCATGTTGCAAAAGTTAATAGATGAGAAGACTGATCCAAATCATTGCTTCTACCAAACGGTGGATACCTGAAAAAATTATGAAAACTCAGTGTTGGTGAATCTGCCAAAAAAAAGTGATGTTAGTGAATTTGTTCAAGGTTTAAATGTAACATCCTGAGACCCGGCCTAGAATTTTGAAGTACTTTCGGTAAGTAAATTTATTTGTTTATTGATTTATATAATTTATTTGATTTAATTATATTTAATTGTATTTTTAACCATGGGTTAAAATTAGTAAAACTGAGATATTTAAATATTAAAATGATGTTTACATATTTGGGTTCACTTCTGAACCGGTGTTCCAAAAATATCTTCGTTGTTAAAATTGGAGTTAGCTAGGTCTAAATTAATTATCTGCGAATCTAATATTCTGTATTTTATACTGTGGTTAATTGATGGTGGGCTTTTATTATTGTTTTGTTGGACACGTGTGTAGGAGGTGTCAAAACCTCCTACTTTGCCCTTTCTCTTGCCTGGCTCGACATAAACACACACACATACACATTCTTGAAGTTTTCTTCCCAAATTGAAGATTGTTGCTTGATTAATTGCCTCCTCTTTGTGATTTTCGGAATTAGAAGCAAGACTAGGTATGTTTTCCTTCTTCTTAAGCTAGGGTTCATAGCCTTGATGATATGAAGAACTAGGGTTTTTCTTGTTGGTGGGTTATCCTTGAATCTTGATTAGAATTCGAAATTGTTAGAGAATCTTGTGTTTAATTGTGTTCTTGCAAGTTATATGTGTTTTATGATTAGTTGTAGCCCACTTGGTGAAGCTTCCATGAAAGCTCCATCAATGGAGTTCTTGGGAAGAAGGTGGTCTTTTCCCAAATTGATGAAAATATGTAATTTGGTGTACTTGAAGTTTTGTTAGACTAAAACAATTCATGCTCGATTGATAATTGATAATGTGGAACTTGTTAGTTGAACTTGTTATGAATTGGCAATTGTTAGTAGTGTTTGGCTAGAATAGAATTTAGTTATAAACTAGTTAAATTCATGAATTGTTGACTTTGGTCAAACCTGGAAGTTAGTCATAAGCTTGTATGACTTGTAATCTTTAATTATCTAATTCATAGCATTAATGTGCTAGTTGTTTAATTGGGATGTTGGATTATGATAGTTTGGGTTTTGACCCGTATGGTTGTCAATTTGTGCAAATTGACCTAAATAAGGTCAAAGTTGGTTAAACTTGCAATTGGATGCAAGTAACTTGTTAGTATGTGATTTTGTAGTTAAGTTGGTAGCTTAACTCGTTGGAAGGTGTTGTTTGTATACCCGATTCATTATTCTCGTTTTGACCCGTTTGGGCTTAAAGTATAACTTGGATTAAGTGCATAATGAATTAACTAGATGAAATGCTAGAATTTGGTAATTGCTTTGTGAGGAAGAACAAGTAATTAGTTGCAAGTATTGTGTAAAGATGTCATTTTAAACTTATAGCATACTTGTTACAAAATTGGTGATTTCGGGTAACTAATTCGGTGTTCGTTTTGTACAGGAAAAGGGAAGGAGCCTCAGTAATATAAGATTACTAAGCTCGACACGAAAAGGAAGCTAAGGTGAGTGGATTTAACCTTCCTTCTTGTGTAAATTGCAAAAATTATGGAATGGTAGAGTTACATGAAAAATTGCAGGATTTTGGCTGATCTGGGAAGATAGCGGCGCTATCTTTAAGATAGCGGCGCTATCTTGGCTGGTTTTGGGAAAAATCGAACAGAAACTCGAAATAGCAGATGCTATCTCAAAATAGCGACGCTATCTAAGATAGCGACGCTATTTTGGCTGATTTTTGGGAAAATGCATTTTTTTGACATTTTTTGATTTTCCGAGGTGCCATTAATTGTGGGATTGTTAATGGTAGTATGTGCACATGTTTTTTTTAGAGGTTAGCTATAGTGGGTTTTGGCTACACTTCGTTACTATTGGATGGGGGCGATAGGACTCCTTCGAATTCGTTACGTAAGGAGGGATCACCGTGCCAATAGTAAATGAGCCATCGGTAGACTGTTGTTGGGCCGACAACAGTCGAAGGTCCTCGCCCAACCGCCGGTCCTCTCATAACGTCCAATTGCTTGTGGAAGCTTGGACGGGTTTTCCCGATTGATTTCTCTTGGTTTCTAATTTGTTGTGGCTATGCAAATTGATGTTTATTTCTATTTACTTAGCTTTGTGCTAATCCCTCATTTGTTGACTCTTTTCAGGTTGTGGATTTGGCTTGACTAGAGTCGGGTTTTGGAAGTCTGACCGTACTCTGATTTTGTAAACCGGGTCGAGCCTGTTTTTAGTAACACCTTTAAATGTTTTATATATTTAGGTTAATATGTAAATGGCTTTTATGATATGTAATAATTAGGATTTATAGTTTTCTTAAATCGCTTCCGTATGCATATTTAAAAAAAAATGGCTCTAAGATTGTGGTGTTACATTAACTAAATCACATTAAATGGAAATGTAAACACAATAAATCAAATTTCGAAAACCAAAATTTGAAATGATGTTAGTGAATATGTTCCACGTTTAACAAATCACATCAAATCAAAATACAATAGATCAAATTACAAAAATCTAAACTCGAATTAAATGAAGATCATAGTAGAATTAGTGATTTACAAACCTATGAAGAAAATCTTCACTCGAATCAGCGATCAATACCTTCGTCGAGTTCTGCAACCAATAGTGAGTAGAAAGATTGCGGGATCTGGATTTGGGTTTTATAGAACTACAGTTGAATGACCCTTGTGAGGTTCAAAAAGAAAAGAAACGGTTTATAAATATTTAATTGAGAATTGAAGTCACATAATGGCAATTAATGCTTTTGGGGGAATATTAAAAGTATAAAAATAAATGGGTTTTTTAAGTGCAGCGAATAGTCTATTTTGGGCTACATTAAAACGAATGATAATGGTATAATTACGTTGAGCATCAAAAGGATAACAAAAAACCACATGGCCGAGTGGTTAGATCGTTGCTTGGACTCCATCACGTCTTGGGTTCGAAACTCGGCTGAAGCACTTTTAAAATTTTGATTTTAAAGGGTGTTTGGACATTGCTAAAAATGGAAGTGTTGAAAATTCAGACATCCAGTTTTAGAAATGTCAAGCACTCATTTATAAGTAGTATGGATATAAGGTGTTGAACATAAATTATAAGTAATAAATTCAAATCTCATCGTTGATAAAAAAGAAATTAATTATGTTCCTTTTTTTAAATAAAAAATTCTTGGTGGACTTGCCTTATTCTAACGGTAAGGTTAAAAGGATTAAACATGCAACAAAACCGTAAATAAAGGAATTAGTTTAGAACTTTAAAGGAAAAAAAAAAACCAAAGTTGTAATAAGTGTTACTTATAACAGGATCATTCAAGGTTTTGGCGCCGCCAAGGCGTGAGGCGCGGCGTCGACGTTACGAAACAGACCATGGCGGCTAGGCTAGGCGTGGCGTGAGATAAGGCGTGATAAGGCGCGATAAGGCGCGCCTTATGGCGAGTTTTCTTGAAGGCGGCTGTGAAAAATGAATTTTTTTAAAAAAAATGATAAAATATATAATTATAAATTTAGTTGTAGTATTTTTTATGAGCTTTATATATGAATTGTTATATAGATCAATAGATCTATATAATTTTTTTAATTTAATATACGTATATATATATAATTATATAAAAAATTTGCCGCCTTAAATCACGCCTTGAAAAACGCCATGGCCCGCCATGGCTCGCCTTAGCTGAGGCTTGATGGTGCCGCCACGCCACGCCTTACGCTTTCTAAAACCTTGGGATCATTTATGAAATAAACTCCAACGAAAAATTAACCTTGAAAATTTACTTTGAGAATCAGATGATAGCATTATTATGTATTAAAATTTGAAATACAGTTGTGAGAGTTTTATGATCTCATACATAGGCTGACAAAAAAAAAAATAGAGCTATCACCGGTTGCAAATTTTTTGCATAGTTTTTCCACCTATACTAAAAGAAAATTTTGAAGTTATTTTTACTATTCGCAAATGTTGAGGAATTACAGATGTTACCATGTAATACTATTCACAAACGTTTGAATTCTTTTCGTCTTGCAATTTTGTATACCTTTAATTAGTGTCATATTAGGTTCACCCGCGAAATGACATGAACTTATTTAAATCCAATACAAACCAATTAATTTTCATGTTAAGTCCATGTCACGTTGAAAATCACATTATGTTGGCCTTTTGTTACTTTGCACCGGTAATCAAAGCAATGATGCTATTTAATGTGTATATACGAACACTGGCATGTTACCAAGGGCATGTTTGAGTCATTGAGTGAACTTATTTAGGGGAATTATTAGCTTATAAGTTTATATGAGCTATAATTAACTTTTTAAACGATCTCATATAAGCTTATAAACTAATAAGCCTTTAAATAAGTTTCCTAAACATGCCTTTAGTAAGACTCTCGACATCGTGCAAGACTGCAAGTAATGGAAAAAATTGATTATAAATATTGTTACATAAACAAATGTCCTATAATTTATAAGTTGATATTTTTAAAATATTAACGCATTTATAATTATAAACAATAAAAAGGTTAAAAAGAAAAAAAGACGCGCCCTGCTATGATTGCGTCATTTTGTAACAAAGTATAGACACATTAAAATCAAAGAAAAAGGATTATCACGTTACACCGGTGCAAATGGTTGCATCGTTAGGCAGGCTAGTGTCGATCACCGAATCCATTGGAGTGCCCCCATCGAGCAGCTGCCAGTATTCGTATTCGGTTTGGCAAAGCAAGGGTGGGTGAAGGTGGGGCTGGGTGGAGTATTTGAATAAAAGTGTGTATTGTGTAAGTTTGATAATGTGAGATTTCAAAATATTCATCGAATGATTATTGTTGACATAAATATGTAATTTGAGTGTAAATTGATATACTATTTAATTTACTAAAAACTGGAATGTTAGTTTACTTAATCATGCATTAGGTATTGACCACAGCCACGTGAAAATTGATGGCCACTGCTTTGCTTAAATGCTTTTTTTCCCTTTCTTTTGAATTTCGCCCGTGGTTCGAGAGATTCCCGAAAGTAATGAACACTTGAATATAGTACACTACATATTCGAATCTTTCGTTTGTGTTTTTAATTGCTTCATAGATATATATTATCACACCCAGAAAAGGGTTCAAGAAAAGGGAAAATCACATATTTACCACTTTAGGTCACTCAGAAATTTCTCTTTTCTACAGAAGAAAAATAGGTGTTCCTTTTTATGTCATTAAGACTATACGGTATGGGTACCGGGGCGGGGGCGGGGGCGTGGGGCTTAGGTGGCCAGTTGGCCACGGCGTGGACGAGCGGGGAACACCGCCCTCCTACACGGCGTGGGGTGCGGTGGTGGAGATCCGTGGGCACGACAATGAGCGAGGACGGCTGTGGGCGTGCTTTTTTTACGACCGTTGGACCCCAAACGGTCATATGACCGTTAGAATTAAAAAAAAAATTATTTTATTTTTTATTTCCTCTATATATACATACAATAATACATCTTTATTTCTCACATCTTTACCATCTTTACAACCATTCTCTCTACAATATTATTTTTCTCACATCTTTTACTACCAAATGGATTCCAACCAAGGCACGCCCGATTCCAACCGAAGCACGCACGACAATCTTGGATTTACACATTTCGAGCCATATATTAATCTTCTCAACACAGGCGTTGTTCCACCAAATACCCAATACCAATAACCTCCATACCAACAATTCCAAAACCCCCATTTCCAAAAACCCACAATACCAAAACACCCAATTCCAAAACCCCAATTTCCAAAACACACAATTCCAACCAAATCAGTTTCAACAAAGTCAATTCCAAAGTGCTCAATTCCAAAGTACACAATTCCAACAAACAGAAGCTGGCGGTAGTCGAGCAAAAAAGAAGTCGAAAGGGAAGGGGAAAGCCAAAGAGAAAGAAGTTATTGATTCTGACGGTCCATTGACTTGGACCACTGAAGAAGAAGTCGCATTGTGTAAAGCTTGGTGTGCCGAGTCAAAAGACCCAAAGGATGGGAATAGCAAGAAAACCAAAGGGCTATGGGACGCTGTGTCCAAAGCATTCCACGAGCTTATGGGGCGTCCAACGTACCGAAACCACGACAAACTTTCTGGGAAATGACGTCAACTAGTCACCAATTTAACAAAGTTTAACGGTATCTACAAGACTACAACAAGCTTATGTCTGAGAAACGTAGCGGGATGAGTGATTTTGATGTTATGGCAGCGGCAAGGCTAGAATACAAGGGTAATGGCGTAATGGTTTTGAGCAAGAAAAGCAGTGGTTGGTTGTCAAAGACGATCCAAAATGGTTAGTGATGCCGACTTCACAAGAGCACCAACAACAACAACAATCAAAGCGGTCTCGTAGTTCCCATTCGTTTGATGTTTCTGATGGTCATACGACTACTTCGCGTATCGACCTGAATGCTGAAGAGACGACATCCCCGATGACTTATTCGATGAAGTTGAAGAAACCCACTCCAAGCCGACCGGTAGGAAGAGATAAGACCAAACGAGCACTACGGCATGCGGCGCAGCAGGCATCGTCGAACAATACGATGGACGAAGTCGCAAAGTTGTTGGTCGATCATGGTGTGTCGTCAAAAGAGAAGGCTGCATTGAAGAAGGAAAAACTGCAGACGGACAAGACCGCTAGAGAGGGAAAAATAATGCTCAATATCATCTCTATTTTGAAGCATAAAGAGGAAGGATTGGATGGGGAGGATCTCGAGATCTTGAGGGAAGTGAAAGCGAAGGCGAGGGCCGCTTTCCGCAATTTAAGCTAGTTTTTTTTTCAAGTATTGTATTTTGTTTTTTTAATTTCTAGTATTTTAATTTTTTATTTTCAAGTATTGTAATGTTTAAATTTTAATTTTAATGAAATTTTAATTTTATGTTTAAAAAATAAAGTGAAAAGAAATGATGAGTTGGAAAAAAATGGTGTCGGGTGGGGTGGTGGGTATTTCCTGGATAAAGTGGAGTGGTGTGGTGTGATGTGGTTGCTGAGGTGACAGATGATGTGGCAGAAAAAATGGGGTGCTGATGGTGCCCATACCCCATAGTCTAAGATTGCTAAGCTCATTTAGTAGCCCACATGTTTTGTCGCTAAAATCTATTTAACGTCCTATGGAATAAGTCGCTAAATCTGATAATCTTAGTCGCTAAATCTGATAATCTTTTTTTGTGAGTGTAATTCGCTAAATTTGTAAATCTGATTTTTTTTAACGGCAAACACACGTACTCGCTAATCTACTACATTTTATCCACACCGGGACTTGAACCCACAACCTTGAGGGACATTTAATCATCTTGATACCGCTAGACTATAAGCAAGTTCTTTTTTTTGCGAGAGTAATTGGCTAAATTTGTATGATTTGGGCCTTAAAGAGTTCTTTTTGTACTTTTAGCGAAATTGTGTATATTTACGCCATATTTTGGGATTTTTAACTCATTATGACTAATTGTTTTTGCTAAAATTAAGAAAACTGGCCTAGTTTTGATTGCGCGCATTTACGTATATGAGAGTGTTTTAAGTGTAGATTGTGATTCAATATCTTATCTTACTCCTTGTTAAAGCATTTAGGTCTTCTAAGTTTAGAAGGTCTTAATCTTAAACTTAATCTTAAATTTCTACTTTGGGAAACAGCTTAAACACCACAAAATAAAAAAATATTGCTTATGGGATTCGAACCCAAGACCTTGTTGGTGATTTGTATCACCAATAGTGTTAGTCCCTAGACTAAGTGAATAAGATTTGATGATCAATAGCTAAGAAGAATAATTATCAGCTAAAGTATGTATCTCAGCTGAAGCAAGTATATGCAATAAACCTTCAGCTGGGTACGTACTTAGCTCTAGGTAATCAAGTCAAATCAGCAGCTATAGAAGAGTGTTCATTCGAAGTCTATGGCCAAAGGACAAAGATAAGAAGAAGATCATCCAGCTGATTGTGGAATCAGCTGATGATACCTGCTGCAGATAAGACTTGGCGGAAATGTTTTTGACACTTTGAACATTTCCCTTTCCCGCTCAAAGATGAAGAAAACGACGAGGATCTTCTATTTTGGTATAGAAGATAATGTCAGTACATCATCATCGTTTGTCCCTCCAAGCATGTAAAGGGAAAGTCAACTACTTTTGTACTTATGTAGTACACCTTTCACTGTGCGTCAGAAAGGGTACCGGAAGTAGTTGAAACAAAGTACACTTGGGACAATAACATATGCAAAAGCATTTAATGTTTTCATGGACAAGTCCACATCGACGAATAATATGTTTACACATCGTCTAACTTGTGGGCAAAGGAACATGGATCTTGGGCTATATATAGAGACGTAAATGCGTGCATTTACACACACCTTTTGAGCATTCATAACACAAGAACATTCTCTGAGAGTTAGTTATTGTCTAAGTATTAACTCCTCCATAGTTATTACTAGGACATTAATATCAGCTGTTAGTATCAGCTGATATAACTCTCCTTGCATAGTCTTCTAGTTTTGAGCGATTTAAAGTGTAATTTCAAGTATAGAGTTTTAGTTAGTGTGTACTATCTATTTCCGCAAACTTTGTACTGTATTAAGTTGTTTTAATAAACTCTTAATCATTGAAATCTTGTTGTTCATTATCTTATCTTCGTAAATCAGTCTTAACGCAACACGTTAGTGTTGTTGGGATCCAATAACTGGTATCAGAGCGAGTGTCAAAATTGTTTTCCATCAATTTTGAGCATCTGTTATGGCTGAACCTACATCATCAGTTCTTCCATCATCTGGAAAACCTCATAAACTCACTTAAACCAACTATCCTATGTGGAAAACCCGTATGTTGTCCCACATGGTTACCTATCACCCAAAACTTCAAGATAACATCACGATAGGAAAATATGTTCCCAAAACCCTCATCCCTGGTACTCCTGAAATACCAGAACACTATGTGGTCAAGTCTGAGGCTCAATGGACAGACGCTGAAAAACGACCTGTTCATCTTGAGAATAAGGGTAGGGATATGCTTTTTCAAGCAGTTGGTGATGAATTGTATCACAATATTCAACTCTGTGGCTCAGTTAAAGAGATGTGGGAGAGGCTGGCTGAAGTTTATGAAGGCACATCAGTTGTGCGTGAACACAACAAAAACATGCTCATACATGATTACGAGTGAGCCAAGTCGAGTGAGACTATAGCTCAAACTTTCAATCGTTATAACATTCTGTTAAACGAGCTGAAGTCTCATGGGGTTGATAAGGATGATATGTCCAAAATGTGTAAGTTTATGGCAGCCTTACCTTCTAAATGGGCTACCATCATAACTTGCATGAGTACATCCCCTACTCTGAAAGATTATACTTTTTCTTCTCTCTATGGTATGTTTCTAAGCCATGAGAGAACCGTACTCAACAAATTTCAACCTCCGAAGGACTCTAAAGTGAGCCCCTCTGGATCTTCAACAACTCTTGTTCCTCTAAACAAGCCCAGCAGAATCGAATATCCTCCATCAGATGATGAAGCTGGCAACACTTCAGCTGCTGGTTTGTTCAGCATGCCTGAAGTCAGCATCGAAGAAGTCGATGAAGACGAAGACAACGATGCCTTTATATCTGAGCTTGCCTTACTTGTTAAAAATAGAAAATTCTTTAAAAACAAGTCTGGCTCCTCAGTTAGAGGATCAAGTAGCAGATCTATCTCGTCAGCTGTACCTTCCAGACCCCCTGGGAGTACAGGTGACATCTCTGAGAAAACTTGCTACAACTGCAACAAGAAGGGACACTATGCTAACGACTGCAAGCAGAAGAAAGCAAGTTCATCATCTTCAACTGGTGAGTCCATTGAAGAGAAATACAAAAAGCTACAAGCCTTCACCAAAAAGATTCTAGAAGAAAAGAAGGCACTTGAAGGCAAAGCTGCTGACAAGGGTCTCGTAGCTGAAACTCACGACTGGGCTGACTCAGGTGACAGCTCATCTGATGATGATGAACAAATGGCCATAATGTATTTGATGGCTCGTGCTGATGATGATGAAAGTATTACTGCTGATGATGCTAGTTCTTATAAATGGGTCAACATTGTTCATAAAAAGGTAACCTCTCTAATCTCTGCTGAGGCTACTAAAGCAAAAGATATTGTTGATTCTATTATTTGTGACTTGCACTTCATCGATCATCTGAAAGGTGAATGTTTGGATAAACATAGTGCTATTCTACGTGAAAATGCATTTTTAAAAGAACGTTTAATTGACCACAAAACTTTAAAAGAAGATCTTTCTGAAACAAAATTTATAAACTCAGTTCTTCAACATGATCTAAGTGAAAAAGTTAAAGAACTTGAAGCAATTAAAAAGATTTGTGAATCATGGTCTCGTTCATCCAAACGTGTGAGTGAATGTGTTAACTCACAAATCCCTAGTCAAGTACAAGCTGTACTAGGAGGAGACTTCCTTGCTACAGCCGCTGTACCTGACAGCAGTACAGATGATCTGTACTATTCGTCAGCTGATGCTTCTGTGCCAGCTGAAGAATTGGTTTTTGGTTCCTTTGTTAGGTCTACCAAAACCTTTGCTACTGAGATGTCCTCAGAAGATCCTTCTGTAGCTACTGGTGAAGAGTCATCAGCTGACTCCTCTGCCATGGTAGTTGGGACACCCACTGTAGTTATTGTTGAACCAAGAAAATCTATCTTGGGTTCAGCACCTGCTACCTCTTCTGCTAGACCTCAGCAGAAGACTAGCAGAACATCAGGAAAAAAAACTGTTCTTACACACTCCAAGGGTGAGCCACTTGGAGTTCGTACTCGAGCTGCAAAGAACAAAGGTAAGAGTGTTCCTAAAAACACTTCAAGTCCTTCTTCAGATGTGTCTGTCAGACGACTGAAAGGAAAGGTCAGCAAGCTGACATCACTCGTTCAAACTCTGGCTATCTCTGATAATCAGAAAATGAAAGGAATTTTGGGTCCAGTTCCCAATCTTGTTGCCTCGCCCTCTACTCCACTGCAAAGAAACAGAAAATGCTATAAGTGTGGAGATCGAGGGCATATGGCAAGTGAGTGTGACAGCACATGCCTGAGACCTTCCCCAACCTCAGTTAATGAGTCCTCTGAAAAATCAACCTCTGTGAATTCCAGCGGGAAATCACAAGGACCCACAGAAGTGTGGGTTCCCAAAAAGAACTAACTCTTTTAATTTATGTGCAGGGTGATGAAAGCAAACATGTCTGGTACTTAGACAGTGGTTGCTCGAGACACATGACTGGATACAAATCCCTGCTGGAAGAGTTTGAAGTTTGTGCTGGTCCCTCAGTAATTTTTGGTGATAATGGTAGAGGCTCAACTGAAGGTTATGGAACCATTTCCAATGGATCCGTGAAAATCACAAGAGTTGGTTATGTGAATGGGCTGAAACATAATCTAATCAGCATTAGCCAACTTTGTGATGCAAAGTTCTCAGTGAACTTTAATGAATACAGAGGAACGGTGACGGATAAAAGTGGAAAGGTAGTATTGGTTGCTCCAAGAACCAAAAATGTTTATACACTTGACATGAATCCTCAAAATCAAGAAGTTTGTCTATTCTCTCATTCTACTGAAGATCTGAACTGGTTGTGGCATATAAGGCTATCTCACCTAAACTTCAAAAATATATCGAAGCTGGCTCGAGGTCAGCTGGTGAACGGTCTACCACAAATCAAGAATGAAAAGGATAAGCTTTGCTCAGCTTGTGAGCAAGGTAAACAACATAAAAGCTCCTTCAAATCGAAGCAATGTTTCTCCATCGACAGTTGCCTTCACATGCTCCATATGGACCTCTTTGGCCCTATGAGTACTGAAAGTCTAGGTGGAAAGAAGTATACACTCGTTATCGTTGATGAATATTCACGATATACGTGGGTAATATTTCTTCGTCACAAAAGTGATGCAGCCGAAGAGATTATCAAGTTCATCAAAAGGATGGAACTTCTAAATGTGTCTAGAGTCAAGATGCTGAGATCAGACAATGGTACTAAATTCAGAAACAAGACTTTGGAAGACTTCTGTTCAGATGTTGGGATCTTCCAAAACTTCTGAGCTGCTAGAACACCTCAACAAAATGGTGTTGCTGAAAGAAGAAACAGAACCCTAATAGAAGCTGCAAGAACAATGCTTGCTGAGTCAAACATGCCTAAGCAATTTTGGGCAGAAGCTGTTAACACAGCTTGTTTTACTCAAAATAGGTCTCTCTACGTGAAGAGACACAAGAAGACTTCTTATGAGATTTTTCGTCAAAGGAAACCCTTCATCGGTTTCTTTCATGTGTTTGGCTGTGTGTGTTTTGTGTTAAACACACGAGATCAGCTAAGTAAATTTGACTCCAAAGCTGATGAAGCCATTTTCTTGGGATATTCCACTTCATCCAAGGCATATAGAGTTTTCAACAAAAGAAGACAAACGTTGGAAGAGTCCATAAATGTTACTTTTGAAGAACACTCAAGGACTTGAACCCCACCTCTGCTGACTCGTCTGATGCATTTCAGAGATCAGCTGAACCATCTCCTGATGATACAGCTAAAGCATTCTCTGATGCTTTAAACCTCTTTGATGTTCCCATAAATGAATCAGATGAGACGTTCCATGATGCTCCTACATATCTTATAGATATTGCAGCTGTTCAACAAGAGATTCCAACAGCTAGAGTGTAACGACCCGAAATTTTTAATAAAATAAAATATGGGAAAAATATGATAAATAAGGATAAATCGTTTAAAACACGTGGGAATTGGTTTCGTGTCGTTTGGAGTCCGTATGAGAAAGTTATGGACGAAACCGTGTTGAAACCTAGACCGAAGAGTGCAGCCCTGCTGCACAAGCAACCTCGCGGCGCGAGCCTGGCGCGAGTGAAACGCGAGGTTGAGCAGAGAGGCTAGAGCTGGAATGCGAGAATCTCGCGTTGACTTTCGCGTTGACTTCTCGACGCGAAATCTGGGAAAATGCGGCGACCAAAGGGGAAACCCGCGCGACCTCGCGGCGCGAGCGAGGCGCGAGCCAAACGCGAGGGCTGTCTGGAGCATATAAACTTGGGTGTAAGCTAGGGCTTCATTTCATCTTCAACCCCACACCTTGTGCAGCCGTTTTCTAGAGAGAAGTGGTCGATTTTGGAGTCTTGGAGCTCAGATCATCACCATCTTGAAGGATTGAATCATCAAGGGTAAGGATTCTTGTCTATTTTACTTAGCAACCTTGATTGTGAGCTTTGTATGGGTAAAAATGGTGGTTTGGGGAACCAACCATGTCATCTTCGGGGAAGATGACTAATCATGGGTGTAGAACACTCATTGTAAGCTTGTAATCGATGTGTACAAGTTTGATTTGGGTTTATTGATGGAAATCTTGAACTAGGGTTTGAGATTTCACCAAGTTTGATGAACTTGGTGGTTAGGAATGTGAATATGGATTGATTAGTGATTAGTTATGGATAATAACTAGCTATTGTGATGATATTGATGGTAGGTCAAGAAGACCTAAGGTTTGGTGACATTTCACAAGTTGGAAAGCAATGATTCGTGTTGTTAGACACGATTTGGAGTTAGCTTGGCTAAGGTGAGTACATGAGACTTTTTAAACTGGGTACATAGCAAATGTTTCTTTTAAATTATAATGATGTTTTGTGAGTCTTTATTAATAAATGATTCTTAATAAAGATATGATTGGAAATATGAGAAAGTGATAAATAGTAGACTATCTAGGTATGTCTAAAGTGATTGATGATTTTGAAAGAGATCATGATAAAGAAAAGTAATTAATAACTAATTATTGATATGACGTAAAAGAGTGTACTTTTATAATATGTGATTACTAATGACGAGATTAGTTGATCCGATTATGTGAATGCTAGTTAAGATTAGCATGTGGATAGATTGTATGATGGCCTTATGGCATTGATGATAGATGTGACATATAGTCACATGTAATAGTTATGACGGGTAGATTGAAATAAGGCAGGTACATGATAGATTTGGAGGCATTCTGGATTATCATGGTATCTTGAATAAAACTGATGAGTCGGAGGCATTCCGATCACCCAACAAGATGTTGGATCTTACTGAACTGGAGGCATTCTGGTTAGTAAGATGAAGATAGGTCACTTTGGCTGAACACTGTGGCAATGGGGGTTCTACTGAATCGGAGGCATTCCGGTTAGTAGGGCAAAATGGGGTCTCGTTGGATTGGAGGCATTCCGAACAACTTGACGGGTCGAATAGGCTATGAATGAATGTGATAGAATCATCGAAGAGGTGATTGATGTATATGAATGAGATAGGGTTACCACGGAGGTAACTAAGGTATATAGATATATATATATATACATTTATGTATCTAATAAATGTGATTATAAATAAATGTGATTATTTATATATATTAATGTCGGGTCTAAAACCCATGTATCTCACGAGACAATTTTGTCTCACGTACTACTTTGTTTTTGGCTATGTACTCAGGTTCAGGATCGTTGGATTAGAGGGTCGCGTTAGATGTGGCCTAGTGTTGATCAGCTCGGGAGCTCGTAGGTAGATCCCGTTTATCCTATGGTTATGATATTGTATTTGTAACACCGGTTTTAATACTCTGATAAACTTTTATTGGTTTTTGTTAAACCGTATTTTGAGAATACTGGACTTGCAATATTTTTTATTTAAAAATATGATTTAAAAAGTGTTTTGAAAATTGAGGTGTTACAACTTGGTATCAGAGCTATAGTTTAAGTGAATTAGGTTGGATGACCATCCTAGTCTTAGACTGTAGCAATAGGAATGTAAGATTCCTTGAGATCGATAGGTTGACCTTGAGACTTTATGATAAGTTTAGGGTTGAACCTAGGGGACCTATGGAAGTTGTTATGCAGTGTGCAATATGAGTATTTTGAGACCGTAGGGCATTAGTATGATAGGGTCGACCCCTATGATAAGTGCCATGTTTTGATCTAATCGTGTTATTTTTAACTGTTGAGCTGACCGTTTGAATCATGGTTGTTGAATACGTTGGTATGGCGAAAGAATGAATATGAAAAGTGGACGAGCTCTACTAAATTGGGAAGAGTTATGAATGAGAATGTGAACTAGACTATTGATGACCGTATGATTAAGGGTAGGAGGAATGATTCCAATGCCCCTATGAAGGAAGAGTCATCAAATGGCGAAGCCCGTAGTGAGAAGTAGCTACATAAAGAGGTAGCCAGACCTAGTCGGAAGAAATGGAAGGATGTTGTAAAAGGTTGTCATAGCATGTAAGACCGTTGGGTAAATCGGAAGTTCTGAACCGGAGGTCACGATTGGTGGATTCGGTGGATTGAGCAAGTGCTAGAGAGTAGCAAGCGAAGAAAGAAAAATATGATAAGTTTGACATCCATATGATTAAAGGGTGACGCGTCGACACGGTGGAATGTGTAGTATAGAACTTTTGGAAAGAGAGTGCGGTACAATATGTGTGAAAGGAACTCACGAGTGAGTTGAAAGGGGAAGTCTTCCCGGAAGGAAATCTAGAGGGGGGGTCCATGATGCAACCTCGGAGATCTTAGGTGAAGATTGATGTTATGTGATTATGGCTTAATTGATTGGTTGTTACACGTGAATGGTAAAGACAAGAATGACTAAGGTATAGTGATGTCTTAGAACTCGTAAATGGGAAATATGTGGAAATGAATAAGTGTCGGGAACGACGAATTTTGATTGTCAAAGGTGATTGAATAAAAAGTTGGCATATAGCCATGTCAAGTTCTGTGACAATTATGATGAATTCGATATCAACGGTAATGAAATAATTATTGGTTACATGTCATGGTAATGGCATGACGGTATGGGGCATGGGGTAGTGTGAGACTACGAATGGAAAATAAGTATTTTAAGTATCGCGATGAATAAAGACGAGAGTATGGAAAGTTGGGCCAATGTGTGCCAAGTCATGAGTTACAAATGTGGACCGGAGTCGATTGGTCAACTTAAGATGACCGGGTTGACCGGTGGACTATGGTTGAAGGAATAGATTGATAGTTACCCCGGTGGGGACAAAGGATTTGGAAAGATGATTAATAGGGAAGTGAACCGTTTAAGGGTGATTAGTGTGTGAGTGAGACGGTAAATGGGAATCGGAAATTTTATTGGTTACCCGCGAGGTACAATGCTTGTGCATTATATGATGGCCTTAAAGGCATGTGATAATGAAAAAGGTAATAATATATGAAACGTATTAAGTAGTATGCCCGACGAGAAATGTGTGAATGTGGAAGAAAACGATAGCGCGATGTTATGAGAAATGTGCTGAATTGCATGGTGAATAAATGGACGATTAAAAGGGGTAAGATAGGAGTAAAGTAAGTGATGTGAAAAGATGTATACTAGTGAAGTATGCATGGTAGAATAAGAAAGAAATGATGTGATTAGCTCGGGGGATCCCCGGCTACTATGATGTTTGGGGGTGGAATTGGCTGGGCGAATCCCAATGGTTCCATTCCGAGATTGGAGATGTTCCAATCACTGTGGCAGCTTGGATCTTGATGGATTGGAGGCTTTCCAGTCATCTTGATGTGATAGTTGAATTACTGATTGTTATGTCCGTATAATAATGTTTATGTGTTAATGAGATGAATGTAGGACCATGTGGTCGAATTGTATTGTTATAGTTCTGCGTGTTATTCAAGAAGTTGGTTTGCTGGTGCGGGTTGCATTAGGTCATGTATGGGTAGGAGATGCCTACGGTTTATAGAATATGAGGAAAGAGAACTCCTAGAGACCAATTTATTACTTGGTAACCAAGATATGGTAAATTTCGTGAAAATTGTAGAATGTGTTGCGGTAGAGGATCCAATACCGATGTTTGAGAATAAAAAGTTATGAAGTTGATCGGTGGGGTACAAAGATGGTTGAAGAAATACTAAGTGATAGTATGAGTGACCAAGTGAAGGTCAAGAAACGGTAAATGTTAGTGTGACCTTTAAGTAAAGGTGCGACCCTCGGATTATTTGGGGAGGGCCTTAAGTAAAAAGGAAACGGGAACAATTATTAAGGAATTAATGATGAGTAAAACCGGAAGCGATAAATTGCGGGTAGTACCTCGTGAGTAGAGAAATTGTTAGTTGGGAGAAGTATGGTTGACTTTATGCAAAAGTCAAGATTTGTCAATTTGTGATTGGTCGACTCATGATGACCGGGTGAAAGAAAAGTTAGAAGTTTTAGTAAGAATGGATCGAATAAGGCGATTGATAAATGAGTAGATTGGTGGGAAGCACTAGAAATGATTATGTGTATACCGGGTGGTATTGCGTTTAAGTGGAAATAATGGCATTGGAAGGCATGAGGTTTTAGAGAGAATGTTATGTGGAAAGTGGAAAAGTGAAAATTTGGATAGAATATGTGATTGATTGTGAAAGTCAAATGTGACAGAAAATGATAGCATGATGGTAAGTGTAATGAGGCATACATGAATTGTATGCAAGATGGAATAGTTTTGTATGAGCCACTTTGGATTGGAGGCTTTCCGATCATTGTGACAGTTCGGCGTCGGGATGGATTGGAGGCTTTCCGATCATCTCGATAAGTTAGTTAAGTATAGTTTGATATTTAAGGAATATGGGGTTTGCATCGGGCGTATGCAGAATCGTATGGTTAAGTTATTGCTATAATTATATGGTAAGTGAGAAATTGGATTGAAAACACGGGTCGTGTTTAAGTAGAAGTATGTGTAGGAGATACCTACAAGTTAATGGTTCATGAAAAAGGAATGCTTTAGGAAGCAAAGTGGTTAGTAGCCAATGAGTGGTGAAAGGTGTATAACGGGTGGTTAGGCCACAATTGGATATGATTGAGGCTTTATAGCCGGTAATCGGGAACTTCAAGTATGGTATAGGGATGTTTGAAAGGAATTATGAATGGTATAAGAATTTGAATGAATGTAAAGGAGTAATAGAGATTGATGTCAATTTAAATGAAATTTGTTAATCGACTGAGGGGATCGAAATCAAGGAAAAAGGGAACAAATGAGAAAAGAAATTTAAATATGAAATCGGGAATGAAAAGCTTGGGAAGCGATGCCTTAGTAATAAAGAGTATGTGGAATTTAGCAAGGTAAGTTGACTTTATTCATAAGTCAAGGTTGATCAACTGATGGGATGTTGACTTTAGTCAAAAAAAAAAAAATTGGATTTTGACTTTCGTTTAAAATGGTTAGTCAAGGATAAGAACATAATATATCGCATATATGTGTGTATGATAGTGGTTGATTGATTAATGGAAATAATTGTAGTCAAAGGGTGCGACTTTGACCTTTGGGCAATTCGAATGGAATTTAGAAATTGAGTATGGCTGTTGTTGGACCAGGAGTGTAAAAAAAAAAAAAAATAAATAAAAAAATTTGATGGTTAAAGAATTGATGGTTAATAGAACCACTAATGGATAAGGAAAATTTTCAAGAATTGTTGACTTTGCGCTTAAGTCAAGGGTGGAACAATGTTGACAATTTGGTCAAAGCAAGGGGTCGACTATCATTTTGGTCAATGGGTTATTAGTAATGATTGGGTCATATCATTCCTATGTGGATAAAAGGATTGGTTAAAAGATAGAGAGTGTTATGGCAAATGGTGTAATTTTGACCCGTTCGGGTATTAGGAACATACGTTTGGATTCTTGGCCGTTTGGGTATAACGGGTTAAGTGGGCAGTTAAATGCATAAGTATTATTGGATCATAATTTGGAAGTGCAATGAGGATTTGAAATCCTTGAGTTGATTCCGAGTACGGAATCCTTTTAAGGAGTGGATAGTTGTAACGACCCGAAATTTTTAATAAAATAAAATATGGGAAAAATATGATAAATAAGGATAAATCGTTTAAAACACGTGGGAATTGGTTTCGTGTCGTTTGGAGTCCGTATGAGAAAGTTATGGACGAAACCGTGTTGAAACCTAGACCGAAAAGTGCAGCCCTGCTGCACAAGCAACCTCGCGGCGCGAGCCTGGCGCGAGTGAAACGCGAGGTTGAGCAGAGAGGCTAGAGCTGGAACGCGAGAATCTCGCGTTGACTTTCGCGTTGACTTCTCGACGCGAAATCTGGGAAAATGCGGCGACCAAAGGGGAAACCCGCGCGACCTCGCGGCGCGAGTGAGGCGCGAGCCAAACGCGAGGGCTGTCTGGAGCATATAAACTTGGGTGTAAGCTAGGGCTTCATTTCATCTTCAACCCCACACCTTGTGCAGCCGTTTTCTAGAGAGAAGTGGTCGATTTTGGAGTCTTGGAGCTCAGATCATCACCATCTTGAAGGATTGAATCATCAAGGGTAAGGATTCTTGTCTATTTTACTTAGCAACCTTGATTGTGAGCTTTGTATGGGTAAAAATGGTGGTTTGGGGAACCAACCATGTCATCTTCGGGGAAGATGACTAATCATGGGTGTAGAACACTCATTGTAAGCTTGTAATCGATGTGTACAAGTTTGATTTGGGTTTATTGATGGAAATCTTGAACTAGGGTTTGAGATTTCACCAAGTTTGATGAACTTGGTGGTTAGGAATGTGAATATGGATTGATTAGTGATTAGTTATGGATAATAACTAGCTATTGTGATGATATTGATGGTAGGTCAAGAAGACCTAAGGTTTGGTGACATTTCACAAGTTGGAAAGCAAGGATTCGTGTTGTTAGACACGATTTGGAGTTAGCTTGGCTAAGGTGAGTACATGAGACTTTTTAAACTGGGTACATAGCAAATGTTTCTTTTAAATTATAATGATGTTTTGTGAGTCTTTATTAATAAATGATTCTTAATAAAGATATGATTGAAAATATGAGAAAGTGATAAATAGTAGACTATCTAGGTATGTCTAAAGTGATTGATGATTTTGAAAGAGATCATGATAAAGAAAAGTAATTAATAACTAATTATTGATATGACGTAAAAGAGTGTACTTTTATAATATGTGATTACTAATGACGAGATTAGTTGATCCGATTATGTGAATGCTAGTTAAGATTAGCATGTGGATAGATTGTATGATGGCCTTATGGCATTGATGATAGATGTGACATATAGTCACATGTAATAGTTATGACGGGTAGATTGAAATAAGGCAGGTACATGATAGATTTGGAGGCATTCTGGATTATCATGGTATCTTGAATAAAACTGATGAGTCGGAGGCATTCCGATCACCCAACAAGATGTTGGATCTTACTGAACTGGAGGCATTCTGGTTAGTAAGATGAAGATAGGTCACTTTGGCTGAACACTGTGGCAATGGGGGTTCTACTGAATCGGAGGCATTCCGGTTAGTAGGGCAAAATGGGGTCTCGTTGGATTGGAGGCATTCCGAACAACTTGACGGGTCGAATAGGCTATGAATGAATGTGATAGAATCATCGAAGAGGTGATTGATGTATATGAATGAGATAGGGTTACCACGGAGGTAACTAAGGTATATAGATATATATATATATACATTTATGTATCTAATAAATGTGATTATAAATAAATGTGATTATTTATATATATTAATGTCGGGTCTAAAACCCATGTATCTCACGAGACAATTTTGTCTCACGTACTACTTTGTTTTTGGCTATGTACTCAGGTTCAGGATCGTTGGATTAGAGGGTCGCGTTAGATGTGGCCTAGTGTTGATCAGCTCGGGAGCTCGTAGGTAGATCCCGTTTATCCTATGGTTATGATATTGTATTTGTAACACCGGTTTTAATACTCTGATAAACTTTTATTGGTTTTTGTTAAACCGTATTTTGAGAATACTGGACTTGTAATATTTTTATTTAAAAATATGATTTAAAAAGTGTTTTGAAAATTGAGGTGTTACATAGAGCATCATCCAAGGCTATCTCTAAGCCACCTCTTCATACTTCAAGAAGATCCGTTCAAAATGAAGTAATTCATCCTGCTGAGCAGTCAGCCGCTCAACAAGGATCTAATTCCGCTGAATCTTCCTCTTCTACAGCTGCTCCTCAATCAAAGTGGACCTCAGAACATCCAATTGATCTGATCATTGGAGATCCACAGCAAGGAGTTGTCACAAGAAGTAAAGCATCATGCAATCTCTGCTTATGGTCTTGTTTCTTAGCAACTGAAGAACCGAAAAATATTAAAGCTGCTTTAGAAGACTCAAGCTGGATTCAAGCGATGCAGGAAGAACTTATCCAATTTGAGGTCAACAAGGTATGGCAGCTGGTGCCCCCACCAGCTGGAAAGACTATAATTGGTACAAAATGGGTTTTTAGAAATAAGATGGATGATTACAAGAGGATATATACAAGAGGAAGGAATCGATTTCGATGAAACATTTGCTCCAGTGGCTAGGCTTGAGGCTATTAGAATTTTTCTAGCCTACGCTGCTTACAAGAACTTCACAGTTTTTCAGATGGACGTAAAGAGTGCCTTCTTAAACGGGAAGCTGCAAGAGGAAGTATATGTTAAGCAACCACCAGGGTTTGAAAATCCTAACTATTTAGACTACGTGTTTAAACTGGATAAGGCGTTGTATGGGTTGAAACAAGCTCCTCGTGCATGGTATGATACACTCTCCACGTTTCTCATAGCAAACGATTTCACCAGGGGAAAGATTGATAAAACCTTATCCATTCGCAAAATCAAAGGTGGCATCATTCTTGTTCAAATTTTGTGGATGACATAATTTTTGGTGCTACTGATGAAAAACTTTGTAGACGTTTTTCAAAACTTATGTTTACAAAGTATGAGATGAGTATGATGGGTGAATTAACATATTTTCTTGGCTTACAAGTTAAGCAATCTAAAAATGGAATTTTTATAAATCAAGAAAAATATATCAAAGATCTTTTAAAGAAATTTGATATGAATTCATCATCATCCATGAAAACTCCAATGGCTCCTCCAAACAATCTAGATGCTGACACAACTGGGAAATCAGTTGATGTCACATTCTATAGAGGAATCATTGGATCGTGACTCTATCTCACCGCCAGCAGACCAGATATTATGTTTACTACTTGCATGTGTGCTAGGTATCAAGCTGATCCTAGAGAATCTCACTTAATAGTTGCTAAAAGAATTTTGAGGTACCTTAAGGGTACTCCAAGCCTAGGTCTTTGGTATGCCAAAGACTTCGGGTTTGATCTAATTGGCTATTCAGATTCAGACTTTGCAGGTTTGAAAATGGATAGGAAGAGCACCACTGGAGGATGTCAGATGCTTGGAGGAAAGCTAGTCAGCTGGACCAGCAAGAAACAAAGCACTGTCTCTACATCCACAGCTGAAGCAGAATACGTTGTTGCTGGAAGCTGTTGTGCTCAAGTCCTTTGGATGAAGAATCAGCTTGTTGATTTCGATATGAACTTTTCCAAAGTTCCTATCTACTGTGATAACACAAGTGCTATTGCAATCAGCAACAATCCAGTTCTTCACTCTAGTACCAAACATATCGACATAAGGTATCATTTTATCAGAGATCATATTGAACAAGGTGACGTGGAACTCCATTTCATTTCAACAGACCTTCAGCTAGCTGATTTATTCACTAAGCCTTTAGATGAAAAACGATTCAATTTTTTAATCAGCGAGCTGGGTATGTTGAATGCTTGAATCAACTGCTGAAGTACTATCAGCAGCTGATAAGTTCACCTTGTCACTTAGTACATTCAGCTAACTAAAACTGTTTTGAATTCATCAGTCAGCGGAATAAAATCTCTTAAATGATAACTTATCGTGTTTTATAAGTTAAAACGTTTGGTTCTCCCATAAAAAGGAATATTTTATCCCTATCCATACGTTTTCTGTGGCAAATATTTCCACTCGAGTGAAAAGATTTGGCATTTATGTGGGACAAGACACCCTGACACAGAAACGGCTCCACTACCCCTCTTTGTCACATCCAACCACCACTTTTGCACGATAACCAACATGTCTATAGTTGGTTTGCAACTATCCATTAATGGCCCAGTTCAAATTCAAATATTTACCTAAATCGTCCCATAAATCCCTATAAATACCCATCGATTTCCCTCATTTCATCCTCATCACTCCCAAAATTCTCTCTCAAAAACTCTCTCTTTCAAGCTTTTATCTTTCTTCCCTCTTCCAAAAATGTCGAAGAAAGCTCCCAAAGTTCCTATTACTAGGGCTGCCATTGAGTTCACCCAGAACTCTAACCTTGTAGCCAACACTTCTCCACCGAAGGATCTTGTCAATATTTATCGACCGGTTGGGAAGTTTTTGCGTCACTGCCCTATCGGTGGTGCATTTATCAGATTCACCAAGAGTAACATCGAACTCTTGCGTGATTTCTGGATGTCTGCCTCCGTTTCTGGAGACAACATCGTTGCGCAAGTTGGAAATCATCAAATCACCATTACTGTTGATGATTTCCGAACTGCTTGCGGGTTCGATTATCTGCAACGTGGAGAAGAATATCAGCAGACGAAATCTGCTGATGATGCTAAGGAAAATCTAATCCGTATCACTGGATACATATTAGAAAACGAAGAAGACAAGGTGCAGATATTCAAGAAGTCTCAGTTGACGAGACCCTGGGCCTATTTCTTTACCCACATCATTCAGGGTATAGGCGGCAACTTCGGGTCTCACAACCAGTGTAGCTCCAGCATGCAAGTCTTTGCTGAAGCCCTAGTCACCGGTCAGCGTATTGACTATGAGAGATTGGTGTACGAGGAGGTCAAGGCCAAGCTGAAGGCCAAGGGAACTCACATTCCCTATCTTCGCATCTTAACATTGTGCATCGCACATGTGATGGTTGAGAAGCTGAAGATCGATTATGAAGACCTTCCAGGGGAATCAGTGATGGTGCGTACCATCTCCAACATCATCTTCCAGAAGAAGGATGCTGAAAAAGATTTTCCCCTCACCTCGTACATGCTGAAGATCATTGATGATCGAGCCAGATCCATAAAGGATCAATCAGAGGGCACCTCATTAGAAGAATCTGCCCTACAAGAAGGTATGTCCTTTCCTCATCTGAAGTGTTTTCCATCAACTGATCGTACACAAACTGTTAGAAATACCACCACTTCCACTGGGATCTCAATGCCCATTGACGTGGAAAATGTGGAAACGGGTGATATTCCACGTGGTGGGAAGAAGCGGGTCAAGCGAGCTTCTCACCGCCCTCCTTCTTCCTCTTCATTCTTTTTATCATCTTCTTCTGCCACCAGCGCCCCTTTTTCTCCTCAGCTGAGGGTAAGAGGGTCTGCTACCTGTGGAGAAGATGTGGTAGCTGATGATGTTGAGCTGGCGACAGCAGCATCATCAGGATTCAGCCGGAATCCATTGGGTTCTCACTCGAGATCCCGATTGGAAGGATTACGATCAGAAGCTATGCCAGCATCTGAGAGCAGTCCTTCTCATTTCACCCTTACAGTGTTTTTCCAGGAACTCCACCAACAATTGGAGTTCCTGTCCAGACACTTCCGGCTGATCCTCTTTTTCTCTTTTTTGCTCTTCAACCTTCTTCTGCTGATTTCTCAACAAGTCAGCAGACTTCAAAACGACAATTTCGTTCTTCAGGAGTTAGTGTCGGCTCCAACCTTCTGCGTAGCTCCTCGACTGATCATTATCAGTCGTTGTAACAAGGGGACAAACTCCACAAGCAACCTTAGTCTCTCAACAGACTGTTGGTGAAGTTTTTGGCTCATCCCAAGCCACCCTGAGTTAGCTGCACACACACCACCACCAACTTCTTCGTCACTTTCTGAGTCATCAGCTGATGATAGATTGACTGGAAACCAAGTCAATATTGAAGCTGTTCCTTCTGTTTCCCACAACGTCACCAGCTTAAACCAGCAAGTGATCAAGGAAACCACCACCGCCAATGAAGAGACAACTTTAGACCAAGTTGTTACTGAGGCATTCACCTAAGCTACCAGTGATCGCGAACGTACTCGCCAACCAAGCTGTGAGGTAGCTAACACACCACCCAGAGGAACTCTTCCTCCAGTCTCTATACCAGTATCACCGGCTAGTGAGATCGAAACTCCAGAGGATCAAACAGCATTTCATATGATGTTTGATTCGGTTGATCATCATATTCAGCCATATTATTCGTCATCTGACGAAGATGTACAAACTCGGCTTCAAACTGTTTTGACAGCTGATAACGGCACTTCTGTTAGTAACCCAGAAGTTTCAGCTGGACCCAACCTACCCCCCATAGTTTCTGAGCATCCCATCGGAGCAATTCCTCCTAACTCAGGAACACCCACTCCCACAGCTGAGGTTACCCCTCAAGCTGGAGACATGTCGGACCCCCTCTCCCAAAGCGTCCAAGTGTCTCATGCTGAATCCAGCAAAGCTGGAAGAAGCATTCCCATCAGAGCCGCTGCTGCTCTGATGTCTAGAGTTGTATCATCCCAGATTCAACCTGGGATGGCCAGGCTTTGTCAGCAGATGGACACCCTTCGCAGGGATGTTCCAAAGAAGTTTGCTACAACTGCTGAGCCATCTTTCTTCCAGCATAACTTCTCTGCAAACAGAGTTTAACAATCAGACTCCTCATCTGGCTCTTCTTGCTGATCAGATTCACTGCAACACAAGCGAGTTCATCTCTCTCAAAAAGTACTTTCATCAAGAGCTGAACTCTATTCGTGAGTCTGACAGAGTAGAAAAAGACAAGCTTCTCACTGAAGCTTGGGCCACAGAAGCCTAAGTTGAACGACAGCTGAATACCTTGTCCTCCAAGGTGTCTCCTCTCTAAACAGCTGTAGATCGACTGGCTCTTGCACAGTCAAAGCAAGAGTCTCTGCTGACCCACACTCATAGCCATCTCTCTAAGGCTCTTGAGGCGTCTGCTTCTGCTGTGTTCACAAGATTGGACAAATTGGAGACCGAAGTCAGCTCGCTGACTTCCCAAGTCGCTGGTCTCCAAGGCACCCTTAACCTCATTCTTGCAAAGCTAAATGAGGGTGCCGCTGCTGTCCATCCTGCTTCAGCACCAGAGAGTACCCCTCTTCTTCGGGCACTTTCTGAGGGGGAGAAAGAGGCCACTTCAGCAGGTGAACAACAAGGTGAACAAAATGTTTCACAACTTATAATCACCTCTGTTGTTGGAGCCAATACTGAAGACATTCCAGCAGGTGAGACCCCAAGATCTCCACCTATCACCTCTGCTGGGATACAAGAAGAAGAAGACGTTTCAGTAGACGAGACCCTAACTCCAACATCACTCGTCACTACTGAAACACCTGAGGTAACTACTTCAGAAGGTGAGACAATCATTCAACCAACACTCACCGCTGCTGAAGGCCTCAGGACAGGAGAATCCTCACCTGGAGTTAAAATCGTTGATTCCTTTAGACCAGTTGAGGGCCCACAAGTCCAAGTCCCGCAAATCCCAAACCCTCAGCCTATTATACAGGAGATTCCTCAACCTGCTGAGGGGGAGCCTACCTCTGCCGCGATTAAAGCTCTCCTTTTAAAGGAAGCTGGAACCGCAGCAGATCTTGATGCAGCTGTTGCCCTTCAAAGAAAGACTCAAGAAGAGCTGTATCAAAAAGCTGAGGCCCAAAGAACTGAGAACATTAGGTTGTTCAACAAAGTTCTTTACCAGCGTAGGCAGGAAGCAAAAATCACCAGCGTAAGGGCAATCAAGTCCACTTCCAGCTCCCCAACAGAAGTAAAAATAACAAGAGCTGGAGGATACATTGCTGCTGAAAGGTTTCCTCTGAACAAAATCAGTACTCACCTCAGCTATGCTGAGTGGAATGAGTTACTGACAGCTTCCAGATCTGCACTATCGTCTGACATTATAACAGATCTGCAAAGTGAGATCAAAGTCGCAATTTTTATCTTCAAGGGTTTATGCGACACTATCAGGAGAACCACTCCTGAGTTTGCAAATCGCATACCAGCTGAATTTGTTGACTCACAAGAAGTTGCTGTCAGAGAACCTGCTGGTGAAGGCTCCTCAGCAAGAAGGGAAAAACGTAAGTCCGTTCTTCCCGACCCCTTTGCTGACTCCAAAACACTTGATATTGGGTCATCTATCATATATGAAAAACGACCAAGACTCAATATCACAAAAGCTGTCCCCACGGGAGTAAACTTTGTCCTTGGACTGATCGTGAAAGAACCTATCTACGGCTTTTGCTATCTGGAGAAGAAGGCGCCTTGTTTCCAACGGGCTGATGAGCTGCATATGTGTGATATTGATCAACTTTTGTTCTATCACAAGTCGTTGAGTTCTTCCACTAAAGAAGGAAGACAAATGAAGATATTAATTGACTCAGCGATCGGCTCATTATATAACAATGTCACTAAGGAAGCTGTATCCAAGACATTGTAGTTTTGTGTTTTTTTTTATTTTCCTTGTATTTTTTTTGCTTTATTTAATAGAAAATCAAATGTTGTGATATACTTGTAAACATACTGTAAAAATTACAAAAGAACCCAAAGGGTCAAAGCACATAAACATTCAACTAATCCAACCAGCTAAAAAAATACAGGTTCATACTTATACAGCTATTCGATTGCATCAAATAGGGGGAGATTGTTAGTCCCTAGACTAAGTGAATAAGATTTGATGATCAATAGCTAAGAAGAATAATTATCAGCTGAAGTATATATCTCAGCTGAAGCAAGTATATGCAATAAACCTTCAGCTGGGTACGTACTTAGCTCTAGGTAATCAAGTCAAATCAACAGCTATAGAAGAGTGTTCATTCGAAGTATATGGCCAAAGGACAAAGACAAGAAGAAGATCATCCAGCTAATTGTGGAATCAGCTGATGATACCTGCTGCAGATAAGACTTAGTGGAAATGTTCTTGACACTTTGAACATTTCCCTTTCCCGCTCAAAGATGAAGAAAACGACGAGGATCTTCTATTTTGGAATAGAAGATAATGTCATTACATCATCATCGTTTGTCCCTCCAAGCATGTAAAGGGAAATTCAACTACTTTTGTACTTATGTAGTACACCTTTCACTGTGCGTCAGAAAGGGTACCGGAAGTAGTTTACACAAAGTACACTTGGGACAATAACATATGCAAGAGCATTTAATGTTTTCATGGACAAGTCCACATCGACGAATAATATGTTTACACGTCGTCTAACTTGTGGGCAAAGGAACATGGATCTTGGGCTATATATAGAGACGTAAATGCGTGCCTTTACACACACCTTTTGAGCATTCATAGCACAAGAACATTCTTTGAGAGTTAGTTATTGTCTAAGTATTAACTCCTCCATAGTTATTACTAGGACATTAATATCAGCTGTCAGTATCAGCTGATATAACTCTCCTTGCATAGTCTTCTAGTTTTGAGCGATTTAAAGTGTCATTTCAAGTATAGAGTTTTAGTTAGTGTGTACTATCTATTTCTTACTTATTACATGCTAAAAACACGACAAACACGACAAAAATGACAAACACGACAAAATCATAACTATCGTGTCAATTTCGTGTTAATCTCTGAACACGAACACGACACGACACGACTTCGTGTTTGTTTTACACAACACGAACACGATTTGACAGCCCTAGGGCAGAGCCCCTTGCTGGGGTCGAGCCCATGTCAGCTTGGAAATTTTTTATTTCGGATAATACTCCTTTATAAAAAATGCATAGAAAATCCGTATTCTTGATTTGAACCCGGTTTTTTTGACCCGTGATATTCGACCCGAATCCGACCCGTATTTGGGCGGTTTTGGACAGTTTTCGGAACTGCATTTGGCAGTTTTCGGTGGTTTAGAACTTGCATGATTTTAGCAGCGATTTGGTCATAATCTCTCTGGTACGAAATTTCTCAAAACACACACAAATTCTCTGTTCTTTGCGATTGTGATTTTATCCGATCGAAGATTTCGTAGTACCGACAAAATACTTTGATCTGAAAGTGTTTCACGACTTCACAATTTTTCAAGTTACCGAAATCTAACCAAAGTTTTCTAACAGACCTTTTGCGAGTATAGAATGTGTGTTAAACAATTGATCTACTTGATACTTTGCTTTAACCCAAAAAAATCCAACATAACGTATAAACTTAAAACGCTCAGTCAACCAGCCGCCACTATCCGCACGACCACAACCAGCAGCCACTATCACTACGTCGTCACTACCCACTACTTGATCGCCGTCAAATTTAGTCACAGGGTACCCGCCGCCACATAACGCGGATAACCTGCTAGTACACTAAATAGTTCTATTTATAGGTCTAAATAATATAACTACTGAGCATTTGTATATATTTATTTGAAGAGTAATGATATTTAGTTCTATAATTTTTGATTATTCATAGCTTATTAGACGAGGATATGTGTCAAAATCAAATGATTATATTAAAAGAAAAAATTAGTGGACTAAACATATTATCCTATCAAATGAATATAAATTATACTAAATGATATGTTTAAATATCATTTTTCTTATTTGAATATTTTTATGTTATGGAAAGAATATATTGGGCAGGTGGGACGAAAGAGACAGTCCGTCAAACTACCGAATTGCTTATTACGGAGTATTATTTTTTTCCTTTCATCCATCTCATCACCGCATCACGTGCCCTAGATCCGTACCGCATATTCCAAATATGTTATTGGGTTTCAATATGGGCTAACTTTCAAAGCTGGACAACGTAACCATTTATCTAAAAATCAATAATAAATATTTTACAAGTGTTATTATATTTTAATAATATTAATAATATATTAATTTGTGTTATGTTTAATAATAATATATTAATTTGGACTAGTGGATTAAACTTTTTAAGCAACCTAAACTATATTTTACGTGTTCACAACTTCTTACAGAAATATACTTAAAAAGATGTTATATTACTATTATATTTAATTCAAAGATAACGAAATAAGTTAAACGAGGATTGACTATCCACTTGTTATGACAGTTATGAAAGTATGCATTTAATAGGCAAGTTGGAATTGTTATTTATATCAGTTTTAATTTCTTTTCTGGGTTTTAGCCACTAAAAACACCAGGTATTGTAAGACTACGAACTCGCTGTGTAGATGCAACGGCGTGATGGTATGCTTATGGTAGCCATCACGAAAGTATTGTGTGTAAGTTTTGCTTTTTAAAAATTAGAAAAGATTGGTGAATGATATGTGTGGTCGTAATATAATATTTGTGGTGAGCAATGGTGACGGGTGAATAAAAAATTGACGTGGCATACTAGTGGTTTAGTTGTGATCCTTGTGAGTTGTGACTGCATAATGCTTAAATTTGATTGTAATTAATTAAAATAAAAATAATCATTCGCTAAATGTCGTAAGCATATAATAAGTAAAACATTTTTATATTTATAATTTAATACATAGGTACAGTCATTTTAAAGATAAAGATTGTAAATATGGTAGACCACAGGAAAAAAATAAGCAAAGAGATCTTATTCTTATAACCCTTTGTTTAAAAAATAGTGATAAAAGCAAAGCACATGTATCGGTCATGTGGCCTCTCGGATGAGAGGGGAGCTCTTTAACACTCATTCCACCAGAAATTCTTTTTTTTTTTTTTAAAATAGTAAAAAAGTAATTTGATCATTTTATTTTGAGAGAATCAATAGGTAATGGTAGGATATATCGAAGATGATGAAAAAGATTGATGCACTGTGTTATAAATTTATAATTATGTGTTTTTCATCTTTATTTGTATATAATAATTATAATTTATGTACAAAATTAACGTTTTGCATCACGCCTTGAAAAACACTATGGCTCCGCCGTGGCCACTAAGGTGATGTTTGTTTTTTGACAAAAGGTATTCCTGTGGTCTTTTGTATTCGCGGCACAGACCACGCGCATAAAAAGTCTCCCGCAGATGTTTGTTTTTTGAAAGCTCGCAGATCTTTTTATGTCTGTAGAAGGTCTTCTCCAAGAAGCTTTGGGCATTAGCTTCTTGGGTCTTCCAATCCTAAAAAAACACATCTCCTCCAAACAACATACTATATTGATGTATGAATTATTTTAATGTTGTTATGCGTAGGATATATTAAATTTTGATTTATTTAACAATTTTGCATATGTTAAAAAACAAATAACAGCGTTCTTGCAGACTGCAGACCTTTGGTCTACCCAGAAGCTGCAACAATTAGCAGATGCGATCCACAGACAATATATATTTTTGCTCTAAAAAACAAACAACACCTAAGACTTGATGCTTGATCATGCTGCCATATCATGTCTCACCTTATTTAGAACATTACCTCACACCTTTCTTTCCCCCTGTTTCTCTTTCACCTGGACAATAATAAATCATATATGCACTAGGGGGATTTTGAAGTATTTTGTCGGATGTTGAACAATCGTCGTACAACAACCTCCTTCTCTTTCCCTCTATGTACACACAGTAACACACTCCCAAACCCAATCTTGCATCTTTGCTCGTCTGTTGACTATGAACAACATTCCCAAAGCAAAGATCAAAACTTTACTGAATCACAAGAAGTTGTATAACAACCGCCACATCACCATACAATTGTCCGCGTGAAAATTTGGATGTCTTTTGTAACCCATGATTTCACGGGTGATAAATAATTTTATCGAGGATATCATTATATAAGATTAAAATGTATGTTGTTACTTGTTGGCTTTTAAACAAAAACTATCGACTTTTAAAAAGTTTCAAAAGGTCTACAATATTACTTATTTACTATTTTATCCATAACACTAACACTAATCCTAACCTTAAAACCAAAGTCACTAAATCCTACCTTGTTTTTTAAAAAGAAAAAAGAAAAATTAACCTTAAACATTCATCCCTAACCCTAAACCCTAAAACTATTGAATTGGGGTTTAAATTAATTGGTAAATCTGGAAATAAAAAGGTCAGAGAACAAAAACGAAAGCCATGAGGTGTTGCCACGTGTCATAATGAGGATCAAATAAGGTGTTAAGTTCCCTCTAAAGTCTAAACATATTTGTTAACAGGTTATAATACAGTACGGATAAAATATGTGCAAATCAAAAGGACAATTTATGGATTAAATTCAAAAATTAATAAACCCATTATTCAAGCTTTTTCTGTTGTATTATGTTGGGCTTTAATAAAGCCCAATTACAGAATCTACATACACCATAATTGCCAAAGGCCTCTGAAACAACTAAATTGAAATGAAACCCTAGAATCGCCTTCCTCTCTCTTCGCTCTATTATATATCCATCGACGAACACTCAATCTCATACATGTTTCAGGTGACTTGAATCGATAATGTATTTCTTCTTTGTTTAGTGATTTTAATTTTATTATTATTCGACTAAAATCTAGTGGCGATGATGATCAATGCTTTTATTCTGACACCTCTTGTATGAGTACAGTTTTTAAAAAACTGTTCGTTGAGCATATTAAGCAACTTTCTGAGCCTTATACTTTGTAAAAGGGTTTTGCTAATGACAGTCCTTAGGGTTGTCAATAAGGCATAAAGAGTTGTACATCAATTTAAAGGTTGTGGTAATTCCTAAAATCCGGGAGTTAGTTAAGAGTTGGAAGTATAAAATTATGATGCATGTCTATTGACGGTCCTTGGTAAAATTATTGTAAAGTTTTTATGATTTGTGTAAACATAGCGAATGTTTATCGATCGGAAATTCAGGCAGCCTCCTTTTGAAAATTTAATGAAAAGGAAGGTGTTAATCCGGTCGAAAATTGTTATCTTTTGCTCTTCAGATTTGCTGAGGTTAATTATGGTCTCTGAAGCTGGTCTAGTAAGCACAAGGACATTCTTATAACGTTTTTATTAATTGATAAATCACTGATTAGTTTTTTGACCCCAATTGAAAATCGGTGTAATTGTAACAACTGCTGCTCAGTGTTAATTCACCAATGTATTCATTTTGCACCATATTTAGATGTTCTGTTTAAGTTCTCGCTAGCATTGTCTATTGGATCTGCTTGTGCTTACAATAATCTGGAACAAAAACCCGTAGATCTGCCTTTGAAAAATGCCTGCAATGTTTGTCTTCGGCCTTGCTAAAAGTATTTATTAATCATGTAATGCTAATGTTAAAAGAATACGTTTTTAATTATATATGTTTGAGTTAGGATAGTAAATGAATCTGTATAAGATAATTAGCTCCAAAATAATACAGATGTCTCTGAAAAGGAATTAATTGTAATGAAATTATTGTCACAAAACATCTTTTGTGCTTGATTTTATGCCTTAAAACTCCTATCGGGTTTTGTCAAAATAACCACTGAATTACAGGAATATTCGGTTTTCACTTGAAAAACCATTTAGAGCTTTTATCATTAGATTATTATTCAGAACATCTTTAACATGTAGGGTATAAATGGTGAGGTAGACGAGGCTTTGCTAGGGCTAACAATGGTTTAGCCTTTGATAAATCTTGCACGTTTTCCTTGAGATCAACACATTCTTTATTAGGTGGCAACTCCCACGTGAACCCTTGTACAAGTCTAGCCAACAACATTATAGTCATTGTCGAGCCCATCAAAACTCCAATGCACCCACGTCTACCGGTACTAAAAGACAACATTTTAAGGTTGTGGTCCGTTAGCGCCACCTCATTATCACCATTCATGTGACGGTCTGGAAAAAAAGTAAGCGGATCATCCCAAACCTCAGGGTTCCGCCCTAGCCCAAGGCGGCTTACTAACACATGGCTTCCCTTTGGTATAAAATATCCGGCAACATTGGTATCGATTAATGCTACGTGAGGGAGATTGAAAGGTGCGACCGGGTGTAACCTGAAAGCCTCCTTAACACATGCTCTGATATAATTAAGTTTAGGTAAATCCGATTCTTGCACTAATCTCTCTCTTCCAACCACAAAATCGAGCTCTTGAATTGCTTTATCGAAAATCCTTGGTTGATTTATCATTTCTGCCATCGCCCATTCGATACCATTAGATGGATTATCAACACTTGCTAACGTAAGTTCCTATAACGCAACAACATTAAGCAATATTATAACAATCGGGAGGTGGTGTTTTGGATACAACAGAAACTACTCTACACATCACATTCATTCCTTTACGGTAGTTGTAGAGTTTGTTTTAAATATTGCATAGTATGGTGCATAAAGTAGTTTATGCGGTGAAAAGGTCAACATCTTTGACGATGAAAGTTGAAATTCGGGTTAAACTTACAAGGATTTGGGCTTTTATTTGATCAACACTTAGTCGAGGATTTTCAAGGTTGATGAAAACATCAAGCAAATCGTCTTCTTTCATCCGAATACCATCATTCCATTGTTGAATCCTTAATTTCATCAATCAAAAGATCTTGATGCTTTCTTGCGGTACGAATAGCATTCGTTATCTTCTTCTCATGCCCGTCAAAATCAGTTACCCATCTCAACCATGGGAAGTAATCCATCACACTAAATGCGTAAAGGTGACTAAGAATCGTTAAAAGTGAACGGGCATGCTCGATCTCTTCATCACCGGGTCCCCCATCTGCGTTCCCTTTACCAAAATACCTGTTCCCGAACATCGTCTTCCTTATGGTGTTGCACGAGTACTGTTGAACCACGGTCCTTACATTCACGACCCCTCCGGTGACAGCAACATTTATATAGCATCGGTTGTAAATGTACCTAAAAGATGCACAACTATTTGTCAGTTTACCTATTAATATAGCCGAAAGTTTTAACTTAGTGGTATTGTATGTTGCCCTTTATCCTTGTGGTCGATGGTCCTAGTCCCATTATGGACATAAGTGATATTTATGAGCAGATTAATATTTTCCGTTTAAAAAAAAACTATTAATATACATTTTTTCTCAGTGGTTTAGTTTTAATCAAAATGCTCATCAAATTTCCATTTACTAAAGAGTTCATTTCTAAATTAACGAGATTATATGTTAACAGTTATAGCATATGTCATTCAATACTCATAAAATTCACATGGTAACACACTCGCTACTAGGGATGGCAACTAACATCCGATCCGATGAACATCCACCCGATCCGCTCCACTCGTAGTGGATATGGATGAAGTTAAATGGGTGAATATCGGATGTGGAGCGGATTTGGATGTTTATTGGAGCGGATATGGATGATGATTTTCAATCCATGGATGAATCCACTTAACCCGAAATTAAATATATATTATAATTTTATATAACTATAAATATATGTTTTCAATAGTAGGTTGACTGATGAGGCAATTATTTATTATCATTTCCCATACTTGAATTTCTTAGGAACTAATCATTTTATCGTTTCTTATTCTGTTCTTAGTATGAAGGCGACGATCATTATATGACTCGTTACTTTTGAGATTTTTGTGTGATTTTCAATGCAACAACCCATAAATCACAAGCATGTAATTATAAATCACAAGCATGACTCGTTACTTTTGAGATTTTTGTGTGATTATCATAGTTATGTTTCCGTTTGACTCTTCTTTTGGAAGAAACTATGTAAATATGCAATAAAAATCGTAAATCATATATAAAACTATCGTACTTTCTTTAGGAGTTTTTTTTCTTCCGAAATCCAACGGATGTCCATTTACCCGCTCTAATCCAATGGATATGGATATGGATGGATGAAATGATTTTAAATGGATATGGATATGGATATGGATGAGGTAAATTTAAATGGATATGGATGTGGATATGGCATCATCCGATCCACATCCGATCCATTGCCATCCCTACTCGCTACACACTTATAAGGTAATTATTTCTAGCGATAGGAGTAGTTACACACAAAAGAAGTGTCACCACATGTGGGTTTCTAGTGACACTTTATTTAACGAGTAAGAAAAAGTTGTACTTTTTACCTACAATTTCTAAAAAGTATGGTTAAAAGGTACCATTTTTTTTACAAATACATTCTTGTGATTGTTCTTTCTTTTTTACTTTTAGTACCTTTAACTACTGATTTTTTGCTTTTAGTGACTTGCTTATTCCGTCACTAACGATGTTATTCTTGTAGCGAGGGTAAGATATACAGAGTATTTCACTGTAAAAAAGGATACAATTTTATAATGAATTTTCTTTGGCTAAATAATCTGATACATAATGTGCTATACATAAAAAAAAGGATCTACTTACAAAAGAAAACAAGAAATATTATCAGTCCCCTAAAAATGAGGTTTTCACTGTTGATGTTATTCAAAGAGAACGAGTAGTATTTGACTAAAATATACGGAACACAATCAGAATATCTCCGTGTCTGGATCTGAACCATTTCCCTGGTCACTCCAAGATTTGTACCTAGTGAGGTTTGTATCATTCCCACATATATATGCCAAGATAGGTTAAAATTGATTTCTCTAATCTAAATAAGCAATATGCACATTTTATATACATACCTAAGCAGATTATCGGCTTCTTGGTCTCGCTTGCTTTGAAGCCACATGTGCCTAGAGACCAAAAGAATGTTTAAGGTTTTCCTCATCTTCTTCCAATGATCGCTCTTTGGAACAAGAGCGGTTGTCATGTAACCGCCACTTGTTAGATAAGCAGACATGCAATCGGGCCTTGATGAGAAGATCCCGTCTTTGTCCTTTAAGAACTCACGCGCCATCCTTGGATCCCTCACGGTAACAACATGCATGGACCTTCCCAAGACGAATGCATAGGATATTGGTGCTCATTTCGTTATGCATCCATCGGAATGCGGGCTTGCTTCGTACCACGGGGATTAAGCTGCCGATGTAGGGCAACGGTTTCAGGCCCGGAGGAAGTGGTGCCGGAGTTTGGAATTAACGCACGTGGTTAAAAAGAATGTGAACAGAAAGAGAATGAAGAATATCATGATGAGAACTAGAGTTTCAACAAGAGGTCAGATTTTTATTTGTGTATGAGATATTGTTTACTTTTGCAAATCTATGGACTATAGATGTTTGTGGCCTTAAAAAGTATGTGACTGTTATTTTATTATTATCATTTTTAAGAAAATCAGGCCAGAGGTGAAAAGGACGTTATTTATTAATGTAGTATTTATAGGTCAAACCTAAATACTAAACCAAAATAATTAAAAATCATATAAACGAACTGTTTAGGATTAATTTTCTTTTATTCTATTAAGAAATTTGTACTTGTGCAATATATGTGTATATCAATCGGAAATTAAGGCGACCTCTCTTTGAATATTTTTATGAAATTAAAGGTGTTAATCTGTTCGAAAGAAGAGAGGAGAACATGGCTGTGCACGAACCCAAAAATCACTGACGAATCATGACGATGACATAAGACCGGTGTCAATGGTTTGGTAAATTGATACCGTCAGTTGTTGTCAAATCAGCGCCACGTCAGCTCACCCTCCAACCGACACTAAACTGACGTACCCATGCCAACAATACAACTTCCCTTTAATTTTTTGGGACCCACCATTACTAACACACACACACAAAATACCCCCTTGGACCCACCACTTCAACCGGCGAACCCCCTCTCTCTCGTCTTCAAAGTGGAGGAAGCTAAACCGGCGGTAAAGTGGCGAGACCGTGCCAACGGTGCCACCAAACCGGCGCTAACCGGCGGTAAGGTGGCGGTGCCCGTTGGCACAAGTCTAAGAATGGTAGGCAAGGAAGGAAAGGTAGCAACACAATTTTCAACTCAAAGTATTTGTTATAAATTCATTACTTGATTTTGACACTTAATTATATTAAGTGAGTAAGAAGACAACTTAATAAGCGTTTGAAAATAACAAATATACGCATAAAGAAAATTACAAATGAATAAACTAATTGATGTGTTGTTCTTAGTTTAAGACCCAACCTCCATGTCGTCCCCGCGTCTCCACCCTACATGGCTACATCGACCCTTCACGACGCATCCTCCCTTCTTTTAGTCCGCTCGTTGCCCACCCACCACACTTTCTCCCTTCCAATTGTTCTTTCTTATTTTTTTCTCTTTTCAAATAAAAATATTAGATCTTTATTTTAAATGTCACTCTTTTTTCCTGTAAATACCCAATTAATTTTATTATTTTTTACATGTTCTCTTTTACAAATTTTCACAATTTCGCTTTTACAAATATTTTCCAACTACTTGCACATTCTCAACTCAAACAAAAAAATTTGATCAAATAAGTTCAAATCAATTTTTTTTAGCGATACAGATGAACATCTACAATATTTAAAATATGTCGCTACAATTTTTTGATTATTAACGTTTTTTATTATTAATGAAATTCAAAAAAAAATAAAAAAATTGGTCATAGATTTATCCACCATTACATGGGATGGTTATACATCTGGTCTAGGGAGAAAGTTCATGTGATGCTGGTTTTATCATCACTTTATGCAACTAATGGAAGATTTCAAACTAACATTTTTGTTTAGAATATTCCAATACTCAGATTCAACTTTATCAAAATTCACCAACAATCATTGGCTGTCCATAATGTTCTTACCCATTTCGTTAATGTTCATTCTATGTATTTGATAGAGTTAAGCTCTCGTCTCATGATACACGACCAAAGACAATTAAATCGGTATAAATGGCAACATACATACAATCATCTCCATTCGTTAAATACCATTATAATTATTAAAAATTAATATGAATTACAACACTTAAACAACAGAATGTACTATGTATATATATGTCATTTAGAGGAACGACAACTCATAACTTCCTCTTTGTATACACAAACATACATATGCTTTAATTCTTGCAAAATTTACACAAACTCTAAACACATAATTAGTAGAGTATTCTCACCAGTATGTAATTATGTATCATCCTCCTTGTTAATGTCAATCATTCTTGGATGATATTTTTCTCTCTTAAATTGCTCAAATTCCTTTCCAGCTGCAAAACCCAAAAAAGCATTATTGGATTATAATTATGTTTTAATTCTCAAACTTTCACCAATTTGACAGTTTAACCCTTTAACTTTCTTTTTTGCATTATTAGTCCTTTAACTTCAGATAACTTATTAAAAAACCCATTATGACTTGCAAAAACCATGTTATTTTTCCGCTAGTCCTTTCAACTCTGTATAAAACTTTAGAAAAAATATCTGTAACCATATTAAGTATTATTTATTCATTATAATGGTGTTATTAAGTTAAAAGATATACGGAACATTGATAAAAAAATTTGAGGGTTAAATGGTCAATAAAGGTGAAAATAACATTAGGCAAAAAGTTTAGGCGTTAAACACCATCAACCAGAGGGTTAAAACGACAAACCAGTGATAGTTTGAGGATTAACATAATTAAAATGAAGTAGAGAAAAACCTGTGTGTTTCTTGTTTTAAGTATGCGCAATTGTTCAACCAGACTGCCAATGCTGAAATTGTAAAGCAGCTTGTTATGTGCATGGTTATTAAAAATAATAATGCAGGTTGAGAATATTATTTATGTTATTTTATCATAATACCTTTGCTGCAACTGAATAACCTGAGACTGCAGTTCTCTCTCACGTGGAGAATTCTGTGCATTTAATGCATAATCATAGGATTAGCTGACTCATCAAAAACAATTATCACTGTTCATTCAAGAATAATTAATAATAAATAAAAAAAGAATTCACTACTTGCGAGGTTTCATTGGTTCCTGATCCCACAGAGTCCATTCCATTCCCTGCAAATAGAAATACATGTCATTTTACAACTTAAACTTTAATGAATAAGAAAACCTGATCAAGTACCAGAAATTTGCTCTGCAAACTTGATCATTTTAAGTAGTTCTTCCTGGAAAATGTAAAAAAAAAGTATCAAATCCGAGAGTAAATTTATGGTCATATAGAATCAAGATAAGATAGTAAAATACGTACGTACCCTTTGCATAGTGTTGTTATGCAAAATAGATTGCAAATATGGAACAACAGAAGCAGGTGATACATTTGATATTTGAGGACTTGTGGAATTTGGATTGAAGACTAGTGCCTTAATCACAAAATGAGTTAGAAATAGAAATTTCCAAAAAGTAAATATTAAATACAGTGAATAAATAAAAAAGGCGTTTATAAAAGTTGTGGTCTTGATGTTATTAACTTGTAAGTAACCAGTGATAGCATAGCAGTTTGCAATGGGTATTGGATAAAATGATAGTTAAGCCAAAAAGAAATGGTTAATATATGTATGTACCTTTTGATGATGATCTGCAGAGAAGACTTTAAAACGTCCCTTGCGTTGGACCACTGCTCCTTCTGAAACATCCTCTACTGAACAATATGGCATAATTTAAAATTAAAATAAAAATAAAATACAAAGATAGTAACAGAAATTTAATTGTATGGAGAGAAAGAAAAGGTGTAATAGCATGTCAATAAATAATGGTATGGATTGGATTGGATTGGATTACCAGATGAAGAATTGTTCATTTTGTGTATTTGACGACACTGTAGTGGCCCGCTATGATTGCGTTGTGTTTGGAACCTTGATTGCAGATGATCTCTGATCATATAATTACAAACAAAACCATCACCACATATCATATGCCAATTATAAAATTAAAAAAAAAAAGGTAGCATGTGCAACCATACCAAAACCACAAACTTTGGTTACAGCTTTTACTAGAAATATAATTGGGGTGGGGATAATTGCTTGACAAAAATAATAAATAGATTAATAAAATGATGAATAGGGAGCACTTACTCAATGTTAGGGGCAGATATGTATGGTTGAGCTGTTGGGACTTGTGGTTCATGAGGGACAATGTCCTTGGGTACATTATTAATATTATCATTTATTTATTTATTTATTTTTCAGAGAAAAAGGAATACTTTAAACCCAACCCATAACTTGCCAGCTAGGGGATGAGGGTCCCAATTGAGTCAATAAATAGAATAATTCAAGCACCAATAATTTCCATCTTCCTCTCTCCAGTCAAACATTTTCTACTTATACATTTTTGTCCATTTACAAAATAGTTAATACATCAAATTCTATTAAAAATCTATATAATAATAATAATAATCCAATTATTTTAAATAGAAAGATTGTATGCATTAAGTATACACTTTTGTATCCAATTACTTGTTGGAGAATTCTTGACCCGTTTATAACTGAATGGATTTAAACTGTGATCCCTACTTAATAGCTTATTTTTTGCACCAGATATTTCATATTCTAGGTCAGGACTAACCTATAAAATCCTGTATGAATCTACGTATTTCGTCAATCGACATTTTTTTATTACATGAATACTCCTTGAAACTTGTAACATCAATGGTCCTTAAAAAATTGACGACTTTTTTTTTTGCTCTAGGGACCAGATCGTTGGTGTTACAAGTTTCGAATTTGGGACTATCCGTGTGATAAAAAGAGTCAGCACAAAATCCATAACTTCATACAAACCACAGGGACGATTCATGTAATTTACACCAGAATATGTTTAAGCAAATAGCCATTTTCTCTCCACATGTTTGTTTAGATTTGTGGGAAAAAGAAATCAGATAGCATATCATAATTTCCCATAAGTATGTTGCAGAAACTGACAATAAAGTACTGGCCAAATTCTGAGAAAGTGAGATGATGATAGGGTTAGTTACCTGTCAACATCAATAACCAACTTCTTATTTGAAAAGGAATAATCTGGTAACAATGAACCACTCAAATATCTTATTGGACCATCAGTAGTAGATTTTGGTAACAGACTTCTTTGTCCAAAATTATTGTTTCCAGCTTCCTGCTCGTCAGTTTTCGTTGATTGCTTCATGGCACTATCTGATGGATTTTCATCATCACCATCATCATCATCATCATCTTCACAAACATCGAAACATCCCCTATATTAACATACAATACAACATAGTGTGAAAATCCAAAAAATAATATTATAAATAACGACCAGCTATTACAATGGATAACAAGTTTTGACTTTTGAACCTTCACAGATATATATAAGTTAATTTCAGATACTTAAAAAGATATGATCTTACTTGAGTGCTTGAATAGGTTTTATAGGAAATTCTGCAAATGAACTCTCTAGATCAGGAATTTCATTGATTGCATCCTGAGAACATAAATGTTTAATATTACAAACTATACTCAGAATTATATTAAATTGTATTTTAAAAGCTCAGCAGTACTAATATTACATCATTTTAGAATGAAGAAAATAATACCTCAATATGAGATGAAGTATCTGAATGATCAGATGTCTCAGTGGATGACCTCCCTGCTGGTAAATCGTCATCATTAAGCCCGTTATGTTGCTTTAAGTTTTCATCTGCATTTGATACTTCATCATACTCCTGAATCTGCCATTAATTAAAAATCATATAAATAATAACACCAAATGGTTTCCAATTGAATTTAATGATTTTAAACATACATGTGCAGCCTGATTCTTCAAGTCCTCAAGATTGAAATTCCAGGCACTAATCCCACGAATGTACTCTTGCTGAAGGTTAACATGATAAAATAAGAATTAGTTTTTTGAAAAAAATAAAGTATTCATCACAGTATGAATGTATGATTACTCAACCTGTGATAAATGCTCCTTTTCTCCATATAATTCCTTGTTCTGCATAAGAAGTTCTGCTTCTTTCGCCTAATACAACAAACCAAAAGAATAATTAATAATCAATAATTACAATAATAATAATAAAATAAAAATACCTTGAGCATTCTAAAGCGGTCACCAAGGGGGAAAAGACCATTAAGAACAGTATGCTCCAAATAATCAGTTGTTTTTGCATTCTTAAAAAAAGGGTGCTTTAAAAGCTTCTCTGATGAAGGACGTTTCTTTGGGTCTTTCACTAAGCATGCAGCAACCATTTCTTTAAATGACTGCAAAACTGCTTCAACTTAGCACAACATTAAATAAATCAAAAATAAATAGATTAAAAAAACACGAACCTTTGAGAACTTTTTGTCTCTTTCATAGTCAAGACCTGGTGGTGCATTTTGCAGTGTCATGAGTAAAACCTGCAGAAAATGAAACGTTAAATATCATTCTATCAAGAATTACTTACATCAATCGTCCCTGTGGTTTATACGAAATTATGGATTTCGTCCCTCGACTTCAAGTTTTTAGGGACCTTTGACGTTACAAGTTTAAAAAGTAGGGACTATTTGTGTAATTAAAAAAAGTCGAGGGACAAAACTCAAAATTCCATACAACCCACAAGGACGATTTAAGGAGATAGATTTGTTTAGAGATAGAAAGTGATTGCCTTCATTGGTGGATACTTAGAAAAAGGTGCATGCCCATGAGCAAGTTCAAGAGCTGTGATTCCAAATGACCAGATATCTGCTCTGTTTATACAAACACAATTATTTCGATTAAGAATATTCATTAACAATGGAAATAAAGTAGAATAATAATTAATAATCACTTACTTGAAGTCATATCCATGCAATTGCTGCATAACTTCTGGTGCCATCCTAGGAAAACATTTGTGTAACATGGTTAAAGTTTAAACAATCTTTAAGTGAATATAATGAAAATATATTTGTTACAAACATCAATAAGTGGAATATAATGAACCAAACTGTTAAAAAAAACATACCAACAAGGAGTTCCTACAAAAGTATTTCTTGATCGTTGTCTATCACCAGTGTCAAACATGCATGCAGATACTCCAAAATCTGCTAGCTTGATTGAACCATTATAATCCATTAATATGTTCCCTGCCTGAAAAAACATCATAAACAATTATATATTTGTAATAAAAATGAGAAACTGATTATTTAAAAAGTAAGTGTAGTACCTTAACATCTCTATGAATGTGGCCATGAGCATGAAGATAAACAAGGGCTTTAAGGACTTCTTTTAGCAATGTAGCAATAACGGGCTCTTCAAAGCCTTCTTGAAAAGAAGATTTCATAATGTGAAGACACGATCCAGCAGCCATATATGGTGTAACAACCCAAAGATTTTGGCCCGTTGTGAATGAGCAATAGGCCCGTAATAAGTTTGGATGGCTTATTAAACTCATGGTTTGTACCTCCCGACGAATACCATCCTATTTAATTTTTTTTTTTAAAACACACTTTTTGATAAACAGAACAAATTTTATGAATATAATATACATAAGAAGAAACCAACATACCAGGTCATTATTACACTTTTCCAAATCAAGAACTTTGATAGCAACTGTCTCGTTTAAAGGAACACATAGAGCTCTGTATACAGATGCACTAACTCCTTCACCAATTTCCTCATACAACTTGTAATCCTTTGCATCAAGAGGAAACTTCTTTGGTTCTTCCATGTTCTCTTTTTAGATCATAATTTTTTAACCATAAGTATTGAAGAACATCGTTATACCATCTTAAACAACTGTTTGTGTTTGTATATCAGAAGCACTAAGGTACTTTATAAAGTAGATAAACCAGTATAGTGATGAAAGCTGGAGCTGATAAAGATGATATTCTGAAACATTAAGGATATATTATTATCAAGAAAATGAAGGAATGATACAATGAATGGAGACTATAACTTATGAGTAATTAACATTCTGTCAATGGAAAACAAGTTAACTGTACCATTAATGTAACGTGTTATGTAAGCCACAACATAAAACTGATTAGAAACTTGCAGATAATGACATTAATTTATCGATATAACAATAAATACACCAAATTGTAACAAAATTAGGCCTCTAAGAAGATCAATAGCGCAACCAGACCACTAATTGTAGAAAGATGTAATTCAAAACATAACCTGCAGCTAATTTCTCATAACTCACTTCATGCATGATATATCCAAATTGCATAATAAAATCAATATAACTCATTGACGAACTCCTTTGGATTTCTCCTCCATGTTCCGGCAACTTTCAATAGCGATTTAAAGCTCAATTTCTTAATGATTGACACGATACACTAGCACGTTCTAATCGGTTGACTAAGAGCATCTCCAACCAACCTCTATCATCCCCTCTATCTCTAAATTTGAAGTTTTTCCTCCTCCAACCCACCTCTATCTTCCACTCTATATATAGAGTGAGAGTCTATATTTGAAGTGAGAGAAATGCCCACTCTATCAATGGACCCCCACCATTTCTTTTTAATTATCTAATATTTTTTCTATTTAATTGATTTTCATTCCTTTTAATAAAAGCTTCTACCCTTAACAACCAACAATCCATCCAATTGAGTTCCTTTGTAATTGAACCTCCAAAAACTTAAATTAATACATAAACTTTAAAATACATTATACATAAACTTAACTTAACATACACTTAAATACATAAACTTTAAAGGATAAAAATGATGGTTTTGAAGGATTGTAAAACGAGTTGAAGTGCTAGATATGGGAGTTGATATGGTGAATGATAACAATGATGGTTTTGAAGCATTTCTTGCCCGACATAAAAAGATAAAGGATAAAAACAAATATTTTGAGCTTAAAAATGCATTAATCCATCATTTAGGGGACGAATATTCTAATTCAAAAAATTAGTGTATTTTAGTTATTATGTTTTTAATTTATGTCATTTAAATTAATGTATTTCTTTTGTAATGTAAAATAAATAAATTAAAAATATAATTGTTGTGGGTCCCACTAGTTTTAAAGGGATGGATAGAGTTTATGGTTGGAGTTGAAGTTTGGTTTAGAGTTAATGGGCCCACTAAATATAGAGATAGAGTGGCTTGGATAGAGTTTATGGTTGGAGATACTCTAATTCAATATTCGTCAACCAAGTAAACACAATTCCCCAAATTGAAGAACTTAACTACAACATTTCATATAACAAAATCTGAAATTTCTACTTGTAATTTAAGAGCATAAGCAATCTAAATCGATCAATAACATCTGAAATGATAAGGATAGAAGTGTACAAACCTAGGGTTTCGTTCGGTACGCAACAACAGGAGAGAAGAACTTGAATTCGACTACAAAAAGTTGTTACAGAAAAGGAAATGGGGAAAGCCTAAACGAACGACGCCGTGGGGTGAACTGATAAGCCTGTGCTGCCTTGAACTAATCAATCCGCCATAGAAAAAGAGAATCACTCAGAACAGCTATTGTCTACAGCTTGTCTAGATCGAATCTTCACCGTTAATTATTCGATTAATTGAGAACCAAATAATGGCGTCTATCAATCCGTTTGCGGGTGATTCCGATCTCCTTGGGTGTTTAATTTGCCTTTTCGAAAATACAATATTTGTTTAATTAAATAACAAAAATTTTGTTTTAATATTCTCCACAACAAATCAATACTTTATTATTTGGAACTTTTTATAAACAGAAAATATTAAAGAAGTTCAACTAATATATTTAATTATTATGAAAACAATTATGTTATGTTTGCTATAGATAAACCAATTTTTTTACCCGAATCACTAACTTTGTATAAATTTAATATAATGTCTTTATACAATAATATAAAAATATGATGATTAACTACTATTTTTTGTAGAAAGTAATCTACAAAACCTAATGTAATAGTGATATGATAATAAGCATTACACCAATAACTACATTGGACCATTTTTAGCCGTAGTGGCCAAATTGATATTAGTCATTTATAACAAAAGAATAAGAAGAAACAAAGCACATGCAACCATACCCGATTTTAGAGAGATAATCACCACTTTGGGTTTCACCTCTCCAGGACCACGTCAGCCATGGTGTGATCCAATCTGCATTCCGTTGTTATAAACATGTTTACCACATTTAAAAATATATAGTCTTTTAATGATTATAAACATGTTATATAAATGTCGTCTAGAAGTGATTAATGTTCATACTTATATTCAAACATTGTACAAAAGTCTACATCAAATATTATAAAATAGCAAGTAATCAACATCAGGATTAGACCGTGCTTCTACCATGCTCCCTCAATCAATTTCATGGTCAATCTTCAAATGCCCAAGATGAATATCGCGTACGGTAGAAGGCACGTATCAGCCGTGCTCCATTAGGAGACTTTTAACAATGTTTAAGTTTGTGTTCTTGATTCACTAGTTCAAGTTGCTACATATAAATGATATTTATTTTGATTGAACATAATGTCCTTGTTAAAAATTAAATATTTTAACCTACAATTTTATAAACATTAAACAATTACATATATAAATCCAAGATTTTTTAGACAAATCTTTCTTTTTAAAGATAATTTGTTGGTAATTATAAGCTTTCTCTCCACATTGAATATAAAGTTCTCCCCCTATTTGTGTAAGTTTTTCTTTTGTTAACAACAAAAACATACTCTTCAAATTACTATTAAATTTATATAATATTATTCACAGCATGACTCGAACTAATAACTACTAACTAATATAAAACATCTTTTAATATTTTATACTGCTATGCTACAACATTTTAGTTATCTTACTTTTTTCAACAAATGAAACTTTTCTTTTCAAACACACTTATTTTTTCTTTCTTGCCAGTACCGTCCTGGGGAAAGTACATGTAGGCACAGGCCTATACCATTTTGAAAATAGGGGCCCATAATTTTTCTAAATCCTTGTACATATATTTTGGGAAAAGTAAAATTAGTATATTTCACTCCTCTTCTACTGATCGATGTGAATACTATTGAAAGAGTTAATTTCAATACATAGTTTTACTTTTACTTTTTTATGTTTGAGTTTTCTACAATTGTTTGATTTTTAGATCATTTATAAATTTTGTATCTTTAGGGATTAATTAAATGAGTAATTTATCCGATAAATATTTTTATAGTTTTTGCATTGATATTTATTTGAATGATTACGATAGGGCCCAAAATAAGTATTCGCCTAGGGTCCCGATAAACTCAGGACCGGCCCTGTTTCTTGCACACCGAATTTTCACAAATGTGTTTTTTAATAAGCCAAAAAGATACTTTTAAGACTTAAGGAATAAGTAATCTTGTCATAAAAAGTCTATCTTAAAACATTTTTTTTGACTATACTAAAGGATCTATATTTAAATCAAGAGTTGTGAGTCCAGATTGAACACGGTCAATGCCATGGACGATCTGTTCATAGGGTTGTCTCAAGTTGATTTGGGGCCCGAGGCTAAATATAAAATGGGATCCCTAACATTCTTCGAATCATAATACATAAAAATAACAACTAAATAAAATTCCAAATAAACTTGCATTTCTAGCCTTTTGGGCTAAGTTTGGGTCTTTCTAGCAAAGTATGATATTTTTTGGGCTAAATATATAGAGAACTACTAAAATAGGAGGCTCTTTGCCGTTTTGGGGCACGGGGCGGTCACCCAGTTTGCCCAGCCCATTGAGCCGAACATGTTTGTTCATCAACCATCATCGTCTGATGATTTTTTTCTTGTGTAATTGCATCCTTGTAAATTAGATTTTCTTTTGAACTTCGAAGACACATGGACGCCCCATAAATCTACATCATTTTTTTGTCCAAAACAATACTTACACATTCTTTTAAGACATTTAAACATCAGCTCCGCTAAGCTATAAACCCTTTGATATCCCCATAAATTAGATACTTAGCCATTTTGTGAAAACGAGTGATTTGCTTGCCGCGCGTTGCTGCGGATTTTAAGCTAAAATTTTTTATTACATTCAGATTAAGAATCGTTATTTGTAAAGAAAATAAAATGAAACTTAGTTCAAATCTTTTTTAGAAAAAATAATGAATAAACTATTTGGTAATATAAAAGTTTAGGGGTTAAAAGTATGAATTATAAAAGTTCAAATGTTAAAAGTATTAATTATAAAAGTTTAAGGAGTGCTTTACTTTTTAGTAACAAAAATGAATGAACTACACAAAATATTGTTGACATTGTAAATAATAAAAGCTTAGTGTTAAGATAAAGAAGTTGTATTACTCAAAGGGTGGAAGTGGAAATTTGTTATGAAGACAAAAAAATAACATGAGTTAATGACTTAATGCCAATGCTGAGATTTGAACTTGGGTTTTTGAGTTAAAAGGCAAACACCTTTGCCAGCCAACCATCTTCACATTTAAAAAATCTGCCACATATTTTTTATATATCCTCTTTATGAACAGTAACTATGTATGATAAATGTATATATATAGAAATTATCTCTTGCCATATTTGTTATGGTGTATATTCTTTCAAACTTAATCAAAATACACTTTATCTTTATTACTATGCTTTGCCATAATGATAAATTATAGTCTGATTCAATCTTTATCAAACATGAACTTATTTTGACAACCATCCATTTCGCACATGTACACTGACACTATATGTCGTTTACATATAAAAGAGGCATTGACAATTGACATACATCAGGAGGGGGATATCTCGAAACTTCAATTCCTAGAAAGTCTCAAATTTATAAGTTATCTCTATATCTTTTTAAACTTTGTAATTGCCTCTATACCGCTTCTAAATCTTTAAATCTCTCTTTTATGTCCAAAAACCTATTTTAATATTTATTAAATCATTATAATATCAATAAATATCAAATAAATATGTAATAAATCTGTTGATTATGTATTAGAAATCATGTTTATTTGCATGTATTATTGATATTATCACGATTTAATAAATAATAAAATAGGTTTTTGGACATAAAAAAAAAGTTTCAAAGTTTTGAAAGGATATGAAGGTAATTATAAAATTTAGAAGCACATGGAGATAATTTATGAATTTGAGAAGAATATATAAATAATTTATAAATTTTACAGGGATATATAAAAACAATTATCCCTAAAGTTATTTTATTATTGAGTACCAAGAGCACAGTTTTGTGGGCCAAACCCACTTTGGTGGCGCTAAATATGCCGGTGCCAAACCAATAACGCACATTAATCAAAGGGAATTCATTTCTACATCACAACTTTTATATCATACACCACACTGTACAAGTTTTACAGCTAATTGTATAACTATAATAAGCAATGGTGTGGTAGATGCATTCAAAATTATAGTCTAAAAATCACCCCCTTTAATTAAAAGTTTCATTATTTTAAAAAAAATTATGATTGGTTTGAGATATTTTTTGTTGGTGTCAAATGAATGTTATAAAAATATTAAACGAAACAGTTTAGTTTAAAATTGAATATTAAAATCATATTAAAAAATCAAAAATATCTTTTAAAGCACACTTTAGATATAATGAAAACCTTTAGTTTAGGAGTCATTCAGGCTAGATCTAAAAAAAGACGTAGCTTTAACTCACAACACATGTGCTCTAAGTGGTTGTCGAAACTTTTAATGGGTTGAATTTCATTTGTACCATTGTTATGTATATTTGGGTACTCAATTGGTTAGAGCATCTTTTATGAAATTTAAAATTTAATATATAAGAAAATCTAATTAAATTTTAAAAGTAAAAACGAAGTTATAATACTAGCCAAGTTTTACTTGTGATTTATGATTATATGCTATAGACATATCCAAACATTCTTCTAACCATCCGGTTATTTACCAATGGAAACTTTGACTCATAATATCTACAAAATCATTATAATATATGCTATTTTAAGTCCAGGACTAAATGCAAAAGAAATGACGTAAACGATTACGTTCGTAAAGTGTGCTACGCACGTTTCTATTTTACTATCTAGAATATAAAAACTCACGGGCCAACTAATCCAGTAGCAAGTTAGCAACCCATCAAACACCGTCGTATATAAATACCACCTACTATCGTACTACCCATAATTTCACATCAAACCTTTCTACATCTTCCAATATCCCAAAAAACAAACCCATACTTTTTCAAAATTACACAGAAAAAATGCAACTTCAGGGGGAAATCGACGACTTAGCGTTCAGTCCAAGCTTTAATTGCTACTTTACCGATAGTTTGACTGCCACAGCAGCCATGAAAGTCAGCCGTGAATTCAAGCATGAACAGGCAGCTCAATTTCATGAATTTAGTGACGTCGATGAAGAGGAGTTTGGATTCTCTCTAGCGCTTTCTGACGATGAGTTTTCAGGTAAACAAATCGATCTCCAAAACCGGCAGTTCGTTTTTCCTGTTTTCGACAGCGAGCTACTGACGAAGTACGGTACAGATCTCGTGGTGGAAAAAATTGGTGATGCTTCTTCGGTTAAAATTCAGTTTCAGAAATTGTTTGCTGATGAACATGAAGGTTCGGCATCTTCTTCATCATCAGAAGCAGATGAAGTGGAAGTTAGACCTTCTGGAATGTTCTGTATGTGGAGACCGAAGAACGACGTCGTATCGTCAGCTCTTACAAAATGTAAGAAGAGCAGTTCTACAGGATCTGGATCGAAAAAGTGGAGAATTCGAAATTTACTCCGGCGGAGCAACAGCGAAGGTAAGGAGTCAATGATCTTCTCGCCGTCGTTAAAACGTAATGTAAACTCCGACGAGGTTACAAAAGTGGCCAGAAATTTAAAAACGGCGTCATCTCCGTCGTTTCATGAGTTATTTTACGTGCAAAAAAGAGCAGAACAAAAAGGTTATAAAACGAAATCGTTTCTACCTTACAGGCAAGATCTCCTAGGGTTGTTTGTTAATATCAACAGAAACGGGAACAAGAAATTAGGATTTTGAGTTGTGAATTAAATCAATTTTGAGTTGTTTGTTAATTAACTTGGTTCAGTTGATATGTGAATATAATTTTTTCAACTCAATTGATACGCAAATAGATTAATCGTCCTGTATATTAATAGGTTAATTCGCTAACTATATGGTTTAGTCGCGGGCCAAGGAAAAAACTAAGAGATATCACAAATTACATATTTTTTTACTTAGACATACATTATACTTCCTCCGATTTAAAATAAGTGATACATTGTTGGTTTCACGGGTTTTGAGGCAAAATATGATAATGATAATTAAATTAGATTAATTGGATAGTTAGTGGGGAATAGGTCCCACAAATTTTGAATAAAGTGAGGTTAATGATGTTTAAAAGTAAAAGTAAGGGTAAAGATGTCATTTCACTTTATTAAAGTGAATAGTTAGTGGGTGTGGGTCCCACTATTTTTTACCAAATAAGGTAAGTTTTCAAAGTGTATCACTTATTTTGATACACCCAAATATAGAAAGTGTATCACTTATTTTAAATCGGAGGAAGTATACACTAATTATATTCGTTTTAATTATTTTAATATTATGCGTGAAATTTTGAGGGATTTAATATTACACAATAGGCTGCATTTTAGAGTCAACTGATATTATATTAAGATAAAAAAAATTAAAATTGGTAAACATAATATATATCAACGGTATTGCAAATGATATTTGATTAAATGGTTAATATAATTGTAACACCCCAAATTTGAACATTTTTTTTTTATTATAAAAAACGTATGCGAAAGCGATTAAAATATTATCTACTAATAACTAATTGTTTCAAAAGACATATATTAAAAGTTATTACAACATCTTGACTAAATATAATTACAAAACGGTGTCACGTTTAAACCTTGGCTCGGCCCGTTTACAAAAACACAACAAGGTCAAACTTCCCAAAAGCAAAGCTACTACTTCCAAGCCTAACCACCTGAAATAGTTAATAAATGAGGATTAGCATAAAGCTAAGTGAGATAGATCAAAATGTAATAAACTACATGACGCACCAAACGGTAACCACTACTTCCACAACCTAGATCAAGTAACCTAGAAGACCGGCGGTTCTGCCGAACCCTAACCCTTTTATCACAAGGTTTTCCGGAAGCCCTAAGCTACTTGACATAGTATTAAGTCTTCTTATACAACGAATGCAAAAGAAGTCTTAATACTATGCCAATAACTAACGATGCCCAGCCCCTATCCAGCAGGTCGTCCTCTAATCTGAATGTATGTGCACATAACTACTTACTCCTAATACCACCAGCTACTAGGCATCAAAGAAGTAAACCAAGAAATCACAACAAAATTCTGCACCAGGGAAAGTTCGCGTCGCGAACTAAAGATCGCGTCGCGAACTCCCGACGCTATCTTTTCCTCGAACGCTATTTCGGTTTTCTGTTCGAGCCGGAAACAACTTCGCGTCGCGATCTCCCACAGACAGCAAAATCCTGCATTTTTCCATTACAAGTGCAATACCAACTATACCAACATACTAAATACAAGTTGTAGGCCAGATCTACTCACCTTGCAACGCAACTTAACCAAAAACTCAGTGATCTTATGTTACAGAGTTTGCTTCCCCTTTCCTGTACAAAGTGAATACCGAATTAGTCACCAAAATCAACAATTTGCAATAAGTATACTATAAATCAAACCCATTATTCCTTCCATCATTTGACCATTTAGTACTTACATTTCAACACATAACAATTAACAATGTCTAAAATGTCATCTAGTTAGTTCATTAAGCTTTACAACTAATTTTACTTCTTAGGCCCAAACGGGTCAAAACAAGACTAATGAATTGGGGATACACACAACATTATCCATTGAGATATTCTACTTGATCAACATCAAAATTACATAACTAACATACTACTTGCATCCAATTGCAAGTATCACCAACTTTGACTTTACTTAAGTCAATTTGCACAATTTAACAATTAAACGTGTAACATCCTAAAACTGGCCTAGATGTTTTAGGTATATTTTGATATTTGAAAATATCTATTTGACCATATGTGGAATAATTTGATTAAGTGTTAAATGAATTGTTTGACCTTTTGTCCTTTTGTGATATTTTAATCAAGGGATTAAAATATCTGTTTTCTGAAATGTTTAAATAAAAATGTGATTTTTTATATCTTTGGATTCTCCTTCTGATATCGTCTCCGAATATACTTTCGTTTTAAAATTGGAACCCGTTTGGTATTTTAAATAAATTAACTACGAAAGGGACTTTTATATTGTATGTGTTTAAAAGTGTTAAAAGCCAAAATGGGGCCCCCTTGGTGTGGGGATCGGCAGCCAAGGAGGGCATCTCCTCCCCATTTTCTTCTCCCTTATCACATTTCTCATCCATCTCTCTCTCTCTCTCTTGATCCGTCTCTCTCTCCCTCTCTCTAGAAACCCATTGTGTTCTTGAGCTTATTTTGAAGATCCGTAGCTTGTTCCTTAGCCAATATTTAATCCGAACACGTTTTTGGATAGCTCTTGAGGTAAGCTTCAACCTATATGTGTTTAATTTCGATTCCATGATAGTTGATAAATTAGGGTTTATGTGTTCTTGAGATTTGGTTGGTGTTCATGGTGTTAAATGTTATATTAAGTGTTTATGCAAAGTTTGACATGTATTGTTGCTTGAGTACAAGTAATTTAGCACAAGGTACAACCTTTTTAGCATAATGTACACATGGGTGTGTGTGTGTGTGTGTTCGTGTGGGTGTGTGTGTGTGTGTATCAATTGTGTGGTTTTGGTTTATGCTTCTAACTTGACTTAATATGGGTTTTAATGTTAATGTGGGTTAAATTAATATGTAAGAAGTGTTAATCTTGTAGAATTGGGTAACTAGTTATGACTTGCTAGTAAGATTGTGATTTATGGAATTTATGTCTGGTTATGATAAATGACATGTTGGATATGTTAGTTGCGTTTATAATCAACTATTGTGTTACTTGATAAAGTGACTAGTTGTGATAGTGTGAGTCAAAATTGTTAGTTTTGAATTATGTTGAGATTTGGTGAGAATTGATAGCTAGTGTTTGGATGATTTGGGTCAAAAGTTATAACTTATAATTTTGAAGTAAAATAGTTGGGTTGTGATAGCTATGAACTTGTTAGATTGATTAATTAGTTATGATTTGCTAAATGGTAGATTATAGCGTTTGTAGTTGTGTTTGGATGTTTTTAATTAAAAATGATTAACTAGTAAATTGGAAGTAAAATACATGGATTTTTGGTAACTTTGAGCTCGATGAATTGTTACATGTTTATGACTTGTTAGTTATAGAGAATTTGTGCTATTTGATGGAAATTGGAAGTGTTATAGTCATATTCGGGCTTTTGACCCGTTTGGGCCATTTAGTGGTAAAATGACTTAAAATAACTTGTATTGTGAAAGTGTAAGTATTTGGTTAGTATTATGTGATTAGCAATGCTATTGGTAACATTTGGTGAATTGCAAGTTGATGTTATGTTTTCAATAATAGGAGGTATTATTGTTTAATAACCCGGTTTAACCCGTTTGAATGTATTACTTGCAAATGACTAGTTGACTTGCTATGTAAGTGTAGATGGTCATGACATGTTCTTATGATGGTTTAAGTGTTTGGCTAGTGCAAGTGTTAGTGTTAAATGTATATTTACATTGTTTATAATTTGGTGGAATTATATACTAATTCGGTATTCCTTTGGTGTACAGGAATCGGGATCGTGACTCAGAAACATTAGACCTCTGAGTTCGACAAGTGGAAGGTTTCGGTGAGTGGATTTAACCTCCAACTTGTGTTTGGTTACAATTAGTTTGGTATATGCATGTTTGTTGAAAATGCAGGAATTGTGCCAGCTTCAGGTAGTTCGCGACGCGAACTAGAGTTCGCGAAACGCGAACTCGAGACAGAGAATTTTGGTGTTGGCCGTGAACACTTCGCGACTGAGTTCCCGAACGCGAACATTAGTTAGCGACGCGAACTCGAGTTCGCGATGAGAACTCAGTTGCATTTCTTTTGATGCAGTTTCGTTGTATCTAGCTTGCTAGTTTAGTACCTATTTGCTAGAGATGAGTCAAATAGGTTATGTGCACAAAGTGAAGAGACTTTGCTTGATTGCAAGCAACAACTCGGTGTGTGGTTATCCGAGGCTCGGTGTGTGCTTATCCGAGGTTTGAGAAGTCAGTGCGCTGGGCAATGGGTGTCGACTAAAGGGTATCCGACCTTACCTGTATTAGTTGCATGGTCAAGGGGAGGGAGTTGCCCGGGTGTTGGTCACGAACCGCTATCGGTTACCGTGGTTTGGCCGACCATGGTTTAAGGCTCCGGCAGGACCCCGATCTTCTCGAACAAACAGTGTTGTCCCGAACCGGAGATGTTTTATAACTTCCGTGTTCTAGTGAACAGTGATAAGTGGTTAGGTGGCTTTTAGATAGTAGTGATGACTATGCCAGCTTGTTGGGCTTCACAGAATTTGTAGATTATATTCATTCACTTAGCTTTGTGCTAATCCCTCCCTCGTTGAATCTTTTCAGGTGATCGGTGCTTTGGACGGGATGATTGACCAAGCTCAGTTGATATGTTTTAAAAAGGAGCCATGTCGTTTAAGTGACACCGTTTAAATAATTAATGTTTGAAGTTTATTTTGGGACATTTGGTTTGTAAACCTAAACCTAAACTTATTATTATCTTTATGCTTCCGCTAAACTAACCTAGAGGATAACCTAATCGCCTTCGGGGATTTTTTTTAAAAAAAAAAAAAAAACGCTTCCTAAATTTTGCGGTGTTACAAAACGGGTTAAGACCCGAAACCAACACAATCAAGTTTACAATTCATTCAACCAACATATTGTTAACATGAAATTAGTAATTAAAGTTTGCAAATCACCCAAGACTAAAGTCAACTTCCAAGTTTGACCAAAGTCAACAATTTATGAGTTAAGCTAGTTTATGACTAATTCCCATCTAGGCAAACACTATCATCCTTTTATGCATTTTCCAACTAGTAACTTTCATAATCAACAATTATAATGCAAACATGCATAATTTATCTAACACAACATCAAGAACACCAAACTACCAAATTCATCAAATTGGGGAAGAATCCATCTTCTTCCCAACCACCATTGATGGAGCTTTATGAAAGCTTCACCAAATGAGCAATAACTAACAACAATTCATACAATACTTGCAAGAACTCAATTAAACACTAAATCATCTAACAATTCCATATTGCAAGCAAGATTTATCAAGAAATTCATAAAAACTCACTTAACTCAAGAACCCTAGTTCAACAAAATTTCAAGAGCATGAACCCTAGCTCAAGGAGGAAGAGAACTTACTAAAATTTGCTTCTAAAATCCGAAAATCACACAAGGGAGACAAGAACTTCAAGTATGGATCTTCAATTTGGGAGAAAAAGCTTCAACTATGTGTGTGTGTGTGTGTGTGTTTTAGTCGTGTACAGGCAAGAAAACAAGAGGGAAAAAACCAATTTTGACACCTGCCCTACCCATAACACGTACACCCCTCCCCCAAACACAGAAACATTCATTTAAACACAGTATAACACTGAAAGTCTAGATCGCGTTTGATTTATTTAAAATACTTATCTTACTCAGATTTTAATAACGAATATATTTTCGGAACTGTAATTCAAAGTTTAATAAGGAAATAATTTATCATTTTCATGCTTAGTTATAATGGTTAATACTAATTTTAACCCCTTGGTTAAAATACAATTAATCCAATTAAAATTATATAAAATAATAAACAATAAAATATTACTTACCGAAAGTAATAAAATATTCTAGGTCGGGTCTCGGGATGTTACAATAATAAAATTCATCTTCTAGCATGTAAGAAAAAGTTTTAAAGATTTGATATTAATGTAATTTTGATAGTCAATTTTTATTAGTGAAAACGAGAATGAAATGACGCTGATATGATAAAACTGACATATTAGAAATGCGTTCATCGTTAAGAGAGGCTTAAGTAGAATAAATGAAATCTTTCCCGGCGGCAACACCACATCATTATTGGTAAACAACGGCGTTATGGAAAGGGCTTTTCTCGCCCGGTTAGTAAAGTCAAGTTTTTTACCACGTCTTTGGAATAAAATTCAGTTGGAAAAGGAAGCAAAATTCTTCTTTGAGGAGGGTTGGGTTGCCCGGGTGACTGATCCTAAAATCCTATAAAATAATAATTATTGGAGTAATCCGCCCTAGGCCTTCGCGGTTTCGCCACTTCAAAGGGGCGCTTTGCCCCTCTTTATTTATTTGTTTATTTAGGGGCACGATACTAAGAAATAGTTTTTTTTTCCAGCCCCTCCAAAAAAATGTTCGATTTGCGTGTTAAACATATAGCTACAATAATTAAATGATGATATTAACTTTGAGTTTGTGGATCAGTGGGACATGTGAAGTGGTGTGAAGTTTCTCACGAATGTGTTCAAAAAGAACCATTACTGTTTGTAGTTTAACTTATTGCTTGATTATGATATTTGCTAAATATTTGTTCATACTAAAAAGTCAACAGGGTCTTCGTACAACACACATAAAGCTACTGTCCCGCTTTCTTTATTTTAACGCTTCAGCTTATTAGCTATAATGAGTATATTTCTGTTATTTTATCATAAATTTATATATAATTTTTTTTCAAACATTTTATTTAACAAAAACATATTAATTTAAGTAAGCTGATAAACTCATAAGCTAATAAGTATAATTCTTTAAATAAATTTTCCCAAACATCTCTAAATTGAATGAACAACAATTTTTTAATAGCAAAAAGGTAACAATGAGAAAGAGAATCGGCGATATCATAGATCATCCCCTCCAAAATCACCCAGAAATTGAATGAACAACCTAAGAAGTAGCAAAAACAATGGAACCAAACAACACTAACAATAATGGGACATTATCATGACACAATTTATTAATAGAAATTGATTATTACAAAACAATTTTTATTCATACAAAATGTGGTAAAATGAAAGGAAAAATATGATTATCCCTTTAGCATTAAATTGTTATACTTCCTCCGTATCACAATAAGAGTATCAGGTGCAGTAGCGAGCATCCCTCGCCAAATCCAGGTGGCACACTTTTGGCGAGCTTTTTCTTCCGCCACCACACCGCCCGCTGGGTGAGTGGTGGCGTGCGTCGGATCACTGGCGAGGCTGGCGTGAGAGGGGGTGTTTTTTGAGGTATTTTTTTAAGGTAATTTTGTGAGTGAATGGTATTTTAGTGATGGTAGAGGGGCTATTTGGGGGTTTTGAATGTGAAATTGTGATGTGGCGCAGAGGTGGCGCAGAGGTGGCGCATACGTGGCACTTTGGCTTAAGCCACCACACCTATCTCTCTAAGTGATACATTTGGAAGATCACGGAGTTTGAGGCAAAAGATTAAAGTAAGGTTAAAATATATTAAAGTATGTTTAAAATATATTAAAGTAGATAGTTAGTGGATGATGAGTCACTTTTCTTGAATAAAGTGATATTAATTAGTTTTAAAACTAAAAGTAAGGGTATAAGGGTAATTTTACTTTATTAAAGTGGATAGTTAATGGAGATTGAGTCCCACATTTTTGCCAAATAAAGTAACTTTTGAAGTGTATCACTTATTGTGAAACACCCATAAATAGAAAGTGTATCACTTACTGTGATACGGAAGAAGTATATAATTAAAAATTACTATGTAATAATCCACTCCCTTAACTAAATATGCATTCAAAGTGTGAAAACCAATATACTAAATACTAATTGACTAGGTTTCCTAAACAAATAGACTATTACGTATGCTGATAAGTTGAGACTTGATTTTTATGGTCAAGAAAACTTCGATTTTGAATATTTAAATTATGTTCGGTTTTTCACAAAGAAGCATCAAGGAAATTCAACAACTAATAGTAGGAAAGAGAATCTTAATTATCTAAATGAATTTTTTTTAACCAGCTCTTAAAGAGTTAAATCTATCTAATTATATTTGTAATTAGACTATTAGCAACACTAATATACTAAACTACAAGTCTTTTATACCAAATGAAATATAATTCTTTTGTTTAAAATTACAATACAACTTGCATAAAAAGTTTGAGTATTTATTTCATATAAAAATTACAAATAAATAATTGTATTTTTATTTTTTATACGGTGTATTAAATTAGGAGTAGAGTTCTTCTAGAAATAAAATAAATGAAATAAATTTCATGTTCAATGTCTGGTAAGCTTAAAAGGCTAAATAAAAACAAGTAGCATATATCAGTAAATATTAGGTACAATAGTCACAACACAGGGTACAAGTGTACAACTACTCAGTTTGAAGATGACGTCAAAGATGGCGTTCCTCAGCGCGCTTGCATTTTAAACTTCCAGAAGCAAAAACGCACGCGCTAAAACACGTTATCTGCCACCTTTCCTTTAAATACCCACTCTCCCACCAAGTAATAAGCCCCAAATTACTCGTCAAAGCCTTTTCTTCCATATATTCTCTCAAACATACAAAAGAAATCGAATATATTTTCAAATCACAAAGAAAAAAAATGCAGATGACTGGTGAAATCAACGACATAGGTGTTTCTCCTAGCTTTAATTGGTACTCCACGACCTCCTCGGCGGCCGCCAGAGTCAGTCGCGAGGTTAAGGAAGAACAGGAATTTAGCGATATTGAAGAAGAGGATTTTGAGTTCTCTCTGGAGTTCTCCGGCGAAGAATTTACAGCAGAAGAGCTTGCTCTCGCCGGCAGGATACTTTTACCGATTTTCGACACCGATCTAGTTACGAAGGATGATGTAGATCAAGAGGTTAAGGAACTAAACTATGATGCTTCTTCTCTCATCATTCCGTTGGAGAAATTGCTTGTCAGCGACAGTGGCGAATCAATGTCGTATTCGTCTTCAGAAGCAGATGAAGTGGAAGATAAAGTTTCTGGAACATTTTGTGTGTCATGGAGGAAATCGGAAAAACAAAGCTCTGATCCTATTAAGAAGAGCAAATCTACTGGATCTGGATCTGAATCTGGGTCGAGAAGATGGAAAGTTAAGGATATTCTTCGCCGGAGCAATAGCGCCGGTAAGGAAACGGTGTTCTTCTTGTGTCCTAAGAGAGTCGACGCGTCAAATAAGAAACGGATCGTCAAGTCCGGCGAAGCTCAGAAAGTCGCCGGAAAATCGAAGACGGCGTCACCTCCGTCTGTTCACGAATTATTTTACGTGCAAAAAAAAGCAGAACAGAAAGGAGACAAAATGAGATCGTATCTACCTTACAGGCGAGATCTGCTAGGGTTCAAAGTCCATGTCAATGGAAATGGAACTAAGAAGCTACCGTTTTGAATAATCAAAGTCAATCTTCTCCGATCTAAAATTGCTATCACTTACAATAATTAAATATTATTTTCAATTCATGTGTTCGTATCTTGCTATAAGATCTTCATGTGTGTAAACCCGTTTTCAATGATTAAACTATGGATTAAGCAATATGAATTAAGAAAATTGAAGATTTAGATGGATAGAAACTTAAGAACTCTTTACATTTGATAAGAACATTACAAATTAGGGCAAAGGTTGTGGATAATTAGGTTACCACTTTCTATGTATACCTAGACCTAGATTCGTCTAATTACATAATGCCCCCTAGACTATTGGTTACAACATTTGAGACCCAACAATCTCCCCCTTTGTAACAATAGTTTGGGAGGCGTATCTTCGAAGTCTTCATCTTGAGCCAAAGTTGCACCTGGTAGATATGTCGTTGAATAATGTTGTATCAGGAACAATTTGAGCTCTCTTTGGATGTGAAAATGAATACTTCTTGTAACTTTTCAACTAACAAGATATATTTTGAAGACTTTTGATTGAAGATACATATTGATCGACTAAAAGTAAGACCCATAATGATAGGGAGATTAACTGCGGAAGTCTTTTCTTGAAGTTTGTGGTTTTATGTCGATCAATGATTTTTGATAATTGTTGTTAGGGTAAAATGTTGATAACGGTCACGCTCCCCCTCAAACAAACAACTATTTCTTCACGGGAGTTGGATTGAACATTCTGATGTTTACTCCCTGGTGAACGAATTACCAAATTCAATTATGGAAGTTGTTTGATACCTTCGTTAGATCTTTAGTTTCTTGTTTACTCCCCCTTAACTGGTGCATATATCTTGTTAATGTGGAGTAAACTGGGCTAACGTATCGATAATCTCCGTAATATTGTAAGAAACTCCTAAGTTTGTTCCCGCAGATTGAACGAATTACCAAATCCAATTATGGAAGTTGTTTGATACCTTCGTTAGATCTTTGATTTCTTGTTTACTCCCCCTTAACTGGTGCATATATCTTGTTAATGTGGAGTAAACTGGGCTAACGTATCGATAATATCCACAATATTGTAAGAAACTCCTAAGTTTGTTCCCGCAGATTGAGCTTTAGAAGAATTTTTCTCTGAAAGTATCAATTCTTTATAAAAAGAATTTATGTAATGTATCTTCTCCCCCTCATGATGAATAAGATTTATCTAATTCATCATGTAAAATGTGAAGTTCTGCGAGTTGAAATTAGGAAGAATCTTCGCTTTAAGGAAACAAAAAAGTTGAGTATGACGATGCCCCTTTGATGAAAATGTGTTGAATAATGATTATACATTTTTTTTGTAATAATCAATATATAACACATTTTATCATTGAAACCATTGAAGTCTTCTTCGTTTGTAAAGCTGGAACTGATTGATAAATAGTTGTGCAGTTTTGTTGAAGAAACAGCTCCAGCTTTTGAAATTCGGTGATAGTGATACTTTTAATTGGCTTTTTGACCAATAGAAAGTATTTCGGAAGACTTTAAGTAAATCGACGATATGTAGACCCATGGATTGAGCAGTCGGCAGCGGAAGTCTTTTTCTTGAAATTGTGGCTTTCTCGATTTGTTGATGATCCTCGGTTCCTGATATTTGTTGAAGTCGTGGAAGTGCGGTATTTTGATTTATCTTGGATTTTCTGACCGTGGTTGATAACATTGAAGAACGGTCATAGAATCCCTTATCTGATGCATTGACTGTTGTTGATAAGAATGAAATACAGTCATCAGATCTTCTATCTGACATAGTGACTGTTGTTGAAAAGAATGGAGTACAGTCATCAGATCTTCGCACAGGAAAGTATCAGGGTAACCCAGGATCACATAGATTTCCTGTTAGCACGACAGTTACAGAAACTGTGTGACCTACGTTCAGTGTTGGCTTTGATGTTAGCACTGGTAGGATTTCCATTCAATCATCGTGGAATACCAATATTTTTGGTATCACTATGAATGTTCCGGCAATATCTCAAAGATATGCTTGGTAGAGTGCCTGTGTCCTAGAGAAATTTAATTCGGTTCTAGACTCTATACGTGGAGAAACGAAGGCGAGGACTGGAGGTGGGTCATCTTTTTCAATATCAACAATCTACAAATGAGATGTCGATAGTGGATGTGGTTATCTCTGTGATTTTGAAACAAGTACTTTTTGTACTTGAGTGGTCAGTAGGGGTTGTGCATTGCATCACTGGGTCCATGATGTCTTAATCAGAAAGCAAAATATGCAATCCGATATAGATGAGGTTACCCGGTCATTTGTTCGGTTTAGGGAGGGCTTTCGTTTTCTTTAACCCTTTCACACACGCTCCTCACTCTACTCACTTTTTCATTTTCAACCACACCCTCGTTTTTGTTTTTACCATGTGATAAGCTGATCTGCACCCCATACTTCATACCCCCTCTCAATTTTTACCTCAGCGCACCCCAATCAAGATCCCATGATACTTGATTCTGCTCACCTAGACCTAGGGACCCTCACTTTTTAGTTCCTATATTGTCGGTGGCTCCGGGGAAGATCATGCTGGATATAGCAGATCATAGGAGTAATTTGAGAGTGGTCTAATACGCTCATGTGCGATTTGATCAGCTCTTTAAAAGATGTTGCATTTTAGTTGGTTCACATGGATTTTTTGGTAACACCGGACTCACTTAGAGTATCCGTTAGCACACGGTATGAATCGGTAGTCGTTTGCACAACCATTGATTCAAATGTGTGACTTGCATTTAGAGTTGGCGTGATGTTAGCTCTAGCAGGATTTCCACTCGATCCTCGTGAAACATCAGATTGTGATGCCACTACGAGTGTTCTGATGGATTCACGTAGATCCATTTTTGTAGTGCAAGTGTCCTATATTGGAAAGATTCTTGGGGGTGAGAACTAGACACACTGTGCATACAAAGAGACTTAACCCGGGGCAGGAGGTTATTTTGTTTCAATACCAACATACTCCGAATGAGTAGTCAGTAGATTTTGTGCTACGTCCCCTAATGAAATGAAACAAATTCCTGTTGAGAGGAATTTGAGTGGTTGGTGGTGGTGTGCATTTGCTTTACTGGGCCAGTAAAGTCTAGTGAATCATTCAACTTATGAATGATCACCTATTTGTACGGTTGCCCGGCTTGTTAACGGTTTGGATGCACTCAAAGGTGTGTTTTCTTTAATTTATCATGCTTTCACATCACCTTGCACTCACCTATTTCTATACCCTAGACGTATACCCTCACATTTACCAGTTGACTGAGATATTTCCCTGGGAAGGTTAGGCCGGATCTGGCAAACCATGGGAAGGTATGTCTTTTGAGGTAGTAAGTAACGAGAATTAAAAGAATTTGTAATAAACAGATGCTATCTTTACTAGGTACCTAGTAAAGAGATCGTTTACGGATATTACAACGACTTATAATTAACGTTACAAACATAAAACTTTTTGATTTGGGTATTTTGTTTTGTTTTTCGAACTTTTCTCCCCCTAGAAATAATAATTCCCCCTAGAATTAATATTTTCCCCCTCGACCAAACAAAAATATTTACAAGTTTTGAGAATGGAGGACGTACCTTATATATCGTCGGAGGGTTGAAGGAGAGTATTTGCGGTGAAGCATGATTGAGCTTTGTGGTTTCTTTTGAGTGCGGGTTCTGAATCTGTTTTGATCAGAAGCCATTTTCCGTTGAGGACCGGGTTTCAAGCTAAGATACTTGTAAGCCATCTCTTTGAGGCTCGGGTCATACACTGAAGTGTGCATAAGCCATTTACGTTGAAATGTGAGTTATACACTGTATTGTGTATAAGTCATCCACCTGCGAAAACAAATCATACAACTTTTGGTACCCATTTTTGTTTGGGTCCGATGGTGTTAGTATTAGAGTGAAACCATCGATAAGTTGTATCGATTTGATGTAAAGATTTGGAATTCCAAGAAAAATTGAAACTCGATGTTTCACTTTCAAATAATTTCCGAGGAATTATATGAGATTTTGGAGTTTTCGGAATCCATTTTTCTTTTAAGATCTTAGGTGTCTTAGAAACAAAAATATTTTTTACTGTTGTCAAACAATTAAGATTAGCTCTAGGTGCCAAAGCTAACAGATCTTTTCTCGTGTATGTTAACCTTTTTGTCGTAGACATTGAATGCTTTGGAATTGAAGAATGTTTCAAAATAAATTTTGATTTAGACGTACTAGGTTCCGAAGATTGTGGTTTCACAAACAACTTTTTACTCTTTTGAAGTGAATAAGTTGTGAGCTGTGAGACCTTTTTAGAAACAGATTTTGAAAATTCACCAGTGTAAATCTTAATCGGAATTTGTACCGTTTGTTTTCCTTTATTAACAATTTTAGGTTTAGAGAATTTTTCAACCTTGATTTTCAAAACATCGTTTTGATTTTGTGCCAAAGTAAGATCTGTTTCAAGAGATGTAATTTTGTCTAGCAATTTTGTTTTTTCAATATTAAAAATATTGATTTGTTTTTGTAAATCATATCCAAAATTACATTCAAGTTGTTTGATTTTATCAGTCAAAATACATTTTTCAGCACAAACAGAATCATATTTTTCGATATTCAAAGCATTCAAATGATTGGATTCATGAAGTTGTTTTGTGAGTTCAGCCATCTGAATTTTCAAGTTTTCAGAATCTGTTTTAAATGTACTGATTTCCTTTTTTGAAAGTTCTGATTCTTGTTCGGTTTGAAATTTTGAAATTTCTGATTCTCTCTTTTCTTCAGAAATTTGAGAAACGTGTTCTTCAAGATATTTCATGGCGGTCAAAGCTTCTTGCAGCGAGTTAGCCAAAATCTGAGACTGTGTCAACTCGATGCTCCTTGACTTTAAAGCAGTTGACTTTTCTTGTAATTCGATTAAACATTTTTCTAATTCACAAGTTTTTTCAGAAACTGTTTGCTTCAATGAATCACATTGTTGAACTAATGTCTTTCCTTTTGTTACAGCCATACTAAGTTTTTCTTTGGCATTATTATACCTTGTTTTCTCCTGAACAAGTTGTTCAAACAGCTGTGCATGTTGAGATTCTAAAAAGGTATTTTTGTCATTTAGCTCAAAGTATTTTGTTTGAAGTGATTTAATAAAATTTTCATCCATTTTAGCTCTTTTGTTTTTAAAATTCGAAATTTTCAAATAAAAAATGTGACAAAACAATTTGGACTAAAAAAAATATTGAGCGTTGAAATATAGAAATATGTGTCTTTAAGAATTGTTCAAATTTGAAACGTTAAAATGTTATAGCAAGAAAATTGTTAAACTTGTTTTAATGTTCTAGGCTTAACAAAAAATAAATGTTAAAAATTATGTTGGATGATGAGCTTAAGCAAAATTTGATGTATTGACTATTGTGATGTTTTATATTGAATAATTTCGTGTTTATACTTTATGTTTTGAAAGTTGTACACTAAATTTCTTTTACTCTACTAGTTTATCTCTACAAGATTCTCTCACTTCGGCTTTCTCTCACTACGTTGACTTACCCTTTGTTCACGAATTTAAAAGAAGTTTCAATCTTGTTTGTAACTTATGCTATGAAAGTTGTACCATCAGTTGTACGAAAGATCCAAAAAGAAAAATTGTATCGTCACTTGTACGAAATATAATCACCAACTCACAAATGCTTTGATTTATCGGAAATATAATATTAACTTGTTTATCTCAAGCTCAAGTTAAAGATTGCAATTGCTTGCTAGACTTAATACTAAGTTTCTTTTTCACCGAAGATTAAGGATGTTCCGATGTAAATGGTGAAGCTGGTCGCCGGAAAGAATGGAACGGTGATGGTTGTCGTAGCTTGATGTGTTATTGCCGAAGGTTACAGTCACCGGAGAAGACGAATTTGCCGGAAAAGATGAGCTGTAACAGTTGTCGGAGAAGATGGAATCGCCGGAGTGGATGGTGAAGATCGACAAAAGTTGCGGGAAACAACGGTGTAGATGGGGATCGGAGGAGCTGATTTTCGGAGAAGATGATACACAAAGGCGGTCGGTGGTGAAGCTATGGTGTTCGTCGGAGTGGGTTATCGGAGATGGAAAATGGCGGTGGTAGGCAAAGTGTGATGGTGATGTTTCTTTGCTGTGATGTCGTATAGAAGAGAAGAGATGTACTAAAATATAAACTTAAAAGGTGATTAAGGAATTGACTTGACGAATACGATCTTGGGAACTGAAGTTTAATAATGTTATTTAATAAGGAAGGGTGATCTTGGGAACAGATATCTGAAATCATATATGCTACTTTATGCTCTTAAAACGACGCCGTACATAGTATATCAGCTTTTCTCTTTCTTTTCAAAACGTCAAAACGACGTCGTACCGAATATGTCAGACCCGAAGACAATTGTCAGACCCGAAATTGTCAGAGCCGAACTTCGAGCCGAACTTGTCAGAGCCGAACTTATCAGCCGAACACTTTTAGATCAGATCTTGATTTTTCAAAAAATCACTAAAATCATCATAACTTGCTCATTTCTTAACCAAATCGAGTGATTCTTTTTGCAAAACGTTCGATTTTCAATTACGTACAATCCTATTCAAACACGTTTTCGAAACAAGTTCTGATTTTCTCGATTTTAGCTTTAAAGCTCCGAAAATATGGTGTTCTTCATGTTCTTCATTTTTGAACTTTTAAAAACGAAATTAAACCTTGTTTTTGATGATTTTAATATGAAATTTGCTACTGATTTGTTCGAAATCAGTAATAGAACAATGTTATACTATCGAAAACATGAATCATACCTTCGATTTTGAATTGGAATTGATTTTCTTCAACTTTTTCTTCAAACTTTTCAAAAACCCATCAAAATCTTCAAAAATATGCTTAATCACAGCTGATTTGGATCGAATCTAGTGAGACTTTTGCTCTGATACCAAATGTAAACCCGTTTTCAATGATTAAACTATGGATTAAGCAATATGAATTAAGAAAATGGAAGATTTAGATGGATAGAAACTTAAGAACTCTTTGCATTTGATAAGAACATTACAAATTAGGGCAAAAGTTGTGGATAATTAGGTTACCACTTTCTATTTATACCTAGACCTAGATTCGTCTAATTACATAATGCCCCAAGACTATTGGTTACAACATTTGATACAACATTTGAGATCCAACAATGTGTTTTTGCATATTCGTGCCACGATTAATGTATCCCTGATGATCTTCCGGTTTTTGTCATCTTCGAGAATGAACTTACCATGTTACTTCATCAATTCATGATATATTATATTATGCAATCTTTTGTAGCGTGTTATATATATATTTTCATGAAAAATATTGTTAATTAATTACTTGTGATCTTAGATAACAATTTTTCTTATTATGTTTCACACTTGGGTTCTTACCAAATTATTGTTATGTCAGCTGAGAATTCAACTAACACACTCATGCAAAAATAGTCATTTACTTAATATTTTATACATAAAATATATACACACATATAAAATAGCAATACCCACAAAAGTTACACTCTTCCTCGTCAATTTTCACTCCTATAAACCGAAGGTATTCAACCGACGCAAAAACTAAATGGCGCATGCCAATGGTGTCTGTTTATCTGCGCCAACTGAACGTCCAACTGAAGGTACCATTGGCAGTGGTCTAAAACTACAACCGATCATTGCTCAATTCTCATACAGGCCTTAACCAACTTACGTTTAGAATTAGTTTAGAATTAATATTGTAACATAATTGCCCGCTCAATCACTACAAGCAACTAAAGTTCAATGCTACATGATGTTGATCATTTTCAATGAATTTTGTATATTTTTAGATTTTTTATTGTGGGTGGTCGATGAGGGTGGTCGGACGGTGGAGGGTGATGGTAGATAGTGACGTCGGTTGAAGAACAACAAAACCAAAAAAGATATAGTTGAGAGACAATTCTAACCTCATGTGACTTGCATATGTGGGATTGAACGGATAAAATAAACCATACTTAGCCAAAAGGACCCAGATTGCAAAATTGGCATCAATAAAGATTGACAGTGTCATGCATTTTTAAGGTAAATAATCATTAGTGAAATTTCAAGTATTATTTAGTTTATTATATATTTGGTCTATTTATACACTATGCAAAGCATTTTGGGCCTTTTGGCTACCAACTTAACTTTAAGGGCATGAGATATGTGTATTACACTCCATACCATTTTTTCTTGTCACCTCATCTGTTACCTCAGCAATCACACCACATCATCTCTAGGTTATACCCACCACACAACACCATTTTAATTTTCATCTCATCATTTCATTTCCATTTATTTTACACACAACTAATATTTTATGTAATTTAAAATTACAATACTTTAAATTTAAAATTACAATACTTTAAATTTAAAATTACAATACTTTAAATTAAAATAAAAAATTACAATAATTAAATTAAAAGTACTACTCTTCATCGTCGGCATTTGCGTTGTTGTAGAGATGATCCGCCAAGTCCAGTCGAAGTTGTTCGTGTGTTGTTTCGTCTCGAATGTCGACAACCCTGTGCAAATAATCTGGCGTTCCCGGTATATACAACGCATACCAGGGACCGTCCGCCACATATGGAGAAATCATCCGACCTTTATCTTCAACGACCATATTATGCATTACAACACATGCATACAAAATATATCTTAATCTTTCAAGGTCATATGGACGGGCCGCGTTTTTGACAATGTGCCACTTCGCCTTTAATGTAACATACGTGATATCGTTTCCCCTAAAATATATTATTACTCTTAAGTTACTTGAATAAATATGATAAGTATAGAATGATTAAGAAAAGCATGCATGTAACGATATGTAAATAAGTGGTAATTGCTTAAATGCTCACAATAAGGTATATAGAAACGTCATTTTTGTGGAATGTTTTCTGCAAATTTTTATTGAGGATTATAGATAATTTCGTTACGAACGCGTAGGCGAAAACCTCATCGAAAACAAAGGCCAGAGTGAAAAGTTATGGGGTTTTAAGTATTTAGTGGTCAAAATGGATACCAAACCGGGTCAACCCGGGTCAAACCCGACCCAACTCGGATTTAAACCCCAAAACCCACGAATTTCCATCATTTTCTTCCCATTTCTTCCCTAAAACCTCTCTAAAATTCTGGAAACTTGAAGAACTGCATGCATGGTTGATTTGAACAAGAAATTGGTAAAATCTCACAAGAATATTGAAGATTTCAAAGGTAAAATTTCAATCTTTGCTAGAATCTTTCATTTGAGTTCAAGAAATCATAAAATTAGGGTTTAAGTTCTGTTAAAAACTTTCTAATATCAAGATATTATGATTAGGTTATGCTGGATATCAAGTTATTTAGCTAAAATCATTGGTAAATTGTAAGAAATTAGAAATTTTCAAGTTGAAAGTTATGATGCAGCACTGTTTTGTAAAAATCATAGAGAATTGTAGAAAAATCGTTTAGGGGTGAATCCAGTGGCATCCGAACCGTATTGATTTCTTCTTTGTTTCTTATTTTGGTCAAGAAAGTAAATTATGGCTCGAAGATAGGTGAAAATCGTATTTTGTACAGTGCTGCTAAGCTGATTTCTGACAGCATGACGTTGCTGTATTGTAAAATTAATAGAAAATCATAGAAACATCATAAAAATAGGAGGTCAGGGGCATTGGAAACCTATTAAAGAGTAAAATGAAAGCTCCAAATTTCGTCTGGTAACTTTGAGATTAAGTAAGTCAGAACTAAGTAAACAGAAGGGTGTTTAACATGTAAAAACAAATTGTCAATTGAAAAGATCATAGATAGGGTTAATGGTAATATTTGCTTATGAAATTTCGTGTGCATACTCCAGGGGTTATATAAAACATATTGGGAGCTTGTGACAAGTGTATACATATTGGAAACTAAATATTTTGATTAAGGCTTTCGGTTTGAGTTCACACCCGATTAAACAACACTGTGAGTTCACTATGTGCAATGTGTATACTTTTAATTATATATGTATAGTTTGGTTAGTTAGTATCCACTTCAATTGATAGCCTTATATGATTCCTTGGACATTGAGACCACCTTGTTGTACCTTAACATTGCCTTGACCCGTTTGAGTGGAATGCTTTGAGTGTTACTTCGCTTCGTGAGGACCCATGGCGGTTCGAGTATTACTTCGTGTAATATATCGGGCGGTGGACGCGGGAGTACCTGGCGGAGGAGTGGTATGGACCGTGGTGGTGAAGCTGGATCATGGACTCATTTAGGGGTGCCATGGTCACCTTCATCGGCCTCATTCCCTAATGGCCTAAGAGGGAATGACGCACTTTGTTGATTCCGGTATTGTACTTTGATCGTTGTTGACCCGGTATTGATATGTGACGCTTTGTGATGACATTGTTATGCTAATCCGGTATTTTGACCCGTTGACACTTTTTTATTTATTTATGTTGATTTATATAATTATTTAGTATAACATTATACATTGTGGAACTCACTAAGCTTTTATAGCTTACCCATTTAGTTGTCACAATTTTTCAGGAAAGGATAAAGGCAAGGGCGAGTGTGAGTAGATTGTAGAAGTCGGTTTTGCTTGAAACTTAGAAGAGCTTCACTTTTGGTATAGTTATTAGTATTTCGTTGTACATCCTTTGTGGTGGTTTAGATGGTTTGTATCCGGTGTAGATAGTCGGTTTCATTATGTATGTCTTGTGGTATATTAGTTGCTTTTAAACTTGTATTTTGGTTAATTATGAATGGTTTGTTGTAAATGATGTAAAAGTGGTCGTTTTTGGTTCCGGTACTTACATTTAAAACTCCAAAAGCCCGTTCCACATCCTTACGTGCAATTTCTTGTTTTTTTGGTAAACAAGACTTCTTTTTGCTCTACTGGATGTCGATAGGCTTTCACAAATGTCGCATGACGAGGATATATACCATCGGTAAGGAAATAACCAAATCTATATTGATTGCCATTCACCGTATAAGGAGCATCAGGTACCTTTCCAGATAACAAGTCGTTGAATATTGGTGATTGATTAAGCACGTTAATATCATTATTAGAACCCGCAGCCCCAAAGTAAGCATGCCAAAATCATAAATCTTGGGAAGCAACATCTTCTAATATCAATGACGGTACTCCATGATGTCCGCCAGTGTACTCACCTCTCCACGATTGTGGACAGTTCCTCCAATCCCAGTGCATACAATCAATGCTACCAAGCATTCCGGGAAAATCATGCCTCTCTTCGTGTGCCTCATATAATTTTTGAACATCGGTTATTGTTGGTTTTCGCAAATAAATAGGTCTGAATAATTCCAAAACACCTTGTGAAAAATTATACATACTTTTCCAAGCAGTTCTTTCAGACATGCGTAGGTACTCGTCAAGAGAATCAGGGGATGCCCTGTAAGCCATAGCTCGAACTGTTGCAGTACATTGTTGCAACGCAGTGAATCCCCGCCTACCTCTAGCATCATATTTCAATTGAAAAAAGGATACCTGTTTTCTAATGCGCTACATATGCGTAGAAATAATTTTTTGCTCGGGCGAAACCGTCGTTTGAAATGCTTCTCGTCACAGACAGAATCATCCGCAAAATAATCTCGATATAGCCGTTGGTGTCTAGCTGCCCGATTTCTATTTTGCTTCGCAGTTCTAGGGTCAAAGACTTCACTTTCATCATCATCGTCAAATTCATCGAGGAGTTCTTCGTATATTGTTAGCATAAGTGCATATCATCCTCGTCAGATGATGAACCAAGATAATCCATTATTTGTGAGTTGAGGTATTTTGGTAGAGTTGCGGTGTGTTTTGGTAGTGTTTTGATAATGTTTGATTGTGTTTATATAGGAAATAAATAAATTAAATTACTTAATTAATTTTTTTATTTTTATTTAAATTATAGCCGTTGCCAACGACTATTTTTCCATCGAAACCGTCGCCACACGCCCGTGCCTCGGCGTTGTCCGTGGCCATTCTCCACCACGCCAACCCCCACGCCGTTAGGGGGGGGAGGGGGGGGGGGGGGCGTTCCACACCACGCCGTCGCCTGCCAGCTCACCCCCCACGCCCGAGCAACACCAACACCATACCGAGCAGCCTAAGATTCAGAATTACATGTTGCTAAATTATGATGTATATGATGTACCAAATTCACGAATACGAGGTTTTGGTGATAGGTTAGCCTTTCTTATAGAAACAATCAATTTTCAATTTTGTTGAAAAAGAATTGAGTACGCAAATTACGCACTACTTTAACTTAAAAAATATTTGATCATGTCGCTGAAAAAAAGATAGCCCCATAATATTAAATTATTACCGACGTGTGGTCACGAAAGGTGGCTATATTATATTGTTTGAATTTAGTAGTCGTTCCTCTACCTCTAATACTTGTAGCAATTTAACTGGGATAGGTTTAACTAGGGGTGGCAATTTCTGACCCGACACGAAACCCGACCTGAAACCGACACGAAAATAAACAGATTTGGGTTGAGGTAAAAAATAATTGGGTCAGTCTCGGGTTGAGTCAGCTGACCCGTTTATTAAACAAGTTAGGTTTGGGTCAATGATAATTTAAATGTGTCGACCCGTCAACCCGTTTAATTATTAAAATATATTTTAAAACATATATATTTATACTTAATTTATAGTTTACTACTTAAAACATAATTAGTAGTTACATAAAAATTAAAAATGTTACTTAGGAATTTGGTGTTTAGTATTTTGTTATGAATTTGTGTAATAATAACATCATTTTGACATGTTTGACCCGTTTAACTTGTTTGACCTGATAACCTGTTTTATTAAATGGGTTATATGGGTTAGGGTTGGGTTGAAGTTAAACAGGTTAGGGTTGAGATATCTGACCCGTTTATATAAACAGGTCGGTTTCGGGTTGAACGTTTCTGACCTGCCAACCCGCGAACCCGAACCCGTCAACCCGAACCCGACCTGAATTGCCACCCCTAGGTTTAACCTCGTGTGGCCGTGTGGAAACTTTCAATTGTCCTTTTGACCATCTTTAATAAGTTATAATATTAGGTTGAAAGAATAACAAGTAAAAAGGTAACATCGAAGAAACTCAACCTTGTACACACCTCCCATCTATATATGGAGCAAGGGCATGATTTTAATTTAATGACATGTACCAATAACATTGCTTCTTAATGATGACATGGACGCTGACTCAAAGGGCATAATAGGCAATTAACTTCTTCTTTATATGGAAACATATTCATGTCTTCTCTCGCTTCGTTTTTCGCCCATAAGCTTTGTTTTTTATTTGTAAACAAAAAATTTTAAGAAAATCAAAGTTCTTAAAATTAAATTCTTTACGAAATGAGTATAGTCATAAAAATTTGAAAAAAAATTTCATGGTTGTAGATTGTGAATTCAATGATTAATTCATAGATTAAGCATAGACAAGTGATAATATAGGAAGATTAAGATGGATGTAATATTTGAACACTTTGCTATTGATGGGGGCTACTATAATTTGGACAAAGGTTATGCAAATTACGGACTACTTACTATATATACCTAGCCAAAGTTTCGACTAAATACAAAATGGTCCATAGACTATTGGTTACAATAAATGTGACCCAACAATGGTTCAAACATTTTACGAAAAAAAATCTTATGATCTAAAAATGTAATTTAAATTTATTATGATCACAAAATGTTATAATCTCAAAAAATTTAAGAAAATCAAAGTTTTTAAAATTAAATTATTTACGAAATGAGTATAGTCATAAAAATTTGAAAAAAAATGTCATGGTTCAAACATTTTACGAAAAAAAATCTTATGACCCAAAAGTGTAGTTTAAATTTATTATGATCACAAAATATTATAATCACAAAAATTTTTAGAAAATAAAAGTTTTTAAAATTAAATTCTCTACGAAATGAGTATAGACCCAAAAATTTGAACAAAAAAATGTCATGGTTCAAACATTTTACGAAAAAAATCTTATGATCTAAAAATGTAATTTAAATTTATTATGTTCACAAAATGTTACGATCCAAATTTATTATAATCCAATTTTATTATGATCGAAAGTTATAATAATCAATGTTTAAAAATATTATGATCCAAAAATATTATAGTTTAAACATATTATTATCAACACTCACACATAAAATTGTTGATGATACTATGTTTAGCCTCGATCTTTACACCACATAAATCTTGTATACTATAAAAATGTCAAGTGTCACGCATCATATATTGAAGTTAAAGATAGATGCTCCTGTAATGTGTATGCAAAACATTGATCAGAAAGTAGATTTATGCAATAGAACTAGGCTAATATAATTGAAGGTAAGATCGTGACAAAGTTTGTACAATTTATGTTATCACACGTATGATTATTAGTCCTTACGACAAAACTATGCCTTTCAAATTGAGCCGAAGATAATTTCCTATTTAAGTACGTTTTTCAATGACTATTAAAAAAACCATGGGCGGACATTGTCACGGGTTGATTTGTTTGTCCAAATATCAGTATTCTTACATGACCAGCTATATGTTGATGTATCAAGAGTAAAGAGAAACAAATGCTTGAAAATTATTTGTTACGACCAAGATGGTAACTATACAAACTCAACAACAAACGTCTTATACAATAAAAATTCGTTTTCTTTTTTGATTTATTTTTACCGATTATTCATGTACAACAAAACCTTTAATCATCATTTTAATAATAGTTGACCATATAATTTCTTACGTTTTTTTCATCATTATATATTATATTTCTTACAGCTAGCCCGCCCATCAGGCGGGTTATGAAACTAGTAAACAATATATATTATACTAGCTTCATAACCCGCCCATCCAGACGGGTTAACTTCGAGAAATAAAATTTATAAGTATGAAAAAAACGTATGAAATCATATAGTCAATTATTATTGAAATGATGAATAACACGTCTAGTTAATATATAAATATAGAAATTTTAACATAAATCTTAAAGTAGTAAATTGAGGATGTTTAAGAGTTAGGACTTAATGACCGCTGCCAACGGCAAGCGTCGGGGGGCGTCGACGGGGCGTCGAGCCACGACGGCGTTGGCACCGAGCCGTCGTGGCCGGCGTCGTCATGCACACGTCGTGTTTTCGACGGAAGAGAGAAGCCGTCGTGGAGCGTGTGTGGGGCCGAGGGAGCGTCCAAAATTGAATTCAAAAATCAATTTTTATTTATTTATTTTTTTTTTCCTTTAACCTATTTTTTACCTATAAATACAACACCCTCCCATTCATAATTTTACACCACTTCTCCCACTTCTTCATTACCTTCATTGCCTATTTTCCAGATTTTCATCATAAGTCGTAGATCGAACTCCTCCCCGTCAAATGATCACTTCCAAAATTTGTTAAACACCCGTATCCCGTCACCAGCATATTCGTCAAATGCTGGACAGACTAGCCAGCCCAGCCCGAGCAACGTCGCATCTGGTTCGGGTTCGGGTTTTATGCCGTTCCACTCCACCCCCGGCGGTTTCTCGAACCAAGGCGCTGTTCAACCCGGTTTTCAACCCGGTTATCAACCCGGTTATCAACCCGGTTATCAACCGGGTTATCAACCGGGTTATCAACCCGGTTATCAACCGGGTTATCAACCCGGTTACCAACCCGGTTACCAACACTGTTTCCACCCCGGTTTCTATGGCTCCGGTTATCATCTCGGTTCGGGTTCGGGTTCTGGCTATCAACCCGAATCCCCGCCCGAAGAGGAAGCCGAAGCACAAGGCCCACAAGCGGTTCCCGACCCGGTCGAACCAAGCAGGGGAACGGGAAGAAGAAGAAGAAGAGCTACACCAGCGGTTAGGGAGCCTGGTACGGTAAAGAAGTGGTCCATCCAGGAGGCTGTTATTTTATCCCAGCGGTGGATAAATGCTTCAGAATGCGCAGAACGCGGGAACTCACAATCCGGTGATAGACTTTGGGGGCAGATTGAAGCCGAGTACAACTCAATAGTTGATACAAAACGCACCAGAAGTCAACTCCAATGGAAATGGAACAAGATAAAAATGGATGTTCGGAAGTTTGGGGAAATCTATAAACGGTTCGAGTCAAGTCGACAAAGTGGGGCCGGTGACCAAGACATGATCAACGCCGCAAAACAACAATTTTATGACAACAACAACCGGAGGAACTTTTTGTACGAACTGTGTTGGCACGAACTAAAAGATTACCCCAAGTTTTGGGTAGATTACAACGTCATGAATCCCCAACCCACTCCCGTGCCCAACCCGGTGAACCTTGGCGATGACAACCCCAACCCGCTCCCTCCCGCAAATATGGAAGGTCTATTCCGTGACGACCCGATCCGTCGACCAATCGGTCGTAACGTTAGCCGGCGTACGGCAAGTTCCTCGGATGCGACTTCGTCACGGTATTCAAGTGACGAAACTCGTGACCGTATATGTGAGAACGCCATACTGCAAGCCGACGCTTTGAAGACTATCAAAGAAGCGACCGTGGAGAAAAAGATATCGGATGCTTTCAGAGTACTTCATTGTTCGGTTCTCGATAATTTGAGCCGAAGAGAGCGAAAAGCGGTTTTAAAATATCGCCGGAGTTTATTGGACAAATATGCCGATCCGGACTCATCCGATGAGGGAGAAGAGGAAGACGAGGACGACGAGTAGTTTTTTTTTTTTTTTTTAAGTTTAATGTTTTTTTTTTAATTTTAATGTCTTTTTATAATTTAATGTAATTTTTATTTTATTTAATGTAATGTGTTTTTATTTAATGTAATGTGTTTTTTTATTAATTAAAATGGTGATGTGGAAATGATGATGTGGAAAGGATGGGTTTAGTGATGGGTTAGTGATGGGTAGGGTTGGCACGAACGTGTCAGTAGCGGGTCAGTAAGGATGCGATGACGTGGCGCTAGTGATGGGTTTAGTGGTGGGTAAGGGTTGGGAGAGGCCTTAGGAGCATCAAAATCCAAGTGCTGATCAATCTTCTTATTTAAGGACCCTTTTTATAAAAACCTTTGGGTATGATTCCATACTCTATAACTAGGAGATGTGTACCGGCAGGAGATCATCGTACCTGCATAAATAAATATTGATAAACGAAACCTTAATTTTACATTCACAATAACTAACTTTACAACAAAGCCGATATTGTGTTAATACGACAAACTCATAACCATTAAAACAAGATTAGTCCATGACGAGTCAAATACCATCCAAACCACAAAAAAATTAAAAAAAATAAAAAAAATTCAACCACAAATGAATATAAAACATAAACAAACCATTGGTATGCACACTAACGCTCGCAACATCCCCGCACTGCAGGCCTCAATACTCTCAGGTCTTGAGTTTAAATGGCTCAAAATCGTACTTTCTTCCACATTTTTTCTCATTCCCTTTTTATTATTTAATTGCTCAATTGCAAATTTCTAATCATAGGAACTTCAACCACCCTACCCCTGCTTTCTTCTTCAACCAAAGTAGTTTGACTTTGACATTGATTTTGACATTGAGTTTTTGAAGTCAAATTATCTTGAGTCGTAAGTAGTATTTTCAGGGTCATTTGAGTAATTGAGTTCGATAAATTAAAAAAATATAAGCAGAAAAATGAATAGGTCGAAATGGTTTAGAACTCGTCCATAGTTGCATTGAATGATTTGGCAACAATGACGATCACTGGTAAAAAAAAATCCAAATTAGATCATAGAAAAAAAAGGCAGCCTCCACATTTAAAAAGGGAAGAAACAATTAATATCACATTTCATTCTAGCTTTATTTAATGAAACATCATACTAATAATTACCACTTTCATATCACCATGCCTCTGTTTTTTTTTTTTACTTATAACTTGAAAATCATATTCCAAATATTTTTGGCAAGAAAAAAGCAAACCAATAGTATAATATTTTATTATTTACTATACGAGTATCACCAGGAGATCTTTGAAACACTTTTTTCTGTTGAGATTATGCAATAGTTGAATCCAATGGTAAAAGCCATTCAGATACTACTCCACGAAATTGGTAAGACGCAGAAAACTTATCAAGCAATGTGTGAATTTTAAGAAAACTCCCTGTTGCAATTGATTAATTTATCTAAATTTTTTTTTTTAAAATCAACATAAAGAAAATCATAAGATGTGACTTACTGGCAAAAAGACTAATATTGCACCCCAAGGTAAGTTTCATCAACATGACTGTTGGGACCAAATTCCGCAGCTTGTTAGAACAGGAAGGTTCCAACGATGACTCTGCAATCAATAAACAAATCTAGTCAAAGGTTCTCAGGGTTGATTCCCGTGAGAACACTCCGACGCTCAAATTAGTGTTTATACGAATCGAAAGGTTAGGTACGAGAAGGAATTAATTGAAAGTGTTAGGTGAGTGTATTAAATGCGATGTGTAGTGGATACCTGGAAGGATGCTTAAGTTCATCTTTTATAGTCGATCTTGTTTGAGCGGGAAAATGAGAGTTTCATCCTTTGGTCCGGATCCCCGTGAGTCTTCCGGATAAAGGAGTATCAATGCTTCCAGAGATCCGTCGGGTAATAGCTTAAGCTTTCGTCTTAGCAGTCTTAGGGTCAAATCTGCATTAAATGCGCACGTGCTTTATTCCGGAAAAACCGCTTAACACGCTTCCTATCGTTGGGACTCGAGGATCGATCCTCCACTCTATTTTGTCGTTATCCTTCCTTCCGTTCGTTCGTCATTGCGAACCTTCCGGGTGGAATATTGGTACATACCATACGTCATTAAGTCCCTCAAGTTAAAAAATAAATAACTCATGGGTTTTAATTTTTAAGTTTGTCATTTTATTTCGCCCTTTGCCTCTGACGTCTTGTCACACCCCGGGTTACCGTTAGCTTTTTCCGACCGTTGGGTAACTTCCCCTGGGTCCTTTCAACTTCCTCGCCTATATATATATATCTTACCCGTGTTTGTGCCTATTTCTTCCTCGCAGAACTTCATTAACATCTCTCCTCTAATTCCCCCATTTTTTCTTTCTTTCAAAATTGTTGAGTTATTATGAGGAAAGATAAAAATTTCCAAAGAAAAAACCGATAAGCCTTCCCGGGAGCGTAGGACCGCGCTTAACACTTACACTGGTCTTACCGATGAAGATTTACCAAAGATTATTGGAGAATATCATATTGATGAACGTATTCAGATTCGTCTTCCTGGGGAGTGTGATTGCTGAGAAGGGTACGCTTGAGCAGGAAGCTCGCGTTCGTGGGGAAGACCTAGGGTGGTTGATGCAGAGGGGAATTCCTGGTATGGTTCAAGTGTTTATTTCTTCTAATGAATTTGTGAAAGCCAATACCGACCTTCAGAGGGAGAGTATTAGGTACGGGCAGTATCAGGGGTGTCTAGATACCCACCAGGCGTATTCCGATCTTCTTCAGGACGCCAAACTGGTTCACGAGTATCCGGATGCCCAGGCGAACATCATGGGTTTGTTTGAAGACCTGGTTTCGCCCCATTATACTTTGTTGCAATCCTTGGAATCAGGGCACGTATCTCTGGATGAAGTGAAGAGGTTGGTTAGCAAAGTTCCTTCCGGACCGGAAGATGTAGGTGAAAGCTCTGCCAGGGGTGAACGTCATCCCCCCGTTTGATTGTTTGTTTATGTTTAACCTTTGTTCTCTTTTGGCCGATGGTTGTATTTGCCGATACTTGTTCGCGTTTCATGATTAATCAATGAATGGTGTCCGTATTTTGATGTATTTCGTTATTGCTACTTCATTATCATTATTATGTTGTGTTGTATTCATTCGCGCAAATTTCTTAATTTAAGTAAGGCGTCCCTATACTTAGAAATTTGTTATGTACATGCTCGAGTTCGAATGTTCGTATTTCGTTATCGATATGATTTGGTTTACTCGACCGATTCGATTTCGTTTATATTCGTACGTTCCCACAACAAAGATGCTTTGAAAAGAAATGTTACACAAAAGCAGCCTTCTTCCGAAGGCGTTCGTTACGTAAGTTCGCTTGGGCTTACGAATTCCCCTTAAACAAAATGACTCAAAAAACTAATAACTTACGCATACTAGAAATAAAACCTTCGTAGGTTCTTCATGTTCCACGTTCGTGGTATGGCTGTTCCTTCGACCGTTTCCAGCTTGTAGGAGCCATTCCTTCCTGCCTCCTTAACCCTGTACGGTCCTTCCCAGTTGGGGCACAACTTTCCTGGCTTGTATCGCAAGCTAGCTTCGTTCTTCCTTAGGACTAGATCACCAACCTTGCAAGCCGTCCCCTTCACCTTCTTGTTGTAATATCCTTCCGTCAAGGATTTGTATGCTGCTTGACGGAGGGCTGCATTCTCGCGTCGTTCATTAACGATATCAAGGTTGAACCTTCACGCCTCTTCATTGCCCTCGAGATTGAAGTTTTCCACTCTGGGGGAGGGTATAACTACTTCTAGAGGGATTACTGCTTCCGAACCATAAACCAAACTGTAAGGGGTCTCCTGGGTTCCCCTTCGGACCGTCGTTCGATACGACCATAAAACGCTTTGTAGCTCATCTACCCACCCCGCGTCCATCCGGTGTAGACGTGTTTTGATTCCTTTCACAATATTTCTGTTTGTTACTTCTGTCTGACCGTTTGCTTACGGGTGAGTGACGGATGTGAAGTTATGTTGGATAGTGAGATCAGAGCACCAACTTTTGAATGGATTGCTAGCATAATTGTGTGAGGTAGACCGAAACGACACACAATTTGTTGCCAAACAAATTTGACTATGTTCGCACCAGTTATCCATGATAGTGGTTTTGCCTCTACCCACTTGGTGAAGTAGTCAATTGCAACGACCAAGAATTTAACACCATGTGGAGCTTTGGGAAACGGTCCGACGATGTCGATTCCCCATTGACAGAACGGCCAAGAACTATGGATGCTAGTGAGCTGCACCGGAGGCATACTAGGGATGTTTGAGTATGCCTGACACTTTTGGCACTTCCGGACGTATTCATGGGCATCTTTCGTCATTTGAGGCCAAAAGTAACCCATCCGGAATAACTTTTGAGTTAAAGCCCTGGAACCTATATGTGAGCCACACAACCCCTCATGTATCTCCCTGATTGCTTTCCGAGCTTCGACTTTCCCTACACATCTTAGCCAAGGGGTAGAGTAACCTTTCCGGTATAGGACACCATTCTTCGAAACGTACTTTCCTGCATTTACGCGTAACTTCCTCGCTTCCTGCGTATTTTCCGGAAGGGTTCCGTTGTTGAGATAGTTCAAGATAGGATTCATCCAACAGCTTTCATCAACATTTAGCTCCATCATCTCTTCCTTCGTTGTTTCAATGCTTCTTTTCTGGAGTACTTCTACTAGCACCCTTTTAGTGAGGTGGCCGTATAACATTGACGCTAACTTACTGAGGGCATCTGCTTCTTTATTTTTGGTTCGAGGTATCTGAGTTATCGTGAACCTTTCGAGCTTTCCTATGCTGGCTTTGGCCAGCTCCAGATACCGTTTCATGTGACTTTCCTTGGCTTCATGGGATCCGTTGATCTGGTTAACAATCAACATGGAATCAGCGAAAGCATCTATTTCTTTGATCTCCATCGTCTGAGCTAAACTCAAGCCTGCGAGCAATGCTTCATATTCGGATTCGTTATTTGAACATTGAAAGTCGAACCGTAGTGCGTATGTTACTTTCTCTTCATTCGGACCCGTCAAAACAAAGCCGGCTCCGCATTCGTCCGCTCCTGCAGAACCGTTTGTGTGCATCTGCCACTGAGCCTTCCATTCATTCGACCCGTTCTGCTCCACAACCATGACATTATCTTCATCGGGCATCTCTACCAGGAAATCTGCCAAAGCCTGCCCTTTAATGCTCGGCCTCGGTTTAAACGTTATGTCGTACTCTCCCAGTTCGATCGCCCATTTAGTTACCCTTCCTGATCTCTCTGGTTTGAGCAAGATACTTCGGATGGGTTGATTGGTTAGGATGGTCACCGAATGGGCTTGGAAGTACCTTTTTAACCGTATTACCGAATAGATCAATGCTACTATCAGCTTCTCAATAAATTAGTAGCTTAACTCTGCACCCTGTAAAGTTCAACTTACAACGTAAACTGGGACATGCTGCTTCCCCCTTTCGGCAATCAGAACGGAACTCACCGCTTCTCTATTGGTCGACAAATACAAGACCAGAGGTTCTCCGCTTATCGGGCTTGCGACGGAAGGGATAGATAGTAAATGTTGCTTTAATTTCTCGAACGCCTTTTCGGCTTCCTCCGACCATTCGACCTCCCTTTTTTTCGTGCAACCATGCAGAGCTTTGAAGAAAGGTATCGACTTTTCAGCAGACTTTGCTAGAAATCGTCCGAGAGGTGCCAGCTTCTCGTTCAGACTTTGGACTTCCTTCACCGTCCGAGGAGCCTTCATTTTTAGCAATGTTTCTATTTTCTCTGGATTTGCTTGTATCCCGGATGGAGACATGATGTGGCCTAGAAACTTTCCCTTACTCATGCCGAACGAGCATTTCTTCGGATTTAACTTCATGTTGATCGCCTGCAGACGTATCAGGGTTTCCTCAGTATCCTTTATAAAATCCCCGTCGTCTTTGCTCTTTATGACCATGTCGTTAACGTATACTTCCAAATTCCGCCCAATCTGCTTCTCGAATGCGTTATCAACCAATCGTTGATAAGTCGCACCAGCATTGCGAAGACCGAATGGCATCTTGATGTAGCAATGCGTACCCTTCGCTGTGTGGAAAGCTGTTTTCTCCTCATCTTCTTTGGCCATCTGCACTTGGTGATATCCTTTATACGCGTCTAAAAATGATTTCCATTTATATCCTCCCAAGGACTCGACCTTTTGTTCGATTTCAGGAAGGGGGTAGCTGTCCTTCGGACAAGCTTTGTTGAGGTCTTTGAAGTCGACACAGATACGCATGGATCGGTCCCCCTTTTTAACTAGGACTGGATTAGAAAGCCATTTTGGGTACTGTGTGTCACGTAACACCCCGGCTGCCACTAGATCCCTTACTTCCTTGTTTACCACTTCATTTCTTGCTGGTGCCATTCCTCTTTTGGACTGTTTGACTGGAACGAACGCCGGATTGACATTTAACTTATGCTCTATCACCTCTCGGGAGACGCCTGTCATATCCTTTGGTTCCCATGCGAACACGTGTTTATTTTTCTTCAATAGAGCTTCCAATTCGGCCCTCACCTTGCCCGGAAGGTATCGACCAACCCTAACGGGAATGTCAGGATGGTCCGGGTTAATAACAACCCACTTCTTCTTGCTCCGTCCAACTGTCCTGGTGGGTAATACTGCCACACTCAGGCATGGGCATCGGAACACTTTGTACCGTGATCACATCGTGTTCCGAGGGGAACTTAAGCAAACCATGGATCGTTGATGCGATTGCTTGTAACTGCCACATCCCTGTTCGTCCCAGAATCGCATTGTATCTAGACGGAGCCTCAATAACTATGAACTCGGTTGTGATCGTCTTGCTCGAGCGTGTGTTCCAATCGGTCAATATAAGAGGTAGGTGAATCTTTCATCGAGGCCAAACAGATCGGCCCGAGAAACCTATCACGGAAGTAGTTGCGGGTTTGATGAAAGCTTATACATCCTTAGGGAACTTCTGGAAACAGTGATCGTACATGATGTTCGCAGAACTCCCTCCGTCCAAATAAATTCTGCGGACCATCGTACGGGCGATAGTTCCACATATAACCAACGGCTCCACCCCCTATATGGCCGTCCGGGGTGGGTTCGTTTCTTCCGAACCCCAAGGTAGCGATCTTCCTTTTCCTTGAGTGAGGAAAGGAACTCCAAGGTACCGCCATGATCTCAGTATCATATGCGACCTCTTTCCCCTTGACCGGTGGTTCCGCAACACAGACGACTTTTGCTTTGCCGGATGCTTCTTTCTCCCTTCGATAACTTTCGCATGATGCAGTCGCATGACCCATTATCTTGTGAAATTCACAGTACGCGTTTGGGTCTCTTGGGTATCTTTTCCTCGCTGTACGGCCATCCTTATCCCCCCGTGCTTCGTTTGTCGTGAACGTTTCAGAGCGGTATGGTTCATACCTATCTCCCTGCGATCGACCTCCCGACGGGCGTCTTCTATAGGAATTTTTACTCTGACTATTTAGATGACTTGGTCTGTATACAGATTTTGATCGTTCGTGATGCCGTACTGATCATATCGTCCGCCCTCTTGAAATCTTTTTGAAATCTTTCTGAAATCTTTCCTCTCCTAAGCTTCAAACCGCAGCTTCTCTGCACTCTCTTCTTCTTGTTTTAAGAACCTGTTGACCGTACTGATCATATCGTCTGCCCTCTTGAAATCCTTTTTAGACAACTCCCGAAAGAGTTCGCCTTCCCTTAGGCCATACGTGAAAGCCGCAACGATGAGTGAGTCTTCTCTAACGGGCATCTTCCTGCTTTTCTCATTAAACCTTCTAAAGTAAGATTTATTCGACTCCCCTTCTCGTTGTCGGCACGCCATGATGGACTGCGATTGTTGTTGGTACTTCTTCTACTGTATGAAGCTGTGAGTAAGTTGTACGACCAACTCTTCGAAGTTAGGTATGCTTCTCTGCGGGAGGCTAGAAAACCAATATCGTGCTGAACCTTCTAAGGTTCCGGCAAAGAAAAGACGCCACAAGCTCTGGTCCATGGGAATCATGCGGATGGCCCATCGAAAGCTTGCGACATGATGGTCTGGGTCCCCCGTCCCGTTGTATGACTTTACGCGAGGCCCTTTCAACCCTACGGGTATAGGTACTTCGTTAATCTCATCCGCGAACGGGGAAAGGAAAGTACGCCCGCTTGCATGGGGAACCTTCTCCGGAGCCTTCTGCCTTCTATGGGAACTTTTCTTTTCTGCAAGGACCTTTGGAGGGGATTCCTCCTTCCGGGCACTCTTTTCTGGTTTCTTTTCAGCGTACACCTCCTCCACTGATTCGTCGTCACTGGAATACTCAAGGGTTCTGCTAACCACAGCTTTCACCTCCGTCCCCCTCGGACGGGTCTTCTCTAATTGCCTCATTTTTCTAAATTGGCAGAAAAGGTTAAATTCCTCCATCTCTTCCGGAGTAGGGCCCCCTTCCGCATTCTCCAACGGAGGACACGAAGATGAGTTTAATAACGACGGCATCGGCGTGGGTGTGAGCAAACCCTTAGTCGGAGATCTCGTCAGTGTAACTTGCGAGGGATCTATGCCCCCCATCGATGTTTCTTGGACCATTATGTTCTAGGTCCCACGGATGGCGCCAAATGTTGGGACCAAATTCCGCAGCTTGTTCGAACAGGAAGGTTCCAACGATGATTCTGCAATCAATAGACAAATCTAGTCAAAGGTTCTCAGGGTTGATCCCCGTGAGAACACTCCGACGCTCAAATTAGTGTTTATACGAATCGAAAGGTTAGGTACGAGAAGGAATTAATTGAAAGTGTTAGGTGAGTGTATTAAATGCGATGTGTAGTGGATACCTGGAAGGATGCTTAAGTTCATCTTTGATAGCGATCTTGTTTGAGCGGGAAAATGAGAGTTTCATCCTTTGGTCCGGATCCCCGTGAGTCTTCCGGATAAAGGAGTATCAATGCTTCCAGAGATCCGTCGGGTAATAGCTTAAGCTTTCGTCTTAGCAGTCTTAGGGTAAAATCTGCATTAAATGCGCACGTGCTTTATTCCGGAAAAACCGCTTAACACGCTTCCTATCGTTGGGACTCGAGGATCGATCCTCCACTCTATTTTGTCGTTATCCTTCCTTCCGTTCGTTCGTCATTGCGAACCTTCCGGGTGGAATATTGGTACATACCATACGTCATTGACAAATATGGTCCTCAAGAAGATCTACGAAAAAAATTAGTTTGTCGTCATTCAAAGAACAAATTGAATGTTCAATTTTGATTTTCTTACTTTGATATTGTAATTGAGCATGATGCATTGTGTTGACCGTTGATCATACATCATCACATCCCTCTACAGTTGTGTATGTGAGATGGCAAAAATCATTAGTTTTTCCTATTTCTGTAAATTTCACAAAATAAATGAAACCTAAATTAAGTTGTTGTAATACTTGTGTTATCATTATTGTTCCTCCAACTTTCAATTGGAATTTCAAGATCCAAAACTTTTATGATGATCCATTTCTGCACCTGTATTGCTTCGCATGGGTTGTTAAAACAATTCCCCCAAAATCGGATACAAATGGAAAGATAGAAAAAAGAAAATAGGTTAAGTAATTGATCATTTTAGTAAACATGAAGGCAGAAATGGATACCGTAAGTATTACCAGTGATGAATTTGCATCATAAGGGGAAATTGATTGCAACGGAGGAAAGATGAAGTGCCCGATTGACTAGAGACCCAGAGAATTTGGGTTAAGTTCAAATACGAGTTCAGAGGTGCGGAGTGCACACTTGATTTAACTAACTCAATTTATTAAATCGATCAAAGGTTGCATTTATTGGTTATTATTTTCTTATTTAAAAATATAAAATAAAATAACAATAATCAAATATATGGGCGGGCAGTTAACGAATTGCATAGATATAAAACTTCAAGTTTTCATTATAAAAAATATATATAGAAAGATGCAGATCGAGATCAAGGGAAGAACATCCACTTGATTCAAATGGCTTCGATTTTATTTGTTAATGGTATAATGATCCAAAGTTGCAACTTTTCACTCTCTATTTTTATAGAATTTTGGTCTCATTTGTATAGATGAAAAACATATAAATTTTCTCTATTGTTCAAACTTTTGATTGTATGCTTGGAATCAGAGTTGTTGTATTTGTCTTATCCCAATAAGGATTTCGTGTAACCCACAAGCAATTGATAGGGTCGAAATAGTTTATTGCGAAAGTGATCACACGATTCAAAGGTTTATCCGGTGCTCCCAAACCCATTTATCCATAGTTCTAAAAAGCCCGCCTTGGCTTCGCCATGTCTCGAAAAGGCTTTAGGCTTGACCATGCCGCCACGCCTTGGTCCAAAGCTTGGACGTTAAGGCTTGGCGTATGTTAAGGTCCAACTTGACTCATTTTTACCCGTCATAAGCTGTGTTTTTAAGCGTATTAAAGATATTGATTTATATAAGCCATATTTATAGGTATATATATAGTTATTTAGTTATAAGAATCGTTGTATAGGTCGAAAATGAAGAAAACAATTGAGTAACTGTGTTATAAATTATAATTTATATACAAATTTTCCGCCTTAAGTCACGCCTTGAAAAACGCCATGTCTCGCCATGTCTTGAGGCTCGATGGTGCCGCCACGCCACGCCTTGCGTTATTTAGAACCTTGCATTTATCCAACAAAGCAATAAAGTATTTTTGATATGATAAACCGTCGGATGAATCTGTGATGAATCTGTGAAGAATGAAGTTCAAATTTGATGGGATATTGACGATGGCAGTTGTTGAAAGATCATGTTTAAATAATGGTCGGTGATCTTAAATCCGTGAAAGATCATCGAATGTTGGAAAGTGGAAACGCAGTTTCGGTGTAAATAATGGAGTTTAAAATCTTCTACACGCATCCAGAAAATCCATCAAACCGGTACACAATTCTTATCTTCTCTTCTTTATTTACTCATGATGATAATGTTAATCTGATGACCATGTAGATTACATGATGGAAATATTATGTGTCTAATTGCATGAATAAGTATTTGTCACACTACGCCAAAACTGGTTTTGCGGAAATATAGTTTGCGGAAGAACGGACGTGCAACTTTTCGAGTATACATAAGCATATGATTATCGTAAACAAATAAATGTTCAAAAACTTAAATAACCATTTGATTTGAAGTACGCCTCAAAATTAAATGTTAACAAAATATTTGAAATGTAAAAGACATTGTTTTTTATAAGAAATAAATTGTGGCATCTTGACATATGCATGCTCGTGATCCAATTAGGGATGGCAATGGATCGGATGTGGATCGGATGATACGATATCCACATCCATATCCACTTAAATTTACGTTGTCCATATCCACATCCATATCCATTTAAAATCATTTCATCCATTCACATCAATATCCATTGGATTAGAGCGGGTAAATGGGCATCCGTTGGATTTCGAAAGAAATTTATTTTCTAAAAAGAGTACGGTAGTTTTATAGATAAATTTGTAATTTTTTGTTGAATATGTACAAAGTTTTTCCGAAAGAATACAAAAACGAAGACATAATTACGAACATACATTCGATGCATACAGGCATAGAGCATGATTTGTAACTAATCCCCAAATATTAATAGATACAAACAATAACATAACTTAATATATATAAAAGCGTAGAGAATGGGTTGTAATGTTTACAAATTTAGTTATCTTTCATGTTGTGTTATGTAGACATTTTTTTGAATTGAAAATGTGTAGACATATATTATTAACTATGTGGAATTATAATATAAAAATGTTAATTTCGGGTTAAGTGGATTCATCCATGGATCGAAAATCATCATCCATATCCGCTCCAATAAACATCCAAATCCGCTCCACATCCGATATTCACCCATTTAACTCCATCCATATCCACCACCAGTGGATTGGATCGGGTGGATGATCATCGGATTGGATGATACTTGCCATCCCTAGATCCAATGTTACTAAGACTCATGTTTCAACTTAGTTACCTGAAAAATATATGAAAAATGATCGACAAAATTGTTGAGTGAATCCACAGGTTTATAATTTGTTTTGAAATCCAAAGTTTTCTGTATGCCAACAGTGGTATAAATTGTATAATGGTATAGTGTCTGAAAATGATTTAAAGTCCAAACTGTTCATGTGCCAACCATGGCATAAATTGTGTGACGAAATAATGTTCGACAATGATTTGCCACCACGGGCTGTAATCTGATAGTAACTGATTTGTTGAAATATTGAAACATATATAATTGTATAAAAAAAAGCATGACTGATATCCCCTAAGGTTTGCAAGGCCTTCGAGTTAAAATGCCGACCCTAAGCCCATAATCAAACTCCAACTCAAATGATAATGGATCTAAGATATGCACTCCCTGATTTTCGAAGTTGTGGGAGGAAGAGTCTTAGCCAATGGTACCATCTGCATATCCAGGGTCTAGTCGCAATTAGCTAATGATTATGGTATGTAAGTACATCTAAACTTAGTCCGAGCATACAGATTGATTGTCATGGTTTAAGATATGTTTCATCACAAGTAAAATAAATAGTCACAGTAGACTTTACTGAAATACAGTGATAGATAATGTAAACATTTATAAAAACAGTTGATATGTTTTTCACCCCGAAACAATATAAAAACGTAGTAAAAAGGGATTGTGGACTCAGCTGATGCAAATGTGGCAAAATGCAAATGACAATTTGCAAATCTGACAAAGACTTCTTAGCGCCCTAAATTCATAAGAATAACAATAATGAGAGACGTGTCTATCGGCACGTCTATGCTAAATGTTTCACTCCACTGATTAATTTTTAAAATACATTTAAGTGCGAGCGACTTGTTGGTGACTTATAAAAGTATTGAGTTAAAAATCTGGTATTTTAACTACATTTACTTATATAGTTTTAATAGTCTTGATAAAAGGTTATACTTTTACTTGTCGTTCGTTTTACGTTGTTATAATAGTATTGGTAGATTAGCGTTTAAACGTCCGGCGACGCGGCTGGTTCAAACCAACAAATAACTAATTAACTAATAGTAAATGGGTAAATAAGAAATACATAAGTATTAATTAATCTAAATAACTAATTAATCAGTTAATAAAAATAAGTAATTAGTAATTAAATCGGATTTACGCAGACTAAAAAGAAAGTAAGGGGCCAGGTTTCGAACCTGACACTAGGCGGAAAGGAGGCAATGCCTCTACCAACTCGGGCAGATGAGATTCTTGTCTTTAAATGCGAAGACTTGGATTTAAACGTCCGGCGACGCGGCTGGTTCAAACCAGCAAAACAGCCGCCGTCGAGGGAGGGATTCTAGCAGAAAATAATTGACTTTTAGGGTTATTTAGGGTATAAAAACTATGTAAAACGTTATTTTTAATTACCAAATTATAGGGAGTGAACCATCAAACATATAAATACAAGATTTAAGGTTATAAGGCTAGTGGGTATGGGCACCACATGTGGTGGTGCCCTTTTCCGCCACATCATCGCCACCTCATACACCACACCACCACCACACCACATCATTTGGTAAAAATACCCACCACACCACACCATTTTATTTTCCATCTCATCATTTCTTTTCCATTTATTTTTTAAACATAATATTAAACTTCTATTAGAATTAAAATAACAAATACATTAAATTAAAAACACAAATACTTAAAATTAAAAATACAAATACTTAAAATTAAAAATACTTAAAATACAAATACTTAAAATACTAATACATTTTGTGAATATTGGGGTTGTTGAAATTGAGGGAGTTGAAATTGAGGTGCGGTTTGTGGATAATATTGTGGAGATGGGACAACACCGGAACTTAGGATGTTGACATACGGCTCAAAGCTACCAAATCCTAGGTTCGGTGGTATATTTTGTTGTGAAGGTTGGTTGGGTGTTTGTGGAGGATTGTTGTGTGGATCCATTGTAAGTAGAGAGGTATGAAGATAGGAGTTTGTAGAGAGTAAAATGAGTTAATTGTGTGTGTAAAATGAGTGAAAGTGTGTAATATATATAGGTAAATAATTTTAAAAAAAAGGTTTTTTTTTTTAATTGTAACGGCTATAATGCCGTTGTACAATGGCTACTTTCGATCAAAAACAACAATCCACGCCCGTTGCCGAGCGTTGTCCGTGCCCCTCTCTCGCCACGCCGCACCCCAACGCCGTTTGGGGGGGGGGGGGGGTGTTCGGATCTCTCGCCACGCCGTGGCTTTGTCCACATCAGCTCCCACGCCGGTGGGCGTGGACCCATACCGGCAAGCCTAAATCAAAGAAAAAGTGGGAGATAAGGAAACTTACCACTAGGTATGTAGTTCTTCACTTGAAGAAGATGTTGAGGTGTTGCTGTAGTTTTTGAGGATGCAGGTAAGAATGAATAAGTCTCTTGAGACTTAAAGTAGAAATTTCAAACACTTATGGATGGTCAAAGGCATTGGGCTTGACGAATAAAGAAAAAGCAAGAGAAAATGTCTATTTTGGTGAACAAATTGGAAGATGGAAAAAGGAGTGCACGGCTATGTGATGTGTGTATCGTGGACCAACATCAAAATAGGAGGGAAAAGAAGGTTTTTGTATATTTTGGGTATGGTGGACAATTTAGATTAAAGGAATCAAATATAAATAAACAATTTGACATTAATTGATGTAAGTAATAGTGCATGGCAACTATGGTTGAATGCAAGGTCTTTTGACTAAAACTTTAGGAGGGAAAGTTTGATTTATATGAATATTAGTTTTAAATGTGTATTGGTTTAATTATTTGAATTTTTAGGTTTAATTCGGTAATTGACGGGTATTAACTATTCGTCTGGAATTTTATAATAATTAAATGTTTGATTTCCGTCAATTGCTCGCGTTTAGTTATTGCGTATTAAGTTCCGTATCGGTTGCTTTAGTTGAGATATTTTTCTTTATAAAAATATAAAATTTATATCTTTGTTTTATTTACCTTTATTGATAAGTCACCAACTTGCTAAACGTACATTCTTAACTGTAGGAGACACAAACAAAATGACTTGTGCACAATAAATGATGTGTACTGCCTACGCATGAAATGAGGGTTATTGCTAAACTTAAATGATAGAGTAAAAGCAATGAATGTTCTATAATAAAGTTTTGGCCACATAAAATGTTAGGTCAAGTATCCGATTTTGAGGGTTGTCACAGTATTTAACTGGAAAAAAAAAAGAATAAATGGTAGTATATAAGTTTGAATTTTATAAGATTTAGGATGATCATCTTATTGATAAATCAAGATAGAAGTTATTTCCTTCATTTTATCAATTGTTTTCGTAAACTGAAAGTTTGCAATGTGTTGAATGGAGTTTGGCGGTAACCGTAATTGGAGTTTGGCGGTAACCGTAAGGTTTTTATTTCCCCGCAAAATTCAGTTAGATTCAAATATTAAAATGAATGAAAAAGTTGAGGATGACCATAACATTCATGTCAAATTCCGAGTGAAAATAATATTATAATTAATATAATTATTAAAGTGCATGATGAATGATTACCAGATAATCATGAAGGAAAATGAATTATGCTAAACTTTTGAAAAATTGACCGAATATGAATACGTGTGAAAATTTGGATATGGGTCATCACAGAAATTTGTGAAAATTACAAAGAATATGGATGTGTCATCACCGAATTTGAACACGTGTTAAAATTTGGATGTGTGAAAATTACAAACAAAGAATTTCTTATGCGAATCCATTTCTTTTTGTTTATGAGATGTGTCATAATAGTAAATCTAATTTTTCCAAATTGTTTGGTTTTAGTTTAGTGTGAAAATTATAAAACCTGTGTATATGGATTTTGGTGGTAACCGAATATTTAGCGGTTAAGTTTCATGCAAAGCATTTTCCAGAAAATGGTAGAATTGTATTTTAAAAAGTGAAGTTTTGAAATGGAGTAGTTTTTAAACAATTAATGCTTATACAGTTGAACACTTGTAACTATCCTAAATTGAACATAATTTAAGAACTTATTGATTGAATAAAGTATATATATCATCAATGCTTCATCATGAAGTTTTGGAAAATCATTCTTATGATTTTGATATGGTTCGTGACTTTGATGAATAAAATTTGATAAATTTTTTTTGTATTAAATTCACTTAATGAATTTGAAAGTGGGTTTTATCCCAAATATATATTCTTTTTTATCTATTAACTGGATGTGAATAAGCCACATGAGATCAGAATATGATAATCCAATTTTGAATATATGTTTTAATTTATCGTGGGTTTTTTCTATACATGCAACTTATATTTTACAAACTAATTCCCATGGGATGATTGACTTATGCATATTAATGATAATATGCATATGATGTGGGTATATGACATGATATCTAAAACGTCTACATAATTCTATGTTAACTTGTATTGGTAATGGAATTGGATTTGTATCAGGTTCAGTTCCACATAAAACCCATAATCGTTTTCTACAAAGAAAAAGGCAATTTTTTTATGTTTTCTACTTAAATAAACAAATAGCCTACGTCACTGCATATTTTAAATGGATATTTTCGGCCATAACACTATATAATGTGTGCAAGTCTCATCTTGCTTCTATTCATTATGCGAAGTGGTAAAGTGAGAAAACCTAGATGGTTTCTTGGTTCATGACAAAGTAGATGCATATGATTAAAATTAATTATGTGACTTAAGTATGACTTAAGTTCATGGTCGTGTTCATTGTTTGGCCTTTTGCGTAATCAATTTATTGTCAATACCGGTGTGTGTGAAGAAACATATTTATCGGACTGAATCGGTCAGAATCTGACCAGGCTTTGAACCAGAAAAAGTGATTTGGACGGATCCGGAACGGGACCAGTGGTGCTTGGTCAGTTTAGGTTTTCCGTTGGTTCCGATTTTTTCCGGCACATGCATGCTATTGACTTATTAAAATGATTTTTATAGAAACATAAAATAGCATATGTGCTTAATTGGTCTTTAATTATTAAAATAACAATTGTCTTCGAGTTTGAGCATACTCATTTTCTATTGTTTGTTGTAACTCAAATACTGTAAGTATTTGGAGAAACCATGGATCAATTATGGTTTTGAATATGAGTATCCACTAGTGATACAAGTTAGATTGTTGATCAATAAGATGAAACATCCACAAGTTGTTAGAATTTTACAATTGGTATGGATGAGATATCTTGGATCGAAGAAGAAAATGTTGACCTATGACATTATAACTTGTTATATGAGTTTCTTAGTTTACCGAAGCTTAGTGGATAGATGGTATATTAATACTCTAAAAGGCTGTAAAATTTAGAGGACACTGGTAAATCCAAAAAGATTGGACTTAACAAAGACTGTTCAGTCAGTTTAACGAAAACATGGTGATCACCGGTATTGTCTTACGATGGAGTAAGAACTTAGTGAATCCTTTCACAAGGATTGCTAGTAAACTGATTGAAAGTCGGCATATGAATGAGATTAAAGTTTATTTAAATCTCCAAATATGGTTTTAAACACAAAGAAGTATTTATTTAGTGATTGGAAAATAAGTTGATACAAGTTGGTCAAGAAGACAAAATATGTATAAGTGGTTGGTTATTTCACACTTATTGGACATGATGTGTCTTAGGAACAAAAATACAAAATTGTTTTGACATAATTAAAGGGCCCTAATTATTGTCATTGATATTTGTTGATTTTGTCTTTTGTTGCAAAGAAGTAAAATGGTTTGAGAAACTTGTTAATAAACATGTTATGTTTAAAAGTTAGCTCTATGATATTTTACAAATTGCGGTAGCGAAAATACATTATCGATAGTGTGCCTCTTGACGAAGAGGTTAACTAGACTTAGTGCACAAGTCGCGATAGGGATGTGATTAGAGTCCATTAAAATCTCTATACTGTGGGACACCCAATTCCCTTCTAATACATTATTAGAAGCTGAATTCAATGCGGAAAGCTTACACTTAGAGATTGGAACACATGTTATATATCCCAAGTTATGTGTTCGGACCAGTAAGATAGCCAGGGTGAAGAGTATCTTCTTAATATTCTTTTGAAAAAATGTAAATGCCGATACATGATTAAAAGAACTACCTATATGCGTATGAAGTGTTGCCGCTTCAATAAGTTTGGGCTTGACTTTGTATATACTCATGAACGGATATGGACGCATGGCTTATAATAGCGTCAAGTATGAACAATAGTGTACAAACTTATGTATATATTATCTTCATGTATCCACTATGTATATTAAGGGTTCAATCCTTAGCGACACCCTAATATTCGAATATTTGGAATGTGTAATGTACTAGGTGAAAATTCAATCGTCACGACATTTTCATTGATGCATGAGTTTGTGTCATATTATATGTTTTATCTAGTTATATTAGCACAATAGTACATCAAAGGATTACACTAAAATGGGGGAGGATTGTTGGTGATTTTATTGTCATCGGCCATTTAGTGTAATTGTGATTTACTAGAGACCAAGAGAATTTGGGTTAAGTTCAAATACGAGTTCAGAGGTGCGGAGTGCACACTTGATTTAACTAACTCAATTTATTAAATCGATCAAAGGTTGCATTTATTGGTTATTATTTTCTTATTTAAAAATATAAAATAAAATAATAATAATCAAATATATGGGCGGGCAGTTAACGAATTGCATAGATATAAAACTTCAAGTTTTCATTATAAAAAATATATATAGAAAGATGCAGATCGAGATCAAGGGAAGAACATCCACTTGATTCAAATGGCTTCGATTTTATTTGTTAATGGTATAATGATCCAAAGTTGCAACTTTTCACTCTCTATGTATATAGAGTTTTGGTCTTATTTGTATAGATGAAAAACATACAAATTTTCTCTATTGTTCAAACTCTTGATTGTATGCTTGGAATCAGAGTTGTTGCCTTTGTCTTATCCCAATAAGGATTTCGTGTAACCCACAAACAATTGATAGGGTCGAAATACTTTATTGCGAAAGTGATCACACGATTCAAAGATTTATCCGGTGCTCCTAAACCCATTTATCCAACACTCTACAGTTGTGTATGTGAGATGGCAAAAATCATTAGTTTTTCCTAATTAGTAAATTTCACAAAATAAATGAAACCTAAATTAAGTTGTTGTAATACTTGTGTTATCATTATTGTTCCTCCAACTTTCAATTGGAATTTCAAGATCCAAAACTTTTATGATGATCCATTTCTGCACCTGTATTGCTTCGCATGGGTTGTTAAAACAATTCCCCCAAAATCTGATACAAATGGAAAGATAGAAAAAAGAAAATAGGTTAAGTAATTGATCCTTTTAGTAAACATGAAGGCAGAAATGGATACCGTAAGTATTACCAGTGATGAATTTGCATCATAAGGAGAAATTGATTGCAACGGAGGAAAGATGAAGTGCCCGATTGATCAATATTATGCAAAACCCATTTCTAGTTATCGCATCTGAATTAGGGACGAAGTTGCGATCAAAGGAACACTGATGTCGTGGGCTTTTGTGGCGGCTTATCATTTGAACTTGTGTATACGGAGGCGGATTGTTGGAGGAATTAGGGCATGGTAGAGGTGATCCCCAAATGTGACTTTGAATTGTCAAAATGAAGCCCGTGAGATGCATGCAGCATGCTGACATGTTTTTTTTTCTCCGTAAAGTACCCTTTAGGCTATCCGGTATGGGACAGATCCCGTGAGCGTGGTCTTGAGGTGGCAGCATGGCCACGACGTTAGGCTTCGGGGAACACCGCCCCCTTAATGGCGTGGGGTGCGGTGGTGAAGAATCGGGGGCACGACAACGTATCTCAACGAGGTGGAGTGGGAGGGTTTGTGACCGTTGGGAGGGACTTTCGAGGGGGTAACGGTCATATGACCGTTTGAATATTAAAAAAATAAAAAAATATATATTTCTTTTTTTCCCTATATATACATACAATATACATCATTTTTTACACAACCACAACCACACAATCTTATTATTCTCACAATCAAAGCTTTACACAAATGGCTTCCATTCCACCAAATCCCCAATATATTAATTTGCTCAACACAGAAACTCCCATTCCACCAAATCCCCAATACCAACAACCTCAATTCCAACACCCACAATTCCAAAACCCACAATTCCAACACCCACAATTCCATAACCCACAATTCCAAAACCCACAATTCCAACCAACTCAATTCCAACAAAGTCAATTTCAAAGTGCACAATTCCAAAGTACACAATTCTAACAAATGGAGGCTGGCGGTAGTAAAGAAAAAAAGAAAGGAAATGGGAAAGCCAAGGAGAAAGTAGTTGTTGATTATGATGGTCCAATGACTTGGACCACTGAAGAAGAAGTCACTTTGTGTAAAGCTTGGTGCACCGCTTCAAAAGACCCAAAGGATGAAAATAACAAGAAAACGAAAGGGCTATGGGAGGTTGCGTCCAGAGTTTTTCACGATCTCATGGGGTGCCCGGTGTACAGAAACTACGACCAACTTTCTGGGAAGTGGCGTCAACTAGTCACCATTTTAACAAAGTTTAACGGTATCTACAACAAGCTTATGTCTGAAAAACGGAGCGGGCAGAGTGATTTTGATGTTATGGACGCGGCAAGGCTAGAATACAAAGCTGGTGGCCGTCATGATTTTGAGGCAGAAAAGTAGTGGTTGGTTGTAAAAGACGATCCAAAATGGCCAGGTGCAATTACTACACATGAGCAACAAAAACAACAACAACAATCAAAGCAGTCTCGTAGTTCCCAATCGGTGGATGTTTTTGATGGCCATACAAATACTTCGCATATCGACCTTAATGCTGGGGACGACAACATCCCTGATAACATATTCGATGAAGTCGAACAAACCCCCACTCCAACCCGACCTGTAGGAAGAGATAAGACCAAACGAGCACAACGACATGCAGCGCAACAGTCATCATCGAACAATACGATGGATGAAGTGGCAAAGATGTTGGCCGACCATGGTGTGACGTCAAAAGAGAAGGTTCAGTTGAGGAGTGGAAAACGGCTGACGGACAAGACCGCTACAGAGGGAACAATAATCTCAATACCATCTTCATTTTGAAGCATAAAGAGGACGATTTGGATGGGAAGGATTTCGAGATTTTGAAGGAAGCGAAAGCGAATGCGAGGGCCGTACCTGATAGCCTTAGTCATCATTGACAATCGATCAAAAAGTAGTCAATTTAACATGTCATCAAAAAGTAATTAGGTGATGTTTGGTTCGCTATAATGTCATGAAATCTAAGAGAATTAGAATCAAATTCCACCATATTCTAGTGTTTGGTTCAAAAAAATGGATGAAATTGGATTCCTAAATGATGAAAACATTCCACCAAATGAAGGAATCTCAATTTCATCCAAATGTTGATAGAATTGAATTCCAAGGTTTGATGGAATGCTCTTTTACCTTTATACTCACCATCACAACCACCACCACCACCGCCGCCGCCACCACCTCCACCGATTGCCACGCCGCCGCCACCTACCGCCACCACTTATCTCCACCACCACCACCCACCACCACCCACTCCACCACCAACCACCGCCACGGAATATTGAATTGGATTCCAATTCAATTTCATGCCAACCAAACAGAGTATGGACTTGGATTCCAATTCCTTACTAGATTGCAATTTCATCAGAAACATTCTGTAAACCAAACAGCACCTTAAGGTCTTACTCTATATATAGGTGGTAGATAACTAGATTAATAAAGTTAAATACTTGAAATGGATGAGAAAAAACTAAAACATTGCAATTTTTATGATATTATATTTATACGTAAGAGAATCATATTGCTGAAGTGAAATTCATCCAACTTTATTTTATTTCACATGTAACAATAAATGAAAAATGAATAGAGAACACAAAAACCACCATAACTAAAAAAGAAAATGAATCTAATTGTATTAACATCGTTATAGGTAAAAAATGGTTTTTACGGAGGTATAATACCTCCCACACCAGTGCTCTGAGAATAGAAGATAATATAATACATAAAATAGAGAACTATATTCAGTTATTCACTACTAGAAAAACTGCCAATATCAACGGGCGAAATTCGTTGGTAATTTAGAAAAATTCGTTGGTAAACCGGCTTACAAATGAGATTACCAACGGACATCATCTGACAGTAAAAGACCCGTGGGTAAATTTATTTACCAACGACCCCGTTGGTAAATACCATCGGACAAGCCGTTGGTGATTAAAATTTCCCCTTGGTGATTTTGATAGCAAAAAATGTTATAGCCGTTGGAAATTTAGCAACAGAAACCCGTTGGTAATTTGAGTAGTCAATAATTCACAATTTACCAACGAAAATGTCGTTGGTAATTATTAGAAGGGATCAACTTACTAAAACCTTCCAAGTTACATATCAAGCAATCAATTTGTCAAATTAATCAATTTGTTAAATTACAATTAGTTTATCATCTACAAAATGATATACTACGTATAAAATATTCCCAATATACAAAAATTTTAGTAAGTATCAACCAATTGTCTTCCAACTATATCCTCCAAATCCTCCAAATCCCCATCTGTAATGTATTTTAGATGTAAAATTACTGTCTTTAAATATAAAAGATGCATGGTATAAGTTATGACTTACTTATAAGTAAGCCTCATATGCCTTTCTTTTGTATTGTACTGAATATAAGAAACCATATAAATGAATATAATGCATCGAGTTTTTTTAACCCGACCGGACAAACCAAAAGTTGAAATCGGGCCGGGGTTTGTATAGCTTACTGATATCGCATTTCGGGTTGACCCAATTAGACATAATTAGTTGACTAATTACTCAAATTTTAGTCTTAAACTTTGCTTCTAAGAATTAGATGCACTGCATTTTCATGGTTCAATTCCTAATCAAATATTGAATCAAAATATAAGATGCTAACACCTAAATACCACATGACTCGATGAATGTAGATATATGATCGAATTCAGAAAGCAGGAGAGAAATTACCCATCTTTAACAAAACTAACGAAGAAATTGAGCTCAATTGTTTCAGAAAACACCACAACACAAGCATCTCGATGGTGAAAAAACAAGCTTTCAAGCTTACTATAAAATTAATTACATATTTAATACATGAGGGGTATTTTGGTCATTTGGCACTTAAAAATTTTTGATTTTTTTTTATTTTAATTTTTTGAGTTATTTTATTTTTCCCTTAAAAAAATAATATTTTATTTGATAATTACATGTAGTACGTAATCACATACTTCATCCGATTCAAAATAAGTGCTATACTTTCCTAATATGGGTGATTCAAAATAAGTGCTACACTTTTCTTATTTGGTAAATTTTTGTATATAAAATTACTATTTTATCCCTACTTAACTTTATTAAACCTCAATAATTATTCTTTTCTTTTTCTTTCTTCAATAAAGCCAAGATTATAGTGGGACCCTCTTCACTAATTATCCTCTTTAATCTATCATAACATCTATTACAATATTTTGCATCAAAAAACGTGAAAGTAAAAGTGTAGCACTTATTTTGAATTGGAGGAAGTATGAGTTTAGTGTAAAATCACATGTGATTGTATATTTAATCACATTTGATGTTTTAGTACAATCACATGTAAATCAGTATACAATCACATTATGTGTTATTAATGAAAAATAATAATTTAAAAAAAAAATAAAAAAAACTAAAAAATAATAAATATAAAAAAATAAAACATATATTTTTTTAAAATGACTAAAATACTCCTCTATGTATAAATTATGTGATTAATCTTGACCATTATTTATAATTAATCAACGGTTGAGATTTATCCCTTGAGACTTCATAGAAACTAAGGACTTCCTTGAAAACAACGTCCCTATGAGAAATAGTTATTAGTACAATAATATAGAATGATAAATAAACCACAAGGGTGGGCGCGGTTGGTAAGACTTAGGCCTCCTATGTGGGAGGTCCCGGGTTCGAACCCCGTGAAACCCCCCTTGTGGCCACCAGCCTCCGTTGAAACGTGGGTCCCCCTCTGTGCTGAAAATGCTGGGTCTCGTATATCGAGCCCAAGCAGAGGTGTGGATATCATTGTTAGGTGATTTACCGGGGAATGCACCTGTTGCTGGGTCGGGTGTCCGGTCACAATATGTGGCCAGTGTCAATGGTACACTCCTTTACCATTTTTTTTTAGAATGATAAATATACAATGAATTTAATGAAATGTTAAATTAAATATTAGTTGAATAACATTAGAAGGGGATAAATTGAAATTTTAAGTAATTAAATAGAAAAAATTTAAAAAAATTTACATGTGGATGAAAATGATGTACACGCCAATTGGTAGCTATGTTATATAAATTGGGATGTTATGGTTAATTTGGGTTTGCCTAAAAAACCTAACCTAATCAGAAGTTTTAGTTGACTCAAAAACAATAACCTTATTATCGGGTTTTGCTTTAGTTATGCTATGATAATTCGGTTAATTCGGGTATCTACTGTCCAATTTTTGCTTGCGCTAATTTTAGATGTAGATGGGATCTTGTGATAATTATGTAAGACAGAATCTTTATGAAATTGACACCTCATAATATAGTAATTTATTTATGTACACTTGTTTTATTCGTTATTGGCCAATTGTTGATATGACGAAGAAAAATAACATATGTAGTAAGGATGACAAAAGTATGTCGACATGTTCCCAATTGCAAACGGTAAACAGCGTGATATAAGGCATTTGCTATTTATAAACTCACGTTACGAACAATATATACATGGTTTCTTTTGGCACCATAATCACAAGATCTTATAATTGTCTTACTCTCACAACTTGATTGTTCGATAATGCTTTCAAAGCGCCGAAAGCATAAAGATTCTCTACACGAATTCTCCGGTCTATGGTAAGGTGAACAATTGTTATTTGTTAATCGATCATTAACTTGGATATTATATTTGACGTTTTTATACCTTTTGTATCTGATTATATAGTTTTTCGTTTACATTTTACAGGCTCAATGACGCTTTGGAGTTGCCGTTCCTTACAAGCATGCATATGATTGCTTCCTTCATATATCTCTTATAAATGTTTTAGTCCCATATTGCTATCACTAATGTACCTACTACCATCACCATCTCCGTAACGATCACCACCGCCTCCACTGTCACTTACAAAAGCACTCGTGTGGGAGGTAACGTGCAATGCCCGTGGAGACGGCGGTCATCGTTATGGTGGTGGTGGCGGTAGTAGGTGCAACTGTGATACCCACCAAAAAGAGGAATATTTACCGTTAGTGTCAATTTATATGCTTAGAGAATACGCAAATAAACTAGCCATTGTAAGATTTTCGTTAGTTAATTGAAATGTTCCATCGGTTGCATAAGCTTAGTAGTTGTGTAAGTGATAAGTCAATTCATTATCTAATGTAACTGAAAACCATACAAGATCAATTTATTTGATGTATTATTTATGTAAGAGTTATGTTAAAAAAGACATGGTTACAAATGAAGCGTGATCCATAGATTTGGGAGGTAGAAACACAATACATAATCTGGTTAGATAATGTGCACCACCACATCTCCCACCATGTTTTATAGATAACGCCTTATCCCTCTCAATATCACCCATCTCAAATTCCTCCACTTCAATTTCATTTAAAATATCGTGATCATTAAAAAATGATTTTAAACAATATTCCACCCCTCCCCTCAAATCATGATTGATGACTAAATTAATGTTGTTACATAATGATCACTTATTTGGAAATTTTGATTATTGTTATTGTTTACGCTTAAGATTCTAAAACTTTGACCACTTGATTTGGAATATAATTAGTTGTCAACTTTAGTATTAAAATTATCGAGTTTATAAAAACATTTAACAAGTAGCTTCAACAAAATTGACATTTGAAGTAAAATGTATAAAGAACTCTAACTTTAACAACTTGATACGACTAATACTTTGGCCTAGCTTAATATTAGATATAGTAATATAAAGAATAGATAAATAACTTGATAATTGTTAAAACAATAATAATTATGTAACTAATTTTGTAAAATGCTATTCATACACGTAGCCACTCTAAAAGTATCCTAGGAATGCATCGAGAATTATGGATGATGATTGTGATATATAAAATCAATAAATAAAAAGCATGGAGGGTGACACGTGGAGTCACGTGGTACGTCCAAACCTAATCTATAGGATTACCCATGCAGAAGCCGGAGAAATGAATTTAGTATAAAACCTCAAGCAGTCTCCGATGACCAGTATCAACGTACCTCTTTCTGCTGTACGTGGTACTGGTGATCAATGTCTGCCACAGCCGCCGTCTTTTCACCGTGTTTCACTCCCCGGAAAACATCATCATCTCCGACAGTTTCCACTTGCTTTGCAAGGCTTAGCAACAACTCAACTCCTCCACCAAGCCTCATCCGTAATCAGCCCGTTTTTGCCGCCCCTACTCCGATCATCACCCCTACTTGGGTACACTCCCCACCTCAGACACACACACACACATGCATATCTTGAAATTCTTTATAAATTAATGTCTTTTATAATGTTTGCGAAAGTGAAGATTATTATTGGATATACGAGGAAGTTAAGCAAATTATATAGCTAGATTTTGGTCTATCATTTGACAACTACTTTTTGAACTAAACATATTACATTTTCATAAAACGACTTGAAAACTATATATACCATGCAAAAGCGGAAAGAATTGAGTGTACTTAATTTGTTACATACTTTGTTTTTTTCATTGAAATTGAGTGTACTTAATTTGTTACATACTTTGTTCTTTTCATTGGAAATGTGGCCGAATTTTATCATTAATGTCTTAATGAAAACAGCCGCGCCTAACACACAATCTTGAAACTTGCTTTAAGCGTTTCAAGATGACGAATTAAGATAATGTCGTCTCTATGACTCTATGTGACGTACAATATTTAGAAAATAAACTTATGAAAATAATATATATGTAGAGAGGAGACATGGGAAGTGAATCATATGATGAGGCGATTGCTGCACTCAAGAAGCTTCTAATGTAAGGCCAATTCAACTTTCCACTACATCGATCTGGTGTATTGTGTGTGTGTTTTTTTCAAGTCGTTATTAACAAAAATCGACATAAAAACATAATTTATGATGATGATGGTTTTACAGTGAGAAGGAGGAATTGGCACCTGTAGCTGCTGCCAAAATTGAACAAATCACTGCACAACTCCAAACACCAGACACCAAACCTGCATTTGACCCTGTTGAGAGGATCAAAACCGGGTTTGCCAAGTTCAAGACAGAGAAATACGCGTAAGTATTAATATAATAATTATTATAATAGATTACCATAAACACTCTATTAATTAAACATTAATTAATACTCTTATGTAAATATGTCCTGTGCAGAACAAATCCAGCTTTGTATGATGAACTTTCCAAAGGCCAGAGCCCAAAGGTAAAGCTCATTTTTTAAAAGCATTAATGCTACTTTTTCTAATATAAAATACTTGGATAATAATTCTTTTAATTTTTCCAATACATTTTTTCGGGGCAGTTTATGGTGTTTGCATGCTCAGACTCGCGAGTTTGCCCATCACACGTGCTGGATTTCCAGCCTGGTGAGGCATTTGTGGTCCGTAATGTAGCCAACATGGTTCCTCCTTTTGACAAGGTGTGCTTACACTTGTAATTATTTATTTATTAATTATCATCCATAATCATCATTTTCTAATCACAAATTTGACTATATTTGTTACATGTAGGTTAAATATGCTGGAGTAGGATCTGCTGTTGAGTATGCAGTTTTGCATCTCAAGGTACCCTTATAAATAACTTTAAATTTTGGACATAAGAAATCTATTATGGATCACTTAAAATATTAATTGATTATTTATAATATTAAAATGTTTTTGAATGATACAGGTGGAACAAATTGTTGTAATTGGGCATAGCCGTTGTGGTGGGATCAAGGGTCTGATGACTTTCCCAGATGAAGGACCTCACACAACGTAAGTAAATAAGTTATAACTTCCCTTTTTATATTCTTAACGGCATGATGGATGACCTGGCAGTGATTTCATTGAGGATTGGGTCAAAGTTGCTCTGCCTGCAAAGTCAAAGGTCAAAGCAGAACATACCAGTGCATCTCTTGATGATCAATGTGTAACATGCGAAAAGGTAAATATTCTATTCTATTATTTACTTAACAATTAGCTCTTTCCTTCTTTTTAGATTTTTATAGGAATTTATAATAATAACATAAATGTGATGAATGCAGGAGGCTGTGAATGTATCTCTTGCAAACTTGTTGACTTACCCGTTTGTGAGAAACGGGCTGGTGAACAAAACACTGGCACTCAAGGGTGGCCATTATGATTTTGTTAACGGGACATTTGAGCTTTGGGGACTTGATTTCGGTCTTTCTCCACCTACCTCCGCATGATAGAGTTGCTTCTATGTAAAATTACACATTTACCCCTGACGCTTTTCTTCCACCCGAACGATGCATTCTCCCTAATAAAAGGAAATTGAAATCTGGTTATTGCTATGTAATATGTATGCATGTTTATTCTCTTTTTTGTTTTTATGTAACCACCGTATTAGAAGTCTTTCTAAGAGGGTCGGATACTTGTAAAATGTTAATAAAAGGAAATTGAGTAACTTCTCGTGCAATAATTACTACGTATGCACGATTATCTTATACAAGTTGAATCACTTATATATATGGGAGACGGGTAAATTTTAACCTCTTACTCAGTTATATTTTATTCAGGATTGGGTCAAACGTTTGATTTAACAGTCAAAAGGCTTAAACATTGCCTAAAGTATATCTCAGCTGTTAACAACCCCCTAAATTGCTTAATTCAAGAAAACTGGACCATTATTTCTATGGTATTCATATATAGCATATAAATTGTTTAAGATATCATAAAGAACGGACGAAAAGAGGTGTCAATGGGTCTACATGACCAGGCCCAAAAATATACCCATTTGACATGAACCCTAAAATGTACCATAAGAGTAGATCTCAAGATCCTTTGGCCTAATTTGATAAATTGACTTAAGAATTGGACAAATAGTATTAAGGTATTGAAATAAGTTAAACTACACCAATGAGCGATGACTAACTGTCACATCCCGCCAAAAATAATTTTATAGTAATAAATGATTTGCAAAAGAACGAGATGTAACATTCATGAGTAACACAACTATGATTATTGCAAACATTTAATAGCTTTAAAATGTATTAAATACTTGAAATAAATATTATCCAAATTTATATGTAACTAAAAAAAATAAAAAAATAAAAGTTTAGAAATGAAAAAGACGTTCGTGGCATCTCGACAATATGCATGCTCATGATCCAAAGTCTAAGGACTAAATGCTTCTCCTATTTACCTGAAAAACATATATAAAATGATCAACAAAATTGTTGACTGAATCCACAGATTTAATGTTAGTTTTGAAAACCAAAGTTTTGTAAGCCAAACGTGGCAAAAATTGTGTAGTAAAATGTTATTTTAAAATAATTTGAAATACAAAGTTTTTGTGTGCCAACCGGCATAAATTATATGATGAAATATAAAATTTGGGTTACCCAAAATGTATATGTGTCAACAAGGCAAAAATATGTGTGATGATAAGATGTTAAAAAATTATTTGATATAATGAAATGTTGTAATAAAATTTGATATATAAAGACATGTAGTAAATAAAATAATAAGATTATAAAGAGTAGTAAATATTAAAAATGCATGACTGGTATCCCCAACAGTTAGCTACGCCATTGAGTTAATATGCCGACTCTAAGCCCATAATCAAACTGCAACTCTAAGTGTGATGTTTCTGTTCTCTAAGATATGCACTCACTTGACGGTTGGGTAGAACCGTTAAGTAACAACAAAATGTGGGAGGAAGAGTGTCAGCCAATGGTATCATCTGCATATTCAGGGCGTAGTCGCAACTAGCTAAGATTATGGTATGTAAGCATCTACCTATGCACTACACTTACTTAGTCCGAGCATAAAGACTATTTGTCAAGATTTGAATAATGTATCATCACAATAATGTAAGCATTTAATAAAAGAATTGATATGTTTTTCACCCCAAATATTTGTAAAAACAGTAAATAAAATACGGGAAAAAGTGAGGCTGTGGACTCACCTGATGCAACGCTTCCAAAATGCAAATAAGCAATATGCAAGATTCAAGCAAAAGACTTCTAATAACCTAAATGCATAACAGTAACTATGAGCGATATGCTGGTGATATTGCTGATTTGATATTGTATTTTAAATACTTGTGATTTGTACTTTATAAGTTTTAAATAAATTGATTCACTTTAAAATAACGGGTATGTTGTACTATAAATGATTATTTAAATAAAATTTAAATGGTTATAATTAATGAATAAATTATTAATCAAATAAATATTAATTAAAAATTAAATAGATAGAAATTTTTTGTAGTTTATCGATTAACAAAATTATAAAGTTTATAAAGTATCTTATAATGTATAAATGTGTGAAAAAAAGGTGATTTGGACTTGGGGCAAAAACGAACTATTTAAAATCAGTTGGGCTCACGGACTTGGGTTGGGTTAAATTACTGGTCTTTAACGAAAGTTTGGGCTGCAAAGTTAAGAGTTGGGCTCGGATGGTTTGGTTATCACCGGTGATACGAGTCTCAGCCGGCAACGGAAAAAGAATGTTGCCGGAACACACAACACACATTTAACGTATACTAAAACTGGTTTACCGAAAAAGCCATACGAATGAAAGAGACGATAAAACAGAGAGAAAAGAGTATACCTTTCGCGAGAGATCACTGGATACGCTTTCTGGTCGTCGGAGGTGAGAACACTAGAGAGAGCTTGAGAGAGATCGCCGGAGTTGATGTCAACGGAGGAGAACATAAGCGGAAATACAGAGATACATGGTGTCGGAGTTGTGTTTGCTGGAAAATTTATTAGTTGCCTTGGTGTCGCCGGATGAACTTCTTCTTTACCGGAGTTGCTGGTAACTGATTTGCCCGGAGAAAACGAAAGAGAAGGGGCGAAGGCTTTATGTGTGTCGACGGTTATGGGGACTTATGGGTTTAGAGGGAGCCTTTTAGGGTTATAGATCTAGTATGTATATTACGATTGGTGGAAGGGAAATAAAATATTACTCCCTCCGTCTCACAAAAAACTTCTCATTTCACCTTAAATTTTTGTCCCACAAAAAACTTCTCATTTGCTACATTTGATGGACTTCACATAATAAAATACTATTGTTACTAAGGACCCCACCACTTATTATCCACTAACAATCTTTCTCTCTCCAAACCAATCTTATATTTTAATCAAATTTATTACCAATGACCCACCACTAACCATCACCTTAAAACTTGTGCAAAAATGAAATGAGAAGTTTTTTATGGGACGGAGGGAGTATAAGAGTATTAGAATATCCGGTGGAGGAGGATTCGACCGAGAAGGTTGGGTAAAGTTAGATGGGGTGTGTTTGATTTATATTTTTAAAAATGGGTTATATTGTATGTATCAGGTTTACGCGGATACTGGAAATTTCGATTTGTCTTAAAAATGGAAGGTGAAATCTTGTGTGAAAGGAAGAAGAAAGTGTGTAGGGGGGTGTACCACTGCTAGGGGTGGGTTTGGGTGTATTTATTTAAATTTTAATTGATTTATTACCTTATAATACAATCATGGTAGAAATCCACTATTCATTAGGATTCATAACGGTGTTTAAACAAAAATCTGTTCCGTTATGTTTGATGACATGCGGATTATAATTATATATAATAGTTGTATGGAAGAAAAGTGATGGCAATTCTGGCAGAGTTGGTAAGCAACTCTACCACTAGGACGAGATTTAAATAGGAACGAATAAGGGCTAACAAAACAAAAACAAAGTTACTATTAATTAATTAGATATGTTAAAAAATATCATAAGGGCAATGGAATAAGAACATTTAAATATTTAAAGTACAAATTTTTTAAAACATAACCACGTTGATGGGTTTTTATGGTTACTATACAAATAATTCATACACGGTTTTATTTTTAGTTATAACCCTAGATGTTATATTTAGCAAATCTCTTAATTAATGTATATACAACATGTACAATTTATAACATATATATAAGTGACACAATATATGATAAAAAAATATTTATATGTAAAGTAACTTAATAACAAAAATGTATAATAGTCTTAAAGCATTTCTAATGGGAGATTATTTAAAAGTTTCTTAGTATCTGAATAAGTTTTTAAATAACTTTTTACCATTAGAATTTGTAGCCTTTTTTTTTTTTTTACCAACAATCATATTTTTAAGTCCTAATCTTTTGAAGTATAATTTATATTTTTAGCTTCACTAATATATTGTTTCATTTTTTATTACTATAAAAAATTTCAATTACCTTTTCTACGTTTGTAATGTTCAAAACAATACAAACAATGAATAAGATTCCAACTACATTTGGAACATTTTTTCAATTATAACTTCACGTTCTTAATGAAAAAATTTAGAGTTTATTTTACTCTATATATATATTGTTGACATAAATTACTTTTTCATCTTGGTGTAAAATTTTATTATAAAATAACCCCGCTGCAACGCGCGGGATGTTAAAGTCCTTGTTTAGTATTATTAGGTATATATGTTTACTTTTAAATGTTGACTTGAAAGTACTTTTGCTAGGGTTTTACTTGGTTTGTAATGATGATCATTTCCGGATAAAAAGTTATTATTTTAGATAATTATTTTTATTGTTACAATATTGTCGTAATATAAAGATGTTACTTTATGTCTTAAATCGCGTAGTGTGTTTTGGTCTTTGATTCTTTTTGTATCGGTTAATTTGGTTGAGTTAATGTTTCATTTATAAGTTGTTAAATTTATATTTTCGATTTGTTTTACAATTTTATTGTGTCACCAACTCGCTGACTAACTAATTTATTGATCTATCGATAAAATGCAAATAAGATGATGATGCACAAGTGATGACGTGTATTTTAATGAGACATGATGTCTAGGGTTTCACTAGCTTAAATGCATTATAATTTATATCATAATTGACATTAGGGTTTTACGCTATACTCAAATGTGAATAAATGCTTTCATAAATTAAATTAGGGTTCTAGTTCACTATTAGGGTTACAATAAATGTCTAAATTTTTGGGTTGTCACACTAACTAAACCAACGATTACAATGTGTTTGAAGCGCTTAAATCCATTGGCGCGTAAACAAGATCAGTCTAATTAACGGATAGAATCTTAAAAATGGACTCCCTAAAGTAAATCTCTTTTTCCAAGTAAATTTTTTCTGCCAAATTAAAAGTTTTATCTCAATCCCTAAGTTATTTGTCCAGTTTTTTTATTTCTTTTGGGCCATTTAAGCCCCCTTTTCAATATTTGACTAGGTTAACTTAATTTAAGTGGGCTTACACGTACATATAGGCTAATTGTTTGAATATCAACTCCTAAATTTTGTGGATTCTTAGTAGCTGCCTTGGTGGCACATGCCCAATACCGGTGCTCATAAAGTTAGAGAGGGAATGAAAACTCTCAACTTTCTAACATTGTGAGTAAACAAACTTGGTAACTTAAATCATCAAGTTAATGACAATGCTTAAAAATTTGGTTAGATAGGAATGTTGGTGAGAAGAGTTAAGTAACTATAATGGGCCAGCATTCACAATGGATTACAATTACACGGTTTCACGAGCGCATAATATTTACATGAGTCGCTTTTTAGAAACAATAAGTCAAATAATACAGTGAGATATTTCTCTTAATGAATACATTTTGAGGAATACTAATCATGTTTCATCAGCCTTTGGCTCAAGTACCACAGGGATCTTCTCTACATGGTCACCACGCAACACCTCAACAGTCACCTAAAACCGTGAATAAAAAAAACTTAAATTATAGTAATTAAAAGACGGTAATTAAATCATATTCATTTAAAAGACAACTTACAGTTTCGCCGACTTTACACTGATCAAGAATTCTGTACAAATCACTTCCATTAGCAACCTTTTTTCCATTTACAGATGTAATAATATCACCCAATATAAGCCTTCCGTATGCATCACGTTTTGTTGATAGAAGACCCTGCCACGTCAGCATTTCTAAGGTTAAATCACACACACACAACTAAATTTACACACAGTTAGTAAATAGAATTACCGCTTTGCCAGCTGGACCATTTGGTGGAGCATCTAACACAAGCACTCCACTAACTCCTAGTTGCTCAACAGATTGATCAGGTGCAAATTTAATTCCTAAAATAGGTCTTGTAACTTTTCCAAATTGTACCAGTTGGTCAACGATTCCACCAACCTCAACAAATTATTGAAAAGGTAAATCAAATCATTAAATATATAAATAAAACTATATCTAATGTAACTTACTGTGTCAACTGGAATTGAAAAACCAACACCAGATGATGCACCAGATGGAGAGTATATAGCTGTATTTATCCCAATTAGGTTTCCTGAGCTATCTAAAAGTGGGCCCCCACTATTTCCGGGGTTAATTGCAGCATCTGTTTGGATAACATCTTGAATTGGGCGGCCCGTTGCAGCTGAACTTATTTCTCTCCTTAGCCCACTACAAAAAAGATTAATTATTTAATAGAATATTAAGTTCAAAAGATACACTTTCTTTTTGACAGGTGTAGAATGATACAGTAATGATATCTTGCACTTAATACCTAATTACACCAGTTGTTAGTGTGTGATCAAGCCCAAACTGCAAATAAATATAATCATCAGATTAAGTCATCTACCAAGTGAAAATATATTGATTTTAAGCAGCTATTAACAGAATTAGCATATGCACGCTCACAGGGTTTCCGATGGCAAACACTTTTTGGCCAACAAGTAAGTCAGCAGACACACCAACTGGTATGGGTCTCAATTTATCTTTTGGTGCATCTATACGCAATACTGCAACATCCTTATCTTGGTCAAATCCCACAACTTTTGCATCATATGTGGTCTGATCAGCAAGAGTTACCCTGAATGTACATAAATTAGCTCAATAATTAGGATACCAGAAGATATTTTAACAGATTCTAATGATGAAGATGGATAATGCAATCATAATGGATAGATCTAATTATGCATTTCATAAAGTCAACAATAAGAGAAGAGGATTAAATACAAACTCTAATTGACTGCCTTGCTACCATGACTTACTTTAACATTCTTATTTCTGCCAGATTGCCAAATAAATGGAGTTGGACACAAAAAGTAAAAAGCATTATTATACATTATGAGGAGCCATCAATTACTTATTTATGATTCTTTTATCATATTCATATCTCGAACTTATTCTTTCGTATAAATTAACTGGCGAGTCAAATTACAACTTGTAACCAATCATTTTAACTCAACAAATATAGTTCAAGATTTCTATGAGACTATGACAAAACAATAATCACTGGCCTGTTAAGGAAAAACTTAACCAACCTGAGATCAGACGCACCTCGAATAACATGATAATTTGTGACAATGTGACCTTTCTTGTCCCAAACAAAGCCCGATCCAGACCCCTGAGGCACCTCCAATACATCCAGAGTAAATGCATCCTGTCTAGATTACATAAATTCACTCAGAAAAAACCTAACAAACTAACAAAAATCCAGTATCTCAATCAAATCCATTTTATCAATATTTTTACATTTCATCCAGTGATTCAGATTAAAATAGTAATAAAATTGGAGAGTTCAATTGCAGATTAGTTGGATCATTACAAGTATGCCTTTAATTTGACCATATCACTCTGTTCCAAAATCAACAAACAAACTGAAGGCCACAGGATCAGATATTTATATAAACTAGTAGTAACGGAAATACCTGGAAGCTAAGTTAGTGATGTAGACAACAGAAGGAGTATTTTCCTGGAAAAGGCGAACGGTAGCGAGCTCATCTGTCTGCAATTTCCGAGACGGGGTAACAACAAAGGCAGCAGCCGAATCGAGATCGGTAACAAAAATAGACACGGATAGTGCTACGGAAGTGAGAATTACAACGAGCGAATCTAGAAACTTCTTGGAGGTCGAGCAGTCGATAGATTCCGGCGCCGGCGAGTGGTTACCGTGAACAGTTGGCCGGAGAGAAGCGACGATGTGTAGATTGCGAGGGCCGAAGCTTCTGGAAAGAGAAAGTGTGGAGTTTGGGAAACGATTCGGAGAAGGAGATCGAAGAGGGAGAGTTGGTGTAGGAGACGATGTGTATGTGGAGAGGAATGAATATGCAGCCATTCTGTTTGCGATTATGTCGCCTCACCTTAGCTTTTGATGACTTGTTTTTATTTGATTTTATATATTAGTTTTTTCTTTCCTTTTTTTTTTTTCCTTTAAGTTCTTACGTGTTACACAACAATACTAAAGTTTTGGAATAGATTCTTAACCAATCAATTCCTTTTTGAAGATTCAGTCTTGGTTAACTTAGATCTTATTGGGTTTGAAGTTGATGTCCTAGTAATAGCTTGTGTTTGTGTAGTAGTAAGTAAATTCACGAAATTTCTATGTCCATAACCTTCTAGAAGTGTTCACCATATTTCCCCCCTTTTTTTTATTGTGATATTGTTCGGGATATTTGGCGACTCATTTGTATGTGGTGTGACTTATCAATGTCCGGATTTTGTTCAAACAACCATTTGTAAGATTAGTAAAGTTTATGATCCTCCTCTTTAGTGAAATAAAAGGATTTAAATTATTATATAACATTAAATATTGTTTAGTGTAGTGGACAATATTACACTAAATAATTTCATCAAGCATGGAGGGATTTTGAATGTATAATGAAATTAAAAAAGATTATACGAAGATGAATTAATGTCAACGAGAATTGTGGTGGGGAGAGAGAGCATCTCAATAGTTAACCTCCATTTATTAGTTTTACCACATTAACTTGTGACTAACCAAAAATTTATTTATAAGAATCATCTTCAATGATTAACTTTTCAAAAAACTTTTTTTATTATTAATACTACTAGTTTATCTTTATGTATCTCAAATGTATTATAAATGCCCCTCATATATAATTTGACAATTTCGATAACATATTATAAAATTTAACATACTACAAAAAACCAAAACTAATTATCATGCTTATACTTTATAAAATTTTGTGAAATGTGATAAAGTTATCATTTATAGTTATTTAAAGAGTAAATTACACGAATGGTCCCTGTGGTTTACACAATGTTTTGGATTTGGTCCCTAAGTCTCAGTAATTACACTCGTGATCACTGTGGTTTACACTTCGTATTGGTTTTGGTCCCTAATACTAACAGACGTCAAATATGGATGTTAAATTTTTTGAAGTGCCTAAAATACCCCTTAACTTAGGGCATGTTTGGGAAAGCTTATTAACGAGGCTTATGAGCTTATTAGCTTATTAAGCTCAAATTTGCATGCTTATTTGAGCTTAATAAGCTAATAAGCTCATAAGCCCCGTTAATAAGCTTTCCCAAACATGCCTTTATACTCTTTATTCTCTTATCTTCTTTCATGTACTCCTTCTACAATGTCATCCCCCAAATCAACTAACCCTAAATCACAATCTTCATATGAATCGTAACCAAATTTGCCAGATATCCTGAGTCTATAAATTAGTGGTTGTTCATCCTTTTTGAAATTTGCGCGCCTTCATCCCTAGAACCCTCCATCCTCCTTAATTCACTCATCCTGTAAACTCTAAAAATCTCAAAACCCCCCAATTCCTCCGCCCCCATTTCTTCTTACCATCATCTTCATATGCTAATCACAGACATGCGACCATTTCAAACCCTTTACTGTCCTACTCACTTTCTTAATTTAATCTCTAAATACCCTAAAATCCACAAATTTCACTCCACTAATTACCGTTTCACCAAAGAACTCACCCCCGTCTCCACTTTTTACGATCCTGTAACCGGTCATTTAGTAACTACATGAGCAGCAGAATCAGAACACACAGAAGCTAAATTATCGAATTCAGATTACGCAGATGCCTTAAAAGACGATAGATCTTACGGGAGTATTGTGAAGGTGAAGCAAGGCAGCGGGATGGGTTCCGGGTCGGGTTTTAGGGTTAGTAAGAAGAAGAGTAAAAGCAAGAGTACACGGGTTTGTTCGGATTGCGGGTACGAAGATGGACATTGGGTTTTGGGGTTAGTAAGAAGAAGAGTAAAGGCAAGAGTATAAGTTAAGGGGTATTTTAGGCACTTCAAAAAATTTAACAGCCATATTTGACGTCTGTTAGTATAAGGGACCAAAACCAATACGGAGTGTAAACCACAGTGAACACTGGTGTAATTACTGAGACTTAGGGACCAAATCCAAAACATTGTGTAAACCATAGGGACCATTCGTGTAATTTACTCTTATTAAAATAATAAAAGATTCAAATATAACTTTATATAGGGTTTAAAATGCAAAGTTAGTAAATATAGGGACTAAATAAATCAAACATTAAAAGTCAATTAAGAGGTTAAGAAAGAATATGTCATTGGAATAAGCTTTTAAAAAAGCTCTTCACTCCAATAGCAAAAAGTCATCCAAAAGCTTATTTAAATAGTAATAAGCTTTACAAAGCTTCCATTAGAGATGCTCTTAGAAGGCAGAGGATAGAGAGGAAGGGGGCTTATCTGTCACCACTCACCAGAGAGGAAGGGGGCTTATCTGCCACCACTCACCAGCACCGCCCCCTCGGCAACCACGTTCGCATGTTACCGCGCTTTAGATTGTCTTTGTGGCCCTTTTTATTTTATTCAAAATATTATACATATGAAAATTGAAAATTCCATCTAGGAGTGAGTGTTAATGAATTGATCCTTAAACGAATTACTCAAGCTCGAACTCGTATACTAATTCAATCTCAAGTCAAGCTCGAACATAAAACAATATTCAATTAATTAATTTAATACTCGACTCGCCTCGTTCGATAGCTCGTTTAATCTCAAGTCAAGCTCGAATAATATTGTTTTATGTTCGAGCTCGACTCGAGATCGAATTAGGATAGGCTCGAGCTCGAGTAGCTCGCTAAAGATTCATATACACGCTACAATTAGAAAAGGGAGATAAAAGTTTTATTATTTTAACTTCAGAAGATACTAATCTTTATAAATTCCAACTAATCATGCTTGATGGGCATTAGCAAAAGGGGTAATTTTTTACTGAAAATTAGGGTACCCTCCTCTTCCATGTTCAAATCTTCATTCATAAGTCCATCAGGAAGTTCCCAACGAAAGTGATAAAGAAGGCTTGCTATAGTGAGCTCCACAGTTGTTGGAGCCATGTTCATGCCCGGGCAGGATCGTCGCCCGCCTCCAAAGGGGACCATATCAAAATCCTCTGCACCTCCGCCCCCAACATCAAGATTTTCAAACCTCTCGGGGTAGAAGTCAGCCGCATTCTCCCCCCACGTGTTTGGATCTCTTCCTATCGCCCACCCGTTGATTAAGACGGTTGTCCCGGGAAAGATGTCATAACCGTTAATTTGACAATGGCTTAAGCATTCATGTGGTAGCAACAATGGAATAGGTGGGTGTAATCTTAATGTCTCTTTCACCACCATTTTCAAGTATTTCATTTTTGTAGTATCCATCACTTGTTTGCGTTCATTTCCCGTGGTACATTTTCCGATTTCGGTTTGCAACTTTTGCATCACTCTACCATTGCTAACGATCTCGAACATTGCCCACACCATCGTCGCAACTGTAGTATGAGTTCCCCCTGTTAATAAATCCTGAAAATTTATTTGCGTGCAATATTAATAGTCACATATTTTAATTTGTAACCAGGACCATATCATCTAGCTTAGGGGTGGTTATTTCAGATCCGACCCGAAATCTGACTTAAGACCGATACGACAATAAACATATTAGAGTTAAGGAAACAAGTTTCTGGTTGGTTTTGGGTCGACACAACTGACCCGTTTACTAAACGGGATATGTCTGGGTTGATGATAATTTAAATGGGTCAACTAGCCAGCCGATTAATTATTAATACATATTTAAAAAATATATATTTACACTTTAGTGCATATATATATTTACACTTTAGTGCATAGATGTATTTGAAAAATAAATATATTTCAAAAATAGCAGTTTATACATATACATGTAAAAAGTTAACATGTTTGACCAATTCAAACCACTAACCCATTTCACTAACGGGGAATATGGGCCGTATTCGGGTTGAAAGTAAACAAGTTAGGGTTGAGATTTGTGATATGTATATAATATAATGGAATGTTTTTTACTTTGACACCCCTAAATTCTAGCTAGCTTGCACTCTAATTTAAAAAAAAAAAAGGAAAGGGTGCTTACCATTACAAGAGCCTTCACATCTTGTCTAGTCAACCGATAGGCGCCAGAAACATTTTGTGGCGTAGATAACTCAAGTAAACTTTGGAGGAAGTCCTTGCCATCGTCATTTGTTTCTCCTTTAATGGTATGATCATCCACAATCATCTCGATGTAGGCATCAAGATTACGAAAGCATTTCTCGAGCTTACTATTCCATCCACTAAATTGGTCGATAAATCGACCTAACCATGGAAAAGAATCACCCAACGATCCATTTAGCATTTCCTTTGTTTCCGTAAGCATCACGTCCCAGGATGGACCATTAAGGGGTTGTTCTCTATAGTTGTTACCAAAAGCCACCTTACACACCGCCCCCTTTACTATTGCTAAAAACAACTCGTTTAAGTTTACCACAACGTTTGGTGATAGAGATTGAACCATGGTCTCGATCTCTGTCACCAACACATGGTTAAACAATCCGGCTCTCTTAGGACCGATGAACTCAGACACAAAAACTTTGCGCATCTCCCTCCAGTGACTGTTGTGTGGCGAAAGGGCCACATCCGAGTAGTTGTAGGATAGTCGATTGGAGGCTTTGGACATCGGGCGGGAACAAAATATGTGATCTTGAGTTTTCAAGATTTGTTTGGCCATGGAAGGGGAAGAGATGACAAGGAAAGGTTTTGAACCGATACGAAGAAGCATAATCGGGCCATATTTTTGTGAAAGTTCCCAAAGGGCCTGATGGCGAGGTTTTCTAAACAGTTGGTGCAAGTTTCCTATTATGGGGATTGTTGGAGGGTTCGGGGGAAGCTTAGGGACGGGCGCCATGGATGACCACCTATTGATCAATCTTAGAGTATACACAAAGATGAACAACATTAAGACAACTAGTAATGTGGTAACAAGCCATGCAGGGGAGATGGTTAATGAAAACATGGTAATAGCTAGACAAGAAAGAGAGAGTAGAAAGAGATTTTTCATTGATATAATTCATTACATGTTAGGAGCATTATATAGAGATGACCACTTGGCAATATGTGTTTTGCGATCATAATTAATGAATCCACATGGATTGTGTGTCTACATGTAGGGGTGTCCAAAGGGTCAATCCGCCCTGAACTTGTTCATGCTAGCCGAGTCGGGTGTATTCAAGTCTTATATTGATATCGTTTTTTTTAACCAGACCCGACAAACCAGATGTTAGCATCGGGTCGGATATCGGATTACGATTTCTACATGAATACAAACCCACTCAAGAAGGCATTTCGGCAATGTTTTAAAACCCGAGTTATTACTTGGCTCAACGTGATTACCGGGTCAATGTTTTAAAACCCGGGTTATTACTTGGCTCAACGTGATTACCGGGTCACTGTTCAACCTATTGAACTGGCGGGTTATCGGAACACCTAAAAACATAGGAAAAAATATTACATAAAATTACTTTAAACATCGAACATCCTTAAAATGTCCAAACAACATGTCATCCAAGAAAAGCTCATTCTTAAACATCAAATTATATAAATCGAATTTCTGTATATAAATCCAGTTATTATATAGAAACAAATTAATAGCAAGAAACAAATCAATAACAAGATTTTATACAAAAAAACAAGACTATTAATAACAAGATTTTATACACAAAAAAACAAGTCTATAGAGTTATAAAAACAAATTAATTACTACGAGGCAACATGGCTCGTGCAATGCACGGGTTTTATTCATGATAATGAGTAATTTTGAACGCAAATCATATATATTATATTGGTCTTACGGGAAAAGTATCTAAAACATGATCGCTAACATATGTGTTTTATGTGGATCTAAAAGAAGGATCGAATGCAATTCGAGCTTGCTGTGATAAATGTAGTTTGTTTTTTATCTTCAAAAACGTATGGGCATTCAATGCTGTAAATTTTTAAATATATTTACTAGTCATTATTTCAAAATTCTTTGATGTAATAAACAAGGATTGTAAAGCTGGGCTTCGCTCAGATGTATTATAACTTTTTTATTATGTAAATAAAGTTGTATTCTAGGAAGTCTAAAGGTTTTGCATAGTCACAAGAGACAAATCTTAGCCATTGGATCAAGATGATCAAGATCAAACCCCCCACCTACAGCCACCTACAGCCACGGCCAGCCGTCGCCTCCGGCCACCGCCCACCGCCGCCGATCGCCGCCGTCCGCCGCCGGTGGTGGTGGCTGACAGTGAAGGTGCTGGTGGTAATGAGGGTGGTGGTGGTATTGATGTACTGAAACACATGTGCTTCACTAAAACACAGCATATTACTTCGAAGCACATGTGCTTCAGGTCACGAAACACATGTGTTTCAAGTCATTAAAAACATGAGTTTCTAAACACACATGAGAGCATACGAAGCACATGTGTTTAATTACTTGAAACACATGTGCTTGGTTGTACATATACACTCCTTTATTTTCAAAAGTCCTGTATTAGTGAAGCACATGTGCTTCTAGCTTACAAACACATGTGCTTCATTACTTGAAACACACGTGCTTGGCTGTACATATACACTTTGGGGTGTAAGTGAGCCGAGCTGTTCGTGAGCTACTCGAGCTCGACTCGTTAAAAGATCGATAAAAACTCGAGTGAAACGAGTTCGAGCCGAGCTCGAGCTTAACTTAGAGCTCGTTTAATAAACGAGCCCGAGCCCGAGCTTCATACTAAGAGCTCATTTAGGCTCGCGAGCCTAAACGAGCTAAAATAGTTAATTATTAATAAAAAAAATATAAATGCATATTACATATTTATCTAATTATGTGTATATATATTATACATATACATATATTAAATAATACTCTCTCCGTCCCTAAATAAAGTTCCCATTTCTCTTGGGCATAACTTTTTAGGAGATAGTTAGTGGTGGGGTATTTGGTATTACTTTTGATTAAAATATAAGGTTTGATTGGAGAGAGAAAGTGTTTTAGGAGATAGTTAGTGGTGAAAGTATTGGCAATAATATTATTATATTAAGTGGGCCCCTTAAGTTTGAGAAATGAGAACTTTATTTAGGGACAAAACTTGAAAGAGAAATGAGAACTTTATTTAGGGACGGAGGGAGTATATATATATAAAAGATTTACATCATATATTAAATATAATGATTAATTAAAAGAATTATATATTTCGTATATGTGGAAGCTTAAATGAGCTTAATCGAGCCGAACCCGAGCCTGGAAAAACCTAAACGAGCCGAGCTCGAGCTTTACACATAAAGCTCGAAACGAGCCGAGCTCGAGTTCGAGCTCGGTAAAATTAAACGAGCCGAGCTCGAACCTAGTCGAGCTCGAGCTCGGCTCGACTCATTTACAGCCATATATACACTCCTTTATTTTCAAAAGACATATTATTAGTGAAGCACATGTGCTTCTAGCTTACAAACACATGTGCTTCATTACTTGAAACACATGTGCTTGGCTGTACATATACACTCCTTTATTTTCAAAACAACTGTTATTAGTGAAACACATGTGCTTCTAGTAACGAAACATATGTGTTTCAAGTCACGAAACACATGTGCTTGCTGTACATATACACTCCTTTATTTTCAAAACACATGTGTTTCAAACACATGTGCTTCCACTCAAGACCACCACCACCGGTCACCACCGCCGACGGCCACCTCCGGCGGCCGGGGAGGGTGGTGTATTGATGTATTGAAGCACATGTGTTTGTAGTGGTGGTGGTGGTTTGAATCTTGATCTTGACCATTGACTTTTTCTTGATCCAAGGGCTAATAATTGTCCCTTGGGACTAGATAAAATTAATGAACTACCTTAAACAAACCACTGTATAAGTATTATGATCACTCACTTTTCAGCTTTAATGAAATTATTTAATTTATATCCATACATTTATATATTTTCTTATTCATTTCACATAATTAAGTTATACATATTTTTATTTTAAAAATATATTTATAAGAAATAAGTATAAATTTTATATTATAAAAAGATTTATAAACTTTCTCTTACCATGTCACTATAAACCTCACTCTATTATATTTCACACAAATTTTAACTCTTTTATCCACAGTAATAGATGCCTTTACTGATTTTATTTAAAAAAATTAAGTCCATTCCCATGTTTTTGTGACATAAATTTAAACAATATCATATTGTAATGTTATTAGTATGACCAAAATATATAGTTTTTTTAAAACTTTTATGACTTTTATAAACCATATTTGTTTTGTGTGTGGATTTGAAAATACCTTTATCATTATAATAAGTTGTGCAAATTTATGACTATGTTGTACATAATAAAATTCTCCAGTTAATAAGCAGCCTCATGTAGCCACTTGGCCACTTTGCCGTTTTTGGGCTACCGAAAACAAAAGGAAAAAAATGCTAAATTAAAGGGTATGAAGTGTAAACTTTATAAAAGGTATAAAGCTAAAAGAACATTTCATCCAATTCCATCCAATCTTGGAATTCATATTTGGATGGAATTGAGATTCCTTCATTTGATGGAATATTGTTTCCATCATTTAGGAATCCAATTTCATCCTTTTTTTTGAACCAAACACTGGAATCTGGTGGAATTGAATTCTAATTTCTCAGATTCCATTACATTCCAGCGAACCAAACAACACCTTAGGGAATGAGTTAGACAAACCTGTTAAATGGTGTAAATCATTGCCTCTTTTTATTGATTTATCATGGAATATATAGGAATACAAAACAAATCTTTTCCATTATTATAGGAGAAGATTATACCTAAGAATATTCTAGATATATAAACAATATAATAATTGATTCGGTTAACAGCCCCCCGCAGTTTGAGCCGTGAGGACCAAATGCTTAAATTGTCTTGGAATTCAAGGAACTGTTGTCGTGGAAGGCCTTTTGTGAAAATATCTGCATATTGGTACGCGGATGGAACGTGCAGACCCGTATGTGACCTAAAGCAACCTTCTCACGAACAAAGTGTATATACATTTCAATGTGTTTAGTACGTTGATGCTGAACGGGATTGCCGGAAAGATAGACGGCCGAAACGTTATCACAATAAACCAATGTAGACCTTTGCAGAGGTGTATGAACCTCGAGAAGTAGGTTACGTAACCAGCAGGATTCAGCAACGACATTAGATACACCGCGATATTCTGCTTCTGCAATAGAAGGGGATAATGTGGGTTGGCGTTTTGCCGACCAGGAAATGAAGTTATCACCGAGAAATACACAGTAACCCGACGTTGACCGTCGAGTGTCCGGGCACCCACCCCAGTCTGCGTCAGTGTAAGCAATGAGCTTGGCGGGGTTAGTGTAACACCCGTATTTTTTTAAACATCGTTTAAAATACATTTTTCCAATATTTGACATATTGTCCAAAATACAGTTTAACAAAAACTTTAAAACCTTTTTCAGAGCTTACAAAAAATACGGTGTCACCAAGTATATCAAAGCCATAGTCAAACGGGATCCACCTATGAGCTCCTGAGCTAAATATCTCTAGGCCACTTCTAGTGCAACCTTCTATCACTTCAACCTGTACCTGAGTACAGAGCCACAAAATAAACGTAGTACGTGAGACAAAATAGTCTCGTGAGATACATGCGTTTTAGACCCAAATAATAATAATAATAATCGTTTCATAAATATATATATAAACATATATATATACTACATCAATTCCGTCTAGTCAACATATAGTGACCCTATCGATTCTGCTCTCCTAGCAAAACATATCTAACTATCGGGTTGCCCCCGAACTAGCTAGAAGCACAAACATATCTAGTTATCGGGTTGCCCCCGAACTAACTAGAAGCACAAACATATCTAACTATCGGTTGCCCCCGAACTAGCTAGAAGCACACGTATCTAGTTATCGGGTTGCCCCCGAACTAACTAGAAGCTCAAGATACCGGCAAGAGGGAATCGCCCAATCTACCGATACCTGCCTTACTTGCCGGAATACGTCCAGTTAGCAATACTACTAACGTGGATGGGTCGTTGGGAATCCACCCAACTGCCCCTCAATCCACACCTCATGACCGGGAGTCGCCCGTGACATCACATCATCTCAATCTAACCATAACTCAACAGTTATGTCAATCTAGCTCTCGGCTATCACATCAATCATCAAACAAGTTAGTTATCTAATAATAACTATATATAACTAGTTCAACATAGTGTGAACGTACCTGTATAGTCCCATGGACTCGATCATAAGCAACACACATCTATATCCACATCTATGAACCCTAGGAGGTCCATGTCTACTCTCTTCATAAGACACGTTTCTTATTTTATCGATATCATAATACTTTTATCTCTTCGTTGACTATAATACACAATTATTATTAGTCTCATCGTATTCATTTTCATATATATGCGTTCTTACTTTTATAAGTAAATCTTACTAATAGATACTCATCACTATAAAATCATTCACAATTGCTTTACTAATACATATCTATAATAAAGGCTCATTATACATACTTTTAATCAATTACTTCATTATTATGGTTCATTAACATAGATTCCATAATTACTTTAATTTATCGTATTTTTCCTTCAAATTCATCAATCATACTAGACATATTTTAGTATCACATTCTACATACTTTCATACATTTTCAATCACTATCTTTATCAAATATTTATTAATAAAGACCCATAGAATATCATATGTATTTTCAAAACTATTTGCTATGTACTTAGTTTAAAAATCTCATGTACTCACCTTAGCAATAGCTAAATCCATATCGTGTTTATCAACACGAATCCTTGCTTCCCGCCCCTTTGGAATATCTCCAACTTTTAGGTCCTTGCAACCTGTCAACACAATCATCACAATTCTAGTTATCATCCATAACTAGACATCATTTAGCATCAACATAATCAACCCCAACCACCAAGTTCATAAACTTGGCGGAGATTCATAACCCTACCTCATGGTTACTAACTCTATATCATAAATCTGACACAATACATGGTTCACACACTTCCTATGTGTGTTTTACACCCACCATCAACATATTTAGCCAAGTCTTTGACAAGTTACCATTATCACCACTTTCCCCCAAATCAAGTTCATAAACTAGTTAGGAGATGAAATATACCTTAGACCTTTGCTTAGATGCATAAATCCTCAAAGATGTTGAAGATCTAAGTTCAAGAACACCAAAATCGCCCCCCAAGAGCTCTCAAATCGGCTGCCCTTCAACAATGGTGGAAATGGGTGAAAACCCTAACTTTCCCGTCTTTTAATGCCGGCCTCGCAACAATTCGCGTTCGTGAACCATAGTTCGCGTCGCGAACTATGCGTGTCGCGAACTCTTCGCGTCGGGAACTGGTCGTGAACTCAAATCGATCAGAAACCCCAAAATCGCTGTTTGATGTTCCCGATCGGGAACTTCCGTTCGCGTTGCGAACTTCACCAGGCAGCAGGGCTGCACTTTTCGGTCTTCGTCTCGACCCAGTTTCGTCCATAACTTTCTCATACGGTGTCCAAATGACACAAAACCAATTCCGACGTGTTTTATATGATTTATCCATATTTATCATATTTTTCCATAATTTATTAAATACAAAATTTCGGGTCGTTACGGTTAGAAGCATAAAGTTGCAAACCCAAGTGAGCCGTGGCCTTGATGTACCGTAGAATCCGTTTCAGGGGATTGAAGTGAGGCTCTCGTGGGGCATGCATGAAGAGGCAAATTTTTAGAGCGCCAGCGAGGCTACGGTAGGCAGTGGGATCTTTACACAAGTCGCCAGCGGTGGCACTGAGCTTTGATTTTGTATCGACAGGTGTAGCGGCTAGATTACAGGCCATGTGAGCCCGTTTCAATATTGATTCCGCATACTTTTGTTGTGATAAAGCATGCCCTTAGGTGTTCTGTGGACAGAAATCCCCAAAAAATACGTATGGTGGCCGAGGTCCGTCATTTCAAATTCCTTTTTAAGTGCATCAATTATGTTTGTTTGTAAAAGTGTTGATGAAGAGGTAAGAACAGTATCGTCCACGTACAAAAGAAGTGTAGGAAAACCTTGTAGTATTCACATGGCGGAACTTGAATACCACATTACTGGATCTCTACTAGTCAATGAGATCACGAGAAAGAGAAGATGATGAACATTACCTTTAGATAGCTAAAGAAGTGATCCACCTCTACTGCACCACCTGGACACGCTGCAAGACCGCGTTGTACCAACAAAGTAATACACGAACTCGTGTATGTGTGTGTGTTGTTCGTCGAACTCGAACAAGAAAAACCGAAACCCCCTTGGGGTTGTTTCCGATCGGACGAGAGAGTGATAGGGGGAGGGTGTAGGGTTTTGAGTGTGTAAAGTGATTAACCCTAAAGCCTTAACCTTAAGCCTTTATTTATAAGGGCTTAAGTTACTAGTTAAGTCATTGGAGTTTAATTATGATTAATCTCATAATTAAACTTCCTATTAACACTTTAAACCCTTGGACTTTTACTAGTTAATTAATTAACTATTAATTAACTGTCCGTTAAATACTTAACCTAATATTTAACCATCCTCACAAATAATAATAAACTTATTATTATTTATTCTCTTCTTTATAATTAAGTTAACTAGTTAATTATTCCACACAACTTACTTTATTCGGTTTTCCATTATTGGGTGTGTAGTGGTGTGACCCTTTAGTGTCTTATAACATAGGACACGGTGACACGCGTACTTATCTGTGCAGATAAATCCTTCAAGAAGGTATGCGGTATCTTTGTTGTGATGATAAATGAACAAGGAGTTGTCACTCTTGCTACATGTGAACCCGATTTTGAGAAGATGTTGAGCAAACCGTTGGTACCATGCTCGCGGTTCTTGTTTAAGCCCATAAAGGGACTTACGTAATCTGCAAACAAAACCTGGAAAAGACCGATTAGTAAAACCCGGAGGTTGATGTATATAAACCGTTTCATTTAAGTCGCCATGTAGCTGAAGGGTTTCATTGTACTCGATCGACCCATAGGACCGACCGCCTAGCATACATGGATCGAACCTTGCTGACCAAGAACATGAACTTATTCTTGACCGTTAAACCAACTAGCTGATTTAATCCCTAAAGCGGAAGTAGGATTAAACCTAATCCTTAAACCCTAAAGGATTGGGATGTTGAAAATCTAACTTGATTAACAAGAAAAGAAACCTTGTACGAAAAACTCGAACACACACACATACTTGTGTGTGTTCGTCGACTACTACCAGGGTTCTTGGTTCGACTTCGAACAAGAGGGAGAGGAGGAAGAGTGTTCCATGAAACATACCATAGTTAGTGCTTAAGATAGATCCACTGATGATGAACACGACGAACGATCCTCTAGATGATCACTTGCAATGAACTTGGATCTTCAAGACTTGAAGAACACGAAGAACGAACAAAGAAGACGAAGAACGAACAAAGAACACGAAGAACACAAACTTGTGTTCTTGGTGTTTCGGCCGATCGAAGGGAAGGGGGAAGCAAGGGATTTCGTGTGATGGTCTAAGGGTTTTAGGGTTACCCTAAGCCTCTTATTTATATACAAATAAGTTACGCTTAGAACCCTTCTAGTTTAATTAATATTAGAACTTTAATTAAACTTCCTTTTAACGCTTCCATCCCTTATAGTTTAACTAGTTTATCATTGTTACACTTAACTATCAAATGTCTAGTATTAATACACTAATAATTCGGTACCCATATACACGAATTATATATACTTGTATTTATACTTTTAATAGTTAATTATATAATAATCTTTATATAATTCATACAATAATATTATCCAATTACTATATGATTTAATAGATTTAAATCATACCATGGATGATCTATAATTAACACATTGTATATTTACTTAACTAGTAAATGTACAACTACTTGTATTAATTAGTTAGTTAAACTAATCTAGTAATAAGTTAAACTTAACTTAATACTTAACTGATTCATAATGACTATTATGAATCATTCCTCTTCGTAGTATCATTGCATAACTTGCTCGTATTACATGCACTCACCGGTGTGACCCTTAAGTGTTTCGTAGGCATGGATGTAACATCATAGGTTGACTAATGGTGCACATAAATCTTTCAGACTCCCACTTGTGCAAGTTTGTAACCTTTGTCTTAATGATACGAGCTACAGTGGCCTTCTAGATGGGCATGTAGGTAACCAACCCCATAAAAACAACTTATGTAACCCTGGTATGGTTTCGTAAAAAACTCTCAATACCGTCTCCTAGTAAAGAACACTCTTTCTTTACTTCTTGGGTAACGTTGTTAGGCTTATCCTTTGCAGCACGATATTTGTGATAACGAATACGAGCCTGGTAGAAAATATCAACTCCTGTATTTGAAATCATTTTATGACTTCTTGATTCAAACTGCTGTGATAAACGACAAAGAACAAATCAGTTCGTTTGGGCACGGTCGTGCACTTGTCAGTTTCTCATCATGTCAAAGGACCTATAAATATCTCTCCTTAAAAGGAGGTGCAATTACCATCTTGTTATATTTCGATTTAAAATACAAATTCCTTTGTACCCAGTATCGCCTCGTATGACAAATATTTTTCAGAATTGTCTAAGATGAACCAAAGCACATTAGTCATTGTATCCTAAACCAAATACCTCAGGCTTAAGGACAATCCTAGTGAACAATACTTTTGAACTTTTCAACCACGAAGTATTGTCACGGTGGTCAATCCAATATTCGTTGAGCCTCCAACAGAATATCACCGATATCATTGGTTTACACAAAACTTGTGTAGCTATCTACGAAGAACTTCGAATCTACCACCAAATATCGCGATGACGTTAACGTCCCATCGAGGTTTCCACCAAGACGAGTAGTCACGGATTTTGAATCTTTTTGAATAAAGAAACTTTTATTCATGGATATTGTAAAACATATAAAGTCTGAATAGAAATGATACTAACTCATGTATTATTCCTTACTGGACATAGATACTGAATTATTACTAGATCATTGCTTATTCCTTTTGTTCGTGTTGATTACTTAATGATCTTTACAACCTTAATTGTAACTTTAGCACTAAACCAATCATTTCTATTAAACTAAAGACACAAGACGAGTATTTAGGAATACTGTTTCTTTTGTCTTTGCTAGATATTGTTCATGCAACCTTTAGAACATTTTCTAGTCTTTCCTTTTATGTAATTCGGAAAACATAGGAGGATTGGAAATTAACTCCTTAGTTTCTTGAATTCATAAAATTCTCCTTGTAACTAAAGCCTCTTTTAGTTACTTGATTTGTAGATATTCTTACTAGTTAAAGAAATTTCCTTAAATGATTATGTTATCCACTGAAGTGTTAACAACCTATTAGATATGTAATAATTAATCACAAGACTTGTGATCACGCTATTAGGTTTGCAATAATCTAATTAATGATCATCTATCATTTCTCTTAACTCTTTGGCTTACGACTTGGTAAAACCTTGTTGTTAATGTCTTACTAACTTACTAAATCCATTAATGTCTTTAATGAATTATGTTAGTCTTAGCTCCCACTATCTTTTATGGAACTTAAGCATCGTTTAAACTACTACTTTCGACCTAGTCAATAACTTGTAGTTTATTTTTTTAAGAATTCTATCAATAGTTAAGATCATCCTTTGGATTTGCGAATATCCAACATTCCTGTTAAGGGAATTATGATCTTTATTGATTACTGTATCGTTTAACAAGTATAAGACACTTGAAACGATACTTCCAATTCTTAACCATGTTAGTATTCTTTAAGAACTTTATTCAAGGCCAAAGTCTTTTCTTGGATTTCTCAAATATCCATTATTCCTATAAGGGAATTATGACTTGATTAAATATTGTGATTAAATATTGTATTTATTACAAGTATAAAAGTCTTGCAATAATACTTTTTAATTCTTAAACACCTTAATATAGTTTGTCTCTTTTAATAGTTCATTTAATGTCTAAGTCATTTTTCTTGGATTATACGAGTATCCAATTATTCCTATTAGGGAATTATGATTTCATTAAATCCTTTACTATAAGTATAAAAGACTTGTAATAACACTCTTAAAGTCTATCTTGATTATATCCAATATAATCATACTATATTAATACTAATACTTTAAAACGTACTATCATAAGTAATGACTATTACTTAAGATGTTTTAACTAAGTTCAATAACCTTTGAACCTTATGCTTCCATAAAACTCTTAAATACTTTTATTAGAAAAACTTTCTAATTACTAGTATCTAAGTACTTTGAGCTATCAAGACATTATTCATTCATACAACAATCAAACAAGTATATAACATGAAATATAAGTAAATCAAAACCTTAACTTACAATCTAGTCATACACCTTGACTAGTGTAATTATCACACATGCACACAATATAATTCAACCATGGATTCGAAAATAATTAAAAACAAAGAAAACTTGTTTTAACATGAAAACAAATTATACAAAAACAATAAAATAAAATTGTTTAAACGGAATCCACAAAATACTGAATTATAAAAACTTGGTGCTCGTGGGATCATCACCATCTCATGCCGGTCGTCATCACTTTCCATCTCCTCCTGAAATAAAAAATTGCAAAAGTTAGATTACTCGTAACGTACTTTACAAGTATCTTAAAGTGATTAAGAAGTGTGGTTGTGTTACCTGAGGAACTTGCGTTTCCTCCATTACCACTTGCACCCTTTGGACAATTCCTTTTCCAATGCCCAGCCTCACCACACTTGAAGCACCGATTCTCGGTCCTCGCAGTGTTAGGCTTCACCTTCTTGACCTTTTGTTTGACACCTTTACCATTTGGCACTCCTTGGTTAGGATAGGTTTTACCCTTTCCTTTACCACCATGCCCATTTCTCTTCTTCCCACCGTCACCGCCATTACCGATCATAAGAACATCCTTAGATTTGGTCCCCAAACTTAACTCAGCTGTCTTGAGCATGAAATGTAGCTCAGCAATGGATTTCTCCATATTATGCATGTTGTAGTTGACCACAAAAGACTTGTAGTCATCAGACAACGAGTTGAGTATAGTATATGTTTCCATTTGCAACGGTATGGGGTGACCAAGTCTAGCGAGGTGATCCATGTGTCCTTTCTTTTTCATGACGTGGGCACTCACCGGCGTTCCTTTGACCATCTTGCAAGAGTTGAAGGCTCGATTGATGTCAAACCCCTCAGTGCGAGCTTGCTCTTGAAATGAATCCCTAAGTTGCTGGATCATCTCAAATGCAGGCACATCCATAAGTCCCGCTTGTAGCTCAGGACTCATAGTGGCGAGCAATAGACAGCTCACATCGAGTGCATCACTGACATGCTTATCATAAGCTTGCCTCGTTTCAGCTCTGGCATTAACAACAGGGACATTTGGTACTGCTCTCTCCAAGACATACCACTTTCTCTCATGCCTGAGCACAATACGAAGATTGCGCTCCCAGTTGAGAAAGGTTGACCCAGTCAACTTGTCCTTTTCGAGGATTGAGCGAAGTGAGAGATTGTTGGTACTTGTTGTCGCGATTGTGTTTGTTGTTGCCATCTACAAATCAAACCCAGTTTAATTAGTAATCATCAATAAACATTCTCTAAAATATATTATAAACCCATAATAAATATTTTAGGCCTAGGATCCATATGTCACATTCTCGCTGCAAGGTTTGGGCACTTCCCGACGAGACATGCTATTTCTGGTAGGTAACATCCTTACCGATCGTATCAAGACTTGACACGATTCCTAGGGGTCGTAGAATCTTTAGACTTATAATTTATTACAACCTTGTACAATATAATTGTACATTTCTAAGTTAGTAATAAAGTCTAATATGTTTATTCTACTCAAGTACTTTTTGGGCCGGGACTCCCGATTATCACCAAAGTAGATCAGACCATCTAAGACAGTGCGATGCTCTGCGCCGGGACTCCCGATTATCACAGAACCTTACGCACTCTAACACTCGCAATGATTTGAATCCATATCTTAGGTTCTTTATCCTTTCAATATGAATATCGTTTAACAAGTGAGGTGTTCCATTAGGTCGATAGTACTTATATCTAAGATTTTATAGGTTTGTTTAAGTCTTAAAACTAAACTTAAACCTTTATTCCAATCTTAATCCTTGTTTTAAAAATGTGTGACTTGTGAATTTAGGAATTCTACAAGACACCTTTTTTAAAGCTTAAGAACTATTCTTTAAAACTTATAGTTTCAACAAATTGCACGATTTTATATGTATACCTAAATCGAGGTGTACAAAATGTTTTATTAAGTTTTTGTGAAAAACCTTATTTAGGATAAAACTTACTTGTTTTTATCTTACTTAAAAAAACTTAACTACTTGTATTAAACTTTTAATTCTTTTATGATTCATAAACTTGAAACATAAATCTAGTTTTAACACATCTAGTTTTTCACATGTCTAATAATGAAATTAAACAATGGTTTTGACTTATTAGATTCGACCAAAACTTATGTCTTTAACGACACACTTATAAACTTTGTGTTTTTCTTGTGTAGCTCCCACTAGCTCCAACAACCATGATGGAACTTAAGCAAACACAATCACCGGTCTATACTTGGTGAAACTTATAAACTTATTATACAAAGACCATATATAATAATTCTTAGTTTGTTTAAATCTTTCTTATATTTAACTTGAACTAGTTAAATATAGGTTCTTGTTATTTATTCTTGATCATTAATCTAGTATATTACATGACTTGTAAAATACTTATATTATACTTGTATAATTATCTAGCTATAATAACTTATAACTTTATACACCTTATAATAATATATAATATATAACTTTGTATATTTCTAGTTTATCATATAATTTCAACTTGTACAATTTCTAGTTATAATGAAATTATAACTTTGTACTTTATAGTTTTAATTATATAACAACTTTATACAGTAACTAGTTATACTATTATCCTTTAAGATCAAAAAAACATTATCTTTTTAATTGTTCCATTTTATCTTGTACTTAATATATACATATATATATATATTTCATTACTTTATAATAAACTTGTAACATTCTAATAAGAATATTACATCTAATTTGTATGTATGTATTTTAACTCAATCTAATTAAAATACGTATAAACTTATTTTATCTATTAAAATTCATTTTCTTTTAAGTATTTAAAAATACCGAAATATATATATACATATATAAATAAATAAATACATCTTGTTAATTTTAGAACTTAAATTTAACACTTCCTTTAATCTTATTAATTTCTTAAATGAATTAGATAAACCCTAATTTTGTTCTTGATCAATCAAAATTAGGGTTTTGACTTTCTTGATCAAAAACATTATTTATTAAAAGATTAATTCCTTTTAATCAATCCTATCTAAACAATAAACTTTGTTTAAATTCTAAGATAGATTATAACCTTTAATAAATTTATTTAAACTTTTTAATTTAAACCTTATAGACAATAAAACTTTGTCTAAATTACTAGGTTTAAAGAACTAGTTTTAATAAATCTATCAAAATAGTAACTAAACCTATTAAACATAGACTTGTTTAATTATCTAGGTTTTAGATTATTATTATCCTAATTAATTCTTTTAATTAAACTAAACTAGTTTAATCCTAGATTACATCTAGGGTTTCAAAAATTTGCTTAAAGCCTAGGAAACTTTTCTACCAATTAAACTAGGCTAGTTTAACAAACTTGGTGTCCAAGTAACCTCCTTGATTTCGAAATCTTTGAGGGAAAAAGGAAGGGATCCCTTTTGATCAATTAAACCAAAACTTAGTTTTAACATACTTGATCTTAGATTTGGAAGATCAATTAATAAGGAAAGAATCCTCTTGATCAAGAACTTTGATATTCTTGATCCTAGGGTTCTTCCTAATTTTTGAAATACTAGGGTTAGGAAAAGAAGCTTTTTTGATCAATTAAACAAATCTTGTTTAACATACTTGATCCTAGGGTTCTTTAGAATTTTCGAAAATTCTAGGGTTCTTAGAAACCTTTTGACCAATTAAACTAGGCTATTTTAATATTCTTGGTCCTAGGGTTCTTACCCTTTTTGAAATTTAAGAAGAAGGCAAAACATGGAACAAAAAAAAACTTGCAATTGAAATAAACAAAACCAAAAAAACTGTTAATCTAGTTTAGATCTCTAAACCTTGCTCTGATACCACTGAAGGGTTTCATTGTACTCGATCGACCCATAGGACCGACCGCCTAACATACTTGGATCAAATCTTGCTGACCAAGAACATGAACTTATTCTTGACCGTTAAACCAACTAGCAGATTTAATCCCTAAAGCGGAAGTAGGATTAAACCTAATCCTTAAACCCTAAAGGATTGGGATGTTGGAAATCTAACTTGATTAACAAGAAAAGAAACCTTGTACGAAAAACTCGAACACACACACATACTTGTGTGTGTTTGTCGACTACTACAGGGTTCTTGGTTCGACTTCGAATAAGAGGGAGAGGAGGAAGAGTGTTCAATGAAACATACCATAGTTAGTGCTTAAGATAGATCCACTGATGATGAACACGACGAACGATCCTCTAGATGATCACTTGCAAGGAACTTAGATCTTCAAGACTTGAAGAACACGAAGAACGAACAAAGAACACGAAGAACACAAACTTGTGTTCTTGGTGTTTCGGCCGATCGAAGGGAAGGGGGAAGCAAGGGATTTCGTGTGATGGTCTAAGGGTTTTAGGGTTACCCTAAGCCTCTTATTTATATACAAATAAGTTACGCTTAGAACCCTTCTAGTTTAATTAATATTAGAACTTTAATTAAACTTCCTTTTAACGCTTCCATCCCTTATAGTTTAACTAGTTTATCATTGTTACACTTAACTATCAAATGTCTAGTATTAATACATTAATAATTCGGTACCAATTAATATATATACTTGTATTTATACTTTTAATAGTTAAATATATAATAACCTTTATATAATTCATATAATAATATTATCCAATTACTATATGATTTAATAGCTTTAAATCATACCATGGATGATCTATAATTAACACATTGTATATTTACTTAACTAGTAAATGTACAACTACTTGTATTAATTAGTTAGTTAAACTAATCTAGTAATAAGTTAAACTTAACTTAATACTTAACTGATTCATAATGACTATTATGAATCATTCCTCTTCGTAGTATCATTGCATATCTTGCTCTTATTACATGCACTCACTGGTGTGACCCTTAAGTGTTTCGTAGGCATGGATGTATCTTCATAAGTTGACTAACTGTGCACATAAATCCTTCAGTAGCAACGTGTTTTTGGCATCAAGTTGGTTAAACGGCCAATTTCGCCCTAATGCGAGGGAGAGAACCATACGAATAGTACCTGGTTTGACGACATGACTAAACGTTTGGTCACAATCAATACCAACTTCTTGTGTTTTACCATTCACTATAAGTCTTGCTTTATATTTTTCCAATGAACCATCGGCCTTAAACTTGTGCCGGTAAATCCAGTGACATCGAATGATATTCGTGTTAACTGGTCGGGGAACTAATACACACGTATTTTATTTAAGTAAAGCATAAAATTCAGTGGTCATGGCAAAGTTCCAGTTAGGGTCTAGCATAGCAAGCTTGAGGTTGGATGGTAGGGGATAGATAGTTTGGGTGTGTAGAGATAGATTGGGATTAGGCTTTAAAATACCTTTTTTAGAACGAGTTTACATGGGGTATTGTGAAGATGTAGTGTTGATAGGAGCTGGATTCGGGGGGTTACCGGCAGCTTGAGCTTTGAGGGGCTGCTCGAGAAGGTGGTGGTTGTGGATTGGGATTATGGTTTGGCTGATTAGAGTTTGGGTTTGGTATTGGATCGGGCCGATTAGGGGTAGGATTCGGTATTGGATCAGGCCGATTAGGGGTTGGGTTCGGTATTGGATCAGGCCGATTAGGGGTTGGGTTCGGTATTGGATCGGGCCGATTAGGTTTGAGTTTGGGATTGGGCTTGGGTTTGGACCGGAAGGTGTGGTTGTGGGAGAAGTAGGATGAGCAGTGGGTAATATGTGAGATGAGTAGTATGGAGATGGAGGTGGGGCATCAAGGAAGTCATAGGATGTGGTATTTGTATTAGAGGGGTTGGCAAAAGGGAAGATGTGTTCTTCGAAAGTGACATGGCGAGAGATGAAGAATTGTTTAGTGGTGATGTCGAGGCATAGGTAGCCTCTATGGTGGGATGGGTAGCCATGGAAGACGCAAGGAGTAGAGCGAGCTCAGGTTGTAATTTATGTGAGGTGGTGGTGGTGTTGGGATAACAAAGACAACCGAAGGTGCGAAGGTGGGTGTATGATGGGATTCGTAGATTTAATATGGAAGTGGGTGTTTTGTTTTGTATAGCGGAGGATGGAATAATATTGAGGAGATATGTGGCAAAATGTATGGCATAATGCCAATAAGGAGGTGATATAAAAGCGTGTATAAGGTTGGTTCTAATGATGTTGTTTAGAGTACGAATAAGTCTCTCGGCTTTGCCGTTTTGGGGTGATGTGTATGGGCACGAGAAACGGATATGCATTCCGTGTTCGGTACAAAATTGGTTAAATTGATTGTTGTTAAATTCACGACCATTGTCGCATTGAAGGGTTTTAATTTTCTTTTCAAATTGAGTTTGTATATGTGTAAAAAAGGTGGAGAAGATAGAAAAGACTTGAGATTTAGATTTGAGAGGGAAAGACCAAACAAAGTGAGTATAGTTGTCTAAAAGGACAAGGTAATATTTGTGTCCTAAGGTGGAAGTTACGGGGGAAGTCCATAAATCGGCATGAATAATGTCAAAAGGACTAAATGTAATAGAAAGAGAATGGTTGAAACTTAAACGACAATGTTTTCCTAAAGAACAAGAACTACATGAATCAACGGTACTAAGTTTATTTGGAAAAAAATTATTATTTCTAAGAAAACTAAAAATAGATGATCCCGGATGACCGAGACGGTTGTGCCAAGTGGAGGAGGTGGCGATATGAAGCGAAATTTGGGGTGATGGAGTGGGGGATGATGTAGTGAAGGGGTAGAGGTCACCGGTGCTGTTGCATCTGGTAACCTGTTTCTTTGTTTTGAAATCCTTCACTAAAAAACCGAACGGGTCAAATTCAACAGAAACATTGTTAGTACGGGTAAATTTACGAATAGAAATAAGGTTTTTGATAATTTGTGGTACATGTTGGACGTTGTATAAGTGGTAGGGTCGGTTAGGGTCCGGAATGATTGTGGAGCCAATACCGGTAACTGGAACGCTTTTACCACTACCAACTAAAATTGAATGCAGATTACTTAAAGAAAATAAATGAGAAAAGTTACCCTCGTTGTTAGCCACATGTGATGTTGAGTCGGTGTCCATGTACCACGTGTTGTCCGGCGGGTTGAGATGCATCGTGTTGAAAGCCTTGTCCAAATCGGTAGGGGCCATGAGTTGCCCGTACATGTAGTTGGGAGCGGCGACGTACAATGCATGCTGCTGTGGAGATGGGTGTTGTGGGCGTGGACCAAGAATGCCCGTTTGCGGGTTCGGTGGTGCGGTACGATAAGGACACGATGGTGGTGTCCAATTGTTGCCGGAAAACCATGTATATTGAGGCCATGGGGACTGTTGAGAGTACTGTTGGAGCCCCCCACCTGGATGGAAACCGGGTTCAAAGGTAGAAGTAGCACTGGTCATGGTGATTAGAATAAAAAACGAGAGTGGTTGGAAGATTTTTGAGAAAGAGAAAAATTAATAATAATGATAATATCAAACTAGTAGAAGCAAAGAATATGACTTGTGGAAGCAAATATGTGGCTGGGAATTTGTGTATCACATAAATTCATTGTGCTGGGTAATAGAAATTATGGAAGAAAAAAGGTTGTCGGTGATGGTGATTAGAAATTGGGTGGGTAGTATGTCAAATAAAAAGAAGGTGATGATGGAATTAATTGGAGATGCACATAAAGATGATGCACAGAGAATGGCCGCCGGACGATTTCTAGAAAAAAGAAAATAGGTTTAATAGCTCTGATACCATGTTAAATGGTGTAAATCCTTGCCTCTTTTTATTTATTTATCATGGAATATATAGGAACATAAAACAAATCTTTTCCATTATTATAGGAGAAAATTATACCTAAGATTAGGGGTGTTAACGAGTCGAGCTTTTAACGAGCTACTCGAGCTCGAGTTCGTTTATATTGAGCTCGAGCCTACACTAATTCGATCTCGAGTCGAGCTCGAACATAAAACAAGACTAGATTAATTTCACAAGCCGAGCCCAATAATTTAATACTCGACTCGACTCGTTCGATAGCTCGTTTAATCTCGAGCAGAACGAGCCAGACGATCTTCACGAGTCGATCCTAACGAGCCGAACAAGTGTTTTATACAATAAGTACAAGTGTGGATACAATAAGTACAAGAATATACATATATTAATAGGGGTGTTAACGAGTCGAGTAATTAACGAGCTTTCCGAGTTTTGAAATTAGTTATTTTCAAAAAATATGTATTCATAACCGAGTATCGAGCTCGAGCTCGAACACTATATAAATATTCGAGTTCGAGCTCGAGCCCAATTTTAGAAGCTTATTCGAGCTCGAGTCGAGCTCGACTTGAATCCTTAACACCCCTACCTAAGAATATTCTAGATATATAAACAATATATACAATATAGTAATTATTAGAATATGTAAATCCCTTGAAGTGAGTATTGTATTCATTTACAAGGCTATTTATAATACAAGTATTACAATGCATTTTAATGATAAAGATACAAAACATAATCTTCTTGATTCCTCCTGATCTTCTTTGATTATTCTTGATACAATGAATAATATGGTTAATGCATGATATTGTTTCCTATTACCCCCCACAAGCGATGATGGGGGAGTGCCAACACAGAGCTTGGAACGGAAAACTTCGAACAACGGTCTTGGTAAGCTTTTGGTGAAAATATCGGCTAATTGCAATAGGTACATATTTTGTTGCAAGTTTGCCGGATAAAACGAGTTCATGAACAAAATGATAATCAATGTCGATATGTTTTGCTCGTTTATGGGATACGGGATTTTGGCTTAGAAATAAGGCACTTTTATTGTCACAAAGGAGAGTAGGTCGACAATTTGGTAACACATGTAACTCGCGGAGTAAGTGAGTGACCCATATTATTTCAGAAGCCGCATTTGCCAAAGCCCGATATTCCGACTCGCAACTAGACCGGGAGACCGTAGGTTGTTTCTTTGCACTCCAAGAAACTAAATTTCAGCCAAGAAAAATTGAGTAGCCATAAGTCGAGCGACGGGTTTCAATGCAACGAGCCCAATCGGCATCCGAGTATCCAACAATAGTGGAAGTCGGAGTGTGTAAAAAATTAAGGCCGTAGGATATGGTTCCTTTAACATAGCGGAGGATTCGCTTGACGGCTTGAAAATGATCTTGTGTTGGTGATTGAAGAAATTGACTCACTTGATTTACGGCATATGAGAGGTCGGGTCTAGTGATGGTGAGATATTGAAGTGCACCAACAAGAGATCGATATAAAGTTGCATCATGAAAAGGTGTGCCTTGACTCGTGAGGTAGTTGGATGTTGAGAGAGGGGTGGCCACGGGTTTGGCGTCTAGAAGATGAGCACGAGTGAGAACATCGTGTGCATATTTTGATTGACCGAGAAACAAACCGGAGGCATGGTAGGAGACTTCGAGTCCTAGAAAATAATTGAGCTTGCCAAGATCCGTAATCAAGAATTCTTTGTTAAGACGTGTGATGAAGTCTCGAATGATGGTAGAGTTGTTACCGGTTAAGATTATATCATCAACATAGACCAATAGATAGAGAATATCTTTGTCTCTTTTAAAAATGAATAAAGAAGTATCGGCTTGACTACATAGAAAACCAACACTTGTGAGAAAAGAGCTAAGCCGTTGAAACCAAGCACGTGGAGCTTGCTTGAGCCCGTAAAGGGCTTTCTTTAAGCGACAAACGTGATTTGGAAGTCGAGAATCAATAAAACCCGGTGGTTGCTCCATATATACCGTGTCGGAAAGGTTGCCATTTAAGAAGGCATTTTTAACATCAAGTTGATGTAAAGGCCATTTATGTAACACGACAATGGATAAAATGATGCGAATAGTAGATGCCTTCACGATGGGACTAAAGGTAGCCGAATAATCTAGTCCCGGAACTTGAGTAAACCCTTTAGCGACAAGGCGAGCTTTGAATTTATCAATGGTACCATCGGCAAGAAATTTGGTGCGAAATACCCATTTTGACCCAACAATATTAGAATTGGGTGGCCTAGGTACAAGATCCCAAGTGGCATTAAGATGTAAAGCTTTCATTTCATCTTTCATGGCGGCAAACCATTTTGGATCACGAGCCGCGGTTTTGAAACCTTTTGGTTCCTTAGTTGCAAAAAGTGCATGATGAAGTGGTGATCGAGAGACATGGGTGAGGTCGGCAAAATGTTTTGTTTTGACAATGCCGTGTTTTGACCGGGTAACCATGGGATGAGATGAGGTGGCTTCGGTAGGGAGTGGGTTTGGTTGCGGAGGAGGTAATGATGGTTCGGTATTTATGGTGGGTGGTGATTCGGAAGCAGTAGGTAGAGGTGGTTCGGGTGATTGAGGTGGGTCGGGTTCGGTTGTGGATTCGGGTGGTGGTATGGGGTTAACGGGTAGTATGAGAGGGGATGTGGTTGTGGATTCGGTTGGTGAAGGAAGTGAGTTATTATTTGAGTGGGTATTACAAATAATGCATGAGGAAGCAGTAGGTGGGTGGGTGTGGGTAGGAGGCGGGTTTGGTGTTTGGGTTGGTGTGGAGTTTGATTGGTGGGTATTTTGTGATGTAGTGAAATCATCACAATAAGTGGATAAAAGGGGTGTAGATGTTGGTGTGGATTTTTATTTGTTAAAAGGGAGAACCATTTCATCAAATTGGGCATGTCTAGTGGTGTAAATGCGTTTGGTGGACGGATCAAAACATTTATAGCCTTTATATTGTGTGCTATAACCAATAAAAACACATGGAGCACTTCTTGGAGCTAACTTATGAGACGAATAATCCCGAAGATACGGATATACACAACACCCAAAAACTCGTAAATTTCCATAATTTGGTGTAGTAAAAAATAAAAGCTCATATGGTGATTTGTTTTGAAGAAGCTTTGTTGGCAAGCGGTTGATGATGTATGTAGGAAGCAAAAGCATGAACCCATAAATTTGTCGGAACATGAGCATTAAACATCATGGCCAAACCGGTTTCGGTGACATGGCGATGTTTCCGTTCCGCACGTCCGTTTTGTTGCGGGGTGTATGGACAAGAGAGACGATGATGGGTACCGTTGTTGGATAATAAAGTGCGAACTTGATTGTTTGTAAATTCGGTACCACCATCGGATTGAAATTGTTTGATTTTGCATGAAAATTGCGTTTGTACAAAAGCAATAAATGTTTCAAAAATTTTGTAGAAATCCGATTTTGCTTTTAATGGATAAAACCAATGAAAACGAGAAAAATCGTCTACAAAAATAACATAATAACGATAATCGTCAATAGAGGTAACCGGCGACGGACCCCACAAATCACAATGAATTAATTCCAAAACATGAAGAGATCGTTTACTATTAATGTCAAACGGTAAACGTTTGCTCTTTGATAATTCACACGAAGAACAAATACGCGGGTTTGGTAAGACCGAGTTAACGGTTAAACAACCCGATTTATTTAAAAATGAAATAGTGTCATAAGACACGTGACCTAAACGAGAGTGCCATAAATCGTAAGTAGCAAGTAAACGACGAGATGATAAATTTGCCAAAAAAGCTTGTTGTCCCTTTTCAAGAACATATAATCCGTTCCTACGTTGCCCTTGAGCGAGTTTCTCCTTTGTGTGACGGTTCTGAATGAAAAACATGGGGTCAGAAAATAAAACGTCAACCTTATTGTCCCGAGTCAACCTACTAACAGAGAGTAGATTTTTAGTTAAGGTTGGAACTACAAGAACATCATATAAATTAATATTAGGAGAAATTCGAGAATTGCCAATGTGAGAGATTGTTTCACTGTTACCGTTGCCAAAATAGACATATTCATTACCATTGTAGGGATTTGCGGTTTCAAGATGACCCGGGGAAGAAGTCATATGTGAAGATGCACCGGTGTCGACAAACCAATCGGGAGCGGAAATGTCACACTGAGAGTGAAAGGCTTCGGCCAAGTTTGCACCATGAGAAGTAGGTGACCGAGCAAAAGTATGAAGATCGGGACATTGGTTAGCATAATGACCATCTTTTCGACACAATTGACAATGTGGAGATCGGCGATAAGAGCCGCGTCCTCGACCACGAAAAGAACCACGACCACGAGGGTTGGAATTTCGGTTGTCTCGGTTTGAGAAATTTTGAGAACCACGGGATGATTGGGCATTGAAGGCTACGGGTGAAATAGTGGTATCGGTGATGCTTTGAAGGAACATTTCATGGCTTTCGGCTTGTGAGACAAGGTCTCGAAATTTTGGTTTTGGGGTAATTAAACGTTGGGTGGTCGAGAAAGTTTCAAATCCGGATCCAAGACCACAAAGAAACCAATGTGATTTATCATTGTCGTCAAGAGGGTGTCCGACGGCATTTAATTGATCACAAAGGCTCTTGAACTTGCGTGAATATTCTGAAACAGAGGTGTTTGCCTTTTTTAAATTCCGAATAGAATCACGAATAGTATGGACTCGCTCTACCGAATCGTGACGATAGGTAGACTCGAGTGCTTTCCAAACTGCATGCGAGGTTGTGTGGCCTAGAGTCTCGGCCATGGCCTCTTCGGACAGAGATGATTGAAGGAGAATTAACGCCTTTTGGTCGGCTGCGATCCAAGAAGAATACGCAGGGTTTGGGGTAGTAGTGTCACCAGAAGTGATTGTTGACGGGGGTGGAGGAATAGAACCATCGATATAGCCGGTGAGATTTTGATAGGCAAGTAACGGGGACATTTGCTTGTGCCATAAAAGGTAATTTGTGGAGGATAGTTTGATGTTTAGCATATGAAGAATGGTGGACAGTGGGATGGAGTCCGGGGAGTCATTAGAACTTCCGGCCATGGAGAAGAACACGAGCAGAAAGAAGATAATGGAAAAAGGGAAGGGAATGAGGGAAAGGATCGGTTATATGGCTGATACCATATTAGAATATGTAAATCCCTTGAAGTGAGTATTGTATTCATTTACAAGGCTATTTATAATACAAGTATTACAATGCATTTTAATGATAAAGATACAAAACATAATCTTCTTGATTCTTCTTGATTCCTCCTGATCTTCTTTGATTATTCTTGATACAATGAATCATATGGTTAATGCATGATATTATTTCCTATTAGTAATTGATTCGGTTAACAAAACCCTTACAAAAATTAAACCTCATTTAATGCAATTTTTATCTCATGCATTTATCACATAAGTTAGACAAACTCCCATTAAAGTTTGATGTATACCATGTCTGTGAACAATTAAGACGATATAAATTACATACGAGGAAATGAAGAATGAAAAGTAAGATATAAACATGATTAATAGAATAAACAAGTATTTGGATAACTTGCAGACTACATTCCACATTATGGTGTTAATAATTTATATACGAGGTGCAATTTTTGGAAACACGGCTGCTTTTATGAGCCGTGAGGCAGTTTGCTCCAATTTTTTACATATATATGGCATCTCAACAACCACTTGCATCCATGAATCTTTTTCCAACCCGGGTGGCCGGGTATCCATCTACAGACTACCGGTTTTGTTTAACACATGCACGTGTACCATACGACCCGACCCACAAAAGAATTAGCTTATTATCAAAATATATAGCTCCTAACCGAACAAAAGTTAAAAAAAAAATCGAATTTTTGATTTATGATGCAACTCTTTCCATAATTATTTTGCGATTTTGATAGTCAAGACTAGACCTGTTTTTTTACACAACGTGTATTTTTTACCATATAACATATTAACATCTAGCAAGAAGCTAGAGGAAGAATGAAGTTACAGAGAAACACGAGAATGGAAATTACAAGGTGCAATGAAAACTACTCCAATCTACCAAATTTAAGCTAATATTTTTATCTCTACTATTAATCTAAATAAAAGAAAACTTTGACATCATCTCCTAACAAATCATTCTAATGCTTTTGTCTTTGGAATGTCTTGTTGTTCGTTTATCTCCACATAGTCTATAAAGTCGAAAGAACAACTACCTCATAGCGTTTCTTTAGAGGAGGTGAACCGTAAATGCAATAAGAAAGCTTGTAGATATGTAGTAAGCAATCGAGACTATTGTTATGTATGTTCCACCAATTGAAGATCAAGACCCGAAGATCTTTGGCAATTTTGCAACCAATGAATATATGAGTTTGGTCTTCAAGATCGTCATCGCAATTTGGGCATCTAATTGAGTGAAGATCAATGCATTTGTTGTCGAGATTAATTCTAATCGGAAGTCTTTCTTTAGAAATTCTCCAAGCTAAAATTTTTAAGGGGCTGAATCATTCCAGCCAAAGCCATTTTGGACTAAGATAGAATGGTTGTTATTAGTCACTATCCTTCTCAAGTCACAAACATAATGGGCCCTGAAAGGCTCGTGCACTAGGCCCATAGTCTGTGAGCAGGCCCACTAGGAGGAAGGGGATTAAGAACATGCCCGAACAGAGTGACTTCCCAACAGGCAGAGACATAGGGGCTAGGCCCATCCGAAGCTTAATTTAAATTGGGCCCACATATGACCTTTAAGTTGGTACCAGGCCCTCCAGGAGAAAATTACCAGGCCCGCTGGGAGACAAAGGTAGAGGTGCAAAAACCGATTTTTTTTAGACGAAGGTCAAAACGCGGTTCGGACCGCTTCAAACTGGTTTTAAAACCGGTTTCAAGGTCCAATTAACAAAAAACCGATTTTAGAATCGACTTTCAAACCAGTTCATTAGCAAAACATCGATCTGATCCCAAACTTGCGGTTTACGAACCAATCCGGTCCGACAAGGTAAAAACCGGTTCGAAAAGAAATAATTTTTTTCACCTCTAGACAAAGGTGACACAATATGTGATTTAATTCGAACAGAAGCATTGAGAATTTGTTGCCTTACCGTGCAATTTAGCTCATTTGGCTCCCATTGAGGGGTATGATTCCCGGAAGGCCCATTGATGATTTAAATACCTTACACCAAACAGCCTGTGATTTGGTACCATATTTCTACCACCATTTTGCAAAGAATGATTGATTGGCGATATGGAACTACCTATTCTTAGCCCACTGGACTTTATTGGGGAAATGCAAGCAATCTTTTTTCCTCGACATTTCCACCCGAAAAGAATTGTTTTCTTTAAAAGGGCTAAATAATAGGTCTCCACTTGGTAATTTCATTCATGTTGGCCCTAAATGAAAAACCAAGATAGGTGGAGAGCAATTGAGAGCTTTGGCACTCAAAGAATATTTGCAAAGTTGTTTATTTCTAAGTTGGTCACTCTCTAATCCCAAAAAAGCCAGCTCTTGGAATATTTACATTGATACTGTTAATCCCGTGATAACTGAATTACTGCACTTATACGCTTTCACTGACCAAATAAAAATTAATAGCAACACTCAACACTTTTTAAACCTTTTTTTATTAATTAATAATGATACAATAAGGATGTAAGTACTTTGCGTAATAGCTAAGAACAAATTTTAACTAAACTACTTGCATGAGATAGAAAATAACAGATACTATCTAAGACAAGTTCTGATCAACAAATGATCAGACACAAGACAATACACCTTCGTTACAAAGATTTAATTCTCAAATCAAGTAACTAAGGATTAACTGGTGGTTTACACTCTGCTCGAAGAAAAAAAAGTCTGTAGTAATTTTAGCAGCGTGTAACCTTGTTGGGTGCACACGGAATTCGATCGCTAAGTCCTCAATTTATAGCATTGGGAAACGTGGTGCCAAAGGAATGATCGATCGAATCCACTTTTGAGAATTTCGGTGGTGCAGAGGATATTTTATGCGACGAGCACTACTAACGGAATTCTGACAGTACTTTCTGTCGTCTTGTGATCACCGATATCTTCTAGAAGATTTGCAAGATATTCTATTTATCAGCGATGCACTAACGTGTGCTTTACTTGTGTCTTTCTGAGATACTGAAACTTCAGGCCTTTGTACGCTTCAGGTAGCCATGAGTCTTCGGATACTCATGCTTCTTCAGATGACATTTAGCTTTAGTGACCTTCACTAATAGTTTTGCTTAGAGAGGTATTTGTTCAATGGTTCAGCGTTATTATCAAGTGTGCGCTGAACATGCTACAACTATCTGATCTGTTAACCAGTATCTGATTCTGCACGAAGAACTGATCGTTGTTTCAGATAGTGATCAGATAGTGTAGCTGGGTAACTGAAATCCGAACTGATCAGATTCAGTTACCTACAATCTGAGGAACTGATCCTCTGGATGTCTTCTAACTATTTGTTTTTTTGTTTTCATTAAATCTCTTCAGTGGATGATGCTTTTCAGCGACATAACTGATACATACAATACAATAATAACTCGCATAAATGTAAACATGCATTAATAACATAATGTATATATTTATGTACGTATGCATGCATGTATTTATGCATCTATATATTGGTAATAGAATTTGGTACATAGGTTTTATGACATACTTAATGTTATTATATCAACTCATTAGAAATAAATAAAACCATGGAACTGAAATATATATTATAATGACATACGTTAAAATTATTAAGAATATTATTTGAATTTCTTAACCAAAATTGATGGTCCGTCGCTACAGCTCATCAACTCCTAATGTTGGCCAAACCTTTAGTTGATCAATACACTACTTGACCGTACTAAACCAGTTGCAAAAAACGAACCACCATGAACCCGGGAGGCGAGCATGGATAGGTACGAGTTTTTACAAGTTTTTACAAGTTTTTACTAGTTCATTTGTTTATTTTTTTGCTCCATTCACCCCCACTTTGAGAGTAAATATCTCATTCACCACAACTTTATTTTTGACATATCAACCATTAATTATATATAATAAATATGCATATAATTATATGTGTCTAAATTGGTGAAAATCCATTTCCAACACACAGTTTTCCAACATGTGTTACTTAAACTTAAGTTGAATTTGGTAATCGACGGATATTAATTACTAGTTTGGTTACTATATTTTGATTATATTTATGGTTCCGTTATTACTCTGGTTTACTTGTCGCGTATTAACTTTGTTGTTTCTCAATATTTAACGTGGTTAGAGGTTCACACTATATTTCTAGTAAGTTGATCGGGTTGAGATATTTTTCATTGTAAAAACATAAAATTATATTTTTCTAATTGAATCACATATAATATACGTTACGTCACTAACTCGTTAAAATTCAGGGTTTCAATTGAATAAAAATACTGACAAACTAGTGCATGCATAAATAACTAGTGACACATGATATGAGTTTTTCTAGACCACTCCAAATGATAAATATATGATTTCATAGATAAACAAAACATTATACAAATAATGCTCGGTTACAATCAGTTACGGGAGAACAACCTGTTTCTGAGGGTTGTGACACAATTGTGAGAGTACAAACATTTCTTTAACATGTGGGGTATAGATGGTGAGGTAGACGAGGCTTTGCTAAGGCTAACAATGGTTTATCCTTTGATAAATCATGCAAGTTCTCCTTGAGATCAACATATAGTTCACCGGGTGGCAACTCCCAACAAAACCCCTGAATGAGTCTAGCCAACAGCATTATAGTCATTGTCGATCCCAACAACACTCCACCACACCCACGTCGGCCTGTGCTAAATGACAACATTTCAAGGTTGTGGTCCGTTAGCACCACTTCTTTGTCAACTTTCATGTGACGGTCAGGATTATAAGTTAGGGGATTATCCCAAACATCAGGGTTCCGCCCTAGCCCGGGGCGGCTCAGTATCACATGGCTGCCTTTTGGTATAAAGTATCCGGAAACAGTGGTGTTAGTGGATGCCACATGAGGGAGGTTGAAAGGTGCAACAGGGTGCAACCTGAAAGTCTCCCTCACACATGCTTTGATATAATTAAGTTTAGGTATATCGGATTCTTGCACCAATCTTTCTTTTCCAACCACAAAATCAAGCTCTTCGATTGCTCTAGTGAAAATCCTCGGTTGGTTTACCATTTCCGCCATTGCCCATTCGATGCCATTTGATGGATTATCAATAGTTGCTAACACAAGTTCCTGTAACACGCCAATATTAATCAGTATTACGACACAAAAAAAGAAACATTTTCAACGATTTAAACAACAAAATTCGGGTTAAGCTTACAAGGATCTGAGCTTTTATTTGATCAGGAGGTAGACTAGGGTTTTTAAGGTTGATGAAAACATCAAGCAAGTCGTCTTCCTTTGTCCTAACACCATCATTCCATTGTTGAATCCGTTCGTCAACTAAACGATCTTGATGTTTTCTTGCAACACGAATAGCGTTCCTCATGATCTTCTCATGCCCATCAAAATCAGTTATCCATCTTAACCATGGGAAGTAATCTGTTACACTAAATGCATAGAGGTAGCCAAGAATCATATAAAGTGAATCAACATGCGCGATCTCTTCGTCACCAGGTTCACCATCAGCATTCGCTTTACCAAAAAATCTACTCCCAAATATAATATTTTTTATTATGTTGCATGAGTATTGTTGCACCACTGTCCTAACGTTCACGACCCCTCCACTAACTCCTTCTTTGATTTCACATTGGTTGTTAATGTACCTACAATATGTAATCACAGGGGAAATATGAAATTAAGGGTCTTAAATTAGTAAATGTATGTGTCTAATTAATCTCATTATACAAAAAGCCTAGCTAGTATACTTAGATGACTAGCATGTATAAATCTATTATTACTAGGTAATTGTGTAATATACTTCATCCATATCACAATAAGTGATAATTGGTGTATAATTAAAGTGGATAGTTAGTGAATGATTGATCTTTATAAATTTTTATCAAATAAGGTAAATTATCAAAATATATCACTTATTTTGAGACAACCAAAAACAGAAAGTGTATCACTTGTTGTAATTAATATGGAGGAAATACTATTTTTGCAAAGATATTTTACATTTACATCAAAATATATAGAACAAAAGAATTTACTATATAAAGGTTAAAATAAACTTAATGTGCGGCGTAGCGTCGCTGTCACACCTTAAGTTGATACTGGGTACGTAAGAATTATGATAAGAATTATCAACCAATCGTTTAAGAAATACTGAATTATTATAAAAAATACTGGTTTTTTATTTTTTATTCATCCGTAGAAATTAGATCATTATTAGGAAATTTTCGATTATAATTAATAAGATTTTGGATCATTATATATATATATATATATATATATATATATATATATATATATATACACACACACACCAAATTATAAGTTATAAATTTCTTCAAAGACAAATATTCAATTTTTTCAAAAAAAAAAAAAATCATATTTCATAACATGCCAAAAAGTTAATTGCGATAAGGCACACCTTACACCGTCTTATCATGTTATATATCTTACATAAAGCCTTACACCGTCGCCATGGACTATTATGTAGCGACGGAGTCGTGCGTTGCGTCTTAACGCAGCCATGACATATTTTTAAAAACCTTGATATTAGTTAACTATTGCTGGCATGAATATGCACCGAAGAGAAATAAGCACACATTCCACATAAACATACCTAAGCAGATTATCATATTCTTCGTCTCGCTTATTTTGAAGCCACTTATGCCTAGCCATCGACATAATCTCTGTGGCTAATGTTTTTCTCATCGACTTCCAATGATCACTCATAGGAACAAGAACGGTGGTTAAGTAACCACCACTAGTTAGATAACCCGACATGCAATCCGGCCTTGATGAGAAAATTTCATCTTTGTCCTTCAAGAACTCGCGAGCTATCTTTGGGTCGCTCACGGCTATAACATGGGTGTTTCCAAGACGAACACATAGAATTTTGGTGTTCATTTCATCCATCATCCTATGTATCCATCGGAATGTGGGTCTGTTTCGTAGCATGGGGATTATGCTCCCAATGTAGGGCAACGATGTCGGTCCAGGTGGAAGTGGTTTACCGAGTTTGGAATAAGTATTGATGTTGGCCCGGGTGAGAAAGAACACCATTGACATGAAAAAGAGAACCAAGAAGATCATGATGAGAATAATGATCAAGTTCTGACAAGAAGTTAAGTTTGTGATTGTATTTCAGGTGATGTTTACATTTGCATTTGACATATTTATAGATGTGTGAGCTCTCTTTATGAAAAGATTTTGACCCCTTAGTAGATAAGTATTAACTTATTATTATTTGTTTAGAAGTGTACCTGCGAATTGCGACGGCGGTTAATACTTATTATCATTCGACTAGAAGTGTGTATGTGAATTATGACGACGGTTAATACTTATTATTATTAGACTAGAAGTGTACTTGCGAATTGGGACAGTTAATACTTATTATTATTAGACTAGAAGTGTACTTGCGAATTGGGGCGGCGTTTACCCTGTAATTATGTTTTGTAGATACCAATTGTTGGATGGTGTTGGCGGTAGTGATGGTGGCTGGTGGTGGTCACAGGTGTTGGGTGGTGATGGTGGTGGTGATAATATTAATATTTTGAAGTTTAAAAGATTAATAAAGATAATTATATTTAACTGATGAATGTATGGTCTACAAAGATAATTTCAATATTTTGAAGTTAAGGGATTAATAAAGATAATTGTTGGATAGTGGTGGCAGTAGCGATTAGGGGTGAACATGGTACGGTACCATGTATATTTTCTTCATACCGTGTACCATACCAACTATAATTGGTACACTGATTTAGCTATCAGTACCATACCAAGTTTACTTGGTACCAATTTATTTGGCTACCAACAATCGTGTTGATACAAATTGGTAATGGTATATACCAACATCACAAACTTATATGAAATTAAAAAAAATTAATAACAAAATAACAATGATATTTTATCATTATCGACCAATTAAACATATTAACAAGTTTTCCGAAGACGAAAACAAAATAAGCAAAATGATATAATATGTTATGTGCTATATAAACATAATCTAGTACGATAAAATAACAAAAGATGTAGCTATCTTGACGTAATTGGAATCTTGAACAAATAGGCTGATAGTTTGGTACAATATATTTAACTAATAATCATATAATATATATCTTGGTTGGTACGGTATACCATGGTATTTAAAAAATTTGTACCATTATTGTACCATGATTTTACAATTGGTACGGTACTACCAACCAAATATGTTGGCTACCAACATATTGGCTACCAACTATACTTGGTATGGTTAGTAACATGTTGGTTGGTTTTATTCGGTGCAAATTTCACACCTCTAGTAGCATGGTGACCAAGTCTAGTAGCTAAGTTGGTTAGCACATTATGTTTATAATGGAGAATTCATAAGTTCAAAGTCTCGCATGTTGTTTTCTTTAATAAATTTGTCCTCAAATAAATAAGAAGTGCATTGAGTGAAACGTAAGCATTGCAAATTTGGATCTTTAATATGTATTAAAGTTCCAATTTCTAAGGAAAAAAACAATATAAACCATAATTACAGGTTTGGATCTAGATTCTTAATTATTAGTCTAGATTCTTTTAGGTTTTTAATAACGTTGATGGCAATTTATCATATTTTATTAGTTATAGCTTCTTTTTATTAGTCTAGATTCTTAATAACTGTAAAAGAGTAAATAGTTTATCATATTTTAGGTGGAACATTCTATCTATGCGAAAAATGATTTAGATCATGTTTGGAAAGAGAATTTATTTCTGCATTACGATTTTTACTTCTTATATTATAATGTACAAGTTTTACAATTAAATGTACAAGTATATAAAGCAAGAGTTGTGGTAGATGAAGTAAAAGTTGTGGTATGAATATCACCCCTTGTTTGGAAAAGCTTATATAAAGGACTTTTAAGCTTATTAGCTTATTAAGCTAAAAAATTGAAGCAATTTGCGAGTTTAATAAGCTAATAAGCTTAAAAGCCCCTTAAATAAGATTTCCCAAATATGTCCTTAATAGAATTCCTTTTGTGTCATGCTATTTCTTCTTACCATTTCCTCTTACTATATTCCTTCACATTTGATAATGACAAGATTCAAAATTAAATGATTATATAAGGAAAGAGAATTAGTGAATGACAAATATCAAGTTTAAAAGTAAGTTGATAAATGGGTATGAAGAAAATAGAGGAAAAAAATATCATTTCTCATTTTTTAATTCCCATCAAAGTTTTAACTCTTTATTTATTATTCGACTTCACAATAATGGGCATTTAATTATATATCGTGCATTGAACAATTAAGATGTTTTGGGATTGCAATATTTATAGGGTTTTTCTAACACGTACTCCCAAGGCACATGTTAGATTGCATTAAATAACATAAAGTTTCCTAATAATTTGTTATTATACATTAATGAAGTTCATATGTTACATTTTGAGTTGATGAATTAAATGCATTTTTGAATTCTAAAGGAAGGTTAATGTTATTTAATGCACCCTAACATGTGCCTTGGGGGCACATGTTAGAAAAACCCATATTTATAAGGGGTTTTTAATATGTACCCCTGGGCACATAATAATGTCATTAAATGATCTTTAACCTTCCAATTAAATTACAAAAACCATTTAATACATCACAATAATATAGAAACTTTGAGTATCACTGATGTTAATTATCTATGTTTTAGACATCCAAAACTGAATTTTGGACAAACATCTGAGAATGTACTTATTGTATTTTGAAAACTGATTATTTGTATTGTACATATTAATTAATCAATAATTAGGCTTGTCGAACACAACAAAAAATTGATCATTTTATTATTGCGATTTCAAACAAAATAATCAAATCCAAATGTTATCAATGTGATTAGGTATCCCACAAGGTTGTGGGTTTAAGTCTCGGCGTGAACAAAATATTGTAAATTAGGGAGTGCGTGTGTTTGTCGTTCAAGAAAAAAAAAACCTTATTTTCAATAAGACAACATAGGAAGAACTTAGCAGCAGGAAAATGTACAAATTTGATTGCACAAGGTACAAAAGAAGAATGCAAAGTAAGATGCAAACATGATTACAATTTATTATTAACAAGGAGTATAGTGTCCGCGCGTTGCAGCGGTTCATAAATCCTATATTATTACGCAATTTTTTTTATTGAAAATGCTAAACATTGTCTAAGGACAATGGTTTCAAGAAATTGTTGTTTGCTTAAAATCATTGTAAATTAACTAAAAAAAACCATCCTTGAATTTCATTAGCCACATTTGAGTAGTTATGCTTCTTTAATTGCACATAAACCATTTTAACCATTCTTACGCTGCGAGTTTTTGAAACTTTTATTTTTTACTTTTGAGTAAATTCATGAAAATGTAAATTATGCATTGACAAACTTCCTTCACTAAATATGTATAAAAATCAAGAAATAATAATAATATAAGAAGAAAAAAGAATAGACAGATACAAAGTATCTCCACATCTATTTTCTTATACAATTCTTCTTTTTGATAATTCTTACCATGTCAACTAGGGGTGAGCATGGGGCGGGTTGGGACGTTTTTTAACTAAAACCGAATCCCGCCCCAAAAGTTCGGGTTTTAAGATTTACATCCCGTTCGGTTTCGGATTTTTCGATTTTTCGGGTTTTTCGGTTCGGTTTCGGGGTTTTTTCGGTTTTTTGTTTCATTTAAATTTATCAATATGTTATTTTAAAAGTTAATACTATGATTCAAACTCTCAAACATTAACACATTTCTTTATAAATTAAAAATAACTAGTAAGTTTAATATAATCTAATTATAAATTCAACTAAGATAACTTTAATAAGATTAATAATATAATTACATCCAACAATCTTTCATAATTAAATATACTCAAAAATATTTTATTTAAAACCTAGAAATTATAGTAATAAATCACCTAAAAAATTCTATGGTATCTTTTATTTAAAAGATAATTAAACGTTAAATCTTTTATAAATATAGGTATATTTTTATAAATTTTGAAGGATATATAATGGCGAGGCGGGGCGGGGTTTTCAGTCGGGTTTTTCATATGCCCCCGAAAACCGCCCCAAACATTCGGGTTTTCCGAAAAACAAACCGTTGACATCGGGTTTTCAAATGGTTCGGTTTTTTCGGGACGGTTTTTTCGGGTTTTTTTGGTTTCGGTTTTTCGGTTTTTATGCTCACCCCTTGTCAACAACTCTTATAGTAACATTTAGTATCAAAATATAATTATCAAATATCTTAGGGGGAAAATGAAAAATCTTTATAAATAGTAAAACTTGAATGGTTATTGTAAGGTATAATAATAATTATATATTTCTCCTTTAAGTATAAATTCATATATTCTAATTAATCCTACCTACTGCTTCACCTAAGCAAAACTTTAATATTCTCTCATTAACTATAATTTAATAAGTTATTATATGCAATTTATTGTTTTCCAAAAAAATATAATTTAATATCCAACACCCTGGACAACTCGCTTTTTAAGATACTTCCTCCGTATCAAAATAAGTGAATAAGTTTATAGTTTACACTTTTCAAGGCAAAATAAGGTAATAAGATATTAGTGAAATTAATGGGGTAATTAGAATAAAGGCCCCACACTTTTTACTATTTTGTTGCTTTTTCTAAATGGTTAAAAAGTCAAATATAGGAAGATGACAAAAATGGATGTGGCCTCCCACCTTTAATGATGTTTAAAGAGGGATAAGTAAGGGTAAATGAGTAATTTTAAATATAAAAACTTACCAAATAAAATAATTTTAAATATAAAAGGTTGTCTATAGTTAAACGGGCCAAACAGGTTGAAAGTCGCCAAATATGTGTTTTAAATGCCTATAAGTTACTTATTTGTTTTATTCAAAGATTTCATTATAATTTAAAAATAGCAAAAATGTGTTAGCGGGTTAAGCTAACTTGGTCTAGCCCGTTTTGACTCGTGTTAGAAAAGTCCATTTTGAGATATTCGTTTTCAATCTTTTTTTATTTTTATAATTATACATAAGATTATACTTTAAATATGGGAAAATTCAGTTTTACCGAAAATTAGTCAAACAAACAGTAATGCCTTCAGATTACAGTGTAACATTTTTTATATGCACGAGAACAAATCAACAGTAGACTACAAGAAAATGGCGACATTACATATAACTAACTTCTATATAGTGTCTCATGTTATGTTGCTTAAATAATTAATTTTTTAACAGATTGATCAGAGTTACCAATTAACCTACAATAGTATAATTTAAAAAATTGACTCTTAAATGTAATTTTTAATATAAATAAAAGTTTTTTCAAATATCTGTAAGTTTGACACGTTTGTTATTTTGTTTTGTTGTTCCTTTTTTTTATATGTTTGTTATTTTATTGATCATATGTGTAATCTGATAAGATGAGCAAAAGAACACGACTTATGGAGGTAACTGATGAGGTCAAATTTAGTTCATTCATTTTATTAAATTTTCTAAGTTCCATATTTTTTTTCGAAAATTCAGGACATTATAAGTTGGTGAATCTGCATGTTTCGTTCTCGGTCCATTCAGGTCATAGTCAAGCTTTTAATCCACCCGATTTACCGATTTGTTTGAAATTAAATCGTTCTTTAGGGCAATGTGAGAAAGATAAGACTTTATTATTGTCAACACATGTTTTTTTTATATTTTCTACTTATATTTGTGAACAGTTTTCTAAGCCGTCCGTGATTTATCACATGTTATAGGCTAGTATATAAATAAACACATATTCCTCAATTATATATATCCGTACTATATATCATGCATCTCATTCTCTTAATGATGGCATACTGGAGTTAAATCATTTCGTTTATCTTACCAAATAATTAATTATGCACAAAGGCATGTTAATTCAACCATATAATCAGTTAAATACTAGTTTCTTCCCTAAGGCAACACTCAAATACATAAAATTCTCAAGGCAGTACGTTGACATGACACGCTGCTTCCTCGATCTTCAGATTCGTATTCTTTTAAAACATTTTCTCAAAAACTCTTTTCAAAACTGTAAGCATATACTTGAGATCGTATTCACCTCCGTGAATTCGAATAGCTGAAGCCTAAGGTCTAATACCAATTTGTAAAACCCTAAATCTCATAAAAATTCAAATATTTTAAATAATGAATAAACTCTAATTAAAATAACAAATGCATCACGAAACATTTAATAAATCAGTTCAACCATCAATGTAAACTTAAATTTCAGAAATTAAAAATTTTGGAAATATAAATGTGTTTAATAAAGTTTTATCCAAAGACAAGATGGCAGTAGTGTTTAAATACAATATTAAATATCAATTTTTATAGCTAGAAAACAAACGGTTATTTACTAAGAGTAATGGTATTTAGGTCTACCATTTAGACCTACTTATATGCCTACTCATTATCTGAAACACGTGTCAAAATCAAGGGATAATATTAGGAGAGAGAATTAGTGGAATACACATATCATCCTATCAAGTGGGTAGGCCTATGAGTAGGTCTAAATGATAGGACGAAATATCATTTCTCATTTACTAATATACATTTCTCATCAGGCATGAATAGTGCCACACAGGTAAAAAAATTCTTTTGTTAAACTCCCGCATACGTTGACTACTTTCTTTCTTTCAAAGTTTCTAGATTAGTTTTATTTGGACTTCTTTCTTTCAAAGTTTCTATGTTAGTTTTATTTCAATAAAGTTTTTCTTTAAGTTTATAAAAATAAGTGATACATTTGCAGAATTGTGGTTTTTGAGGCAAAAGATTAAGAAGTGGTTTAAAATAGATTAAAATGGATAGTTAGTGGATAATGAGTCTCACTTCTTTTGAATGAAATGATATTAATGATGTTTAAAACTAAAAGTAAGTGTAAAATAGTAATTTGACTTTATTAAAGTAGATAGTTAGTGGAGAATGAGTCCAACTTTTTACCGAATAAGGTAAATTTTGGAAGTGTATCACTTATTTTGTTTCATCCCTAAATAGGAAGTGTATCATTTATTTTGATACAGAGGTAGTATATACTCTGAAATCTTACAGTAACTATGAGTTTTGCATGAAGAGGGTGAACCTCCGTTGTACGAATATATTAGAAAAAATATCTTTGAACCTATATTTTGCTTTTTAATATAAAACAATATTTTGTATGTTTTACGTATATAAATAAACAATATTTTAGGTATCATATGAAATTACCCCGCGGCATCGTGCGAGGTAAAAATATACTAGTTAAATACAATCTTAAATATCAATTTTTATATCTGGAAAACAAAACGACTTTGTCTATCATTCTTCTAGTTTAAATACATTTAACCCATTGGAACGTATTTTGCCAACCATTCGCAAATTGAAACGAATTCCACAAATATTTAAAATTGAGTTTCAAATTTAAAGTTGGAATTAATTATTAATTACAGTATTAAATACAATATTAAATATTTATTTTTATAACTTGAAAACAAAACGGTTATTAAATATATTATTAAAGGGTTTTTTTTTTAACTTATAGCATGAGATTAAAAGCATTGATTGAAGTTACATTACCATTTATATTGAAAATTGTATTTAATATGTTGTAAAATTTAGAATCTATTTAATGTATTTTTTGATTTGTTAGGAAATGTTTTATTCAATTAATGCTTCTAATCTCATGCCCTTAGGACATAAGTTAGCCAAATCCATTATTAAATATCAATTTTTATATGAAGATAACAAAACGATTCGTCTGTCATTCTTCCGTTTTTCATACATCTAACCAATTGGTAACGTATTTTGATAACCATCCGCAAATTGAAACAAATTCCACAAATATTGAAATGGTTTGCGTCTATTATTCTTCCAATAAATTTAACCCATTGGAAACGTAGATGCACACATTGAAACCATTTGCACTGTATTTAATTTGCAACTTGAAATCAAGAATTATCCACAAATTGATACGAATTCCACAAATATTGAAATTGTAAAACCCCAAATTTCATAAAAATTAAATTTTTTTAAATAATGAATAAACTCTAATCTATATACCTATAAGATTTGAGTTCCAATTTTGAAGTTGCAATTAATTTTAAAAATTGAATTACATTTTGATGTTGTATTTAATATAATATTAAGTAAATCATGTTAATAAAGATTGAGAAACTCAAAAGTTGTAAAATCAAGAGTTTTAACATAAATTATAATAATGAATTCATTTTAATAACAATTTAACAAACTCACTAAATTGTAAGATCAAGAGTTTAGAAATAAATATAATTAATGGTAATAATAAAAAGTTCAATAATAAAGACTTTTCAAGTGTTATAAATCTTACACATTAGAACCTATAAATACTCATTTTCAATTTGCACAAATTTTAACACTCTAAAAGTGCATCCAAAAGAAACATCTAACAAGTGGAGTCAACAACAAAGACCTTTAGGATATCCAAAAATGTCATTGTTTAATAGTTGTCTAACATTGTAGTATAAAGAGCAACAAAGTAAATGTCATGACTCGAGAAGGCCAACAAATTTTTTTGCTTACAATGGATTGAGACCTTCATCTAATAAACTTGTAAACTTTTGTATTATCTTTACTGTTTAAGTTTATGTATTATATCTATTTATTGTTTTTCTTGGATAATCTAATTGCGGTGTTGCTAAATATTGTTTATATTGTAATCAATTTTATGATAGGAACTCATGGTTTTATCCCAATATACTTAGGAGTAAATTTCACGTTTGCATATGAGGTGAGATTTATGAATTTAATTTCTTTATTTACTCAAGTATCTAATAGCATATATGATACATGTTCAATCCAATTTTGTTGTTTCATATTATGGCATGCATTTTTGGATATCCAAAAATGTTTGTTTTATATATTCATGTACTAACTGTTTAATGATTGTCTAATATGGTAGTATAAAGACCAACAAAGTAAATGTCATGACTTGAGAAGGCCAATAAACATTTTTGTTTACAATATATTGAGGCCTTCATCTAATAAAGTTGTAACCTTATGTATTTTTATTTGTTGTTCCTCTTGAAGTAAAAAAAAAACTAATTCCTATACTTTCACCTTTTTAACGCTTTTTAATCCTAATTTAATCTATGCGGGTACCGTGAAAAGTGAGGATGTAAACATAATTTCAAGACGCTTAATCCATTTTTTACACTTAACACGATTATTATTTTCTGAAAATATATAATATAACTTGTAACGACCCGAAATTTGTAAATAAATAAATTGGATAAAAATATGATAAATAAGGATAAATCGTTTAAAGAACGTAGGAATTGGTTTCGTGTCATTTGGAGACCGTACGAGAAAGTTATGGGCGAAACCGGGACGAGACAAAGGTGAAAAAGTGCAGCCCTGGCTGCATATGAAGTTCGCGACGCGAACATAGTTCGCGTTCCGTGAAGTCGGGCCAGAGATTTTGACTAAGAGGCGTGATGTAGTTCGCGATGGGTTAACGATCGCTAAGTTCGCGTGCAAGGGGAAGTTAGCGACGCGAACTTAGTTCGCGTCGTGAACTTTGGTCGAGCAGCATTATAGTCGGGTTTTGGCTCATTAATGGTATGCAAACCCTAGTTTCTCCCTTTGGCGATTTTCGAGCTTGAGGACTGTTTGAGGTCGAATCCTTCATAAATCTTGGGTAGATTTCACTCCTAGTTGAAGATTAAAGGTATATCTTCACTCTTTGATCTTCGTAGCTTAAGATCTATGTATTTTGATGTATGGGTTTGAAACCCTAGTTCTTGGGGTTATGGGTTATGGCGATGCACCTAATAGATGGTATATTATCAAAGGGAACAAGTGTATGATTATGATTTACAAGAATCTTGAGGGTTGGTTAAACCTAGGGTTGGTTAATTTCCATAATTGGGGGAAATGTGTTAATAATTGTTATTTAGAGATAGATGGACACATTAGTAGTAGTATGTGATGTTGATCATGTTGTGATAATTGTATTAGGCTTTGGTGAAGTCTTGGAAGTTGATTGAACTATGAAGCAAGGAAATTGGCGTAAAGAATATGGTTGGAGCACTTTATTGCTAAGGTGAGTACATGAGACTTTAAAACTGAGTACATAGTAAATGGTTTTGAAATACATATGATACTTTATGGGTCTTTATTACTAATTGTTTTGGTAAAGATAGTGATCGAAAAGATAAGAAATAGGTATAATGTGATACTGGAATATATCTAGTATAGTTGATGAATTTGGAAGTGAATATGATGAACTAAGTAATGATGAAACCTTGAATAACGAGCCTCAATAATAAGGTTATTGAGTAAAAGAATGTATATTGAATCTTTGTAAATAAGTATGTATTAGTAAAGTAACTAATAATGAGTTTATAGTAATGAGTGCCTAATTGGTAAGAGTTACTAATAAGAGTGAGGAACGAATATGCATGTAAATGAATATGAATTGACTAGTAATAAATAAGTATTATAGTCAAGAGGGGATATAAATATTATGATATCGATAAATAAGAAATGTATCTTATGAAATAAGTAAGTATGGACCTCATAGGGTTCATAGATGTAGAAGTAGACGTGAGTTGCTTATGATCGGGTCCATGGGACCATACAGGTACGTTCATACTATGTTGAACTAGTTATATGTAGTTATTATCGGATAACTAACTTGTGAGATGATTTATGTGATAGCCGAAGGCTTTGATTGAAATAACCATTGAGTTATGGTAAGAATGAGATGATGTGATGATGCGGGGGACCCCCGGTCATGAGGTGTGGAATGAGGGGCAGTTGGGTGGATTCCCATCGACTCATCCACGTTAGTAGTCTTGCTAACTGGACGTATTCCGGTTAGTAAGGCAGGTATCGGTAGATTGGGCGAATCCCTCTTGCCGGTGTCTTGAAGCTTATTAATGGCGATGGATTTCGGTTAATAAGTTAATGTGAAGCTTACTAATGGCGATGGATTTCGGTTAGTAAGTTAATGTGATTCTAGTACATATATGTTTATGTATTAGGTATGTTTGTGCTTCTAGCTAGTTCGGGGGCAACCCGATAGCTAGATATGATTGTCAGGAGAGCAGAAATTGATAGGGTCACAATAGGGTGACTAGACGGTATTGATGTAGTATATATATACGTTTATATATTATTGAAATGATATTATTTTTGGGGTCTAAAACCCATGTATCTCACGAGACTATTTTGTCTCACGTACTACGTTTGTTTTTGTGGCTATGTAATCAGGTACAGGTTTGAAGTGATAGAAGGTTGCACTAGAAGTGGCCTAGAGATGTTTAGCTCGGGAGCTCATAGGTAGATCCCGTTGCCTATGGTTTTTATATACTTGGTGACACCGTATTTTTGTAAACTCTGATATGGATTTTAAGGTTTTTGTTAAACTGTATTTTGGACAACATGTCAAATATTGGAAAAAAAAATGTATTTTAAATGATTTAAATGATGTTTTAAAAATACGGGTGTTACAACTTGGTATCAGAGCTATAGTTTAAGTGAATTAGGTTGGATGTCCATCCTAGTCTTAGACTGTAGCAATAGGAATGTAAGATTCCTTGAGATCGATAGGTTGACCTTGAGACTTTATGTTAAGTTTAGGGTTGAACCTAGGGGACCTATAGAAGTTGTTATGAATTATGAAATGTGAGTCTTTTGAGACCGTAGGGCATTGGTATGATAGGGTCGGCCCCTATGAGAAATGTCATGTTTTGATCTAATTGTGTTGTTTTCGATGTTCGAGTTGACCGTTTGAATCTTGTTTGTTGGATACGTCAGTATGGCGAAAGAATGAATGTGAAAAGTGAATGAGCTCCACTAAATTGGGAAGAGTTATGAATGAGAATGTGAACCAGACGTTTGATAAACGTATGAATGAGGGTAGGCGGAATGATTCCAATACTCGTACGAAGGAAGAGTCGACGAACGGCGAAGTCCGTAGTGGAAGTTACCTACATAAAAAGGTAGCAAGACCTAATCGGAAGAAATTGAAGAATGTTGTATAGGGTCTTCATAGCGTGTAAAACCTATGTGTAATTCGGAAGTTTTGAGTCGAAGGTCACGATGTGGTGGATTCGGTAGATTTAGCAAGTGCTAGAGAGTAGCAAATGAAGGAAGAACGATTTGACGACATTGACGTCACCATTATTGAGGGATGAGGTGTTGACACGGTGGAATGTGTTGTATGAAACTTTGTGAAGGAGAGCACGGTACAAGATGTTGTGAAATGAACTCACGAGTGAGTTGAAATAGGGAATTGACCCGGAAGGGCCACCTCGGAGATCTTGGGTAAGATGAATGATTTGAAATTATGACTTAATTGTTGTTGTTGCACGAATTGGTGCCTATAGAAATTGTAGATAAGTTGTATGATGTGGAGATTTAATTTCGGGAATAGTCTTCCCGGTTAGTATGTGTGTAGAAATCATAGATTGGAAATGATTATGGGCCGGTGTGTCGCATGTAGTAAAGATATATGGGTTGATGCTACTATGTAGTGTCAAAGGGGGAACCATGAGAATGGTAGATGTTGTCAACAAAAGAATGATAGTATAATGAAGTACTAAGTCTTGGTAAGAATTGTAGTTGGATGAGAATTATAGAAATAGAAGCTTTGGAAATGGGACTTTGATATTCGGCAGGAATCCGGATACGCAATGTAATGTTATTATACGTGAACGGTAAAGGAAAGAATGACTAAGGTATAGTTATCAGCCTTAGAATTTATAAATGGAAACTATGTGGAAAAGAATAAATGTCGGGAACAACGAAATTTAATCGTTGGAATCAATTGAGTAAAAGTTGGCGCGTAGCCATAGCAAGTTATGTGACAGGATTGATGGATTCGACAATCTAGGGTGAGAAGAAGATTGTCGGTAAAAGTGTCATAGCAATAGCGTGATAATGTATGACGTAGTGTAGTATAAGACTACGATTGGGAAAGGAATAGTCCTAAGTCCCACGATGTATGAAAGTAGAAAATCGAGTGTCGGGCCATTGGGTGCTAAGTCATGGGTTGCAAGTGTAGACCGGAGTCGGTTGGTTGACTCAAAGATGACCGGGATGACCGGCGAGTTTGGTTAATGGAATGGAGTGATAGATACTCCAGTAGTGACAAAAGATTTGGAAATGTGGTAATAAGGAAACGAACCGATTAATGGTGGTTAATGTGTAAGAGAAACGAGATTTTACTAGTTATCCGCGGGATTCAATGCATGTGCATTATGTGATGGCCTTCAAAGGCATATGACGATGAAAAGGTAGTGTCATGTGGATCTTGTTGAGTAATATGTCAAATGAGAAACATGTTAGATATGAAAGAAAACGATAATGTGATATTATGTGAATGGTGCTAGAATGCATGATGAATAATTGGGCGATTGAATGAGTGAGAAAGTAGCAAAGCTACATGTTGTAAAGAGATGGATACCAGATGGTATTGGTGACATATACATATGTTTGTATATGTGCACAATAGAGATGTATAGATGGTATTGGTGACATATATATATGTTTGTATATGTGCACAATAAAAGTGTTTAGATTGGATTGGCGTGATATATGTGTGTATATGTTTATGTGTTTATATGATGAATGTAGAACCATGTGGTTAATGAGTATTGCTATTATGTTATGGTAAATGAGAATTTGGTTTGAAATGCGGGTTGCATTTAGGTGTTTCGGCCGATCGAAGGGAAGGGGGAAGCAAGGGATTTCGTGTGATGGTCTAAGGGTTTTAGGGTTACCCTAAGCCTCTTATTTATATACAAATAAGTTACGCTTAGAACCCTTATAGTTTAATTAATATTAGAACTTTAATTAAACTTCCTTTTAACGCTTCCATCCCTTATAGTTTAACTAGTTTATCATTGTTACACTTAACTATCAAATGTCTAGTATTAATACACTAATAATTCGGTACCCATATACACGTGTTTATATATACTTGTATTTATACTTTTAATAGTTAATTATATAATAACCTTTATATAATTCACACAATAATATTATCCAATTACTATATGATTTAATAGCTTTAAATCATACCATGGATGATCTATAATTAACACATTGTATATTTACTTAACTAGTAAATGTACAACTACTTGTATTAATTAGTTAGTTAAACTAATCTAGTAATAAGTTAAACTTAACTTAATACTTAACTGATTCATAATGACTATTATGAATCATTCCTCTTCGTAGTATCATTGCATATCTTGCTCTTATTACATGCACTCACTGGTGTGACCCTTAAGTGTTTCGTAGGCATGGATGTATCTTCATAAGTTGACTAACTGTGCACATAAATCCTTCAGTAGCAACGTGTTTTTGGCATCAAGTTGGTTAATCGGCCAATTCGCCCTAATGCGAGGGAGAGAACCATACGAATAGTACCTGGTTTGACGACATGACTAAACGTTTCGTCACAATCAATACCAACTTCTTGTGTTTTACCATTCACTATAAGTCTTGCTTTATATTTTTCCAATGAACCATCGGCCTTAAACTTGTGCCGGTAAATCCAGTGACATCGAATGATATTCGTGTTAACTGGTCGGGGAACTAATTCACACGTATTTTATTTAAGTAAAGCATAACATTCAGTGGTCATGGCAAAGTTCCAGTTATGGTCTAGCATAGCAAGCTTGAGGTTGGATGGTAGGGATAGATAGTTTGGGTGTGAAGAGATAGATTGGGATTAGGCTTTAAAATACCTTTTTTAGAACGAGTTTACATGGGGTATTGTGAAGATGTAGTGTTGATAGGAGCTGGATTCGGGGGGTTACCGGCATCTTGAGCTTTGAGGGGCTGCTCGAGAAGGTGGTGGTTGTGGATTGGGATTATGGTTTGGCTGATTAGATTTTGGGTTTGGTATTGGATCGGGCCGATTAGGGGTAGGATTCGGTATTGGATCAGGCCGATTAGGGGTTGGGTTCGGTATTGGATCAGGCCGATTAGGGGTTGGGTTCGGTATTGGATCGGGCCGATTAGGGTTGGGTTTGGGATTGGGCTTGGGTTTGGACCGGAAGGTGTGGTTGTGGGAGAAGTAGGATGAGCAGTGGGTAATATGTGAGATGAGTAGTATGGAGATGGAGGTGGGGCATCAAGGAAGTCATAGGATGTGGTATTTGTATTAGAGGGTTGGCAAAAGGGAAGATGTGTTCTTCGAAAGTGACATGGCGAGAGATGAAGAATTGTTTAGTGGTGATGTCGAGGCATAGGTAGCCTCTATGGTGGGATGGGTAGCCAAGGAAGACGCAAGGAGTAGAGCGAGCTCAGGTTGTAATTTATGTGAGGTGGTGGTGGTGTTGGGATAACAAAGACAACCGAAGGTGCGAAGGTGGGTGTATGATGGGATTCGTAGATTTAATATGGAAGTGGGTGTTTTGTTTTGTATAGCGGAGGATGGAATAATATTGAGGAGATATGTGGCAAAATGTATGGCATAATGCCAATAAGGAGGTGATATAAAAGCGTGTATAAGGTTGGTTCTAATGATGTTGTTTAGAGTACGAATAAGTCTCTCGGCTTTTCCGTTTTGGGGTGATGTGTATGGGCACGAGAAACGGATATGCATTCCGTGTTCGGTACAAAATTGGTTAAATTGATTGTTGTTAAATTCACGACCATTGTCGCATTGAAGGGTTTTAATTTTCTTTTCAAATTGAGTTTGTATATATGTAAAAAAGGTGGAGAAGATAGAAAAGACTTGAGATTTAGATTTAAGAGGGAAAGACCAAACAAAGTGAGTATAGTTGTCTAAAAGGACAAGGTAATATTTGTGTCCTAAGGTGGAAGTTACAGAGGAAGTCCATAAATCGGCATGAATAATGTCAAAAGGACTAAATGTAATAGAAAGAGAATGGTTGAAACTTAAACGACAATGTTTTCCTAAAGAACAAGAACTACATGAATCAACGGTACTAAGTTTATTTGGAAAAAAAGTATTATTTCTAAGAAAACTAAAAATAGATGATCCCGGATGACCGAGACGGTTGTGCCAAGTGGAGGAGGTGGCGGTATGAAGCGAAATTTGGGGTGATGGAGTGGGGGGTGATGTAGTGAAGGGGTAGAGGTCACCGGTGCTGTTGCATCTGGTAACCTGTTTCTTTGTTTTGAAATCCTTCACTAAAAAACCGAACGGGTCAAATTCAACAGAAACATTGTTAGTACGGGTAAATTTACGAATAGAAATAAGGTTTTTGATAATTTGTGGTACATGTTGGACGTTGTATAAGTGGTAGGGTCGGTTAGGGTCGGGAATGATTGTGGAGCCAATACCGGTAACTGGAACGCTTTTACCACTACCAACTAAAATTGAATGCAGATTACTTAAAGAAAATAAATGAGAAAAGTTACCCTCGTTGTTAGCCACATGTGATGTTGAGTCGGTGTCCATGTACCACGTGTTGTCCGGCGGGTTGAGATGCATCGTGTTGAAAGCCTTGTCCAAATCGGTAGGGGTCATGAGTTGCCCGTACATGTAGTTGGGAGCGGCGACGTACAATGCATGCTGCTGTGGAGATGGGTGTTGTGGGCGTGGACCAAGAATGCCCGTTTGCGGGTTCGGTGGTGCGGTACGACAAGGACACGATGGTGGTGTCCAATTGTTGCCGGAAAACCATGTATATTGAGGCCATGGGGACTGTTGAGAGTACTGTTGGAGCCCCCCACCTGGATGGAAACCGGGTTCAAAGGTAGAAGTAGCACTGGTCATGGTGATTAGAATAAAAAACGAGAGTGGTTGGAAGATTTTTGAGAAAGAGAAAAAATAATAATAATGATAATATCAAACTAGTAGAAGCAAAGAATATGACTTGTGGAAGCAAATATGTGGCTGGGAATTTGTGTATCACATAAATTCATGGTGCTGGGTGTTGGAGCAAAATACAGATCAACTTATTACTGATGCTGCAGTTAGTAATAATTATGTTTATTACTGATGGGGCAGAATATGTTTACTACTGATGAAGTTGATACTGGTGAAGACTATAACTTAGTTACTACTGATCAAGCTTATTGAAGATACTACTGATCAATAGTAGTTACTACTGACGTTGATATTGGACTTACTACTGATCACCAAGATTACTACTGATGATATGAATTTACTACTGGTGATTGCAGTTTACTACTGATACGCGTTTTGGAAGCATATCAAGTCCGAGATCTTCGTAGAGATAATTATAGCATGTAAATCAATGTATATCTATAGAATTAGAATGTAAATCAAGTCCTAGAATAACTAGGGTAAATAGTTTAGCTTCAAGGACTATTATAAATAGTTCCTTACGAATTGTAAACGTACGTGTGTATTGTTAACTTGATAATATACATTGAAGCTTTTTGTGAATCTGTGTTCTTAATATTTTCGCATATTATTTACAGTTCATTGTTCTTAATTACATTGATATAGTGTTGATCCGCTGCAACTTCTATAGTCAATTAGATCTAAGGTGTTTATTAACTTCTCTATAGTTAATCGATCCTGACACTGGGTAATAGAAATTATGGAAGAAAAAAGGTTGTCGGTGATGGTGATTAGAAATTGGGTGGGTAGTATGTCAAATAAAAAGAAGGTGATGATGGAATTAATTGGAGATGCACATAAAGATGATGCACAGAGAATGGCCGCCGGACGATTTCTAGAAAAAAGAAAATAGGTTTAATAACTCTGATATCATGTTAAATGGTGTAAATCCTTGCCTCTTTTTATTTATTTATCATGGAATATATAGGAATATAAAACAAATCTTTTCCATTATTATAGGAGAAAATTATACCTAAGATTAGGGGTGTTAACGAGTCGAGCTTTTAACGAGCTACTCGAGCTCGAGTTCGTTTATATCGAGCTCGAGCCTACACTAATTCGATCTCGAGTCGAGCTCGAACATAAAACAAGACTAGATTAATTTCACGAGCCGAGCCCAATAATTTAATACTCGGCTCGACTCGTTCGATAGCTCGTTTAATCTCGAGCAGAACGAGCCAGACGATCTTCACGAGTCGATCCTAACGAGCCGAACAAGTGTTTTATACAATAAGTACAAGTGTGGATACAATAAGTACAAGAATATACATATATTAATAGGGGTGTTAACGAGTCGAGTAATTAACGAGCTTTCCGAGTTTTGAAATTAGTTATTTTCAAAAAATATGAATTCATAACCGAGTATCGAGCTCGAGCTCGAACACTATATAAATATTCGAGTTCGAGCTCGAGCCCAATTTTAGAAGCTTATTCGAGCTCGAGTCGAGCTCGACTCGAATCGTTAACACCCCTACCTAAGAATATTCTAGATATATAAACAATATATACAATATAGTAATTGATTCGGTTAACAAAACCCTTACAAAAATTAAACCTCATTTAATGCAATTTTTATCTCATGCATTTATCACATAAGTTAGACAAACTCCCATTAAAGTTTGATGTATACCATGTCTGTGAACAATTAAGACGATATAAATTACATACGAGGAAATGAAGAATGAAAAGTAAGATATAAACATGATTAATAGAATAAACAAGTATTTGGATAACTTGCAGACTACATTCCACATTATGGTGTTAATAATTTATATACGAGGTACAATTTTTGGAAACACGGCTGCTTTTATGAGCCGTAAGGCAGTTTGCTCCAATTTTTTACATATATATGGCATCTCAACAACCACTTGCATCCATGAATCTTTTTCCAACCCGGGTGGCCGGGTATCCATCTACAGACTACCGGTTTTGTTTAACACATGCACGTGTACCATACGACCCGACCCACAAAAGAATTAGCTTATTATCAAAATATATAGCTCCTAACCGAACAAAAGTTAAAAAAAAAAAATCGAATTTTTGATTTATGATGCAACTCTTTCCATAATTATTTTGCGATTTTGATAGTCAAGACTAGACCTGTTTTTTTACACAACGTGTATTTTTTACCATATAATATATTAACATCTAGCAAGAAGCTAGAGGAAGAATGAAGTTACAGAGAAACACGAGAATGGAAATTACAAGGTGCAATGAAAACTACTCCAATCTACCAAATTTAAGCTAATATTTTTATCTCTACTATTAATCTAAATAAAAGAAAACTTTAACATCATCTCCTAACAAATCATTCTAATGCTTTTGTCTTTGGAATGTCTTGTTGTTCGTTTATCTCCACATAGTCTATAAAGTCGAAAGAACAACTACCTCATAGCGTTTCTTTAGAGGAGGTGAACCGCAAATGCAATAAGAAAGCTTGTAGATATGTAGTAAGCAATCGAGACTATTGTTATGTATGTTCCACCAATTGAAGATCAAGACCCGAAGATCTTTGGCAATTTTGCAACCAATGAAGATATGAGTTTGGTCTTCAAGATCGTCATCGCAATTTGGGCATCTAATTGAGTGAAGATCAATGCATTTGTTGTCGAGATTAATTCTAATCGGAAGTCTTTCTTTAGAAATTCTCCAAGCTAAAATTTTTAAGGGGCTGAATCATTCCAGCCAAAGCCATTTTGGACTAAGATAGAATGGTTGTTATTAGTCACTATCCTTCTCAAGTCACAAACATAATGGGCCCTGAAAGGCTCGTGCACTAGGCCCATAGTATGTGAGCAGGCCCACTAGGAGGAAGGGGATTAAGAACATGCCCGAACAGAGTGACTTCCCAACAGGCAGAGACATAGGGGCTAGGCCCATCCGAAGCTTAATTTAAATTGGGCCCATATATGACCTTTAAGTTGGTACCAGGCCCTCCAGGAGAAAATTACCAGGCCCGCTGGGAGACAAAGGTAGAGGTGCAAAAACCGATTCCTTTTAGACGAAGGTCAAAACGCGGTTCGGACCGCTTCAAACTGGTTTTAAAACCGGTTTCAAGGTCCAATTAACAAAAAACCGATTTTAGAATCGACTTTCAAACCGGTTCATTAGCAAAACATCGATCTGATCCCAAACTTGCGGTTTACGAACCGATCCGGTCCGACAAGGTAAAAACCGGTTCGAAAAGAAATAATTTTTTTCACCTCTAGACAAAGGTGACACAATATGTGATTTAATTCGAACAGAAGCATTGAGAATTTGTTGCCTTACCGTGCAATTTAGCTTATTTGGCTCCCATTGAGGGGTATGATTCCCGGAAGGCCCATTGATGATTTAAATACCTTACACCAAACAGCCTGTGATTTGGTACCATATTTCTACCACCATTTTGCAAAGAACGATTGATTGGCGATATGGAACTACCTATTCTTAGCCCACTGGACTTTATTGGGGAAATTCAAGCAATCTTTTTTCCTCGACATTTCCACCCGAAAAGAATTGTATTCTTAAGCCATCAAGGTTTTTAAGGACCGTTTTGGGACATTTAAAAATAGAGAAGTAGTAACAAGCAATAATGAGGGTAAGACGTCCGCCAAAAGAGATTGATTTGGATTTCCAAGACTCCAAGAGCTAAGTTTTTTTTAAAAGGGCTAAATAATAGGTCTCCACTTGGTAATTTCATTCATGTTGGCCCTAAATGAAAAACCAAGATAGGTGGAGAGCAATTGAGAGCTTTGGCACTCAAAGAATATTTGCAAAGTTGTTTATTTCTAAGTTGGTCACTCTCTAATCCCAAAAAAGCCAGCTCTTGGAATATTTACATTGATACTGTTAATCCCGTGATAAGTGAATTACTGCACTTATACGCTTTCACTCAACACTCAACACTTTTTAAACCTTTTTTATTAATTAATAATGATACAATAAAGATGTAAGTACTTTGCGTAATAGCTAAGAACAAATTTTAACTAAACTACTTGCATGAGATAGAAAATAACAGATACTATCTAAGACAAGTTCTGATCAACAAATGATCAGACACAAGACAATACACCTTCGTTACAAAGATTTAATTCTCAAATCAAGTAACTAAGGATTAACTGGTGGTTTACACTCTGCTCGAAGAAAAAAAAGTCTGTAGTAATTTTAGCAGCGTGTAACCTTGTTGGGTGCACACGGAATTCAATCGCTAAGTCCTCAATTTATAGCATTGGGAAACGTGGTGCCAAAGGAATGATCGATCGAATCCACTTTTGAGAATTTCGTTGGTGCAGAGGATATTTTATGCGACGAGCACTACTAACGGAATTCTGACAGTACTTTCTGTCGTCTTGTGATCACCGATATCTTCTAGAAGATTTGCAAGATATTCTATTTATCAGCGATGCACTAACGTGTGCTTTACTTGTGTCTTTCTGAGATACTGAAACTTCAGGCCTTTGTACGCTTCAGGTAGCCATGAGTCTTCGGATACTCATGCTTCTTCAGATGACATTTAGCTTTAGTGACATTCACTAATAGTTTTGCTTAGAGAGGTATTTGTTCAATGGTTCAGCGTTATTATCAAGTGTGCGCTGAACATGCTACAACTATCTGATCTGTTAACCAGTATCTGATTCTGCATGAAGAACTGATCGTTGTTTCAGATAGTGATCAAATAGTGTAGCTGGGTAACTGAAATCCGAACTGATCAGATTCAGTTACCCACAATCTGAAGAACTGATCCTCTGGATGTCTTCTAACTATTTGTTTTTTTGTTTTCATTAAATCTCTTCAGTGGATGATGCTTTTCAGCGACATAACTGATACATACAATACAATAATAACTCGCATAAATGTAAACATGCATTAATAACATAATGTATATATTTATGTACGTATGCATGCATGTATTTATGCATCTATATATTGGTAATAGAATTTGGTACATAGGTTTTATGACATACTTAATGTTATTATATCAACTCATTAGAAATAAATAAAACCATGGAACTGAAATATATATTATAATGACATACGTTAAAATTATTAAGAATATTATTTGAATTTCTTAACCAAAATTGATGGTCCGTCGCTACAGCTCATCAACTCCTAATGTTGGCCAAACCTTTAGTTGATCAATACACTACTTGACCGTACTAAACCAGTTGCAAAAAAACGAACCCCCATGAACCCGGGAGACAAGCATGGATAGGTACGAGTTTTTACAAGTTTTCACTAGTTCATTTGTTTGATTTTTTTGCTCCATTCACCCCTACTTTGAGAGTAAATATCTCATTCACCACAACTTTATTTTTGACATATCAACCATTAATTATATATAATAAATATGCATATAATTATATGTGTCTAAATTGGTGAAAATCCATTTCCAACACACAGTTTTCCAACATGTGTTACTTAAACTTAAGTTGAATTTGGTAATCGACGGATATTAATTACTAGTTTGGTTACTATATTTTGATTAAATATTTGGTTCCGTTATTACTCTGGTTTACTTGTCGCGTATTAACTTTGTTGTTTCTCAATATTTAACGTGGTTAGAGGTTCACACTATATTTCTAGTAAGTTGATCGGGTTGAGATATTTTTCATTGTAAAAACATAAAATTATATTTTTCTAATTGAATCACATATAATATACGTTACGTCACTAACTCATTAAAATTCAGGGTTTCAATTGAATAAAAATACTGACAAACTAGTGCATGCATAAATAACTAGTGACACATGATATGAGTTTTTCTAGACTACTCCAAATGATAAATATATGATTTCATAGATAAACAAAACATTATACAAATAATGCTCGGTTACAATCAGTTACGGGAGAACAACCTGTTTCTGAGGGTTGTGACACAATTGTGAGAGTACAAACATTTCTTTAACATGTGGGGTATAGATGGTGAGGTAGACGAGGCTTTGCTAAGGCTAACAATGGTTTATCCTTTGATAAATCATGCAAGTTCTCCTTGAGATCAACATATAGTTCACCGGGTGGCAACTCCCAACAAAACCCCTGAATGAGTCTAGCCAACAGCATTATAGTCATTGTCGATCCCAACAACACTCCACCACACCCACGTCGGCCTGTGCTAAATGACAACATTTCAAGGTTGTGGTCCGTTAGCACCTCTTCTTTGTCAACTTTCATGTGACGGTCAGGATTATAAGTTAGGGGATTATCCCAAACATCAGGGTTCCGCCCTAGCCCGGGGCGGCTCAGTATCACATGGCTGCCTTTTGGTATAAAGTATCCGGAAACAGTGGTGTTAGTGGATGCCACATGAGGGAGGTTGAAAGGTGCAACAGGGTGCAACCTGAAAGTCTCCCTCACACATGCTTTGATATAATTAAGTTTAGGTATATCGGATTCTTGCACCAATCTTTCTTTTCCAACCACAAAATCAAGCTCTTCGATTGCTCTAGTGAAAATCCTCGGTTGGTTTACCATTTCCGCCATTGCCCATTCGATGCCATTTGATGGATTATCAATAGTTGCTAACACAAGTTCCTGTAACACGCCAATATTAATCAGTATTACGACACAAAAAAAGAAACATTTTCAACGATTTAAACAACAAAATTCGGGTTAAGCTTACAAGGATCTGAGCTTTTATTTGATCAGGAGGTAGACTAGGGTTTTTAAGGTTGATGAAAACATCAAGCAAGTCGTCTTCCTTTGTCCTAACACCATCATTCCATTGTTGAATCCGTTCGTCAACTAAACGATCTTGATGTTTTCTTGCAACACGAATAGCGTTCCTCATGATCTTCTCATGCCCATCAAAATCAGTTATCCATCTTAACCATGGGAAGTAATCTGTTACACTAAATGCATAGAGGTAGCCAAGAATCATATAAAGTGAATCAACATGCGCGATCTCTTCGTCACCAGGTTCACCATCAGCATTCGCTTTACCAAAAAATCTACTCCCAAATATAATATTTTTTATTATGTTGCATGAGTATTGTTGCACCACTGTCCTAACGTTCACGACCCCTCCACTAACTCCTTCTTTGATTTCACATTGGTTGTTAATGTACCTACAATATGTAATCACAGGGGAAATATGAAATTAAGGGTCTTAAATTAGTAAATGTATGTGTCTAATTAATCTCATTATACAAAAAGCCTAGCTAGTATACTTAGATGACTAGCATGTATAAATCTATTATTACTAGGTAATTGTGTAATATACTTCATCCATATCACAATAAGTGATAATTGGTGTATAATTAAAGTGGATAGTTAGTGAATGATTGATCTTTATAAATTTTTATCAAATAAGGTAAATTATCAAAATATATCACTTATTTTGAGACAACCAAAAACAGAAAGTGTATCACTTGTTGTAATTAATATGGAGGAAATACTATTTTTGCAAAGATATTTTACATTTACATCAAAATATATAGAACAAAAGAATTTACTATATAAAGGTTAAAATAAACTTAATGTGCGGCGTAGCGTCGCTGTCACACCTTAAGTTGATACTGGGTACGTAAGAATTATGATAAGAATTATCAACCAATCGTTTAAGAAATACTGAATTATTATAAAAAATACTGGTTTTTTATTTTTTATTCATCCGTAGAAATTAGATCATTATTAGGAAATTTTCGATTATAATTAATAAGATTTTGGATCATTATATATATATATATATATATATATATATATATATATATATATACACACACACACCAAATTATAAGTTATAAATTTCTTCAAAGACAAATATTCAATTTTTTCAAAAAAAAAAAAAATCATATTTCATAACATGCCAAAAAGTTAATTGCGATAAGGCACACCTTACACCGTCTTATCATGTTATATATCTTACATAAAGCCTTACACCGTCGCCATGGACTATTATGTAGCGACGGAGTCGTGCGTTGCGTCTTAACGCAGCCATGACATATTTTTAAAAACCTTGATATTAGTTAACTATTGCTGGCATGAATATGCACCGAAGAGAAATAAGCACACATTCCACATAAACATACCTAAGCAGATTATCATATTCTTCGTCTCGCTTATTTTGAAGCCACTTATGCCTAGCCATCGACATAATCTCTGTGGCTAATGTTTTTCTCATCGACTTCCAATGATCACTCATAGGAACAAGAACGGTGGTTAAGTAACCACCACTAGTTAGATAACCCGACATGCAATCCGGCCTTGATGAGAAAATTTCATCTTTGTCCTTCAAGAACTCGCGAGCTATCTTTGGGTCGCTCACGGCTATAACATGGGTGTTTCCAAGACGAACACATAGAATTTTGGTGTTCATTTCATCCATCATCCTATGTATCCATCGGAATGTGGGTCTGTTTCGTAGCATGGGGATTATGCTCCCAATGTAGGGCAACGATGTCGGTCCAGGTGGAAGTGGTTTACCGAGTTTGGAATAAGTATTGATGTTGGCCCGGGTGAGAAAGAACACCATTGACATGAAAAAGAGAACCAAGAAGATCATGATGAGAATAATGATCAAGTTCTGACAAGAAGTTAAGTTTGTGATTGTATTTCAGGTGATGTTTACATTTGCATTTGACATATTTATAGATGTGTGAGCTCTCTTTATGAAAAGATTTTGACCCCTTAGTAGATAAGTATTAACTTATTATTATTTGTTTAGAAGTGTACCTGCGAATTGCGACGGCGGTTAATACTTATTATCATTCGACTAGAAGTGTGTATGTGAATTATGACGACGGTTAATACTTATTATTATTAGACTAGAAGTGTACTTGCGAATTGGGACAGTTAATACTTATTATTATTAGACTAGAAGTGTACTTGCGAATTGGGGCGGCGTTTACCCTGTAATTATGTTTTGTAGATACCAATTGTTGGATGGTGTTGGCGGTAGTGATGGTGGCTGGTGGTGGTCACAGGTGTTGGGTGGTGATGGTGGTGGTGATAATATTAATATTTTGAAGTTTAAAAGATTAATAAAGATAATTATATTCAACTAATGAATATATGGTCTACAAAGATAATTTCAATATTTTGAAGTTAAGGGATTAATAAAGATAATTGTTGGATAGTGGTGGCAGTAGCGATTAGGGGTGAACATGGTACGGTACCATGTATATTTTCTTCATACCGTGTACCATACCAACTATAATTGGTACACTGATTTAGCTATCAGTACCATACCAAGTTTACTTGGTACCAATTTATTTGGCTACCAACAATCGTGTTGATACAAATTGGTAATGGTATATACCAACATCACAAAGTTATATGAAATTAAAAAAAATTAATAACAAAATAACAATGATATTTTATCATTATCGACCAGTTAAACATATTAACAAGTTTTCCGAACACGAAAACAAAATAAGCAAAATGATATAATATGTTATGTGCTATATAAACATAATCTAGTACGATAAAATAACAAAAGATGTAGCTATCTTGACGTAATTGGAGTCTTGAACAAATAGGCTGATAATTTGGTACAATATATTTAACTAATAATCATATAATATATATCTTGGTTGGTACGGTATACCATGGTATTTAAAAAATTTGTACCATTATTGTACCATGATTTTACAATTGGTACGGTACTACCAACCAAATATGTTGGCTACCAACATATTGGCTACCAACTATACTTGGTATGGTTAGTAACATGTTGGTTGGTTTTATTCGGTGCAAATTTGACACCTCTAGTAGCATGGTGACCAAGTCTAGTAGCTAAGTTGGTTAGCACATTATGTTTATAATGGAGAATTCATAAGTTCAAAGTCTCACATGTTGTTTTCTTTAATAAATTTGTCCTCAGATAAATAAGAAGTGCATTGAGTGAAAAGTAAGCATTGCAAATTTGGATCTTTAATCTGTATTAAAGTTCCAATTTCTAAGGAAAAAAACAATATAAACCATAATTACAGGTTTGGATCTAGATTCTTAATTATTAGTCTAGATTCTTTTAGGTTTTTAATAACGTTGATGGCAATTTATCATATTTTATTAGTTATAGCTTCTTTTTATTAGTCTAGATTCTTAATAACTGTAAAAGAGTAAATAGTTTATCATATTTTAGGTGGAACATTCTATCTATGCGAAAAATGATTTAGATCATGTTTGGAAAGGGAATTTATTTCTGCATTACGATTTTTACTTCTTATATTATAATGTACAAGTTTTACAATTAAATGTATAAGTATATTAAGGAAGAGTTGTGGTAGATGAAGTAAAAGTTGTGGTATGAATATCACCCCTTGTTTGGAAAAGCTTATATAAAGGAGTTTTAAGCTTATTAGCTTATTAAGCTAAAAAATTGAAGCAATTTGCGAGTTTAATAAGCTAATAAGCTTAAAAGCCCCTTAAATAAGATTTCCCAAATATGTCCTTAATAGAATTCCTTTTGTGTCATGCTATTTCTTCTTACCATTTCCTCTTACTATATTCCTTCACATTTGATAATGACAAGATTCAAAATTAAATGATTATATAAGGAAAGAGAATTAGTGAATGACAAATATCAAGTTTAAAAGTAAGTTGATAAATGGGTATGAAGAAAATAGAGGAAAAAATATCATTTCTCATTTTTTAATTCCCATCAAAGTTTTAACTCTTTATTTATTATTCGACTTCACAATAATGGGCATTTAATTATATATCGTGCATTGAACAATTAAGATGTTTTGGGATTGCAATATTTATAGGGTTTTTCTAACACGTACCCCCAAGGCACATGTTAGATTGCATTAAATAACATAAAGTTTCCTAATAATTTGTTATTATACATTAATGAAGTTCATATGTTACATTTTGAGTTGATGAATTAAATGCATTTTTGAATTCTAAAGGAAGGTTAATGTTATTTAATGCACCCTAACATGTGCCTTGGGGGCACATGTTAGAAAAACCCATATTTATAAGGGGTTTTTAATATGTGCCCCTGGTCACATAATAATGTCATTAAATGATCTTTAACCTTCCAATTAAATTACAAAAACCATTTAATACATCACAATAATATAGAAACTTTGAGTATTACTGATGTTAATTATCTATGTTTTAGACATCCAAAACTGAATTTTGGACAAACATCTGAGAATGTACTTATTGTATTTTGAAAACTGATTATTTGTATTGTACATATTAATTAATCAATAATTAGGCTTGTCGAACACAACAAAAAATTGATCATTTTATTATTGCGATTTCAAACAAAATAATCAAATCCAAATGTTATCAATGTGATTAGGTATCCCACAAGGTTGTGGGTTTAAGTCTCGGCGTGAACAAAATATTGTAAATTAGGGAGTGCGTGTGTTTGTCGTTCAAGAAAAAAAAAACCTTATTTTCAATAAGACAACATAGGAAGAACTTAGCAGCAGGAAAATGCATGTACAAATTTGATTGCACAAGGTACAAAAGAAGAATGCAAAGTAAGATGCAAACATGATTACAATTTATTATTAACAAGGAGTATAGTGTCCGCGCGTTGCAGCGGTTCATAAATCCTATATTATTACGCAATTTTTTTTTATTGAAAATGCTAAACATTGTCTAAGGACAATGGTTTCAAGAAATTGTTGTTTGCTTAAAATCATTGTAAATTAACTAAAAAAAAACCATCCTTGAATTTCATTAGCCACATTTGAGTAGTTATGCTTCTTTAATTGCACATAAACCATTTTAACCATTCTTACGCTGCGAGTTTTTGAAACTTTTATTTTTTACTTTTGAGTAAATTCATGAAAATGTAAATTATGCATTGACAAACTTCCTTCACTAAATATGTATAAAAATCAAGAAATAATAATAATATAAGAAGAAAAAAGAATAGACAGATACAAAGCATCTCCACATCTATTTTCTTATACAATTCTTCTTTTTGATAATTATTACCATGTCAACTAGGGGTGAGCATGGGGCGGGTTGGGACGTCTTTTAACTAAAACCGAATCCCGCCCCAAAAGTTCGGGTTTTAAGAATTACATCCCGTTCGGTTTCGGATTTTTCGATTTTTCGGGTTTTTCGGTTCGGTTTCGGGGTTTTTTCGGTTTTTTGTTTCATTTACATTTATCAATTTGTTATTTTAAAAGTTAATACTATGATTCAAACTCTCAAACATTAACACATTTCTTAATAAATTAAAAATAACTAGTAAGTTTAATATAATCTAATTATAAATTCAACTAAGATAACTTTAATAAGATTAATAATATAATTACATCCAACAATATTTCATAATTAAATATACTCAAAAATATTTTATTTAAAACCTAGAAATTATAGTAATAAATCACCTAAAAAAGTCTATGGTATCTTTTATTTAAAAGATAATTAAACGTTAAATCTTTTATAAATATAGGTATATTTTTATAAATTTTGAAGGATATATAATGGCGAGGCGGGGCGGGGTTTTCAGTCGGGTTTTTCATATGCCCCCGAAAACCGCCCCAAACATTCGGGTTTTCCAAAAAACAAACCGTTGACATCGGGTTTTCAAATGGTTCGGTTTTTTCGGGACGATTTTTTCGGGTTTTTTTGGTTTCGGTTTTTCGGTTTTTCGGTTTTTATGCTCACCCCTTGTCAACAACTCTTATAGTAACATTTAGTATCAAAATATAATTATCAAATATCTTAGGGGGAAATGAAAAATCTTTATAAATAGTAAAACTTGAATGGTTATTGTAAGGTATAATAATAATTATATATTTCTCCTTTAAGTATAAATTCATATATTCTAATTAATCCTACCTACTGCTTCACCTAAGCAAAACTTTAATATTCTCTCATTAACTATAATTTAATAAGTTATTATATGCAATTTATTGTTTTCCAAAAAAATATAATTTAATATCCAACACCCTGGACAACTCGCTTTTTAAGATACTTCCTCCGTATCAAAATAAGTGAATAACTTTATAGTTTACACTTTTCAAGGCAAAATAAGGTAATAAGATATTAGTGAAATTAATGGGGTAATTAGAATAAAGGCCCCACACTTTTTACTATTTTGTTGCTTTTTCTAAATGGTTAAAAAGTCAAATATAGGAAGATGACAAAAATGGATGTGGCCTCCCACCTTTAATGATGTTTAAAGAGGGATAAGTAAGGGTAAATGAGTAATTTTAAATATAAAAACTTACCAAAAAAAGTAATTTATTAAAGTGATTCACTTATTTTGATATACCTCGAAAAGAAAAATTATTCACTTATTTTAATACGGAGGAAGTATAATTCACCACGTAAAATCGCTTATTCACCACAATATGCTAAAATCTCTATAAATCACAACGTTGAAATCTATCTTTATATATATTAAAAGAAGGTTTTTTTGAAATCTTTAAAGTCATGTCATAATGGCACATCATACCTTTTGCCATGTAAGAGGCCACTTGGCACTTAAATGCGAATTCATTATTGCCACCTAAAAGTTCACATATACACTTTTAAGCCACCTCACTTTTAATGACTTTTATAAGAGTTAATTCCTATATTTTAACTACATGTAAATGTAAATACTTTAGTTAAACCGCCTACCACATAAAAACATCCTTATATGTAAATCTAAATGCAATGGAATGCAATATTAAGGTTGTAACTGTCCACATAAACAATGTTAAATGTAAATACGTGTACATATTTTCTATTTCATGTTATACGATAGATAACTTGGTTATATTTTTTGATGATTGCTATTGTTAAAACTGACGGTTATATTAAGTTTAATTTATGATACTCGGTGTCAAATAAAATTGAATAAATTGACTTTTAGTGACCTTTATAAGAGTCAATTCATGTATTTGACTAAATATAAATGTAAATACGTTTACTGATAACCGGTCACCACATGAAATACCTTCTAATATATAAATGTAAATGTAATGCAATGCAATATTAAGGTATTAACCGTCCACATAAACAATGCTAAATGTATTTACGTATAGATCTATTCTATATTCTGTTATACGATAGATCACTTTGCTATATTTTTTGATGAATGTTATAGTTAAAACTGGTGGTTACGTTAAGTTTTAATTTATGATAATCAGTGTTAAATGAAAATTGAATAAATGTATTTTTGGTACATGTTGGCATCTAATGTAATTAAAGTATTTATTATCTATTTAATGTACTTAAATATGAATAGTTTTGAATAACAATGAGGTTTCAAACAATGTAATTTACAGTTTTAACACGAAATATGTTTCATGAAAAAAGAGTTCAACTTGACGTGCAAGAGAAATGGTAGTTGGAAACTTGGAATTATGATTTTCTGTAACATTGTGCAACTATTGTTATGTATATATTATCGATCATTTACCAAAGAAATAATGAAAGCTTATGCCAAGATCACTTTTTTATATGTGTTATTTTGTGCGAAAAACGAAAACAGGTAAACCGATTCCCTTCAAAGTGTGTTGCCTTCTTGAATGAGTAGGGACGGTTTGCTAAATATAACCCTTATCAATCAGTGTATTTTGGTTGTATTTAATCTAATTGGGTCAAATAGAAAAGGTTGTCTACAGTAAAACGGGCCAAACAGGTTGAAAGTCGCCAAATATCCGTTTTAAATGCCTATAAGTTACTTACTTGTTTTATTCAAAGATTTCATTATAATTTAAAAATAGCAAAAATGTGTTAGCGGGTTAAGCTAACTTGGTCTAGCCCGTTTTGACTCGTGTTAGAAAAGTCCATTTTGAGATATTCGTTTTCAATCTTTTTATATTTTTATAATTATACATAAGATTATACTTTAAATATGGGAAAATTCAGTTTTACCGAAAATTAGTCAAACAAACAGTAATGCCTTCAGATTACAGTGTAACATTTTTTATATGCACGAGAACAAATCAACACTAGACTACAAGAAAATTGCGACATTACATATAACTAACTTCTATATAGTGTCTCATGTTATGTTGCTTAAATAATTAATTTTTTAACAGACTGATCAGAGTTACCAATTAACCTACAATAGTACAATTTAACAATTTGACTCTTAAATATAATTTTTAATATAAATAAAAGTTTTTTCAAATATCTGTAAGTTTGACACGTTTGTTATTTTGTTTTGTTGTTCCTTTTTTTATATGTTTGTTATTTTATTGATCATATGTGTAATCTGATAAGATGAGCAAAAGAACACGACTTATGGAGGTAACTGATGAGGTCAAATTTAGTTTATTCATTTTATTAAATTTTCTAAGTTCCATATTTTTTTTCGAAAATTCAGGACATTATAAGTAGGTGAATCTGCATGTTTCGTTCTCGGTCCATTCAGGTCATAGTCAAGCTTTTAATCCACCCGATTTACCGATTTGTTTGAAATTAAATCGTTCTTTAGGGCAATGTGAGAAAGATAAGACTTTATTATTGTCAACACATGTTTTTTTTATATTTTCTACTTATATTTGTGAACAGTTTTCTAAGCCGTCCGTGATTTATCACGTGTTATAGGCTAGTATATAAATAAACACATATTCCTCAATTATATATATCCGTACTATATATCATGCATCTCATTCTCTTAATGATGGCATACTGGGGTTAAATCATTTCGTTTATCTTACCAAATAATTAATTATGCACAAATGCATGTTAATTAAACCATATAATCAGTTAAATACTAGTTTCTTCCCTAAGGCAACACTCAAATACATAAAATTCTCAAGGCAGTACGTTGACATGACACGCTGCTTCCTCGATCTTCAGATTCGTACTCTTTTAAAACATTTTCTCAAAAACTCTTTTCAAAACTGTAAGCCTATACTTGAGATCGTATTCACCTCCGTGAATTCGAATAGCTGAAGCCTAAGGTCTAATACCAATTTGTAAAACCCTAAATCTCATAAAAATTCAAATATTTTAAATAATGAATAAACTCTAATTAAAATAACAAATGCATCACAAAACATTTAATAAATCAGTTCAACCATCAATGTAAACTTAAATTTCAGAAATTAAAAATTTTGGAAATATAAATGTGTTTAATAAAGTTTTATCCAAAGACAAGATGGCAGTAGTGTTTAAATACAATATTAAATATCAATTTTTATAGCTAGAAAACAAACGGTTATTTACTAAGAGTAATGGTATTTAGGTCTACCATTTAGACCTACTTATATGCCTACTCATTATCTGAAACACGTGTCAAAATCAAGGGATAATATTATGAGAGATAATTAGTGGAATACACATATCATCCTATCAAGTGGGTAGGCCTATGAGTAGGTCTAAATGATAGGACGAAATATCATTTCTCATTTACTAATATACATTTCTCACCAGGCATGAATAGTGCCACACAGGTAAAAAAATTCTTTTGTTAAACTCCCGCATACGTTGACTACTTTCTTTCTTTCAAAGTTTCTAGATTAGTTTTATTTGGACTTCTTTCTTTCAAAGTTTCTATGTTAGTTTTATTTCAATAAAGTTTTTTCTTTAAGTTTATAAAAATAAGTGATACATTTGCAGAATTGTGGTTTTTGAGGCAAAAGATTAAGAAGTGGTTTAAAATAGATTAAAATGGATAGTTAGTGGATAATGAGTCTCACTTCTTTTGAATGAAATGATATTAATGATGTTTAAAAGTAAAAGTAAGGGTAAAATAGTAATTTGACTTTATTAAAGTAGATAGTTAGTGGAGAATGAGTCCAACTTTTTACCGAATAAGGTAAATTTTGGAAGTGTATCACTTATTTTGTTTCATCCCTAAATAGGAAGTGTATCATTTATTTTGATACAAAGGTAGTATATACTTTGAAATCTTACAGTAACTATGAGTTTTGCATGAAGAGGGTGAACCTCCGTTGTACGAATATATTAGAAAAAATATCTTTGAACCTATATTTTGCTTTTTAATATAAAACAATATTTTGTATGTTTTACGTATATAAATAAACAATATTTTAGGTATCATATGAAATTACCCCGCGGCATCGCGCGGGGTAAAAATATACTAGTTAAATACAATCTTAAATATCAATTTTTATATCTGGAAAACAAAACGACTTTGTCTATCATTCTTCTAGTTTAAATACATTTAACCCATTGGAACGTATTTTGCCAACCATTCGCAAATTGAAACGAATTCCACAAATATTTAAAATTGAGTTTCAAATTTAAAGTTGGAATTAATTATTAATTACAGTATTAAATACAATATTAAATATTTATTTTTATAACTTGAAAACAAAACGGTTATTAAATATATTATTAAAGGTTTTTTTTTAACTTATAGCATGAGATTAAAAGCATTGATTGAAGTTACATTACCATTTATATTGAAAATTGTATTTAATATGTTGTAAAATTTAGAATCTATTTAATGTATTTTTTGATTTGTTAGGAAATGTTTTATTCAATTAATGCTTCTAATCTCATGCCCTTAGGACATAAGTTAGCCAAATCCATTATTAAATATCAATTTTTATATCAAGATAACAAAACGATTCGTCTGTCATTCTTCCGTTTTTCATACATCTAACCAATTGGTAACGTATTTTGATAACCATCCGCAAATTGAAACAAATTCCACAAATATTGAAATGGTTTGCGTCTATTATTCTTCCAATAAATTTAACCCATTGGAAACGTAGATGCACACATTGAAACCATTTGCACTGTATTTAATTTGCAACTTGAAATCAAGAATTATCCACAAATTGATACGAATTCCACAAATATTGAAATTGTAAAACCCCAAATTTCATAAAAATTAAATTTTTTTAAATAATGAATAAACTCTAATCTATATACCTATAAGAATTGAGTTCCAATTTTGAAGTTGCAATTAATTTTAAAAATTGAATTACATTTTGATGTTGTATTTAATATAATATTAAGTAAATCATGTTAATAAAGATTGAGAAACTCAAAAGTTGTAAAATCAAGAGTTTTAACATAAATTATAATAATGAATTCATTTTAATAACAATTTAACAAACTCACTAAATTGTAAGATCAAGAGTTTAGAAATAAATATAATTAATGGTAATAATAAAAAGTTCAATAATAAAGACTTTTCAAGTGTTATAAATCTTACACATTAGAACCTATAAATACTCATTTTCAATTTGCACAAATTTTAACACTCTAAAAGTGCATCCAAAAGAAACATCTAACAAGTGGAGTCATCAACAAAGACCTTTAGGATATCCAAAAATGTCATTGTTTAATAGTTGTCTAACATTGTAGTATAAAGAGCAACAAAGTAAATGTCATGACTCGAGAAGGCCAACAAATTTTTTTGCTTACAATGGATTGAGACCTTCATCTAATAAACTTGTAAACTTTTGTATTATCTTTACTGTTTAAGTTTATGTATTATCTCTATTTATTGTTTTTCTTGGATAATCTAATTGCGGTGTTGCTAAATATTGTTTCTATTGTAATCAATTTTATGATAGGAACTCATGGTTTTATCCCAATATACTCAGGAGTAAATTTCACGTTTGCATATGAGGTGAGATTTATGAATTTAATTTCTTTATTTACTCAAGTATCTAATAGCATATATGATACATGTTCAATCCAATTTTGTTGTTTCATATTATGGCATGCATTTTTAGATATCCAAAAATGTTTGTTTTATATATTCATGTACTAACTGTTTAATGATTGTCTAATATGGTAGTATAAAGACCAACAAAGTAAATGTCATGACTTGAGAAGGCCAATAAACATTTTTGTTTACAATAGATTGAGGCCTTCATCTAATAAAGTTGTAACCTTATGTATTTTTATTTGTTGTTCCTCTTGAAGTAAAAAAAAACTAATTCCTATACTTTCACCTTTTTAACGCTTTTTAATCCTAATTTAATCTATGCGGGTACCGTGAAAAGTGAGGATGTAAACATAATTTCATGACGCTTAATCCATTTTTTACACTTAACACGATTATTATTTTCTGAAAATATATAATATAACTTGTAACGACCCGAAATTTATAAATAAATAAATTGGATAAAAATATGATAAATAAGGATAAATCGTTTAAAGAACGTAGAAATTGGTTTCGTGTCATTTGGAGACCGTACGAGAAAGTTATGGGCGAAACCGGGACGAGACAAAGGTGAAAAAGTGCAGCCCTGGCTGCATATGAAGTTCGCGACGCGAACATAGTTCGCGTTCCGTGAAGTCGGGCCAAATATTTTGACTAGGAGGCGTGATGTAGTTCGCGATGGGTTAACGATCGCTAAGTTCGCGTGCAAGGGGAAGTTAGCGACGCGAACTTAGTTCGCGTCGTGAACTTTGGTCGAGCAGCATTATAGTCGGGTTTTGGCTCATTAATGGCATCTGCAAACTCTAGTTTCTCCCTTTGGCGATTTTCGAGCTTGAGGACTGTTTGAGGTCGAATCCTTCACAAATCTTGGGTAGATTTCACTCCTAGTTGAAGATTAAAGGTATATCTTCACTCTTTGATCTTCGTAGCTTAAGATCTATGTATTTTGATGTATGGGTTTGAAACCCTAGTTCTTGGGGTTATGGGTTATGGCGATGCACCTAATAGATGGTATATTATCAAAGGGAACAAGTGTATGATTATGATTTACAAGAATCTTGAGGGTTGGTTAAACCTAGGGTTGGTTAATTTCCATAATTGGGGGAAATGTGTTAATAATTGTTATTTAGAGATAGATGGACACATTAGTAGTAGTATGTGATGTTGATCATGTTGTGATAATTGTATTAGGCTTTGGTGAAGTCTTGGAAGTTGATTGAACTATGAAGCAAGGAAATTGGGGTAAAGAATATGGTTGGAGCACTTTATTGCTAAGGTGAGTACATGAGACTTTAAAACTGAGTACATAGTAAATGGTTTTGAAATACATATGATACTTTATGGGTCTTTATTACTAAATGTTTTGGTAAAGATAGTGATCGAAAAGATAAGAAATAGGTATAATGTGATACTGGAATATATCTAGTATAGTTGATGAATTTGGAAGTGAATATGATGAACTAAGTAATGATGAAACCTTGAATAACGAGCCTCAATAATAAGGTTATTGAGTAAAAGAATGTATATTGAATCTTTGTAAATAAGTATGTATTAGTAAAGTAACTAATAATGAGTTTATAGTAATGAGTGCCTAATTGGTAAGAGTTACTAATAAGAGTGAGGAACGAATATGCATGTAAATGAATATGAATTGACTAGTAATAAATAAGTATTATAGTCAAGAGGGGATATAAATATTATGATATCGATAAATAAGAAATGTATCTTATGAAATAAGTAAGTATGGACCTCATAGGGTTCATAGATGTAGAAGTAGACGTGAGTTGCTTATGATCGGGTCCATGGGACCATACAGGTACGTTCATACTATGTTGAACTAGTTATATGTAGTTATTATCGGATAACTAACTTGTGAGATGATTTATGTGATAGCCGAAGGCTTTGATTGAAATAACCATTGAGTTATGGTAAGAATGAGATGATGTGATGATGCGGGGGACCCCCGGTCATGAGGTGTGGAATGAGGGGCAGTTGGGTGGATTCCCATCGACTCATCCACGTTAGTAGTTTTGCTAACTGGACGTATTCCGGCTAGTAAGGCAGGTATCGGTAGATTGGGCGAATCCCTCTTGCCGGTGTCTTGAAGCTTATTAATGGCGATGGATTTCGGTTAATAAGTTAATGTGAAGCTTACTAATGGCGATGGATTTCGGTTAGTAAGTTAATGTGATTCTAGTACATATATGTTTATGTATTAGGTATGTTTGTGCTTCTAGCTAGTTCGGGGGCAACCCGATAGCTAGATATGATTGTCAGGAGAGCAGAAATTGATAGGGTCACAATAGGGTGACTAGACGGTATTGATGTAGTATATATATATACGTTTATATATTATTGAAATGATATTATTTTTGGGGTCTAAAACCCATGTATCTCACGAGACTATTTTGTCTCACGTACTACGTTTGTTTTTGTGGCTATGTAATCAGGTACAGGTTTGAAGTGATAGAAGGTTGCACTAGAAGTGGCCTAGAGATGTTTAGCTCGGGAGCTCATAGGTAGATCCCGTTGCCTATGGTTTTTATATACTTGGTGACACCGTATTTTTGTAAACTCTGATATGGATTTTAAAGTTTTTGTTAAACTGTATTTTGGACAACATGTCAAATATTGGAAAAAAAATGTATTTTAAATGATTTAAACGATGTTTTAAAAATACGGGTGTTACAACTTGGTATCAGAGCTATAGTTTAAGTGAATTAGGTTGGATGTCCATCCTAGTCTTAGACTGTAGCAATAGGAATGTAAGATTCCTTGAGATCGATAGGTTGACCTTGAGACTTTATGTTAAGTTTAGGGTTGAACCTAGGGGACCTATAGAAGTTGTTATGAATTATGAAATGTGAGTCTTTTGAGACCGTAGGGCATTGGTATGATAGGGTCGGCCCCTATGAGAAATGCCATGTTTTGATCTAATTGTGTTGTTTTCGATGTTCGAGTTGACCGTTTGAATCTTGTTTGTTGGATACGTCAGTATGGCGAAAGAATGAATGTGAAAAGTGAATGAGCTCCACTAAATAGGGAAGAGTTATGAATGAGAATGTGAACCAGACGTTTGATAACCGTATGAATGAGGGTAGGCGGAATGATTCCAATACCCGTACGAAGGAAGAGTCGACGAACGGCGAAGTCCGTAGTGGAAGTTACCTACATAAAAAGGTAGCAAGACCTAATCGGAAGAAATTGAAGAATGTTGTATAGGGTCTTCATAGCGTGTAAAACCTATGTGTAATTCGGAAGTTTTGAGCCGAAGGTTACGATGTGGTGGATTTGGTAGATTTAGCAAGTGCTAGAGAGTAGCAAATGAAGGAAGAACGATTTGACGACATTGACGTCACCATTATTGAGGGATGAGGTGTTGACACGGTGGAATGTGTTGTATGAAACTTTGTGAAGGAGAGCACGGTACAAGATGTTGTGAAATGAACTCACGAGTGAGTTGAAATAGGGAATTGACCCGGAAGGGCCACCTCGGAGATCTTGGGTAAGATGAGTGATTTTGAGATTATGACTTAATTGTTGTTGTTGCACGAATTGGTGCCTATAGAAATTGTAGATAAGTTGTATGATGTGGAGATTTAATTTCGGGAATAGTCTTCCCGGTTAGTATGTGTGTAGAAATCATAGATTGGAAATGATTATGGGCCGGTGTGTCGCATGTAGTAAAGATATATGGGTTGATGCTACTATGTAGTGTCAAAGGGGGAACCATGAGAATGGTAGATGTTGTCAACAAAAGAATGATAGTATAATGAAGTACTAAGTCTTGGTAAGAATTGTAGTTGGATGAGAATTATAGAAATAGAAGCTTTGGAAATGGGACTTTGATATTCGGCAGGAATCCGGATACGCAATGTAATGTTATTATACGTGAACGGTAAAGGAAAGAATGACTAAGGTATAGTGATGCCTTAGAATTTATAAATGGAAACTATGTGGAAAAAAATAAATGTCGGGAACAACGAAATTTAATCGTTGGAATCAATTGAGTAAAAGTTGGCGCGTAGCCATAGCAAGTTATGTGACAGGATTGATGGATTCGACAATCTAGGGTGAGAAGAAGATTGTCGGTAAAAGTGTCATAGCAATAGCGTGATAATGTATGACGTAGTGTAGTATATGACTACGATTGGGAAAGGAATAGTCCTAAGTCCCACGATGTATGAAAGTAGAAAATCGAGTGTCGGGCCATTGGGTGCTAAGTCATGGGTTGCAAGTGTAGACCGGAGTCGGTTGGTTGACTCAAAGATGACCGGGATGACCGGCGAGTTTGGTTAATGGAATGGAGTGATAGATACTCCAGTAGTGTCAAAAGATTTGGAAATGTGGTAATAAGGAAACGAACCGATTAATGGTGGTTAATGTGTAAGAGAAACGAGATTTTACTAGTTATCCGCGGGATTCAATGCATGTGCATTATGTGATGGCCTTCAAAGGTATATGACGATGAAAAGGTAGTGTCATGTGGATCGTGTTGAGTAATATGTCAAATGAGAAACATGTTAGATATGAAAGAAAACGATAATGTGATATTATGTGAATGGTGCTAGAATGCATGATGAATAATTGGGCGATTGAATGAGTGAGAAAGTAGCAAAGCTACGTGTTGTAAAGAGATGGATACCAGATGGTATTGGTGACATATACATATGTTTGTATATGTGCACAATAGAGATGTATAGATGGTATTGGTGACATATATATATGTTTGTATATGTGCACAATAAAAGTGTTTAGATTGGATTGGCGTGATATATGTGTGTGTATATGTTTATGTGTTTATATGATGAATGTAGAACCATGTGGTTAATGAGTATTGCTATTATGTTATGGTAAATGAGAATTTGGTTTGAAATGCGGGTTGCATTTAGGTGTTTCGGCCGATCGAAGGGAAGGGGGAAGCAAGGGATTTCGTGTGATGGTCTAAGGGTTTTAGGGTTACCCTAAGCCTCTTATTTATATACAAATAAGTTACGCTTAGAACCCTTCTAGTTTAATTAATATTAGAACTTTAATTAAACTTCCTTTTAACGCTTCCATCCCTTATAGTTTAACTAGTTTATCATTGTTACACTTAACTATCAAATGTCTAGTATTAATACACTAATAATTCGGTACCCATATACACGTGTTTATAAATACTTGTATTTATACTTTTAATAGTTAATTATATAATAACCTTTATATAATTCACACAATAATATTATCCAATTACTATATGATTTAATAGCTTTAAATCATACCATGGATGATCTATAATTAACACATTGTATATTTACTTAACTAGTAAATGTACAACTACTTGTATTAATTAGTTAGTTAAACTAATCTAGTAATAAGTTAAACTTAACTTAATACTTAACTGATTCATAATGACTATTATGAATCATTCCTCTTCGTAGTATCATTGCATATCTTGCTCTTATTACATGCACTCACTGGTGTGACCCTTAAGTGTTTCGTAGGCATGGATGTATCTTCATAAGTTGACTAACTGTGCACATAAATCCTTCAGTAGCAACGTGTTTTTGGCATCAAGTTGGTTAATCGGCCAATTTCGCCCTAATGGGAGGGAGAGAACCATACGAATAGTACCTGGTTTGACGACATGACTAAACGTTTCGTCACAATCAATACCAACTTCTTGTGTTTTACCATTCACTATAAGTCTTGCTTTATATTTTTCCAATGAACCATCGGCCTTAAACTTGTGCCGGTAAATCCAGTGACATCGAATGATATTCGTGTTAACTGGTCGGGGAACTAATTCACACGTATTTTATTTAAGTAAAGCATAAAATTCAGTGGTCATGACAAAGTTCCAGTTAGGGTCTAGCATAGCAAGCTTGAGGTTGGATGGTAGGGGATAGATAGTTTGGGTGTGAGGAGATAGATTGGGATTAGGCTTTAAAATACCTTTTTTAGAACGAGTTTACATGGGGTATTGTGAAGATGTAGTGTTGATAGGAGCTGGATTCGGGGGGTTACCGGCAGCTTGAGCTTTGAGGGGCTGCTCAAGAAGGTGGTGGTTGTGGATTGGGATTATGGTTTGGCTGATTAGAGTTTGGGTTTGGTATTGGATCGGGCCGATTAGGGGTAGGATTCGGTATTGGATCAGGCCGATTAGGGGTTGGGTTCGGTATTGGATCGGGCCGATTAGGGTTGGGTTTGGGATTGGGCTTGGGTTTGGACCGGAAGGTGTGGTTGTGGGAGAAGTAGGATGAGCAGTGGGTAATATGTGAGATGAGTAGTATGGAGATGGAGGTGGGGCATCAAGGAAGTCATAGGATGTGGTATTTGTATTAGAGGGGTTGGCAAAAGGGAAGATGTGTTCTTCGAAAGTGACATGGCGAGAGATGAAGAATTGTTTAGTGGTGATGTCGAGGCATAGGTAGCCTCTATGGTGGGATGGGTAGCCAAGGAAGACGCAAGGAGTAGAGCGAGCTCAGGTTGTAATTTATGTGAGGTGGTGGTGGTGTTGGGATAACAAAGATAACCGAAGGTGCGAAGGTGGGTGTATGATGGGATTCGTAGATTTAATATGGAAGTGGGTGTTTTGTTTTGTATAGCGGAGGATGGAATAATATTGAGGAGATATGTGGCAAAATGTATGGCATGCCAATAAGGAGGTGATATAAAAGCGTGTATAAGGTTGGTTCTAATGATGTTGTTTAGAGTACGAATAAGTCTCTCGGCTTTGCCGTTTTGGGGTGATGTGTATGGACACGAGAAACGGATATGCATTCCGTGTTCGGTACAAAATTGGTTAAATTGATTGTTGTTAAATTCACGACCATTGTCACATTGAAGGGTTTTAATTTTCTTTTCAAATTGAGTTTGTATATGTGTAAAAAAGGTGGAGAAGATAGAAAAGACTTGAGATTTAGATTTGAGAGGGAAAGACCAAACAAAGTGAGTATAGTTGTCTAAAAGGACAAGGTAATATTTGTGTCCTAAGGTGGAAGTTACGGGGGAAGTCCATAAATCGGCATGAATAATGTCAAAAGGACTAAATGTAATAGAAAGAGAATGGTTGAAACTTAAACGACAATGTTTTCCTAAAGAACAATAACTACATGAATCAACGGTACTAAGTTTATTTGGAAAAAAATTTATTATTTCTAAGAAAACGAAAAATAGATGATCCCGGATGACCGAGACGGTTGTGCCAAGTGGAGGAGGTGGCGGTATGAAGCGAAATTTGGGGTGATGGAGTGGGGGATGATGTAGTGAAGGGGTAGAGGTCACCGGTGCTGTTGCATCTGGTAACCTGTTTCTTTGTTTTGAAATCCTTCACTAAAAAACCGAACGGGTCAAATTCAACAGAAACATTGTTAGTACGGGTAAATTTACGAATAGAAATAAGGTTTTTGATAATTTGTGGTACATGTTGGACGTTGTATAAGTGGTAGGGTCGGTTAGGGTCGGGAATGATTGTGGAGCCAATACCGGTAACTGGAACGCTTTTACCACTACCAACTAAAATTGAATGCAGATTACTTAAAGAAAATAAATGAGAAAAGTTACCCTCGTTGTTAGCCACATGTGATGTTGAGTCGGTGTCCATGTACCACGTGTTGTCCGGCGGGTTGAGATGCATCGTGTTGAAAGCCTTGTCCAAATCGGTAGGGGTCATGAGTTGCCCGTACATGTAGTTGGGAGCGGCGACGTACAATGCATGCTGCTGTGGAGATGGGTGTTGTGGGCGTGGACCAAGAATGCCCGTTTGCGGGTTCGGTGGTGCGGTACGACAAGGACACGATGGTGGTGTCCAATTGTTGCCGGAAAACCATGTATATTGAGGCCATGGGGACTGTTGAGAGTACTGTTGGAGCCCCCCACCTGGATGGAAACCGGGTTCAAAGGTAGAAGTAGCACTGGTCATGGTGATTAGAATAAAAAACGAGAGTGGTTGGAAGATTTTTGAGAAAGAGAAAAATTAATAATAATGATAATATCAAACTAGTAGAAGCAAAGAATATGACTTGTGGAAGCAAATATGTGGCTGGGAATTTGTGTATCACATAAATTCATGGTGCTGGGTAATAGAAATTATGGAAGAAAAAAGGTTGTCGGTGATGGTGATTAGAAATTGGGTGGGTAGTATGTCAAATAAAAAGAAGGTGATGATGGAATTAATTGGAGACGCACATAAAGATGATGCACAGAGAATGGCCGGCGGACGATTTCTAGAAAAAAGAAAATAGGTTTAATAGCTCTGATACCATGTTAAATGGTGTAAATCCTTGCCTCTTTTTATTTATTTATCATGGAATATATAGGAATATAAAACAAATCTTTTCCATTATTATAGGAGAAAATTATACCTAAGATTAGGGGTGTTAACGAGTCGAGCTTTTAACGAGCTACTCGAGCTCGAGTTCGTTTATATCAAGCTCGAGCCTACACTAATTCGATCTCGAGTCGAGCTCGAACATAAAACAAGACTAGATTAATTTCACGAGCCGAGCCCAATAATTTAATACTCGGCTCGACTCGTTCGATAGCTCGTTTAATCTCGAGCAGAACGAGCCAGACGATCTTCACGAGTCGATCCTAACGAGCCGAACAAGTGTTTTATACAATAAGTACAAGTGTGGATACAATAAGTACAAGAATATACATATATTAATAGGGGTGTTAACGAGTCGAGTAATTAACGAGCTTTCCGAGTTTTGAAATTAGTTATTTTAAAAAAATATGAATTCATAACCGAGTATCGAGCTCGAGCTCGAACACTATATAAATATTCGAGTTCGAGCTCGAGCCCAATTTTAGAAGCTTATTCGAGCTCGAGTCGAGCTCGACTCGAATCGTTAACACCCCTACCTAAGAATATTCTAGATATATAAACAATATATACAATATAGTAATTGATTCGGTTAACAAAACCCTTACAAAAATTAAACCTCATTTAATGCAATTTTTATCTCATGCATTTATCACATAAGTTAGACAAACTCCCATTAAAGTTTGATGTATACCATGTCTGTGAACAATTAAGACGATATAAATTACATACGAGGAAATGAAGAATGAAAAGTAAGATATAAACATGATTAATAGAATAAACAAGTATTTGGATAACTTGCAGACTACATTCCACATTATGGTGTTAATAATTTATATACGAGGTGCAATTTTTGGAAACACGGCTGCTTTTATGAGCCGTAAGGCAGTTTGCTCCAATTTTTTACATATATATGGCATCTCAACAACCACTTGCATCCATGAATCTTTTTCCAACCCGGGTGGCCGGGTATCCATCTACAGACTACCGGTTTTGTTTAACACATGCACGTGTACCATACGACCCGACCCACAAAAGAATTAGCTTATTATCAAAATATATAGCTCCTAACCGAACAAAAGTTAAAAAAAAAAATCGAATTTTTGATTTATGATGCAACTCTTTCCATAATTATTTTGCGATTTTGATAGTCAAGACTAGACCTGTTTTTTTACACAACGTGTATTTTTTACCATATAACATATTAACATCTAGCAAGAAGCTAGAGGAAGAATGAAGTTACAGAGAAACACGAGAATGGAAATTACAAGGTGCAATGAAAACTACTCCAATCTACCAAATTCAAGCTAATATTTTTATCTCTACTATTAATCTAAATAAAAGAAAACTTTGACATCATCTCCTAACAAATCATTCTAATGCTTTTGTCTTTGGAATGTCTTGTTGTTCCTTTATCTCCACATAGTCTATAAAGTCGAAAGAACAACTACCTCATAGCGTTTCTTTAGAGGAGGTGAACCGTAAATGCAATAAGAAAGCTTGTAGATATGTAGTAAGCAATCGAGACTATTGTTATGTATGTTCCACCAATTGAAGATCAAGACCCGAAGATCTTTGGCAATTTTGCAACCAATGAAGATATGAGTTTGGTCTTCAAGATCGTCATCGCAATTTGGGCATCTAATTGAGTGAAGATCAATGCATTTGTTGTCGAGATTAATTCTAATCGGAAGTCTTTCTTTAGAAATTCTCCAAGCTAAAATTTTTAAGGGGCTGAATCATTCCAGCCAAAGCCATTTTGGACTAAGATAGAATGGTTGTTATTAGTCACTATCCTTCTCAAGTCACAAACATAATGGGCCCTGAAAGGCTCGTGCACTAGGCCCATAGTCTGTGAGCAGGCCCACTAGGAGGAAGGGGATTAAGAACATGCCCGAACAGAGTGACTTCCCAACAGGCAGAGACATAGGGGCTAGGCCCATCCGAAGCTTAATTTAAATTGGGCCCACATATGACCTTTAAGTTGGTACCAGGCCCTCCAGGAGAAAATTACCAGGCCCGCTGGGAGACAAAGGTAGAGGTGCAAAAACCGATTTTTTTTAGACGAAGGTCAAAACGCGGTTCGGACCGCTTCAAACTGGTTTTAAAACCGGTTTCAAGGTCCAATTAACAAAAAACCGATTTTAGAATCGACTTTCAAACCGGTTCATTAGCAAAACATCGATCTGATCCCAAACTTGCGGTTTACGAGCCGATCCGGTCCGACAAGGTAAAAACCGGTTCGAAAAGAAATAATTTTTTTCACCTCTAGACAAAGGTGACACAATATGTGATTTAATTCGAATAGAAGCATTGAGAATTTGTTGCCTTACCGTGCAATTTAGCTCATTTGGCTCCCATTGAGGGGTATGATTCCCGGAAGGCCCATTGATGATTTAAATACCTTACACCAAACAGCCTGTGATTTGGTACCATATTTCTACCACCATTTTGCAAAGAATGATTGATTGGCGATATGGAACTACCTATTCTTAGCCCACTGGACTTTATTGGGGAAATTCAAGCAATCTTTTTTCCTCGACATTTCCACCCGAAAAGAATTGTATTCTTAAGCCATCAAGGTTTTTAAGGACCGTTTTGGGACATTTAAAAATAGAGAAGTAGTAACAAGCAATAATGAGGGTAAGACGTCCGCCAAAAGAGAGTGATTTGGATTTCCAAGACTCCAAGAGCTAAGTTTTTTTTAAAAGGGCTAAATAATAGGTCTCCACTTGGTAATTTCATTCATGTTGGCCCTAAATGAAAAACCAAGATAGGTGGAGAGCAATTGAGAGCTTTGGCACTCAAAGAATATTTGCAAAGTTGTTTATTTCTAAGTTGGTCACTCTCTAATCCCAAAAAAGCCAGCTCTTGGAATATTTACATTGATACTGTTAATCCCGTGATAAGTGAATTACTGCACTTATACGCTTTCACTGACCAAATAAAAATTAATAGCAACACTCAACACTTTTTAAACCTTTTTTTATTAATTAATAATGATACAATAAAGATGTAAGTACTTTGCGTAATAGCTAAGAACAAATTTTAACTAAACTACTTGCATGAGATAGAAAATAACAGATACTATATAAGACAAGTTCTGATCAACAAATGATCAGACACAAGACAATACACCTTCGTTACAAAGATTTAATTCTCAAATCAAGTAACTAAGGATTAACTGGTGGTTTACACTCTGCTCGAAGAAAAAAAAGTCTGTAGTAATTTTAGCAGCGTGTAACCTTGTTGGGTGCACACGGAATTCGATCGCTAAGTCCTCAATTTATAGCATTGGGAAACGTGGTGCCAAAGGAATGATCGATCGAATCCACTTTTGAGAATTTCGTTGGTGCAGAGGATATTTTTATGCGACGAGCACTACTAACGGAATTCTGACAGTACTTTCTGTCGTCTTGTGATCACCGATATCTTCTAGAAGATTTGCAAGATATTCTATTTATCAGCGATGCACTAACGTGTGCTTTACTTGTGTCTTTCTGAGATACTGAAACTTCAGGCCTATGTACGCTTCAGGTAGCCATGAGTCTTCGGATACTCATGCTTCTTCAGATGACATTTAGCTTTAGTGACCTTCACTAATAGTTTTGCTTAGAGAGGTATTTGTTCAATGGTTCAGCGTTATTATCAAGTGTGCGCTGAACATGCTACAACTATCTGATCTGTTAACCAGTATCTGATTCTACACGAAGAACTGATCGTTGTTTCAGATAGTGATCAGATAGTGTAGATGGGTAACTGAAATCCGAACTGATCAGATTCAGTTACCCACAATCTGAGGAACTGATCCTCTGGATGTCTTCTAACTATTTGTCTTTTTGTTTTCATTAAATCTCTTCAGTGGATGATGCTTTTCAGCGACATAACTGATACATACAATACAATAATAACTCGCATAAATGTAAACATGCATTAATAACATAATGTATATATTTATGTACGTATGCATGCATGTATTTATGCATCTATATATTGGTAATAGAATTTGGTACATAGGTTTTATGACATACTTAATGTTATTATATCAACTCATTAGAAATAAATAAAACCATGGAACTGAAATATATATTATAATGACATACGTTAAAATTATTAAGAATATTATTTGAATTTCTTAACCAAAACTGATGGTCCGTCGCTACAGCTCATCAACTCCTAATCTTGGCCAAACCTTTAGTTGATCAATACACTACTTGACCGTACTAAACCAGTTGCAAAAAACGAACCCCCATGAACCCGGGAGACAAGCATGGATAGGTACGAGTTTTTACAAGTTTTCACTAGTTTATTTGTTTGATTTTTTTTGCTCCATTCACCCCTAGTTTGAGAGTAAATATCTCATTCACCACAACTTCATTTTTGACATATCAACCATTAATTATATATAATAAATATGCATATAATTATATGCATATAATTATATGTGTCTAAATTGGTGAAAATCCATTTCCAACACACAGTTTTTCAACATGTGTTACTTAAACTTAAGTTGAATTTGGTAATCGACGGATATTAATTACTAGTTTGGTTACTATATTTTGATTAAATATTTGGTTCCGTTATTACTCTGGTTTACTTGTCGCGTATTAACTTTGTTTTTTCTCAATATTTAACGTGGTTAGAGGTTCACACTATATTTCTAGTAAGTTGATCGGGTTGAGATATTTTTCATTGTAAAAACATAAAATTATATTTTTCTAATTGAATCACATATAATATACGTTACGTCACTAACTCGTTAAAATTCAGGGTTTCAATTGAATAAAAATACTGACAAACTAGTGCATGCATAAATAACTAGTGACACATGATATGAGTTTTTCTAGACTACTCCAAATGATAAATATATGATTTCATAGATAAACAAAACATTATACAAATAATGCTCGGTTACAATCAGTTACGGGAGAACAACCTGTTTCTGAGGGTTGTGACACAATTGTGAGAGTACAAACATTTCTTTAACATGTGGGGTATAGATGGTGAGGTAGACGAGGCTTTGCTAAGGCTAACAATGGTTTATCCTTTGATAAATCATGCAAGTTCTCCTTGAGATCAACATATAGTTCACCGGGTGGCAACTCCCAACAAAACCCCTGAATGAGTCTAGCCAACAGCATTATAGTCATTGTCGATCCCAACAACACTCCACCACACCCACGTCGGCCTGTGCTAAATGACAACATTTCAAGGTTGTGGTCCGTTAGCACCACTTCTTTGTCAACTTTCATGTGACGGTCAGGATTATAAGTTAGGGGATTATCCCAAACATCAGGGTTCCGCCCTAGCCCGGGGCGGCTCAGTATCACATGGCTGCCTTTTGGTATAAAGTATCCGGAAACAGTGGTGTTAGTGGATGCCACATGAGGGAGGTTGAAAGGTGCAACAGGGTGCAACCTGAAAGTCTCCCTCACACATGCTTTGATATAATTAAGTTTAGGTATATCGGATTCTTGCACCAATCTTTCTTTTCCAACCACAAAATCAAGCTCTTCGATTGCTCTAGTGAAAATCCTCGGTTGGTTTACCATTTCCGCCATTGCCCATTCGATGCCATTTGATGGATTATCAATAGTTGCTAACACAAGTTCCTGTAACACGCCAATATTAATCAGTATTACGACACGAAAAAAGAAACATTTTCAACGATTTAAACAACAAAATTCGGGTTAAGCTTACAAGGATCTGAGCTTTTATTTGATCAGGAGGTAGACTAGGGTTTTTAAGGTTGATGAAAACATCAAGCAAGTCGTCTTCCTTTGTCCTAACACCATCTTTCCATTGTTGAATCCGTTCGTCAACTAAACGATCTTGATGTTTTCTTGCAACACGAATAGCGTTCCTCATGATCTTCTCATGCCCATCAAAATCAGTTATCCATCTTAACCATGGGAAGTAATCTGTTACACTAAATGCATAGCTAGTATATTCTAATTGTTGGGTTTTCTATGCATCTAGCCACAATTTGCTTAGGGCGGAAATCAAAAGCAACTTGGTAGAACATTGACCCTATAAAACTTTTGTTTGGACCGTTAGGTTTACAATTCTAACGCAACTAGAACTATTTAAATAATTAAATAGATGAACTCGAAAAACTTACTTGTTCTTCGCGATTCGGTGAACTAGATAAACCTTGTGATCTAGTACGAGCCAGATCAAACAATGCACTAGGATTCAAGCAAGAATCCCTCTATTGGTTCACACCCAAGGGTTATCACGAACAGGACGATGTACCACGAGGTAGTACAAAGCACCTTGAGAAACAAGCACCGAAAACTAAACCGAAAACCTTTTCGGTTCGACCGGCGGCGGCGGAGCAGCGGCGGACCGGCGGTGGTCGTGCGGCGGTGGTGGTTCGACGGTGGGGTGTTCGGCCGAGCTTGGGAGGAGGCAAGGGAACAAGTATGAAAGTTATTATTAGGTTAAACCCCTTAACCTTAATTTATATCCTTGCCAAACACAATTATGGTAACACCATAATTGGTCCAAGCCCACTTTAATTAAACCATTAATTAAGCCCACAAGTATTAACTAAACTATTAATTAATACTTGGCCCGATACCACTAACTAGTTAATTACCCATTAACTAGTTTAGTCCGTCTAGCCCGTTAGTCAATTTAATTAAACTATTAATTAAACACTACGTTATTTCTCGTGTTCGTTGATTCCTCGAGGGCAACCCGAATAGGACTCTAAAATACCCGAACCGGAATACCAGTTTATTTGATGTGTTGGACACTCTTTCCAACATTCTCCCACTTGGACACCTCATCAACTATAAACGGTACGCGTTCGTGTAACCTTTAGAGTGTGCATGTCATGTGCAGCTGCTGAACTCTGAACTATCAGAAACAGTCCTATGATAAGTGATCATATGTCCTTCGTTGCGCGATATCATGTAACTAGTGAAATGGACATGTCAATCACTCTAGTTACGATTATGTTTCCTGATTCGAGATTTATGATGACGATTTGACTACATGATTGAACTTTCAATCTAGTCATGACCCGCGCAGGTACTTTAGTGTCACATCAAATCAACAGGGGGCCCATGGATATCTCCTCTATCACTTTGATCAGAGGGAACGAATAAACCTTAACTACATCATCTTCCTTCATAGTCATCACATAATGCATGGAACTAATCTTTATAGCTACCAGTTACGAATAGCGTTGGAGTTAGACCAATGCATCACGAAATCGTACTTAGGAAACGATGCATCTTGGTTTGAAGACTCATACGATATTATCGCCTCACTATTACCCATGATAAAGTCCATGGGGTAATACTCTGAGCGTGGGTTGGTCCAACATTTAAATACACCTTTTAAATGCTCATGAGAGTAGCAGCAATCTCTATGCAATGTTCATACCTTTGAACAATCTACTCACTCTCCCATGACATCTTAATTCAGTTTTTATTCCCATAAGAACGATCGACTGTGGACGTTTAAGTAATCTCTTAGTTTACTTAGGAATAGGTTCTAAACATGCAAAAGGTTTGAAATGGAATAATTAAATACTATATGAATGATAGAACACTTGCAAATTATTTAATCTCCATAAATAAATCATCAATTCATACAATTTAATATTCACTACAATTTCAAATGAATGACAATTTATGATAAGTCACTATGAAATCTAATTCCTATCGTCCTCGCATGAGCATCATGCTTGGCACGACTTAGTGCTTTTGTGAAAGGATCAGCCGGGTTATTTTCCGACGATACTCTTGTCACTATCACGTCCCCATCTTCAACTCGCTTTCTCACGTAGTGAAACTTTCTGAGTATATGCCTGGTTCGACTATGATCTTTGGATTCTTTAGTCAATGAGACTGCACCTTCATTGTCGCAGAAGATTTTCATTGGTTCCTTGATGCTTCTTACGACACCAAGATCCCCAATGAAATTCTTCAACCATGTGGCTTCTTTTGATGCCTCACAGGCAGCAATATACTCAGATTCGCAAGTTGAATCAGCTACTGTCTCCTGCTTGGAACTCTTCCAAGTGACAGCTCCTCCGTTCAATAAGAACACCCACCCAGTTTGTGAGCACGAGTCATCTCTATCCGTTTGGAAACTCGCGTCACAATAACCTTCCACAACAAGTTCGTCTTTCCCACCATACACTAAGAACATATCCTTTGTTCTCCTTAGGTACTTGAGAATCGTTTTCACCGCAGTCCAATGATCGTTGCCAGGGTTGCCTTGGAACCGGCTCACCATGCTTAGCGCATATGAGACATCCGGGCGAGTACATACCATGGCATACATGATCGATCCAATCGCCGAGGCGTAAGGGACTCGACTCATTTTCTCCAGTTCTTGCTCAGTACTGGGACATTGACTCTTAGACAATGTTATGCCATGATTCATGGGTATATACCCTTTCTTGGAATCAACCATACTAAAACGTTTTAGTATTTTATCCAAGTATGTACTCTGGCTTAATCCTATTAGACGTCTTTCTCTATCTCTGTATATCTTTATACCGAGTATGTACGCTGCGTCTCCTAGGTCCTTCATAGCGAAACATTTTCCCAACCAAGACTTCACGTCTTGCAGTGTAGGAATATGATTTCCTATAAGGAGTATGTCATCCACATACAGTACTAGGAAGACAACAACGCTCCCACTAGCTTTGATGTAAACGCAGGACTCATCTTCACTCCTAGAGAAACCAAACTCCTTGACTTTCTCATGGAAGCAAAGATTCCAACTTCGAGAGGCTTGTTTCAATCCATAAATGGATTTCTCAAGCTTGCACACTCTATCAGGATATTTCTTATTGATAAAACCTTCTGGCTGTGCCATATAGACATCCTCAGTAAGTCTTCCGTTAAGGAAGGCGGTTTTAACATCCATCTGCCAAATTTCATAGTCATGAAATGCAGCTATGGCAAGCAATATTCTGATAGACTTTATCTTGGCTACTGGTGAAAAGGTTTCATCATAATCAATCCCATGAGTTTGAGTATAACCTTTTGCAACCAACCTAGCCTTATAGGTGTGCACATTCCCATCCATGTCTATCTTCTTCTTGAAGATCCACTTGCATCCAACGGTTTTGACACCGGGAGAAGTCTCAATCAAGTTCCATACTTGATTGTCATACATGGACTGAATCTCACTCTCCATAGCCACTTTCCATTTTTCGGCCTCAGGGCCTTCCATAGCTTCCTTATAACTCGATGGCTCATCGTCATCAACTGGTAAACTATTACCAGTAGATGCATCGCCTTCAGCAATATGGAAATCATAATAATCACCAAAATGCTCAGGAGGGCGAACAGTTCTAGAGGATCTACGTGGAACGGTAGGAGTTACATCATTTTGTTCAACAGGAGTCTCATCCTCTGGTTGAGTGCTAGTGTCAACTATAGGTTCCACTACATCTTCATTGTTTGACTCTTGACACTCTTCAAGATCAATTTTGCTCCCACTGTCTTCTTTGGATAATAGCTCTCTCTCGAGGAAAAATCCTCTTCGAGATACGAACACTTTGTTCTCTTTCGGATTATAAAACCGATATCCAAAAGACTGTCGTGGGTAGCCAATGAAGTAGCACTTCTCTGATTTGTTATCTAGCTTGTCGTGAGATTCATGTCTCACATAAACTTCACAACCCCAGATTTTCAAATGTTTGAGGGAGGGAGGATTCCCTGTCCACATTTCAGAGGGAGTTTTGGCAACCTTCTTAGTTGGTACAAGGTTAACGATATGTGCTGCAGTTTCTAAGGCATATCCCCAGAAACTCACTGGAAGTGTTGATCGACTTATCATTGATCGAACCATGTCAAGCAAGGTTCGATTTCTCCTTTCCGACACTCCATTAAGTTGTGGAGTTCGAGGAGGTGAGAGTTGGGATACTATTCCACAACTCTTTAGATAGTCGATGAACTCTTGACTAAGATACTCTCCGCCCCTGTCAGAACGGAGCATCTTAATCTTCTTGCCCAGTTGATTCTCTACTTCTTTCTGATATTCTTTGAACGTTTCAAAAGTATCAGATTTATGTTTAATCAAATAAACATATCCATATCTACTGAAATCATCAGTAAATGTGACGAAGTATCGCTCACCATGTCTAGTGTTAGACTTGAACGGTCCACATACATCAGTATGTATGAGGTCCAACAAGTCTTTGCCTCTTTCACATGACCCTGTGAATGGCGCCTTTGTCATCTTGCCAAGTAAACAAGAGTCACACACATCATTCGATTTGAGGTCAAATGATTCTAACACTCCATCCTTTTGGAGTTTAGCTATGCGTTTCTTGTTTATATGTCCTAAGCGACAATGCCATAGACATGACTTATCCAATACACCTTTGGATGAATCAACATTTAATATTAGATTCCTTTTGTTTACGCAACCATCTATTTCATATATACCAGCACAAGGAATAGCTTTAAAATAAAACACATCATTTTTATAAACTAAAATAGAACCATTCTCATTATCAAAAACAAAGTTAAAACCATCCTTAAACAATGCGTAATACGAAATAATGTTGCGTGCCATAGAAGGCGAAAAACAAACATCTAATAAAAGTAAAGAACATCCATTCCCAAGCATGAGCTCATAATCTCCTATCTTGGTGACAGCAGTCGAGACTCTGTTTCCCTTGATCAGATTAAGCTCTCCATGCTTCAACTTCCTACAATTCTTAAGTCCCTGCATATCAGTGCAAATGTGAGTACCACACCCTGTATCTAGAACCCAAGAATTAGACATAGAAGTATGATGGAGTTCAATCATAAAAGTACCTGATGGTCCAGACTTTTGGACTTTCTGACTCTTCAGATCATCCAAGTACTTTGGGCAATTTCTCTTCCAGTGACCCATCTCATCGCAATAGTAGCATATAGAGTCTTTAGGTGCTATTAAAGAGGTTCTCTTTCTTTTAAGCTTTCGTTGGGCATGTCCCACCTTAGCTTTTCTTTTCCTCTTAGGACGAGAAAGTTTACCTCTTTCAGCATCATCAGACTCAATGCTCAAGACTGGAGATTCGAAATCACAGTCGCAGGCAGTTAATAAGTCATTCTCAACAACTTTTAATTCCGCGTACAGTTCAAAGGTTGTGATTTCCCTCTTATTCTTGTCGTATTCTGATACGTACGAAGAATACTCTGGAGTTAGCTCGTGTAGAATCATATCGACAGCTAACTTGTTAGAGATAGGCATGCCCAGACTTTCTGAGTGGTGTATGTATTCTCTCATCTTCGAGATGAAGTTACATACTGATTCTACATCTTGCATTTTGCAATTCTTGATGAGTTCCATGTTTTCATGGACAGCACGAGTATTACCGAGATAATCCACATAGTCAAAATTTCCAATAGCTTTTCGAGATGAAACCTTATTTGGAGATGACTTTGGTGGACACGGTAGTGCGAGTACAATCGGGAGTGGAGGTGGTGGTGGTAGAGGAATTGTGTTATCATTCAAGTTTGAACCCATCTACAAAAGAAACAATTTCTTTGTTAGTGAATTCAATAATTAATCCTTATAATAATTTTCCCAATCTTTATTCATAAGGCTAGGATACGCCCACTAGTTATTTGATGTGAAGAGGGATGCCGTATTTCACACCAAACAATTTCGTGTCGTAGGCAAACTATTGTCAATTTCAATCTTATGAAATCCCTAGTTCTTTGAGATTCATTCTCGTGGGAGAATGGCATGTTAATCTCGAATCAATGCTCATTCTAATCTATATGACAGGGATACCGTGGATCATATATTAGAAGGTGAAACAACCATGGAATACCCACGTGGACTTCTCGGCTCAAGTTCGCTTGAGTATCGCGAGAATCGTTTCACTCATAAAATAATCTCACAATTAACGTACCGGTTAACCACACGAGTTCCGTTAATCAGACTATTATACGAGCGCGTGTCATTCTATGGAGAGCACACAATGTTCACATTTAATTAAACGGGAAGAATTTGTTTAATGTTATGATTATACTTTTAATCTTAATATCATCCTATTATGCCTGTTCGGTAGCTCCATTCTACGACAAGGGAAGCGGCGGGGCAGGTCAGCGCAAGGCGTGTTAAAAACGCAACCCCGTTTAGAGATCTATATCTCTTCCTTTTCATCCTTTAGATGTCATAGACTATGGGTGAGCCTACTAGTGACATAAGCGACGATATATTTAACTTTAGTTATAATATATATAAACTATTATATAATTATATCTATGTTAATTAAAACCTTTTAATTACATTTACTAAAGTTCTATATAGTATAATTAATTATATAAACGTGCGAGTACGCGACGTTTTAATTACTATTATAACTATATCTTATATAATATTTAATAAACTTTTATTACATAATATTATATATATAAGGGAGGAATATCAAATCATATTTGATATATATAGGAATTTCGGAATTAATATATATATATATATTCTAAATTAAACTTTTAATTGATATATAATATATAATTAATTATTTTTAATATTTATGCCTTTATTTCTATTATAAACAATTATAAGTAAATAAGATAAATAATAAAATAATTCGAAAATCCAATCCCTTTAAATATTTAAAATTTCCGAAAATAATTTTAAATATATATATATATACCGAAAAACAATTTTCGGATATATATATATCCATATTTAAAATATCTTTTAATTTTAAATTTATCTTATTTTAAACCCTTTTAAAAAATTATCTCCTTATTTAAACCTTTTAAATAATTAAACAAGATTTACCCAAATCTTTTATTTATGTACATGTATTTTCGGAAAAATACATATACCATAATAAAAGATTTCTACTTCCCTTTTATTTAAATACCTTTTAAATAAAAATATATATTATCTATATAATCCGAAAATTATATATAATATATAATTAATTTAAAACTTATTTAAATAATTAGAAGATATTGACAAAATCTTATTTTCCATAATTATAGATAATTCCAAACAATTTGAAACTATCCTAATTTAATTTATTTAATAATAAAAAAACGTTTTTAAATATTAAATAAATATTTCCGAAAATTCGGAAATACCCAAAAAAAAATATTTTTCGAAATTAAAAAACAATTTTTACAATTACCGAAAATTACTAAAACAATTTTTAATGGGTTTTTCTAATTTTCGGAATACCCGAAAAACAATTTTCGGTATTACCGAAAATCATAAACAATTTTGTGGGTTTCGAATTTCTTGTCTAGCACTATTAGACTTGTAAACCTGTGGCGCTCTGATACCACTGTTGGGTTTTCTATGCATCTAGCCACAATTTGCTTAGGGCGGAAATCAAAAGCAACTTGGTAGAACATTGACCCGATAAAACTTTTGTTTGGACCGTTAGGTTTACAATTCTAACGCAACTAGAACTATTTAAATAATTAAATAGATGAACTCGAAACACTTACTTGTTCTTCGCGATTCGGTGAACTAGATAAACCTTGTGATCTAGTACGAGCCAGATCAAACAATGCACTAGGATTCAAGCAAGAATCCCTCTATTGGTTCACACCCAAGGGTTATCACGAACAGGACGATGTACCACGAGGTAGTACAAAGCACCTTGACAAACAAGCACCGAAAACTAAACCGAAAACCTTTTCGGTTCGACCGGCGGCGGCGGAGCAGCGGCGGACCGGCGGTGGTCGTGCGGCGGTGGTGGTTCGACGGTGGGGTGTTCGGCCGAGCTTGGGAGGAGGCAAGGGAACAAGTATGAAAGTTATTATTAGGTTAAACCCCTTAACCTTAATTTATATCCTTGCCAAACACAATTATGGTAACACCATAATTGGTCCAAGCCCACTTTAATTAAACCATTAATTAAGCCCACAAGTATTAACTAAACTATTAATTAATACTTGGCCCGATACCACTAACTAGTTAATTACCCATTAACTAGTTTAGTCCGTCTAGCCCGTTAGTCAATTTAATTAAACTATTAATTAAACACTACATTATTTCTCGTGTTCGTTGATTCCTCGAGGGCAACCCGAATAGGACTCTAAAATACCCGAACCGGAATACCAGTTTATTTGATGTGTTGGACACTCTTTCCAACACTAATTAATCTCATTATACAAAAAGCCTAGCTAGTATACTTAGATGACTAGCATGTATAAATCTATTATTACTAGGTAATTGGGTAATATACTTCATCCATATCACAATAAGTGATAATTGGTGTATAATTAAAGTGGATAGTTAGTGAATGATTGATCTTTATAAATTTTTATCAAATAAGGTAAATTATCAAAATATATCACTTATTTTGAGACAACCAAAAACAAAAAGTGTATCACTTGTTGTAAATAATATGGAGGAAATACTATTTTTGCAAAGATATTTTACATTTACATCAAAATATATAGAACAAAAGAATTTACTATATAAAGGTTAAAATAAACTTAATGTGCGGCGTAGCGTCGCTGTCACACCTTAAGTTGATACTGGGTACGTAAGAATTATGATAAGAATTATCAACCAATCGTTTAAGAAATACTGAATTATTATAAAAAATACTGGTTTTTTATTTTTTATTCATCCGTAGAAATTAGATCATTATTAGGAAATTTTCGATTATAATTAATAAGATTTTGGATCATTATATATATATATATATATATATATATATATATATATATAGTGAAGGACTATATTGAGAACCCTAATTTTAAAAAGAACTCTGAGAACTTTTAATTAATCAATTTAGGCCATTGGATTAAAAATCAATGACTAAGATTAACTATGGCATGTTCGTAAATAATGCAACTTTTTTTTTTTGATAAAAAATAAATGAAAAGGTTAAGATAGTAATTTTGGCACAAAAAAAAAAAAAAAATCAATGTATATGTTAAAGCCGTGACTTTCTCCCCCTCTCTCCATTTATTAGTTGAATTCATCTCTTTCTTCAAAAACTACTTCCATGGTTTCTCTTTCAAAATTAACAAAAACCCACCACTATTTTCTCTACCATTTTCAGCCACCTTACCGATCGAACTAAGGGTAACCAGTACCACCATTTTAACCATCATCTTTTCCCGATTACAGAGGTATCCGCCACCATTGAAGGAGACAGCGGCGGAGAAATTAGGGTTCCATCGGAATGTGGGTCTGTTTCGTAGCATGGGGATTATGCTCCCAATGTAGGGCAACGATGTCGGTCCAGGTGGAAGTGGTTTACCGAGTTTGGAATAAGTATTGATGTTGGCCCGGGTGAGAAAGAACACCATTGACATGAAAAAGAGAACCAAGAAGATCATGATGAGAATAATGATCAAGTTCTGACAAGAAGTTAAGTTTGTGATTGTATTTCAGGTGATGTTTACATTTGCATTTGACATATTTATAGATGTGTGAGCTCTATTTATGAAAAGATTTTGACCCCTTAGTAGATAAGTATTAACTTATTATTATTTGTTTAGAAGTGTACCTGCGAATTGCGACGGCGGTTAATACTTATTATCATTAGACTAGAAGTGTGTATGTGAATTATGATGACGGTTAATACTTATTATTATTAGACTAGAAGTGTACTTGCGTATTGGGACGGTTAATACTTATTATTATTAGACTAGAAGTGTACTTGCGAATTGGGGCGGCGTTTACCCTGTAATTATGTTTTGTAGATACCAATTGTTGGATGGTGTTGGCGGTAGTGATGGTGGCTGGTGGTGGTCACAGGTGTTGGGTGGTGATGGTGGTGGTGATAATATTAATATTTTGAAGTTTAAAAGATTAATAAAGATAATTATATTCAACTAATGAATATATGGTCTACAAAGATAATTTCAATATTTTGAAGTTAAGGGATTAATAAAGATAATTGTTGGATAGTGGTGGCAGTAGCGATTAGGGGTGAACATGATACGGTACCATGTATATTTTCTTCATACCGTGTACCATACCAACTATAATTGGTACACTGATTTAGCTATCAGTACCATACCAAGTTTACTTGGTACCAATTTATTTGGCTACCAACAATCATGTTGATACAAATTGGTAATGGTATATACCAACATCACAAACTTATATGAAATTAAAAAAAATTAATAACAAAGTAACAATGATATTTTATCATTATCGACCAGTTAAACATATTAACAAGTTTTCCGAACACGAAAACAAAATAAGCAAAATGATATAATATGTTATGTGCTATATAAACATAATCTAGTACGATAAAATAACAAAAGATGTAGCTATCTTGACGTAATTGGAGTCTTGAACAAATAGGCTGATAGTTTGGTACAATATATTTAACTAATAATCATATAATATATATCTTGGTTGGTACGGTATACCATGGTATTTAAAAAATTTGTACCATTATTGTACCATGATTTTACAATTGGTACGGTACTACCAACCAAATATGTTGGCTACCAACATATTGGCTACCAACTATACTTGGTATGGTTAGTAACATGTTGGTTGGTTTTATTCGGTGCAAATTTGACACCTCTAGTAGCATGGTGACCAAGTCTAGTAGCTAAGTTGGTTAGCACATTATGTTTATAATGGAGAATTCATAAGTTCAAAGTCTCACATGTTGTTTTCTTTAATAAATTTGTCCTCAAATAAATAAGAAGTGCATTGAGTGAAAAGTAAGCATTGCAAATTTGGATCTTTAATCTGTATTAAAGTTCCAATTTCTAAGGAAAAAAACAATATAAACCATAATTACAGGTTTGGATCTAGATTCTTAATTATTAGTCTAGATTCTTTTAGGTTTTTAATAACGTTGATGGCAATTTATCATATTTTATTAGTTATAGCTTCTTTTTATTAGTCTAGATTCTTAATAACTGTAAAAGAGTAAATAGTTTATCATATTTTAGGTGGAACATTCTATCTATGCGAAAAATGATTTAGATCATGTTTGGAAAGGGAATTTATTTCTGCATTACGATTTTTACTTCTTATATTATAATGTACAAGTTTTACAATTAAATGTATAAGTATATAAAGCAAGAGTTGTGGTAGATGAAGTAAAAGTTGTGGTATGAATATCACCCCTTGTTTGGAAAAGCTTATATAAAGGAGTTTTAAGCTTATTAGCTTATTAAGCTAAAAAATTGAAGCAATTTGCGAGTTTAATAAGCTAATAAGCTTAAAAGCCCCTTAAATAAGATTTCCCAAATATGTCCTTAATAGAATTCCTTTTGTGTCATGCTATTTCTTCTTACCATTTCCTCTTACTATATTCCTTCACATTTGATAATGACAAGATTCAAAATTAAATGATTATATAAGGAAAGAGAATTAGTGAATGACAAATATCAAGTTTAAAAGTAAGTTGATAAATGGGTATGAAGAAAATAGAGGAAAAAATATCATTTCTCATTTTTTAATTCCCATCAAAGTTTTAACTCTTTATTTATTATTCGACTTCACAATAATGGGCATTTTATTATATATCGTGCATTGAACAATTAAGATGTTTTGGGATTGCAATATTTATAGGGTTTTTCTAACACGTACCCCCAAGGCACATGTTAGATTGCATTAAATAACATAAAGTTTCCTAATAATTTGTTATTATACATTAATGAAGTTCATATGTTACATTTTGAGTTGATGAATTAAATGCATTTTTGAATTCTAAAGGAAGGTTAATGTTATTTAATGCACCCTAACATGTGCCTTGGGGGCACATGTTAGAAAAACCCATATTTATAAGGGGTTTTTAATATGTGCCCCTGGGCACATAATAATGTCATTAAATGATCTTTAACCTTCCAATTAAATTACAAAAACCATTTAATACATCACAATAATATAGAAACTTTGAGTATCACTGATGTTAATTATCTATGTTTTAGACATCCAAAACTGAATTTTGGACAAACATCTGAGAATGTACTTATTGTATTTTGAAAACTGATTATTTGTATTGTACATATTAATTAATCAATAATTAGGCTTGTCGAACACAACAAAAAATTGATCATTTTATTATTGCGATTTCAAACAAAATAATCAAATCCAAATGTTATCAATGTGATTAGGTATCCCACAAGGTTGTGGGTTTAAGTCTCGGCGTGAACAAAATATTGTAAATTAGGGAGTGCGTGTGTTTGTCGTTCAAGAAAAAAAAAACCTTATTTTCAATAAGACAACATAGGAAGAACTTAGCAGCAGGAAAATGTACAAATTTGATTGCACAAGGTACAAAAGAAGAATGCAAAGTAAGATGCAAACATGATTACAATTTATTATTAACAAGGAGTATAGTGTCCGCGCATTGCAGCGGTTCATAAATCCTATATTATTACGCAATTTTTTTTTTTTGAAAATGCTAAACATTGTCTAAGGACAATGGTTTCAAGAAATTGTTGTTTGCTTAAAATCATTGTAAATTAACTAAAAAAAAACCATCCTTGAATTTCATTAGCCACATTTGAGTAGTTATGCTTCTTTAATTGCACATAAACCATTTTAACCATTCTTACGCTGCGAGTTTTTGAAACTTTTATTTTTTATTTTTGAGTAAATTCATGAAAATGTAAATTATGCATTGACAAACTTCCTTCGCTAAATATGTATAAAAATCAAGAAATAATAATAATATAAGAAGAAAAAAGAATAGACAGATACAAAGCATCTCCACATCTATTTTCTTATACAATTCTTCTTTTTGATAATTCTTACCATGTCAACTAGGGGTGAGCATGGGGCGGGTTGGGACGTTTTTTAACTAAAACCGAATCCCGCCCCAAAAGTTCGGGTTTTAAGAATTACATCCCGTTCGGTTTCAGATTTTTCGATTTTTCGGGTTTTTCGGTTCGGTTTCGGGGTTTTTTCGGTTTTTTGTTTCATTTAAATTTATCAATTTGTTATTTTAAAAGTTAATACTATGATTCAAACTCTCAAACATTAACACATTTCTTTATAAATTAAAAATAACTAGTAAGTTTAATATAATCTAATTATAAATTCAACTAAGATAACTTTAATAAGATTAATAATATAATTACATCCAACAATCTTTCATAATTAAATATACTCAAAAATATTTTATTTAAAACCTAGAAATTATAGTAATAAATCACCTAAAAAATTCTATGGTATCTTTTATTTAAAAGATAATTAAACGTTAAATCTTTTATAAATATAGGTATATTTTTATAAATTTTGAAGGATATATAATGGCGAGGCGGGGCGGGGTTTTCAGTCGGGTTTTTCATATGCCCCCGAAAACCGCCCCAAACATTCGGGTTTTCCAAAAAACAAACCGTTGACATCGGGTTTTCAAATGGTTCGGTTTTTTCGGGACGATTTTTTCGGGTTTTTTTGGTTTCGGTTTTTCGGTTTTTATGCTCACCCCTTGTCAACAACTCTTATAGTAACATTTAGTATCAAAATATAATTATCAAATATCTTAGGGGGAAAATGAAAAATCTTTATAAATAGTAAAACTTGAATGGTTATTGTAAGGTATAATAATAAATATATATTTCTCCTTTAATTATAAATTCATATATTCTAATTAATCCTACCTACTGCTTCACCTAAGCAAAACTTTAATATTCTCTCATTAACTATAATTTAATAAGTTATTATATGCAATTTATTGTTTTCCAAAAAAATATAATTTAATATCCAACACCCTGGACAACTCACTTTTTAAGATACTTCCTCTGTATCAAAATAAGTGAATAACTTTATAGTTTACACTTTTCAAGGCAAAATAAGGTAATAAGATATTAGTGAAATTAATGGGGTAATTAGAATAAAGGCCCCACACTTTTTACTATTTTGTTGCTTTTTCTAAATGGTTAAAAAGTCAAATATAGGAAGATGACAAAAATGGATGTGGCCTCCCACCTTTAATGATGTTTAAAGAGGGATAAGTAAGGGTAAATGAGTAATTTTAAATATAAAAACTTACCAAATAAAATAATTTATTAAAGTGATTCACTTATTTTGATATACCTCGAAAAGAAAAATTATTCACTTATTTTAATACGGAGGAAGTATAATTCACCACGTAAAATCGCTTATTCACCACAATATGCTAAAATCTCTATAAATCACAACGTTAAAATCTATCTTTATATATATTAAAAGAAGGTTTTTTTGAAATCTTTAAAGTCATGTCATAATGGCACATCATACCTTTTGCCATGTAAGAGGCCACTTGACACTTAAATGCGAATTCATTATTGCCACCTAAAAGTTCACATATACACTTTTAAGCCACCTCACTTTTAATGACTTTTATAAGAGTTAATTCCTATATTTTAACTACATGTAAATGTAAATACTTTAGTTAAACCGCCTACCACATAAAAACATCCTTATATGTAAATCTAAATGCAATGGAATGCAATATTAATGTTGTAACTGTCCACATAAACAATGTTAAATGTAAATACGTGTACATATTTTCTATTTCATGTTATACGATAGATAACTTGGTTATATTTTTTGATGATTGCTATTGTTAAAACTGACGGTTATATTAAGTTTAATTTATGATACTCGGTGTCAAATAAAATTGAATAAATTGACTTTTAGTGACCTTTATAAGAGTCAATTCCTGTATTTGACTAAATGTAAATGTAAATACGTTTACTGATAACCGGCCACCACATGAAATACCTTCTAATATATAAATGTAAATGTAATGCAATGCAATATTAAGGTATTAACCGTCCACATAAACAATGCTAAATGTATTTACGTATAGATCTATTCTATATTCTGTTATACGATAGATCACTTTGCTATATTTTTTGATGAATGTTATAGTTAAAACTGGTGGTTACGTTAAGTTTTAATTTATGATAATCAGTGTTAAATGAAAATTGAATAAATGTATTTTTGGTACATGTTGACATCTAATGTAATTAAAGTATTTATTATCTATTTAATGTACTTAAATATGAATAGTTTTGAATAACAATGAGGTTTCAAACAATGTAATTTACAGTTTTAACACGAAATATGTTTCATGAAAAAAGATTTCAACTTGACGTGCAAGAGAAATGGTAGTTGGAAACTTGGAATTATGATTTTCTGTAACATTGTGCAACTATTGTTATGTATATATTATCGATCATTTACCAAAGAAATAATGAAAGCTTATGCCAAGATCACTTTTTTATATGTGTTATTTTGTGCGAAAAACGAAAACAGGTAAACCGATTCCCTTCAAAGTGTGTTGCCTTCTCGAATGAGTAGGGACGGTTTGCTAAATATAACCCTCATCAATCAGTGTATTTTGGTTGTATTTAATCTAATTGGGTCAAATAGAAAAGGTTGTCTATAGTAAAACGGGCCAAACAGGTTGAAAGTCGCCAAATATCTGTTTTAAATGCCTATAAGTTACTTACTTGTTTTATTCAAAGATTTCATTATAATTTAAAAATAGCAAAAATGTGTTAGCGGGTTAAGCTAACTTGGTCTAGCCCGTTTTGACTCGTGTTAGAAAAGTCCATTTTGAGATATTCGTTTTCAATCTTTTTATATTTTTGTAATTATACATAAGATTATACTTTAAATATGGGAAAATTCAGTTTTACCGAAAATTAGTCAAACAAACAGTAATGCCTTCAGATTACAGTGTAACATTTTTTATATGCACGAGAACAAATCAACAGTAGACTACAAGAAAATTGCGACATTACATATAACTAACTTCTATATAGTGTCTCATGTTATGTTGCTTAAATAATTAATTTTTTAACAGATTGATCAGAGTTACCAATTAACCTACAATAGTACAATTTAAAAAATTGACTCTTAAATGTAATTTTTAATATAAATAAAAGTTTTTTCAAATATCTGTAAGTTTGACACGTTTGTTATTTTGTTTTGTTGTTCCTTTTTTTATATGTTTGTTATTTTATTGATCATATGTGTAATCTGATAAGATGAGCAAAAGAACACGACTTATGGAGGTAACTGATGAGGTCAAATTTAGTTTATTCATTTTATTAAATTTTCTAAGTTCCATATTTTTTTTCGAAAATTCAGGACATTATAAGTAGGTGAATCTGCATGTTTCGTTCTCGGTCCATTCAGGTCATAGTCAAGCTTTTAATCCACCCGATTTACCGATTTGTTTGAAATTAAATCGTTCTTTAGGGCAATGTGAGAAAGATAAGACTTTATTATTGTCAACACATGTTTTTTTTACATTTTCTACTTATATTTGTGAACAGTTTTCTAAGCCGTCCGTGATTTATCACGTGTTATAGGCTAGTATATAAATAAACACATATTCCTCAATTATATATATCTGTACTATATATCATGCATCTCATTCTCTTAATGATGGCATACTGGAGTTAAATCATTTCGTTTATCTTACCAAATAATTAATTATGCACAAATGCATGTTAATTAAACCATATAATCAGTTAAATACTAGTTTCTTCCCTAAGGCAACACTCAAATACATAAAATTCTCAAGGCAGTACGTTGACATGACACGCTGCTTCCTCGATCTTCAGATTCGTACTCTTTTAAAACATTTTCTCAAAAACTCTTTTCAAAACTGTAAGCCTATACTTGAGATCGTATTCACCTCCGTGAATTCGAATAGCTGAAGCCTAAGGTCTAATACCAATTTGTAAAACCCTAAATCTCATAAAAATTCAAATATTTTAAATAATGAATAAACTCTAATTAAAATAACAAATGCATCACAAAACATTTAATAAATCAGTTCAACCGTCAATGTAAACTTAAATTTCAGAAATTAAAAATTTTGGAAATATAAATGTGTTTAATAAAGTTTTATCCAAAGACAAGATGGAAGTAGTGTTTAAATACAATATTAAATATCAATTTTTATAGCTAGAAAACAAACGGTTATTTACTAAGAGTAATGGTATTTAGGTCTACCATTTAGACCTACTTATATGCCTACTCATTATCTGAAACACATGTCAAAATCAAGGGATAATATAAGGAGAGAGAATTAGTGGAATACACATATCATCCTATCAAGTGGGTAGGCCTATGAGTAGGTCTAAATGATAGGACGAAATATCATTTCTCATTTACTAATATACATTTCTCATCAGGCATGAATAGTGCCACACAGGTAAAAAAATTCTTTTGTTAAACTCCCGCATACGTTGACTACTTTCTTTCTTTCAAAGTTTCTAGATTAGTTTTATTTGGACTTCTTTCTTTCAAAGTTTCTATGTTAGTTTTATTTCAATAAAGTTTTTTCTTTAAGTTTATAAAAATAAGAGATACATTTGCAGAATTATGGTTTTTGAGGCAAAAGATTAAGAAGTGGTTTAAAATAGATTAATATGGATAGTTAGTGGATAATGAGTCTCACTTCTTTTGAATGAAATGATATTAATGATGTTTAAAAGCAAAAGTAAGGGTAAAATAGTAATTTGACTTTATTAAAGTAGATAGTTAGTGGAGAATGAGTCCAACTTTTTACCGAATAAGGTAAATTTTCGAAGTGTATCACTTATTTTATTTCATCCCTAAATAGGAAGTGTATCATTTATTTTGATACATAGGTAGTATATACTTTGAAATCTTACAGTAACTATGAGTTTTGCATGAAGAGGGTGAACCTCCGTTGTACGAATATATTAGAAAAAATATCTTTGAACCTATATTTTGCTTTTTAATATAAAACAATATTTTGTATGTTTTACGTATATAAATAAACAATATTTTAGGTATCATATGAAATTACCCCGCGGCATCGCGCGGGGTAAAAATATACTAGTTAAATACAATCTTAAATATCAATTTTTATATCTGGAAAACAAAACGACTTTGTCTATCATTCTTCTAGTTTAAATACATTTAACCCATTGGAACGTATTTTGCCAACCATTCGCAAATTGAAACGAATTCCACAAATATTTAAAATTGAGTTTCAAATTTAAAGTTGGAATTAATTATTAATTACAGTATTAAATACAATATTAAATATTTATTTTTATAACTTGAAAACAAAACGGTTATTAAATATATTATTAAAGGGTTTTTTTTAACTTATAGCATGAGATTAAAAGCATTGATTGAAGTTACATTACCATTTATATTGAAAATTGTATTTAATATGTTGTAAAATTTATAATCTATTTAATGTATTTTTTGATTTGTTAGGAAATGTTTTATTCAATTAATACTTCTAATCTCATGCCCTTAGGACATAAGTTAGCCAAATCCATTATTAAATATCAATTTTTATATCAAGATAACAAAACGATTCGTCTGTCATTCTTCCGTTTTTCATACATCTAACCAATTGGTAACGTATTTTGATAACCATCCGCAAATTGAAACAAATTCCACAAATATTGAAATGGTTTGCGTCTATTATTCTTCCAATAAATTTAACCCATTAGAAACGTAGATGCACACATTGAAACCATTTGCACTGTATTTAATTTGCAACTTGAAATCAAGAATTATCCACAAATTGATACGAATTCCACAAATATTGAAATTGTAAAACCCCAAATTTCATAAAAATTAAAATTTTTTAAATAATGAATAAACTCTAATCTATATACCTATAAGAATTGAGTTCCAATTTTGAAGTTGCAATTAATTTTAAAAATTGAATTACATTTTGATGTTGTATTTAATATAATATTAAGTAAATCATGTTAATAAAGATTGAGAAACTCAAAAGTTGTAAAATCAAGAGTTTTAACATAAATTATAATAATGAATTCATTTTAATAACAATTTAACAAACTCACTAAATTGTAAGATCAAGAGTTTAGAAATAAATATAATTAATGGTAATAATAAAAAGTTCAATAATAAAGACTTTTCAAGTGTTATAAATCTTACACATTAGAACCTAAAAATACTCATTTTCAATTTGCACAAATTTTAACACTCTAAAAGTGCATCCAAAAGAAACATCTAACAAGTGGAGTCAACAACAAAGACCTTTAGGATATCCAAAAATGTCATTGTTTAATAGTTGTCTAACATTGTAGTATAAAGAGCAACAAAGTAAATGTCATGACTCGAGAAGGCCAACAAATTTTTTTGCTTACAATGGATTGAGACCTTCATCTAATAAACTTGTAAACTTTTGTATTATCTTTACTGTTTAAGTTTATGTATTATCTCTATTTATTGTTTTTCTTGGACAATCTAATTGCGGTGTTGCTAAATATTGTTTATATTGTAATCAATTTTATGATAGGAACTCATGGTTTTATCCCAATATACTTAGGAGTAAATTTCACGTTTGCATATGAGGTGAGATTTATGAATTTGATTTCTTTATTTACTCAAGTATCTAATAGCATATATGATACATGTTCAATCCAATTTTGTTGTTTCATATTATGGCATGCATTTTTGGATATCCAAAAATGTTTGTTTTATATATTCATGTACTAACTGTTTAATGATTGTCTAATATGGTAGTATAAAGACCAACAAAGTAAATGTCATGACTTGAGAAGGCCAATAAACATTTTTGTTTACAATAGATTGAGGCCTTCATCTAATAAAGTTGTAACCTTATGTATTTTTATTTGTTGTTCCTCTTGAAGTAAAAAAAAAACTAATTCCTATACTTTCACCTTTTTAACGCTTTTTAATCCTAATTTAATCTATGCGGGTACCGTGAAAAGTGAGGATGTAAACATAATTTCATGACGCTTAATCCATTTTTTACACTTAACACGATTATTATTTTCTGAAAATATATAATATAACTTGTAACGACCCGAAATTTGTAAATAAATAAATTGGATAAAAATATGATAAATAAGGATAAATCGTTTAAAGAACGTAGGAATTGGTTTCGTGTCATTTGGAGACCGTACGAGAAAGTTATGGGCGAAACCGGGACGAGACAAAGGTGAAAAAGTGCAGCCCTGGCTGCATATGAAGTTCGCGACGCGAACATAGTTCGCGTTCCGTGAAGTCGGGCCAGAGATTTTGACTAAGAGGCGTGATGTAGTTCGCGATGGGTTAACGATCGCTAAGTTCGCGTGCAAGGGGAAGTTAGCGACGCGAACTTAGTTCGCGTCGTGAACTTTCAGCATTATAGTCGGGTTTTGGCTCATTAATGGCATCTGCAAACCCTAGTTTCTCCCTTTGGTGATTTTCGAGCTTGAGGACTGTTTGAGGTCGAATCCTTCACAAATCTTGGGTAGATTTCACTCCTAGTTGAAGATTAAAGGTATATCTTCACTCTTTGATCTTCGTAGCTTAAGATCTATGTATTTTGATGTATGGGTTTGAAACCCTAGTTCTTGGGGTTATGGGTTATGGCGATGCACCTAATAGATGGTATATTATCAAAGGGAACAAGTGTATGATTATGATTTACAAGAATATTCTTGAGGGTTGGTTAAACCTAGGGTTGGTTAATTTCCATAATTGGGGGAAACGTGTTAATAATTGTTATTTAGAGATAGATGGACACATTAGTAGTAGTATGTGATGTTGATCATGTTGTGATAATTGTATTAGGCTTTGGTGAAGTCTTGGAAGTTGATTGAACTATGAAGCAAGGAAATTGGCGTAAAGAATATGGTTGGAGCACTTTATTGCTAAGGTGAGTACATGAGACTTTAAAACTGAGTACATAGTAAATGGTTTTGAAATACATATGATACTTTATGGGTCTTTATTACTAAATGTTTTGGTAAAGATAGTGATCGAAAAGATAAGAAATAGGTATAATGTGATACTGGAATATATCTAGTATAGTTGATGAATTTGGAAGTGAATATGATGAACTAAGTAATGATGAAACCTTGAATAACGAGCCTCAATAATAAGGTTATTGAGTAAAAGAATGTATATTGAATCTTTGTAAATAAGTATGTATTAGTAAAGTAACTAATAATGAGTTTATAGTAATGAGTGCCTAATTGGTAAGAGTTACTAATAAGAGTGAGGAACGAATATGCATGTCAATGAATATGAATTGACTAGTAATAAATAAGTATTATAGTCAAGAGGGGATATAAATATTATGATATCGATAAATAAGAAATGTATCTTATGAAATAAGTAAATATGGACCTCATAGGGTTCATAGATGTAGAAGTAGACGTGAGTTGCTTATGATCGGGTCCATGGGACCATACAGGTACGTTCATACTATGTTGAACTAGTTATATGTAGTTATTATCGGATAACTAACTTGTGAGATGATTTATGTGATAGCCGAAGGCTTTGATTGAAATAACCATTGAGTTATGGTAAGAATGAGATGATGTGATGATGCGGGGGACCCCCGGTCATGAGGTGTGGAATGAGGGGCAGTTGGGTGGATTCCCATCGTCTCATCCACGTTAGTAGTCTTGCTAACCGGACGTATTCCGGCTAGTAAGGCAGGTATCGGTAGATTGGGCGAATCCCTCTTGCCGGTGTCTTGAAGCTTATTAATGGCGATGGATTTCGGTTAATAAGTTAATGTGAAGCTTACTAATGGCGATGGATTTCGGTTAGTAAGTTAATGTGATTCTAGTACATATATGTTTATGTATTAGGTATGTTTGTGCTTCTAGCTAGTTCGGGGGCAACCCGATAGCTAGATATGATTGTCAGGAGAGCAGGAATTGATAGGGTCACAATAGGGTGACTAGACGGTATTGATGTAGTATATATATACGTTTATATATTATTGAAATGATATTATTTTTGGGGTCTAAAACCCATGTATCTCACGAGACTATTTTGTCTCACGTACTACGTTTGTTTTTGTGGCTATGTAATCAGGTACAGGTTTGAAGTGATAGAAGGTTGCACTAGAAGTGGCCTAGAGATGTTTAGCTCGGGAGCTCATAGGTAGATCCCGTTGCCTATGGTTTTTATATACTTGGTGACACCGTATTTTTGTAAACTCTGATATGGATTTTAAAGTTTTTGTTAAACTGTATTTTGGACAACATGTCAAATATTGGAAAAAAAAATGTATTTTAAATGATTTAAACGATGTTTTAAAAATACGGGTGTTACAACTTGGTATCAGAGCTATAGTTTAAGTGAATTAGGTTGGATGTCCATCCTAGTCTTAGACTGTAGCAATAGGAATGTAAGATTCCTTGAGATCGATAGGTTGACCTTGAGACTTTATGTTAAGTTTAGGGTTGAACCTAAGGAACCTATAGAAGTTGTTATGAATTATGAAATGTGAGTCTTTTGAGACCGTAGGGCATTGGTATGATAGGGTCGGCCCCTATGAGAAATGCCATGTTTTGATCTAATTATGTTGTTTTCGATGTTCGAGTTGACCGTTTGAATCTTGTTTGTTGGATACGTCAGTATGGCGAAAGAATGAATGTGAAAAGTGAATGAGCTCCACTAAATTGGGAAGAGTTATGAATGAGAATGTGAACCAGACGTTTGATAACCGTTTGAATGAGGGTAGGCGGAATGATTCCAATACCCGTACGAAGGAAGAGTCGACGAACGGCGAAGTCCGTAGTGGAAGTTACCTACATAAAAAGGTAACAAGACCTAATCGGAAGAAATTGAAGAATGTTGTATAGGGTCTTCATAGCGTGTAAAACCTATGTGTAATTCGGAAGTTTTGAGCCGAAGGTCACGATGTGGTGGATTCGGTAGATTTAGCAAGTGCTAGAGAGTAGCAAATGAAGGAAGAACGATTTGACGACATTGACGTCACCATTATTGAGGGATGAGGTGTTGACACGGTGGAATGTGTTGTATGAAACTTTGTGAAGGAGAGCACGGTACAAGATGTTGTGAAATGAACTCACGAGTGAGTTGAAATAGGGAATTGACCCGGAAGGGCCACCTCGGAGATCTTGGGTAAGATGAATGATTTGAGATTATGACTTAATTGTTGTTGTTGCACGAATTGGTGTCTATAGAAATTGTAGATAAGTTGTATGATGTGGAGATTTAATTTCGGGAATAGTCTTCCCGGTTAGTATGTGTGTAGAAATCATAGATTGGAAATGATTATGGGCCGGTGTGTTGCATGTAGTAAAGATATATGGGTTGATGCTACTATGTAGTGTAAAAGGGGGAACCATGAGAATGGTAGATGTTGTCAACAAAAGAATGATAGTATAATGAAGTACTAAGTCTTGGTAAGAATTGTAGTTGGATGAGAATTATAGAAATAGAAGCTTTGGAAATGGGACTTTGATATTCGGCAGGAATCCGGATACGCAATGTAATGTTATTATACGTGAACAGTAAAGGAAAGAATGACTAAGGTATAGTGATGCCTTAGAATTTATAAATGGAAACTATGTGGAAAAGAATAAATGTCGGGAACAACGAAATTTAATCGTTGGAATCAATTGAGTAAAAGTTGGCGCGTAGCCATAGCAAGTTATGTGACAGGATTGATGGATTCGACAATCTAGGGTGAGAAGAAGATTGTCGGTAAAAGTGTCATAGCAATAGCGTGATAATGTATGACGTAGTGTAGTATAAGACTACGATTGGGAAAGGAATAGTCCTAAGTCCCACGATGTATGAAAGTAGAAAATCGAGTGTCGGACCATTGGGTGCTAAGTCATGGGTTGCAAGTGTAGACCGGAGTCGGTTGGTTGACTCAAAGATGACCGGGATGACCGGCGAGTTTGGTTAATGGAATGGAGTGATAGATACTCCAGTAGTGACAAAAGATTTGGACATGTGGTAATAAGGAAACGAACCGATTAATGGTGGTTAATGTGTAAGAGAAACGAGATTTTAATAGTTATCCGCGGGATTCAATGCATGTGCATTATGTGATGGCCTTCAAAGGCATATAACGATGAAAAGGTAGTGTCATGTGGATCGTGTTGAGTAATATGTCAAATGAGAAACATCTTAGATATGAAAGAAAACGATAATGCGATATTATGTGAATGGTGCTAGAATGCATGATGAATAATTGGGCGATTGAATGAGTGAGAAAGTAGCAAAGCTACGTGTTGTAAAGAGATGGATACCAGATGGTATTGGTGACATATACATATGTTTGTATATGTGCACAATAGAGATGTATAGATGGTATTGGTGACATATATATATGTTTGTATATGTGCACAATAAAAGTGTTTAGATTGGATTGGCGTGATATATGTGTGTATATGTTTATGTGTTTATATGATGAATGTAGAACCATGTGGTTAATGAGTATTGCTATTATGTTATGGTAAATGAGAATTTGGTTTGAAATGCGGGTTGCATTTAGGTGTTTCGGCCGATCGAAGGGAAGGGGGAAGCAAGGGATTTCGTGCGATGGTCTAAGGGTTTTAGGGTTACCCTAAGCCTCTTATTTATATACAAATAAGTTACGCTTAGAACCCTTCTAGTTTAATTAATATTAGAACTTTAATTAAACTTCCTTTTAACGCTTCCATCCCTTATAGTTTAACTAGTTTATCATTGTTACACTTAACTATCAAATGTCTAGTATTAATACACTAATAATTCGGTACCCATATACACGTGTTTATATATACTTGTATTTATACTTTTAATAGTTAATTATATAATAACCTTTATATAATTCACACAATAATATTATCCAATTACTATATGATTTAATAGCTTTAAATCATACCATGGATGATCTATAATTAACACATTGTATATTTACTTAACTAGTAAATGTACAACTACTTGTATTAATTAGTTAGTTAAACTAATCCAGTAATAAGTTAAACTTAACTTAATACTTAACTGATTCATAATGACTATTATGAATCATTCCTCTTCGTAGTATCATTGCATATCTTGCTCTTATTACATGCACTCACTGGTGTGACCCTTAAGTGTTTCGTAGGCATGGATGTATCTTCATAAGTTGACTAACTGTGCACATAAATCCTTCAGTAGCAACGTGTTTTTGGCATCAAGTTGGTTAATCGGCCAATTTCGCCCTAATGCGAGGGAGAGAACCATACGAATAGTACCTGGTTTGACGACATGACTAAACGTTTCGTCACAATCAATACCAACTTCTTGTGTTTTACCATTCACTATAAGTCTTGCTTTATATTTTTCCAATGAACCATCGGCCTTAAACTTGTGCCGGTAAATCCAGTGACATCGAATGATATTCATGTTAACTGGTCGGGGAACTAATTCACACGTATTTTATTTAAGTAAAGCATAAAATTCAGTGGTCATGGCAAAGTTCCAGTTAGGGTCTAGCATAGCAAGCTTGAGGTTGGATGGTAGGGGATAGATAGTTTGGGTGTGAAGAGATAGATTGGGATTAGGCTTTAAAATACCTTTTTTAGAACGAGTTTACATGGGGTATTGTGAAGATGTAGTGTTGATAGGAACTGGATTCGGGGGGTTACCGGTAGCTTGAGCTTTGAGGGGCTGCTCGAGAAGGTGGTGGTTGTGGATTGGGATTATGGTTTGGCTGATTAGAGTTTGGGTTTGGTATTGGATCGGGCCGATTAGGGATAGGATTCGGTATTGGATCAGGTCGATTAGGGGTTGGGTTCGGTATTGGATCAGGCCGATTAGGGGTTGGGTTCGGTATTGGATCGGGCCGATTAGGGTTGGGTTTGGGATTGGGCTTGGGTTTGGACCGGAAGGTGTGGTTGTGGGAGAAGTAGGATGAGCAGTGGGTAATATGTGAGATGAGTATTATGGAGATGGAGGTGGGGCATCAAGGAAGTCATAGGATGTGGTATTTGTATTAGAGGGGTTGGCAAAAGGGAAGATGTGTTCTTCGAAAGTGACATGGCGAGAGATGAAGAATTGTTTAGTGGTGATGTCGAGGCATAGGTAGCCTCTATGGTGGGATGGGTAGCCAAGGAAGACGCAAAGAGTAGAGCGAGCTCAGGTTGTAATTTATGTGAGGTGGTGGTGGTGCTGGGATAACAAAGACAACCGAAGGTGCGAAGGTGGGTGTATGATGGGATTCGTAGATTTAATATGGAAGTGGGTGTTTTGTTTTGTATAGCGGAGGATGGAATAATATTGAGGAGATATGTGGCAAAATGTATGGCATAATGCCAATAAGGAGGTGATATAAAAGCGTGTATAAGGTTGGTTCTAATGATGTTGTTTAGAGTACGAATAAGTCTCTCGGCTGTGCCGTTTTGGGGTGATGTGTATGGGCACGAGAAACGGATATGCATTCCGTGTTCGGTACAAAATTGGTTAAATTGATTGTTGTTAAATTCACGACCATTGTCGCATTGAAGGGTTTTAATTTTCTTTTCAAATTGAGTTTGTATATGTGTAAAATAGGTGGAGAAGATAGAAAAGACTTGAGATTTAGATTTGAGAGGGAAAGACCAAACAAAGTGAGTATAGTTGTCTAAAAGGACAAGGTAATATTTGTGTCCTAAGGTGGAAGTTACGGGGGAAGTCCATAAATCGGCGTGAATAATGTCAAAAGGACTAAATGTAATAGAAAGAGAATGGTTGAAACTTAAACGACAATGTTTTCCTAAAGAACAAGAACTACATGAATCAACGGTACTAAGTTTATTTGGAAAAAAATTTATTATTTCTAAGAAAACTAAAAATAGATGATCCCGGATGACCGAGACGGTTGTGCCAAGTGGAGGAGGTGGCGGTATGAAGCGAAATTTGGGGTGATGGAGTGGGGGATGATGTAGTGAAGGGGTAGAGGTCACCGGTGCTGTTGCATCTGGAACCTGTTTCTTTGTTTTGAAATCCTTCACTAAAAAACCTGGATGGAAACCGGGTTCAAAGGTAGAAGTAGCACTGGTCATGGTGATTAGAATAAAAAACGAGAGTGGTTGGAAGATTTTTGAGAAAGAGAAAAATTAATAATAATGATAATATCAAACTAGTAGAAGCAAAGAATATGACTTGTGGAAGCAAATATGTGGCTGGGAATTTGTGTATCACATAAATTCATTGTGCTGGGTAATAGAAATTATGGAAGAAAAAAGGTTGTCGGTGATGGTGATTAGAAATTGGGTGGGTAGTATGTCAAATAAAAAGAAGGTGATGATGGAATTAATTGGAGATGCACATAAAGATGATGCACAGAGAATGGCCGCCGGACGATTTCTAGAAAAAAGAAAATAGGTTTAATAGCTCTGATACCATGTTAAATGGTGTAAATCCTTGCCTCTTTTTATTTATTTATCATGGAATATATAGGAATATAAATCAAATCTTTTCCATTATTATAGGAGAAAATTATACCTAAGATTAGGGGTGTTAACGAGTCGAGCTTTTAACGAGCTACTCGAGCTCGAGTTCATTTAAATCGAGCTCGAGTTCGTTTAAATCGAGCTCGAGCCTACACTAATTCGATCTCGAGTCGAGCTCGAACATAAAACAAGACTAGATTAATTTCACGAGCCGAGCCCAATAATTTAATACTCGGCTCGACTCGTTCGATAGCTCGTTTAATCTCGAGCAGAACGAGCCAGACGATCTTCACGAGTCGATCCTAACGAGCCGAACAAGTGTTTTATACAATAAGTACAAGTGTGGATACAATAAGTACAAGAATATACATATATTAATAGGGGTGTTAACGAGTCGAGTAATTAACGAGCTTTCCGAGTTTTGAAATTAGTTATTTTCAAAAAATATGAATTCATAACCGAGTATCGAGCTCGAGCTCGAACACTATATAAATATTCGAGTTCGAGCTCGAGCCCAATTTTAGAAGCTTATTCGAGCTCGAGTCGAGCTCGACTCGAATCGTTAACACCCCTACCTAAGAATATTCTAGATATATAAACAATATATACAATATAGTAATTGATTCGGTTAACAAAACCCTTACAAAAATTAAACCTCATTTAATGCAATTTTTATCTCATGCATTTATCACATAAGTTAGACAAACTCCCATTAAAGTTTGATGTATACCATGTCTGTGAACAATTAAGACGATATAAATTACATACGAGGAAATGAAGAATGAAAAGTAAGATATAAACATGATTAATAGAATAAACAAGTATTTGGATAACTTGCAGACTACATTCCACATTATGGTGTTAATAATTTATATACGAGGTGCAATTTTTGGAAACACGGCTGCTTTTATGAGCCGTAAGGCAGTTTGCTCCAATTTTTTACATATATATGGCATCTCAACAACCACTTGCATCCATGAATCTTTTTCCAACCCGGGTGGCCGGGTATCCATCTACAGACTACCGGTTTTGTTTAACACATGCACGTGTACCATACGACCCGACCCACAAAAGAATTAGCTTATTATCAAAATATATAGCTCCTAACCGAACAAAAGTTAAAAAAAAAAATCGAATTTTTGATTTATGATGCAACTCTTTCCATAATTATTTTGCGATTTTGATAGTCAAGACTAGACCTGTTTTTTTACACAACGTGTATTTTTTACCATATAATATATTAACATCTAGCAAGAAGCTAGAGGAAGAATGAAGTTACAGAGAAACACGAGAATGGAAATTACAAGGTGCAATGAAAACTACTCCAATCTACCAAATTTAAGCTAATATTTTTATCTCTACTATTAATCTAAATAAAAGAAAACTTTGACATCATCTCCTAACAAATCATTCTAATGCTTTTGTCTTTGGAATGTCTTGTTGTTCCTTTATCTCCACATAGTCTATAAAGTCGAAAGAACAACTACCTCATAGCGTTTCTTTAGAGGAGGTGAACCGTAAATGCAATAAGAAAGCTTGTAGATATGAAGTAAGCAATCGAGGCTATTGTTATGTATGTTCCACCAATTGAAGATCAAGACCCGAAGATCTTTGGCAATTTTGCAACCAATGAAGATATGAGTTTGGTCTTCAAGATCGTCATCGCAATTTGGGCATCTAATTGAGTGAAGATCAATGCATTTGTTGTCGAGATTAATTCTAATCGGAAGTCTTTCTTTAGAAATTCTCCAAGCTAAAATTTTTAAGGGGCTGAATCATTCCAGCCAAAGCCATTTTGGACTAAGATATAATGGTTGTTATTAATCACTATCCTTCTCAAGTCACAAACATAATGGGCCCTGAAAGGCTCGTGCACTAGGCCCATAGTCTGTGAGCAGGCCCACTAGGAGGAAGGGGATTAAGAACATGCCCGAACAGAGTGACTTCCCAACAGGCAGAGACATAGGGGCTAGGCCCATCCGAAGCTTAATTTAAATTGGGCCCATATATGACCTTTAAGTTGGTACCAGGCCCTCCAGGAGAAAATTACCAGGCCCGCTGGGAGACAAAGGTAGAGGTGCAAAAACCGATTTTTTTTAGACGAAGGTCAAAACGCGGTTCGGACCGCTTCAAACTGGTTTTAAAACCGGTTTCAAGGTCCAATTAACAAAAAACCGATTTTAGAATCGACTTTCAAACCGGTTCATTAGCAAAACATCGATCTGATCCCAAACTTGCGGTTTACGAACCGATCCGGTCCGACAAGGTAAAAACCGGTTCGAAAAGAAATAATTTTTTTCACCTCTAGACAAAGGTGACACAATATGTGATTTAATTCGAATTGAAGCATTGAGAATTTGTTGCCTTACCGTGCAATTTAGCTTATTTGGCTCCCATTGAGGGGTATGATTCCCGGAAGGCCCATTGATGATTTAAATACCTTACACCAAACAGCCTGTGATTTGGTACCATATTTCTACCACCATTTTGCAAAGAATGATTGATTGGCGATATGGAACTACCTATTCTTAGCCCACTGGACTTTATTGGGGAAATGCAAGCAATCTTTTTTCCTCGACATTTCCACCCGAAAAGAATTGTTTTCTTTAAAAGGGCTAAATAATAGGTCTCCACTTGGTAATTTCATTCATGTTGGCCCTAAATGAAAAACCAAGATAGGTGGAGAGCAATTGAGAGCTTTGGCACTCAAAGAATATTTGCAAAGTTGTTTATTTCTAAGTTGGTCACTCTCTAATCCCAAAAAAGCCAGCTCTTGGAATATTTACATTGATACTGTTAATCCCGTGATAAGTGAATTACTGCACTTATACGCTTTCACTTAACAAATAAAAATTAATAGCAACACTCAACACTTTTTAAACCTTTTTTTATTAATTAATAATGATACAATAAAGATGTAAGTACTTTGCGTAATAGCTAAGAACAAATTTTAACTAAACTACTTGCATGAGATAGAAAATAACAGATACTATCTAAGACAAGTTCTGATCAACAAATGATCAGACACAAGACAATACACCTTCGTTACAAAGATTTAATTCTCAAATCAAGTAACTAAGGATTAACTGGTGGTTTACACTCTGCTCGAAGAAAAAAAAGTCTGTAGTAATTTTAGCAGCGTGTAACCTTGTTGGGTGCACACGGAATTCGATCGCTAAGTCCTCAATTTATAGCATTGGGAAACGTGGTGCCAAAGGAATGATCGATCGAATCCACTTTTGAGAATTTCGTTGGTGCAGAGGATATTTTATGCGACGAGCACTACTAACGGAATTCTGACAGTACTTTCTGTCGTCTTGTGATCACCGATATCTTCTAGAAGATTTGCAAGATATTCTATTTATCAGTGATGCACTAACGTGTGCTTTACTTGTGTCTTTCTGAGATACTGAAACTTCAGGCCTTTGTACGCTTCAGGTAGCCATGAGTCTTCGGATACTCATGCTTCTTCAGATGACATTTAGCTTTAGTGACCTTCACTAATAGTTTTGCTTAGAGAGGTATTTGTTCAATGGTTCAGCGTTATTATCAAGTGTGCGCTGAACATGCTACAACTATCTGATCTGTTAACCAGTATCTGATTCTGCACGAAGAACTGATCGTTGTTTCAGATAGTGATCAGATAGTGTAGCTGGGTAACTGAAATCCGAACTGATCAGGTTCAGTTACCCACAATCTGAGGAACTGATCCTCTGGATGTCTTCTAACTATTTGTCTTTTTGTTTTCATTAAATCTCTTCAGTGGATGATGCTTTTCAGCGACATAACTGATACATACAATACAATAATAACTCGCATAAATGTAAACATGCATTAATAACATAATGTATATATTTATGTACGTATGCATGCATGTATTTATGCATCTATATATTGGTAATAGAATTTGGTACATAAGTTTTATGACATATTTAATGTTATTATATCAACTCATTAGAAATAAATAAAACCATGGAACTGAAATATATATTATAATGACATACGTTAAAATTATTAAGAATATTATTTGAATTTCTTAATCAAAATTGATGGTCCGTCGCTACAGCTCATCAACTCCTAATGTTGGCCAAACCTTTAGTTGATCAATACACTACTTGACCGTACTAAACCAGTTGCAAAAAACGAACCCCCATGAACCCGGGAGACGAGCATGGATAGGTACGAGTTTTTACAAGTTTTCACTAGTTCATTTGTTTGATTTTTTTTGCTCCATTCACCCCCACTTTGAGAGTAAATATCTCATTCACCACAACTTCATTTTTGACATATCAACCATTAATTATATATAATAAATATGCATATAATTATATGTGTCTAAATTGGTGAAAATCCATTTCCAACACACAGTTTTCCAACATGTGTTACTTAAACTTAAGTTGAATTTGGTAATCGACGGATATTAATTACTAGTTTGGTTACTCTATTTTGATTAAATATTTGGTTCCGTTATTACTCTGGTTTACTTGTCGCGTATTAACTTTGTTGTTTCTCAATATTTAACGTGGTTAGAGGTTCACACTATATTTCTAGTAAGTTGATCGGGTTGAGATATTTTTCATTGTAAAAACATAAAATTATATTTTCCTAATTGAATCACATATAATATACGTTACGTCACTAACTCGTTAAAATTCGGGGTTTCAATTGAATAAAAATACTGACAAACTAGTGCATGCATAAATAACTAGTGACACATGATATGAGTTTTTCTAGACTACTCCAAATGATAAATATATGATTTCATAGATAAACAAAACATTATACAAATAATGCTCGGTTACAATCAGTTACGGGAGAACAACCTGTTTCTGAGGGTTGTGACACAATTGTGAGAGTACAAACATTTCTTTAACATGTGGGGTATAGATGGTGAGGTAGACGAGGCTTTGCTAAGGCTAACAATGGTTTATCCTTTGATAAATCATGCAAGTTCTCCTTGAGATCAACATATAGTTCACCGGGTGGCAACTCCCAACAAAACCCCTGAATGAGTCTAGCCAACAGCATTATAGTCATTGTCGATCCCAACAACACTCCACCACACCCACGTCGGCCTGTGCTAAATGACAACATTTCAAGGTTGTGGTCCGTTAGCACCACTTCTTTGTCAACTTTCATGTGACGGTCAGGATTATAAGTTAGGGGATTATCCCAAACATCAGGGTTCCGCCCTAGCCCGGGGCGGCTCAGTATCACATGGCTGCCTTTTGGTATAAAGTATCCGGAAACAGTGGTGTTAGTGGATGCCACATGAGGGAGGTTGAAAGGTGCAACAGGGTGCAACCTGAAAGTCTCCCTCACACATGCTTTGATATAATTAAGTTTAGGTATATCGGATTCTTGCACCAATCTTTCTTTTCCAACCACAAAATCAAGCTCTTCGATTGCTCTAGTGAAAATCCTCGGTTGGTTTACCATTTCCGCCATTGCCCATTCGATGCCATTTGATGGATTATCAATAGTTGCTAACACAAGTTCCTGTAACACGCCAATATTAATCAGTATTACGACACAAAAAAAGAAACATTTTCAACGATTTAAACAACAAAATTCGGGTTAAGCTTACAAGGATCTGAGCTTTTATTTGATCAGGAGGTAGACTAGGGTTTTTAAGGTTGATGAAAACATCAAGCAAGTCGTCTTCCTTTGTCCTAACACCATCATTCCATTGTTGAATCCGTTCGTCAACTAAACGATCTTGATGTTTTCTTGCAACACGAATAGCGTTCCTCATGATCTTCTCATGCCCATCAAAATCAGTTATCCATCTTAACCATGGGAAGTAATCTGTTACACTAAATGCATAAAGGTAGCCAAGAATCATATAAAGTGAATCAACATGCGCGATCTCTTCGTCACCAGGTTCACCATCAGCATTCGCTTTACCAAAAAATCTACTCCCAAATATAATATTTTTTATTATGTTGCATGAGTATTGTTGCACCACTGTCCTAACGTTCACGACCCCTCCACTAACACCTTCTTTGATTTCACATTGGTTGTTAATGTACCTACAATATGTAATCACAGGGGAAATATGAAATTAAGGGTCTTAAATTAGTAAATGTATGTGTCTAATTAATCTCATTATACAAAAAGCCTAGCTAGTATACTTAGATGACTAGCATGTATAAATCTATTATTACTAGGTAATTGTGTAATATACTTCATCCATATCACAATAAGTGATAATTGGTGTATAATTAAAGTGGATAGTTAGTGAATGATTGATCTTTATAAATTTTTATCAAATAAGGTAAATTATCAAAATATATCACTTATTTTGAGACAACCAAAAACAAAAAGTGTATCACTTGTTGTAAATAATATGGAGGAAATATTACTTTTGCAAAGATATTTTACATTTACATCAAAATATATAGAACAAAAGAATTTACTATATAAAGGTTAAAATAAACTTAATGTGCGGCGTAGCGTCGCTATCACACCTTAAGTTGATACTGGGTACGTAAGTATTATGATAAGAATTATCAACCAATCGTTTAAGAAATACTGAATTATTATAAAAAATACTGGATTTTTATTTTTTATTCATCTGTAGAAATTAGATCATTATTAGGAAATTTTCGATTATAATTAATAAGATTTTGGATCATTATATATATATATATATATATATATATATATATATATATATATATATATATATATATATACACCAGATTATAAGTTATAAATTTCTTCAAAGACAAATATTCAATTTTTTCAAAAAAAAAAATCATATTTCATAACATGCCAAAAAGTTAATTGCGATAAGGCACACCTTACACCGTCTTATCATGTTATATATCTTACATAAAGCCTTACACCGTCGCCATGGACTATTATGTAGCGACGGAGTCGTGCGTTGCGTCTTAACGCAGCCATGACATATTTTTAAAAACCTTGATATTAGTTAACTATTGCTGGCATGAATATGCACCGAAGAGAAATAAGCACACATTCCACATAAACATACCTAAGCAGATTATCATATTCTTCGTCTCGCTTATTTTGAAGCCACTTATGCCTAGCCATCGACATAATCTCTGTGGCTAATGTTTTTCTCATCGACTTCCAATGATCACTCATAGGAACAAGAACGGTGGTTAAGTAACCACCACTAGTTAGATAACCCGACATGCAATCCGGCCTTGATGAGAAAATTTCATCTTTGTCCTTCAAGACGAACGCATGGGTGTTTCCAAGACGAACGCATAGAATTTTGGTGTTCATTTCATCCATCATCCTATGTATCCATCGGAATGTGGGTCTGTTTCGTAGCATGGGGATTATGCTCCCAATGTAGGGCAACGATGTCGGTCCAGGTGGAAGTGGTTGACCGAGTTTGGAATAAGTATTGATGTTGGCCCGGGTGAGAAAGAACACCATTGACATGAAAAAGAGAACCAAGAAGATCATGATGAGAATAATGATCAAGTTCTGACAAGAAGTTAAGTTTGTGATTGTATTTCAGGTGATGTTTACATTTGCATTTGACATATTTATAGATGTGTGAGCTCTCTTTATGAAAAGATTTTGACCCCTTAGTAGATAAGTATTAACTTATTATTATTTGTTTAGAAGTGTACCTGCGAATTGCGACGGCGGTTAATACTTATTATCATTAGACTAGAAGTGTGTATGTGAATTATGACGACGGTTAATACTTATTATTATTAGACTAGAAGTGTACTTGCGAATTGGGACGGTTAATACTTATTATTATTAGACTAGAAGTGTACTTGCGAATTGGGGCGGCGTTTACCCTGTAATTATGTTTTGTAGATACCAATTGTTGGATGGTGTTGACGGTAGCGATGGTGGCTGGTGGTGGTCACAGGTGTTGGGTGGTGATGGTGGTGGTGATAATATTAATATTTTGAAGTTTAAAAGATTAATAAAGATAATTATATTCAACTAATGAATATATGGTCTACAAAGATAATTTCAATATTTTGAAGTTAAGGGATTAATAAAGATAATTGTTGGATAGTGGTGGCAGTAGCGATTAGGGGTGAACATGGTACGGTACCATGTATATTTTCTTCATACCGTGTGCCATACCAATTATAATTGGTACACTGATTTAGCTATCAGTACCATACCAAGTTTAGTTGGTACCAATTTATTTGGCTACCAACAATCGTGTTGATACAAATTGGTAATGGTATATACCAACATCACAAACTTATATGAAATTAAAAAAAATTAATAACAAAATAACAATGATATTTTATCATTATCGACCAGTTAAACATATTAACAAGTTTTCCGAACACGAAAACAAAATAAGCAAAATGATATAATATGTTATTTGCTATATAAACATAATCTAGTACGATAAAATAACAAAAGATGTAGCTATCTTGACGTAATTGGAGTCTTGAACAAATAGGCTGATAGTTTGGTACAATATATTTAACTAATAATCATATAATATATATCTTGGTTGGTACGGTATACCATGGTATTTAAAAAATTTGTACCATTATTGTACCATGATTTTACAATTGGCTACCAACATATTGGCTACCAACTATACTTGGTATGGTTAGTAGCATGTTGGTTGGTTTTATTCGGTGCAAATTTGACACCTCTAGTAGCATGGTGACCAAGTCTAGTAGCTAAGTTGGTTAGCACATTATGTTTATAATGGAGAATTCATAAGTTCAAAGTCTCACATGTTGTTTTCTTTAATAAATTTGTCCTCAAATAAATAAGAAGTGCATTGAGTGAAAAGTAAGCATTGCAAATTTGGATCTTTAATCTGTATTAAAGTTCCAATTTCTAAGGAAAAAAGCAATATAAACCATAATTACAGGTTTGGATCTAGATTCTTAATTATTAGTCTAGATTCTTTTAGGTTTTTAATAACGTTGATGGTAATTTATCATATTTTATTAGGTATAGCTTCTTTTTATTAGTCTAGATTCTTAATAACTGTAAAAGAGTAAATAGTTTATCATATTTTAGGTGGAACATTCTATCTATGCGAAAAATGATTTAGATCATGTTTGGAAAGGGAATTTATTTCTGCATTACGATTTTTACTTCTTATATTATAATGTACAAGTTTTACAATTAAATGTACAAGTATATAAAGCAAGAGTTATGGTAGATGAAGTAAAAGTTGTGGTATGAATATCACCCCTTGTTTGGAAAAGCTTATATAAAGGACTTTTAAGCTTATTAGCTTATTAAGCTAAAAAATTGAAGCAATTTGCGAGTTTAATAAGCTAATAAGCTTAAAAGCCCCTTAAATAAGATTTCCCAAATATGTCCTTAATAGAATTCCTTTTGTGTCATGCTATTTCTTCTTACCATTTCCTCTTACTATATTCCTTCACATTTGATAATGACAAGATTCAAAATTAAATGATTATATAAGGAAAGAGAATTAGTGAATGACAAATATCAAGTTTAAAAGTAAGTTGATAAATGGTTATGAAGAAAATAGAGGAAAAAATATCATTTCTCATTTTTTAATTCCCATCAAAGTTTTAACTCTTTATTTATTATTCGACTTCACAATAATGGGCATTTAATTATATATCGTGCATTGAACAATTAAGATGTTTTGGGATTGCAATATTTATAGGGTTTTTCTAACACGTACCTCCAAGGCACATGTTAGATTGCATTAAATAACATAAAGTTTCCTAATAATTTGTTATTATACATTAATGAAGTTCATATGTTACATTTTAAGTTGATGAATTAAATGCATTTTTGAATTCTAAAGGAAGGTTAATGTTATTTAATGCACCCTAACATGTGCCTTGGGGGCACATGTTAGAAAAACCCATATTTATAAGGGGTTTTTAATATGTGCCCCTGGGCACATAATAATGTCATTAAATGATCTTTAACCTTCCAATTAAATTACAAAAACCATTTAATACATCACAATAATATAGAAACTTTGAGTATCACTGATGTTAATTATCTATGTTTTAGACATCCAAAACTGAATTTTGGACAAACATCTGAGAATGTACTTATTGTATTTTGAAAACTGATTATTTGTATTGTACATATTAATTAATCAATAATTAGGCTTGTCGAACACAACAAAAAATTGATCATTTTATTATTGCGATTTCAAACAAAATAATCAAATCCAAATGTTATCAATGTGATTAGGTATCCCACAAGGTTGTGGGTTTAAGTCTCGGCGTGAACAAAATATTGTAAATTAGGGAGTGCGTGTGTTTGTCGTTCAAGAAAAAAAAAACCTTATTTTCAATAAGACAACATAGGAAGAACTTAGCAGCAGGAAAATGTACAAATTTTATTGCACAAGGTACAAAAGAAGAATGCAAAGTAAGATGCAAACATGATTACAATTTATTATTAACAAGGAGTAGAGTGTCCGCGCGTTGCAGCGGTTCATAAATCCTATATTATTACGCAATTTTTTTTACTGAAAATGCTAAACATTGTCTAAGGACAATGGTTTCAAGAAATTGTTGTTTGCTTAAAATCATTGTAAATTAACTAAAAAACACCATCCTTGAATTTCATTAGCCACATTTGAGTAGTTATGCTTCTTTAATTGCACATAAACCATTTTAACCATTCTTACGCTGCGAGTTTTTGAAACTTTTATTTTTTACTTTTGAGTAAATTCATGAAAATGTAAATTATGCATTGACAAACTTCCTTCACTAAATATGTATAAAAATCAAGAAATAATAATAATATAAGAAGAAAAAAGAATAGACAGATACAAAGCATCTCCACATCTATTTTCTTATACAATTCTTCTTTTTGATAATTCTTACCATGTCAACTAGGGGTGAGCATGGGGCGGGTTGGGACGTTTTTTTAACTAAAACCAAATCCCGCCCCAAAAGTTCGGGTTTTAAGAATTACATCCCGTTCGGTTTCGGATTTTTTGGTTTTTCGGGTTTTTCGGTTCGGTTTCGGGGTTTTTTTGGTTTTTTGTTTCGTTTAAATTTATCAATTTGTTATTTTAAAAGTTAATACTATGATTCAAACTCTCAAACATTAACACATTTCTTTATAAATTAAAAATAACTAGTAAGTTTAATATAATCTAATTATAAATTCAACTAAGATAACTTTAATAAGATTAATAATATAATTACATCCAACAATCTTTCATAATTAAATATACTCAAAAATATTTTATTTAAAACCTAGAAATTATAGTAATAAATCACCTAAAAAATTCTATGGTATCTTTTATTTAAAAGATAATTAAACGTTAAATCTTTTATAAATATAGGTATATTTTTATAAATTTTGAAGGATATATAATGGCGAGGCGGGGCGGGGTTTTCAGTCGGGTTTTTCATATGCCCCCGAAAACCGCCCCAAACATTCGGGTTTTCCAAAAAACAAACCGTTGGCATCGGGTTTTCAAATGGTTCGGTTTTTTCGGGACGGTTTTTTCGGGTTTTTTTGGTTTCGGTTTTTCGGTTTTTATGCTCACCCCTTGTCAACAACTCTTATAGTAACATTTAGTATCAAAATATAATTATCAAATATCTTAGGGGGAAAATGAAAAATCTTTATAAATAGTAAAACTTGAATGGTTATTGTAAGGTATAATAATAATTATATATTTCTCCTTTAAGTATAAATTCATATATTCTAATTAATCCTACCTACTGCTTCACCTAAGCAAAACTTTAATATTCTCTCATTAACTATAATTTAATAAGTTATTATATGCAATTTATTGTTTTCCAAAAAAATATAATTTAATATCCAACACCCTGGACAACTCGCTTTTTAAGATACTTCCTCCGTATCAAAATAAGTGAACAACTTTATAGTTTACACTTTTCAAGGCAAAATAAGGTAATAAGATATTAGTGAAATTAATGGGGTAATTAGAATAAAGGCCCCACACTTTTTACTATTTTGTTGCTTTTTCTAAATGGTTAAAAAGTCAAATATAGGAAGATGACAAAAATGGATGTGGCCTCCCACCTTTAATGATGTTTAAAGAGGGATAAGTAAGGGTAAATGAGTAATTTTAAATATAAAAACTTATCAAATAAAATAATTTATTAAAGTGATTCACTTATTTTGATATACCTCAAAAAGAAAAATTATTCACTTATTTTAATACGGAGGAAGTATAATTCACCACGTAAAATCGCTTATTCACCACAATATGCTAAAATCTCTATAAATCACAACGTTGAAATCTATCTTTATATATATTAAAAGAAGGTTTTTTTTTGAAATCTTTAAAGTCATGTCATAATGGCACATCATACCTTTTGACATGTAAGAGGCCACTTGGCACTTAAATGCGAATTCATTATTGCCACCTAAAAGTTCACATATACACTTTTAAGGCGCCTCACTTTTAATGACTTTTATAAGAGTTAATTCCTATATTTTAACTACATGTAAATGTAAATACTTTAGTTAAACCACCTACCACATAAAAACATCCTTATATGTAAATCTAAATGCAATGGAATGCAATATTAAGGTTGTAACTGTCCACATAAACAATGTTAAATGTAAATACGTGTACATATTTTCTATTTCATGTTATACGATAGATAACTTGGTTATATTTTTTGATGATTGTTATTGTTAAAACTGACGGTTATATTAAGTTTAATTTATGATATTCGGTGTCAAATAAAATTGAATAAATTGACTTTTAGTGACCTTTATAAGAGTCAATTCCTGTATTTGACTAAATGTAAATGTAAATACGTTTACTGATAACCGGCCACCACATGAAATACCTTCTAATATATAAATGTAAATGTAATGCAATGCAATATTAAGGTATTAACCGTCCACATAAACAATGCTAAATGTATTTACGTATAGATCTATTCTATATTCTGTTATACGATAGATCACTTGGCTATATTTTTTGATGAATGTTATAGTTAAAACTGGCGGTTACGTTAAGTTTTAATTTATGATAATCAGTGTTAAATGAAAATTGAATAAATGTATTTTTGGTACATGTTGGCATCTAATGTAATTAAAGTATTTATTATCCATTTAATGTACTTAAATATGAATAGTTTTGAATAACAATGAGGTTTCAAACAATGTAATTTACAGTTTTCACACGAAATATGTTTCATGAAAAAAGATTTCAACTTGACGTGCAAGAGAAATGGTAGTTGGAAACTTGGAATTATGATTTTCTGTAACATTGTGCAACTATTGTTATGTATATATTATCGATCATTTACCAAAGAAATAATGAAAGCTTATGCCAAGATCACTTTTTTATATGTGTTATTTTGTGCGAAAAACGAAAACAGGTAAACCGATTCCCTTCAAAGTGTGTTGCCTTCTCGAATGAGTAGGGACGGTTTGCTAAATATAACCCTTATCAATCAGTGTGTTTTGGTTGTATTTAATATAATTGGGTCAAATAGAAAAGGTTGTCTACAGTAAAACGGGCCAAATAGGTTGAAAGTCGCCAAATATCTGTTTTAAATGCCTATAAGTTACTTACTTGTTTTATTCAAAGATTTCATTATAATTTAAAAATAGCAAAAATGTGTTAGCGGGTTAAGCTAACTTGGTCTAGCCCGTTTTGACTCGTGTTAGAAAAGTCCATTTTGAGGTATTCGTTTTCAATCTTTTTATATTTTTATAATTATACATAAGATTATACTTTAAATATGGGAAAATTCAGTTTTACCGAAAACTAATCAAACAAACAGTAATGCCTTCAGATTACAGTGTAACATTTTTTATATGCACGAGAACAAATCAACAGTAGACTACAAGAAAATTGCGACATTACATATAACTAACTTCTATATAGTGTCTCATGTTATGTTGCTTAAGTAATTAATTTTTTAACAGAATGATCAGAGTTACCAATTAAACTACAATAGTACAATTTAAAAAATTGACTCTTAAATTTAATTTTTAATATAAATAAAAGTTTTTTCAAATATCTGTAAGTTTGACACGTTTGTTATTTTGTTTTGTTGTTCCTTTTTTTATATGTTTGTTATTTTATTGATCACATGTGTAATCTGATAAGATGAGCAAAAGAACACGACTTATGGAGGTAACTGATGAGATCAAATTTAGTTTATTCATTTTATTAAATTTTCTAAGTTCCATATTTTTTTCGAAAATTCAGGACATTATAAGTAGGTGAATCTGCATGTTTCGTTCTCGGTCCATTCAGGTCATAGTCAAGCTTTTAATCCACCCGATTTACCGATTTGTTTGAAATTAAATCGTTCTTTAGGGCAATGTGAGAAAGACAAGACTTTATTATTGTCAACACATGTTTTTTTTATATTTTCTACTTATATTTGTGAACAGTTTTCTAAGCCGTCCGTGATTTATCACGTGTTATAGGCTAGTATATAAATAAACACATATTCCTCAATTATATATATCCGTACTATATATCATGCATCTCATTCTCTTAATGATGGCATACTGGAGTTAAATCATTTCGTTTATCTTACCGAATAATTAATTATGCACAAATGCATGTTAATTAAACCATATAATCAGTTAAATACTAGTTTCTTCCCTAAGGCAACACTCAAATACATAAAATTCTCAAGGCAGTACGTTGACATGACACGCTGCTTCCTTGATCTTCAGATTCGTACTCTTTTAAAACATTTTCTCAAAAACTCTTTTCAAAACTGTAAGCCTATACTTGAGATCGTATTCACCTCCGTGAATTCGAATAGCTGAAGCCTAAGGTCTAATACCAATTTGTAAAACCCTAAATCTCATAAAAATTCAAATATTTTAAATAATGAATAAACTCTAATTAAAATAACAAATGCATCACAAAACATTTAATAAATCAGTTCAACCATCAATGTAAACTTATATTTCAGAAATTAAAAATTTTGGAAATATAAATGTGTTTAATTAAGTTTTATCCAAAGACAAGATGGCAGTAGTGTTTAAATACAATATTAAATATCAATTTTTATAGCTAGAAAACAAACGGTTATTTACTAAGAGTAATGGTATTTAGGTCTACCATTTAGACCTACTTATATGCCTACTCATTATCTGAAGACACGTGTCAAAATCAAGGGATAATATTAGGAGAGAGAATTAGTGGAATACACATATCATCCTATCAAGTGGGTAGGCCTATGAGTAGGTCTAAATGGTAGGACGAAATATCATTTCTCATTTACTAATATACATTTCTCATCAGGCATGAATAGTGCCACACAGGTAAAAAAATTCTTTTGTTAAACTCCCGCATACGTTGACTACTTTCTTTCTTTCAAAGTTTCTAGATTAGTTTTATTTGGACTTCTTTCTTTCAAAGTTTCTATGTTAGTTTTATTTCAATAAAGTTTTTTCTTTAAGTTTATAAAAATAAGTGATGGTTTTTGAGGCAAAAGATTAAGAAGTGGTTTAAAATAGATTAAAATGGATAGTTAGTGGATAATGAGTCTCACTTCTTTTGAATGAAATGATATTAATGATGTTTAAAAGTAAAAGTAAGGGTAAAAGAGTAATTTGACTTTATTAAAGTAGATAGTTAGTGGAGAATGAGTCCAACTTTTTACCGAATAAGGTAAATTTTGGAAGTGTATCACTTATTTTGTTTCATCCCTAAATAGGAAGTGTATCATTTATTTTGATACAGAGGTAGTATATACTTTGAAATCTTACAGTAACTATGAGTTTTGCATGAAGAGGGTGAACCTCCGTTGTACGAATATATTAGAAAAAATATCTTTGAACCTATATTTTGCTTTTTAATATAAAACAATATTTTGTATGTTTTACGTATATAAATAAACAATATTTTAGGTATCATATGAAATTACCCCGCGGCATCGCGCGGGGTAAAAATATACTAGTTAAATACAATCTTAAATATCAATTTTTATATCTGGAAAACAAAACGACTTTGTCTATCATTCTTCTAGTTTAAATACATTTAACCCATTGGAACGTATTTTGCCAACCATTCGCAAATTGAAACGAATTCCACAAATATTTAAAATTGAGTTTCAAATTTAAAGTTGGAATTAATTATTAATTACAGTATTAAATACAATATTAAATATTTATTTTTATAACTTGAAAACAAAACGGTTTTTAAATATATTATTAAAGGGTTTTTTTTAACTTATAGCATGAGATTAAAAGCATTGATTGAAGTTACATTACCATTTATATTGAAAATTGTATTTAATATGTTGTAAAATTTAGAATCTATTTAATGTATTTTTTGATTTGTTAGGAAATGTTTTATTCAGTTAATGCTTCTAATCTCATGCCCTTAGGACATAAGTTAGCCAAATCCATTATTAAATATCAATTTTTATATCAAGATAACAAAACGATTCGTCTGTCATTCTTCCGTTTTTAATACATCTAACCAATTGGTAACGTATTTTGATAACCATCCGCAAATTGAAACAAATTCCACAAATATTGAAATGGTTTGCGTCTATTATTCTTCCAATAAATTTAACCCATTGGAAACGTAGATGCACACATTGAAACCATTTGCACTGTATTTAATTTGCAACTTGAAATCAAGAATTATCCACAAATTGATACGAATTCCACAAATATTGAAATTGTAAAACCCCAAATTTCATAAAAATTAAAAAATTTTAAATAATGAATAAACTCTAATCTATATACCTATAAGAATTGAGTTCCAATTTTGTAGTTGCAATTAATTTTAAAATTTGAATTACATTTTGATGTTGTATTTAATATAATATTAAATAAATCATGTTAATAAAGATTGAGAAACTCAAAAGTTGTAAAATCAAGAGTTTTAACATAAATTATAATAATGAATTCATTTTAATAACAATTTAACAAACTCACTAAATTGTAAGACCAAGAGTTTAGAAATAAATATAATTAATGGTAATAATAAAAAGTTCAATAATAAAGACTTTTCAAGTGTTATAAATCTTACACATTAGGACCTATAAATACTCATTTTCAATTTGCACAAATTTTAACACTCTAAAAGTGCATCCAAAAGAAACACCTAACAAGTGGAGTTAACAACAAAGACCTTTAGGATATCCAAAAATGTCATTGTTTAATAGCTGTCTAACATTGTAGTATAAAGAGCAACAAAGTAAATGTCATGACTCGAGAAGGCCAACAAATTTTTTTGCTTACAATGGATTGAGACCTTCATCTAATAAACTTGTAAACTTTTGTATTATCTTTATTGTTTAAGTTTATGTATTATCTCTATTTATTGTTTTTCTTGGATAACCTAATTGCGGTGTTGCTAAATACTGTTTATATTGTAATCAATTTTATGATAGGAACTCATGGTTTTATCCCAATATACTTAGGAGTAAATTTCACGTTTGCATATGAGGTGCGATTTATGAATTTAATTTCTTTATTTACTCAAGTATCTAATAGCATATATGATACATGTTCAATCCAATTTTGTTGTTTCATATTATGGCATGCATTTTTGGATATCCAAAAATGTTTGTTTTATATATTCATGTACTAACTGTTTAATGATTGTCTAATATGGTAGTATAAAGACCAACAAAGTAAATGTCATGACTTGAGAAGGCCAATAAACATTTTTGTTCACAATAGATTGAGGCCTTCATCTAATAAAGTTGTAACCTTATGTATTTTTATTTGTTGTTCCTCTTGAAGTAAAAAAAAAAACTAATTCCTTTACTTTAACCTTTTTAACGCTTTTTAATCCTAATTTAATCTATGCGGGTACCGTGAAAAGTGAGGATGTAAACATAATTTCATGACGCTTAATCCATTTTTTACACTTAACACGATTATTATTTTCTGAAAATATATAATATAATTTGTAACGACCCGAAATTTGTAAATAAATAAATTGGATAAAAATATGATAAATAAGGATAAATCGTTTAAAGAACGTAGGAATTGGTTTCGTGTCATTTGGAGACCGTACGAGAAAGTTATGGGCGAAACTGGGACGAGACAAAGGTGAAAAAGTGCAGCCCTGGCTGCATATGAAGTTCGCGACGCGAACATAGTTCGCGTTCCGTGAAGTCGGGCCAGAGATTTTGACTAAGAGGCGTGATGTAGTTCGTTATGGGTTAACGATCGCTAAGTTCGCGTGCAAGGGGAAGTTAGCGACGCAAACTTAGTTCGCGTCGTGAACTTTGGTCGAGCAGCATTATAGTCGGGTTTTGGCTCATTAATGGCATGTGCAAACCCTAGTTTCTCCCTTTGGCGATTTTCGAGCTTGAGGACTGTTTGAGGTCGAATCCTTCACAAATCTTGGGTAGATTTCACTCCTAGTTGAAGATTAAAGGTATATCTTCACTCTTTGATCTTCGTAGCTTAAGATCTATGTATTTTGATGTATGGGTTTGAAACCCTAGTTCTTGGGGTTATGGGTTATGGCGATGTAAGTGATGTGTACACCTAATAGATGGTATATTATCAAACGGAACAAGTGTATGATTATGATTTACAAGAATCTTGAGGGTTGGTTAAACCTAGGGTTGGTTAATTTCCATAATTGGGGGAAATGTGTTAATAAGTGTTATTTAGAGATAGATGGACACATTAGTAGTAGTATGTGATGTTGATCATGTTGTGATAATTGTATTAGGCTTTGGTGAAGTCTTGGAAGTTGATTGAACTATGAATCAAGGAAATTGGCGTAAAGAATATGGTTGGAGCACTTTATTGCTAAGGTGAGTGCATGAGACTTTAAAACTGAGTACACAGTAAATGGTTTTGAAATACATATGATACTTTATGGGTCTTTATTAATAAATGTTTTGGTAAAGATAGTGATCGAAAAGATAAGAAATAGGTATAATGTGATACTGGAATATATCTAGTATAGTTGATGAATTTGGAAGTGAATATGATGAACTAAGTAATGATGAAACCTTGAATAACGAGCCTCAATAATAAGGTTATTGAGTAAAAGAATGTATATTGAATCTTTGTAAATAAGTATGTATTAGTAAAGTAACGAATAATGAGTTTATAGTAATGAGTGCCTAATTGGTAAGAGTTACTAATAAGAGTGAGGAACGAATATGCATGTAAATGAATATGAATTTACTAGTAATAAATAAGTATTATAGTCAAGAGGGGATATAAATATTATGATATCGATAAATAAGAAATGTATCTTATGAAATAAGTAAGTATGGACCTCATAGGGTTCATAGATGTAGAAGTAGACGTGAGTTGCTTATGATCGGGTCCATGGGACCATACAGGTACGTTCATACTATGTTGAACTAGTTATATGTAGTTATTATCGGATAACTAACTTGTGAGATGATTTATGTGATAGCCGAAGGCTTTGATTGAAATAACCATTGAGTTATAGTAAGAATGAGATGATGTGATGATGCGGGGGACCCCCGGTCATGAGGTGTGGAATGAGGGGCAGTTGGGTGGATTCCCATCGACTCAGCCACGTTAGTAGTCTTGCTAACTGGACGTATTCCTGCTAGTAAGGCAGGTATCGGTAGATTGGGCGAATCCATCTTGCCGGTGTCTTGAAGCTTATTAATGGCGATGGATTTCGGTTAATAAGTTAGTGTGAAGCTTACTAATGGCTATGGATTTCGGTTAGTAAGTTAATGTGATTCTAGTACATATATGTTTATGTATTAGGTATGTTTGTGCTTCTAGCTAGTTCGGGGGCAACCCGATAGCCAGATATGATTGTCAGGAGAGCAGAAATTGATAGGGTCACAATAGGTTGACTAGACGGTATTGATGTAGTATATATATACGTTTATATATTATTGAAATGATATTATTTTTGGGGTCTAAAACCCATGTATCTCACGAGACTATTTTGTCTCACGTACTACGTTTGTTTTTGTGGCTATGTAATCAGGTACAGGTTTGAAGTGATAGAAGGTTGCACTAGAAGTGGCCTACAGATGTTTAGCTCGGGAGCTCATAGGTAGATCCCGTTGCCTATGGTTTTTATATACTTGGTGACACCGTATTTTTGTAAACTCTGATATGGATTTTAAAGTTTTTGTTAAACTGTATTTTGGACAACATGTCAAATATTGGAAGAAAAAAAATGCATTTTAAATGATTTAAACGATGTTTTAAAAATACGGGTGTTACACCTTGGTATCAGAGCTATAGTTTAAGTGAATTAGGTTGGATGTTCATCCTAGTCTTAGACTGTAGCAATAGGAATGTAAGATTCCTTGAGATCGATAGGTTGACCTTGAGACTTTATGTTAAGTTTAGGGTTGAACCTAGGGGACCTATAGAAGTTGTTATGAATTATGAAATGTGAGTCTTTTGAGACCGTAGGGCATTGGTATGATAGGGTCGGCCCCTATGAGAAATGCCATGTTTTGATCTAATTGTGTTGTTTTCGATGTTCGAGTTGACCGTTTGAATCTTGTTTGTTGGATACGTCAGTATGGCGAAAGAATGAATGTGAAAAGTGAATGAGCTCCACTAAATTGGGAAGAGTTATGAATGAGAATGTGAACCAGACGCTTGATAACCGTATGAATGAGGGTAGGCGGAATGATTCCAATACCCGTTCGAAGAAAGAGTCGACGAACGGCGAAGTCCGTAGTGGAAGTTACCTACATAAAAAGGTAGCAAGACCTAATCGGAAGAAATTGAAGAATGTTGTATAGGGTCTTCATAGCGTGTAAAACCTATGTGTAATTCGGAAGTTTTGAGCCGAAGGTCACGATGTGGTGGATTCGGTAGATTTAGCAAGTGCTAGAGAGTAGCAAATGAAGGAAGAACGATATGACGACATTGACGTCACCATTATTGAGGGATGAGGTGTTGACACGGTGGAATGTGTTGTATGAAACTTTGTGAAGGAGAGCACGGTACAAGATGTTGTGAAATGAACTCACGGGTGAGTTGAAATAGGGAATTGACCCGGAAGGGCCACCTCGGAGATCTTGGGTAAGATGAATGATTTGAGATTATGACTTAATTGTTGTTGTTGCACGAATTGGTGCCTATAGAAATTGTAGATAAGTTGTATGATGTGGAGATTTAATTTGGGGAATAGTCTTCCCGGTTAGTATGTGTGTATAAATCATAAATTGGAAATGATTACGGGCCGGTGTGTCGCATGTAGTAAAGATATATGGGTTGATGCTACTATGTAGTGTCAAAGGGGGAACCATGAGAATGGTAGATGTTGTCAACAAAAGAATGATAGTATAATGAAGTACTAAGTCTTGGTAAGAATTGTAGTTGGATGAGAATTATAGAACTAGAAGCTTTGGAAATGGGACTTTGATATTCGGCATGAATCCGGATACGCAATGTAATGTTATTATACGTGAACGGTAAAGGAAAGAATGACTAAGGTATAGTGATGCCTTAGAATTTATAAATGGAAACTATGTGGAAAAGAATAAATGTCGGGAACAACGAAATTTAATCGTTGGAATCAATTGAGTAAAAGTTGGCGCGTAGCCATAGCAAGTTATGTGACAGGATTGATGGATTCGACAATCTAGGGTGAGAAGAAGATTGTCGGTAAAAGTGTCATAGCAATAGCGTGATAATGTATGACGTAGTGTAGTATAAGACTACGATTGGGAAACGAATAGTCCTAAGTCCCACGATGTATGAAAGTAGAAAATCGAGTGTCGGGCCATTGGGTGCTAAGTCATGGGTTGCAAGTGTAGACCGGAGTCGGTTGGTTGACTCAAAGATGACCGGGATGACCGGCGAGTTTGGTTAATGGAATGGAGTGATAGATACTCCCGTAGTGACAAAAGATTTGGAAATGTGGTAATAAGGAAACGAACCGATTAATGGTGGTTAATGTGTAAGAGAAACGAGATTTTACTAGTTATCCGCGGGATTCAATGCATGTGCATTATGTGATGGCCTTCAAAGGCATATGACGATGAAAAGGTAGTGTCATGTGGATCGTGTTGAGTAATATGTCAAATGAGAAACATGTTAGATATGAAAGAAAACGATAATGTGATATTATGTGAATGGTGCTAGAATGCATGATGAATAATTGGGCGATTGAATGAGTGAGAAAGTAGCAAAGCTACGTGTTGTAAAGAGATGGATACCAGATGGTATTGGTGACATATACATATGTTTGTATATGTGCACAATAGAGATGTATAGATGGTATTGGTGACATATATATATGTTTGTATATGTGCACAATAAAAGTGTTTAGATTGGATTGGCGTGATATATGTGTGTATATGTTTATGTGTTTATATGATGAATGTAGAACCATGTGGTTAATGAGTATTGCTATTATGTTATGGTAAATGAGAATTTGGTTTGAAATGCGGGTTGCATTTAGGACATGCATGTGTAGGAGATGCCTACGATTCATAGAATAGGAGGAAAGAGAAACTCCTAGCGGGCAAATCATCATTTGGTAACCAAGTTATGTTAGACTTGTATGAAATTGAGGAATGTGTCGCGGTAGGAGATCTAATACCGATAATTGAAAATAAAAGTTATAGAACTGATCGATGTGATGCAAAATTGTTGAAAGAATACTAAATGATGGCATGAGTGACCAAATGATGGTTAAGATTCGGTAAAGGTCGGTGTGACCTTATGTATATGTACGACTCTCGCATAATTGGGGAGAAATTGAAAGTGTGGAAAAACGGGGACAATTGTTAAGGGAACAATAATGAGTAGAACCGGAAGTGATAAATTAGTGGTGGTGCCCCGTGCGCATGAAATTTGTTAGTTTGAAAGAGTTTGGTTGACTTCACGCAAAAGTCAAGGTTAACCAATTTGTGATTGGTTGACTTAGTCAAAGATGGGCTTTGACTTTCGTTATGAACAATTAGTGAATGTTGAGGGCATAATGCGTCGATGGTATATGCGTGAAAAAAAAGAAAAAAAAAAGAGATTAATGGAATAGTTGAAATAGTTGTAGTCGGATTATACGACTTTGACCCGTTTGAGTGTTGTCAAGATTGAATTTGGGAATCGAGTATATAATTATAAATGGATCATAAATTAAAGGTCAATTGTAAAGGAAAAGAGGATTTATGGGATCCTTAATGAAGAGGGAAATCGTTAAAGTGTAGTTGACTTTGTTCTTAAGTCAAAGGTTAGACGATGTTGGAATATGGCAACTTGGTCGAAGCTAGACTTTGACATTGGTGTTGGTCAATTAGTTGATTGTAATGCGTGGGTCATGTCATTTCTATGTGTATAAAATGATCGGTTAAAGGATTGAAAGCCTTGTGGTCAAAATTGTGCAATTTTGGCCCATTTGGGCACTAAAGGCTTAAGATTGATTTTTACCCGTTTGGATCTAACGGGGTTAATTGAATGTTTATATACATATTGTTGACTAATTCGGAATGAGAAAAGTTTGACGGTAATAACCACGGGAGAATGAGAATGGATACTCGGTAGAATGCGGATTTGAAATTTTTGAGTGATTCCGAGGACGGAATCCTTTTAAGGGGTAGATAGTTGTAACGACCCGAAATTTGTAAATAAATAAATTGGATAAAAATATGATAAATAAGGATAAATCGTTTAAAGAACGTAGGAATTGGTTTCGTGTCATTTGGAGACCGTACGAGAAAGTTATGGGCGAAACCGGGAAGAGACAAAGGTGAAAAAGTGCAGCCCTGGCTGCATATGGAGTTCGCGACGCGAACATTGTTCGCGTTCCGTGAAGTCGGGCCAGAGATTTTGACTAAGAGGCGTGATGTAGTTCACGATGGGTTAACGATCGCTAAGTTCGCGTGCAAGGGGAAGTTAGCGACGCGAACTTAGTTCGCGTCGTGAACTTTGGTCGAGCAGCATTATAGTCGGGTTTTGGCTCATTAATGGCATGTGCAAACCCTAGTTTCTCCCTTTGGCGATTTTCGAGCTTGAGGACTGTTTGAGGTCGAATCCTTCAGAAATCTTGGGTAGATTTCACTCCTAGTTGAAGATTAAAGGTATATCTTCACTCTTTGATCTTCGTAGCTTAAGATCTATGTATTTTGATGTATGGGTTTGAAACCCTAGTTCTTGGGGTTATGGGTTATGGCGATGTACGTGATGTGTACACCTAATAGATGGTATATTATCAAAGGGAACAAGTGTATGATTATGATTTACAAGAATCTTGAGGGTTGGTTAAACCTAGGGTTGGTTAATTTCCATAATTGGGGGAAATGTGTTAATAAGTGTTATTTAGAGATAGATGGACACATTAGTAGTAGTATGTGATGTTGATCATGTTGTGATAATTGTATTAGGCTTTGGTGAAGTCTTGGAAGTTGATTGAACTATGAAGCAAGGAAATTGGCGTAAAGAATATGGTTGGAGCACTTTATTGCTAAGGTGAGTACATGAGACTTTAAAACTGAGTACATAGTAAATGGTTTTGAAATACATATGATACTTTATGGGTCTTTATTACTAAATGTTTTGGTAAAGATAGTGATCGAAAAGATAAGAAATAGGTATAATGTGATACTGGAATATATCTAGTATAGTTGATGAATTTGGAAGTGAATATGATGAACTAAGTAATGATGAAACCTTGAATAACGAGCCTCAATAATAAGGTTATTGAGTAAAAGAATGTATATTGAATCTTTGTAAATAAGTATGTATTAGTAAAGTAACTAATAATGAGTTTATAGTAATGAGTTCCTAATTGGTAAGAGTTACTTATAAGAGTGAGGAACGAATATGCATGTAAATGAATATGAATTGACTAGTAATAAATAAGTATTATAGTCAAGAGGGGATATAAATATTATGATATCGATAAATAAGAAATGTATCTTATGAAATAAGTAAGTATGGACCTCATAGGGTTCATAGATGTAGAAGTAGACGTGAGTTGCTTATGATCGGGTCCATGGGACCATACAGGTACGTTCATACTATGTTGAACTAGTTATATGTAGTTATTATCGGATAACTAACTTGTGAGATGATTTATGTGATAATAGAAGGCTTTGATTGAAATAACCATTGAGTTATGGTAAGAATGAGATGATGTGATGATGCGGGGGACCCCCGGTCATGAGGTGTGGAATGAGGGGCAGTTGGGTGGATTCCCATCGACTCAGCCATGTTAGTAGTCTTGCTAACTGGACGTATTCCGACTAGTAAGGCAGGTATCGGTAGATTGGGCGAATCCCTCTTCCCGGTGTCTTGAAGCTTATTAATGGCGATGGATTTCGGTTAATAAGTTAATGTGAAGCTTACTAATGGCGATGGATTTCGGTTAGTAAGTTAATGTGATTCTAGTACATATATGTTTATGTATTAGGTATGTTTGTACTTCTAGCTAGTTCGGGGGCAACCCGATAGCTAGATATGATTGTCAGGAGAGCAGAAATTGATAGGGTCACAATAGGGTGACTAGACGGTATTGATGTAGTATATATATACGTTTATATATTATTGAAATGATATTATTTTTGGGGTCTAAAACCCATGTATCTCACGAGACTATTTTGTCTTACGTACTACGTTTGTTTTTGTGGCTATGTACTCAGGTACAGGTTTGAAGTGATAGAAGGTTGCACTAGAAGTGGCCTAGAGATGTTTAGCTCGGGAGCTCATAGTTAGATCCCGTTGCCTATGGTTTTGATATACTTGGTGACACCGTATTTTTGTAAACTCTGATATGGATTTTAAAGTTTTTGTTAAACTATATTTTGGACAACATGTCAAATATTGGGAAAAAAATGTATTTTAAATGATTTAAACGATGTTTTAAAAATACGGGTGTTACATAACTAATGTAGATTATTTTATCTTTCTTTAGAAAATTTCATGACGGTTAATCGAGTAGTGTTTGATCGCGATGAAAATAAGTTGGGTTGGAAAGCTTGTAATTGTGACTAAACTCTTCATTTTTTAATGATAGATCGTAATACACTAAGATCGAGCTAATCCATGACAATTCAAGAGAGATTGAAGTATAGTGTGTGTGTTCTTTGTGTAAGTGTGTGTGAGTTAGTTGAGAGAGAATGAGATGGTTGTTGAAACTTTCAGAACTTGAATATCAGTTAATGTGGGAAAGCTTACATTGAAAGACAAAGTTACAAGTATATATACCATCTACCACTTAACAAGGAAATCGTTAACTAACGGACTTAAAGGTCAAAACCTATTACAATATTGGTCCTAACAATCTCCCCCTTTTTGATCTTTAATACATCATCCCAGTCTTCAGACTCCAGATTCTTCTCATAATATGTCTTTGGCAAGAAAATGTTTTTCTGAATTTCAATAACAAAACATTTCAGAAATCTGGAAGTTTAAGATACTCAAAGAAGATATGTTTTTCGTTGATACTGTTTGAGTGATGAAATCCTATAATTGATTTACTAAAGATTTGAAAATTTTAGGAAAGAGAATATCAGTTAAGTAAGGATTTGACTGGGTTTTCTGATAATGGAGAGGTTGTTTTTGGATTTTGTGGTAGAGGATGAGGATATAATGATAATATTTTTGAATGATTTGTCAGTCAAAGTTTTGGAAGTGTGTGTTTGATTTGATAAGAATGATTTGAAAGTTAAAGGTTTTGGATATGAATGTATGTATGTTTTGTATGTATGAAAGAATGATATGTACATTTAGGATTTGGATGAATATGGATAATTTTGTATTTGGTATGGAAATATGGATTTAAACGGTTAAGCTTTTGTATGGATATGGTTGTTATAGAATATGGAAAGAATGATTTATTCGATTAGGTTTTGGATGGATATGAATGTGAATTTGTGGTTTGGATAGAATAATTCGTCAGTTTAAGATATGTAATGGAAATGTTGAGAATTTGTGAGAAATTTCTGAAGATGGGTCGATTTCTTTTTCTTCACAAATTATTTCATGTAAATCGACGAAAATGTAGACCCATAGATAGATAGAGTTGTTTGTAGCGGAAGTCTTATCTCGAAGTTGTGGCTTTTTCGATTTATGATCATTGATAATTGTTGTTGAGAGAAAAATGTGAATAAGATTTGCGCTCCCCCTCAAACAAACAATTATTCTTTTTTACTCCCCCTTAATCGGTGCATATGTCTTTTTGATGTGGAGTAAACTGGGCTAATATATTCTCTTAAGTCTTGTAAGCATTTTTCTTCATAAACTGAACTTCTTAGTAAATTTTCTCCCCCTCATGATGATAAAGATTTATCGGAATCATCATGAAAAATGTGAAGTTCGTCGAGGTAAATGAAGAAAATCTTCGAAGCCCATGGATACAAAATGTGAAGAAGAATGATATATATTCATATTTTGAATGAATCAATATTCATCACATTGTATCATCGAAAACCGAACTGATGTTGATGATGTAGATATCCGATGAAATCGTTTGGCATTTAATCTCAATGATCGAACAAATAGGGCAAACCGGGATCACATAGATTACCCGTTGACACAACAGTTACACAAACTGTGTGACCTACGTTCAGTGTTGGAATAGATGATAACAATGGTAGGATTTCCATTCAATCGTCGTGGAATACCAAGAATGTTGGTATCACTATGAATGTTCCGGCGTTATCACAAAGATAAGCTTGATATTATGCCTTGTGTCCTAAAAGTGTATGGCGGTTCTAGACTTAATTAGTGGACAAACGAAGGCGAGGACTGGAGATGCTTGTCCTCTATTTCAATATCAACAATCTCCAAGTCAGATGTCGATAACATATGAGATAGTCTCCGTGGAAATGAAACGAGTACTTTTTAAGAAATACTTGAGTAGCTGGGGGGTTGTGCATTGCATCATTGGGTCCATGATGTCTATTTCAATATCAGAGAGCAACACATGCAATCTGATAGAGACGTGGCAACCCGGATTTTTATCAGTTTGGTAAGGGTTTTTCGTTTTCTTTAACCCTGTCACACCCTCCTCACTCAAGCTTACTTTTTCATTTTTCGACTACTCCCTCATTTCATTTTACCATGTTTAGCTGAATTGCACCCCATACGACATTCCCCCTCTCAAATTTTATCTCAACGCACCCCAATCAAGATCCCGTGATACTTGATTCTGCTCACCTAGACCTATGTACCGTTACATATTGTCCTATATTGTAGGTGGCTCCAGGGGAAGATCATGATGGTTATAACAGATCATAGGAGTAATTTGAGAGTGAACTATAACGCTCATGTGCAAATTATCAGCATATATGATGTTACTTTTTAAGAATAACATGGATTTTTCATCGGAAAATGTATGTGTTTCTGGCATAAGTTGTTGCCTTTAAGATATAAAAGTTTAGGCACATCAACTTGAACCAATTAGGTAAAATCGGACTCACATAGAGTATCCGTTAACACACGGTATGAATCGAAAATCGTTTGCACAACCGTTGATTCAAATGTGTGACCTGCGTTTAGAGTTGGCGCAATTTTAGCTCTAGCAGGATTTCCACTCAATCCTTGTGAAACACCAGATCGTGATGCCACTATGAGTGTTCTGATGAATACACGGAGATTCATTTATAAAAGTGTATGTGTCCTATATTGGAAATATTTGTCGGTGAGATCTAGACACATTTTTCATTCAATTGAAGACGTAACCCGGGGCAAAAGGTTAAAATTTCAATACCAACATACTCCGAATGAGTTGTCGATAGATTATGTGCTACGTCCCCTGATGAATTGAAACAAATTCCTATTGAGAGGAATCTGAGTGGTTGGTGGTGGAGTGCAAATGCTTGACTGGGCCAGTTAAGTCTGGCGAATCATGCAACACATGAATGATCACAAATTTGTGAGGTTGCCCAGTTTATTGTCGGTTTGGATGCACTCAAAGGTGTGTTCTCATGATTTTATCATGTTTTCACATCACCTTGCACTCACCTAAATCTATACCCTAGACTTATACCCTCTCATTTACCAATTTTGGCTAAAGAGTATTTCCCTTGGAAGGTTAGGCCGATTCTGGCAAACCATAGGAAGGTATCGTCGTTTGAAAAAAAAAATTGATCGATTAAAAAAAACAAACGGGTTTAAAAGTAATGATATAAGAAAGTTTCTCCCCCTGGAAATACTAATTCTCCCCCTAGAATTAATATTTCTCCCTCTTGACAAAATAAAAGTAATGAAAAAGTTACAGTTTTAGAAGGGTGGAAAAGAATTTTTACATTTATGTGTAAAACTGGTTTTGAGCGGGTTTCAAGCTGATGTACTTGAAAGCCATTAAGTTAAAAGCGAGTTATACACTGAATTATGTATAAGTCATCCTGTTGAGACGCGAGTTATACACTTATTTGTGTATATAAGTCATTCTCTTGCAAAAACAAATCAAACAACTTTTGGTACCCATTTTTGTTTGGGTCCGACAATGTTAGTGTGGGAATTAAACCACCGATAAGTTGTATCGATTTGATTTAAAGATTGAGAGTTCCAAGAAACACTGAAACTTGATGTTTCACTTTCAAATAATTTCCTGGGAATTATTTGAGATGTTGGAGTTTTGGGAACCCATTTTGCTTTTAAGATCGAGGATGTTTTGTAAACATAAACAGGAGATGTTTTTGGCACTTGTGTAAAAGTCATTTTAGGTGCCAACGAAAGTAAATCTTTTCTTGAGTATTTTAAAGATTTAGATTTGGAAAAGATTTTCGTTGAAAGAGTAGAATGTTTCAACACGGTTGATGGTTTAGTCGTATCCATTTGAGAATGCTTAAGTCTAGAAGAGGAACCTAATTTATTTGGAGTTTTAGGTGCGGCAGTTCCTCTAATATCTTGTTTGAGAGCATTCGATTTCTTATCAGAGTTTGGTGGAACCGTGGATCTCCTGGGCTTAGGTTTGGTAGAGGAACTTACTTGTGATTGCGGTTTAGGTTTAGAATTTCCTCTATTAACCTGAGATTGCTTGATTGTATATAAATCGCGATATGCCATGACAGGAGAAAACATTCTTGAGTTTTTACATTTATTCTTGGCCGTTAAAGGAGAATCTAATTTCAAAGATGCACTAGGCTTCTTAAACTTCTGAAGATGAGATGATTTAGATTCTAAATTTTTAATTGTCGTTTGCAACTTTAATTTGTCTTCATCAAAAGATTTATGTGTTTTATCAATTTTAGTTTCTAATTCAAAAATTTTGGATTGTAAAACTGATTTCTCTTTGTCAAATGCCTTATGTGTTTCGTCGATTTCATTTTCTAATTGACAAATTTTCTTTTCTAGAATTAGAGAATGAACATAAATCTTTGGTGTTACTTTTTGTTGAAGAACTGCATTTCCTTTAATTTTAAATTCTTCTGGTTTTATAATTGGAAAATAATCATCATTTTCAAATTTTGCCTTTTTAGTTTCATATGTTTTATTTAATTCAGCATAGTTGAAACTAATTTGTGCATTCTCCTTCTTTGCTCTGTTGAATGTCTCAATCTCTACTTCCTCATCAGTCATACGAATGAAGCTCTGCCAAACATCTACATGTATGTATTTAGAATAATACAGTGTTGGAAGCACGTTACAAGCCATCTTAAGATATTCTTGATTATTAGCTCCCAGTCCTTCTCTTGAATTGAAGTATTTGAAGTCTTTAGGCTTGTTTAAATGAATTGTTTGATCAGTTTGACCTCGTTTGGAAATTATTTCTTCTAAGTGTTTGATGTGAGAAGAAAGTTGAATTTTATCATGTTGAAGTTGATGAATGACATTTTGTTTGTTATTTAATTCTCGTGATGTTTGAATGTCGTTTTCATGTAAAGTTTCAGACAATTCTTTAATTTGTGAGGTTAAGGATTTAAACTGATTTTCATTATCATCAAATTCTTTTGGTTGGCGTTCCAACCAGTTTTTAGTTATTTGATATTCATGCCATGTGTCAGTGTATAACTTGTAATATTTAACATTGTCTGCTTTAGATGTGGAACTTTGTGTGCTTTTAAGATTGGTTATTTCAATATCTTTTTCAGAAATAGTATGAGACAAATGTTGAATATCAATCTCATATTTAACAGTCAATTCTGATATTTGATTTTGTAATGTCAGATTCTTTTTCTCAAAATTTTTATTTTATTTAATAATATGAACAAGTTGTGTATTATGATCAACAATTTGTTCATTTTCATTTTCTAAATCAGCTAAACTTTCTTGGAGTATAGTATTTAATTCTTTTTCATTCAAAAGGTTCTGTTTTAAAGAATCAATTTCAGAAATCTGGTTCGTTGCAAAACAATTTTCAGAATCAATTAAATGTGAAGAATGAGACAAGAAAGAATTAATTACCTCTATTTCTTTGTTGGCATCATCATTTAAACGTTCAGAAATCTCAGCATTTTCACGTGTCATAAAGCATAAATTTGCTGAATGTTCTTCATCTTCAGCTAATAACACTTGTTCAGTCTCAATATGTTTAGTCATCAACATCTTACGTTTATAATACTCTGAATCACGAACGATTGAGTGCTTTGTATCATCCAAAGGTGTTATAATTGACTTTTCATTTGAGATTGTAGCATTTAGATCAGGTTTAATGTCGGATGAAGATCTCAGATTATTGTTTTTAGGCTTTGAATTATATTTCTTCTTATATTTTGAGATAAAAGTCATAACCTTTAGCACTGCTTGAAGATCTTTATCCATATCATCATTGATAGCTGGTGTAGGTTTTTCCATTTTAGCGATGATTAGGATTTTGATTTGAGAAATGTAAAAAGTTTCAGGTTTGAGTAAAAGTTCTCGTGTTCTTAAAATGTGGAAATTTCCTTTTAAAACCTTTTAAAAAAATATTGTAAACGTTAAAAGTGTTTAAAAAGTTTTTAAAAAGTGTTTAAAAGTGTTTAAAAAGTTGAGAACTTAATCGGGTTTAAAAAAAATGTAAAAGTTTTGCTTAAAAATTTTGTTTAAACATTTTGGTTAAAAATTTTGTAAAAAAAAAAAATTCGTTTAAATTTGTTTTAAAAATTTTGTGAAATTAAAAAAAAAATTAAGCGTATTAAAAAAATTTGTTTTAAAAAAAAAATCAGATATCAAACAAGGCTTAATATATTTGACATTTTGGGCTTGAATTTTATATTGGGCTTGTAATTATATTGGGCTTATGAATTGATTTATTTGCTTTGGGCCAAGACTTTGGTTTGATTAAAGACTTTGGTTTGATCGAAGACGGTGTTCAGGAAGCAGAAGCAGAAAGCCGAACTATTGGATTTTCTAATCTGACGAACGAACACAATAGCAAACAATCGTGATCAAGAACAGATAATCGTGATCGGAAGTCGGAATCTGTTTGAAATCGTGCAAATTGTGAAGATCAATTTGAATTTCTAACTGATTGCTTTTTTTTTACGACCTTGAGGATTACGATCCAGAATCTGATTTCAGATTTTACGACTCAAACTTTTAACAAAATACTGATCAAGTCGAGAGCGAAATTAATAATTGGTTGAGATCAATTGGGAGTTTAATTCGAGATCGAGTAATCAATTGTATGCCGTGATCAATTTTGTTTGAGTCGACGAACGAAAATCAATTCCCGATTCTGATTTTCGATTGAAGTCGAACTCTTTGTGCTGAAGTATGTTGAATCAGATTTTAATGTTCAATCAGATTTTGATTTGTTGTTGTAATTGTTGAATTAGATTTGTTGATATTGAGTTTGATTTTGCATCTTGATTGTTTGATAAGATTGTTGAAGCCGAAGAGTTGAAGAACTGTAGCCGAACCATGTTGTCGAACTCTGTTGCCGAACTATGTAAGTGTTTTGGGCCGAACTTGTTGGGCCGAAGATAGTGGGCCGAAGACTGAACGCAGATTATGTTCGGGCCGAACTTCTTAATTGGGCCGAACTTGTGTTGATGACTTGTTCGGGCCGAACTTGTTCATCGTGTTCGAGCCGTACACTTCGACGTATGAGCTTCGTTAGTTCTTTTCTTCACTCTTTTGATCTGATTCTTGCTCAATACTTCACCGATTTCAGTGATTCTTTTTGCTAACTGTTCGAAATCAATTTGCTAACACTTTGATCCGATCACTTTCTTCAATTCATAACACAATAGCTTCAATTCTTCGATTTTCAGTAGTTTTTGAACTTTTTTACCTTTTCACAAAAATCACGAAATTGAAGTGATTCGTTGACGGAATGGATCGAATTTTGGTTCTATTCTGCTTAGAATTGAAGGAGAAACATGATTCTCCAATCAAATCTTCAATTTGAACAAAAAAATTACAACATTAAATTTCATGTGACGAACGAACTTTTCTTCAAATTTTCTCAGATCTTGATCATTGTAGCTCGAATTTGGATCTTCTCGCAGAGAGATTTCGCTCTGATACCAATTGATAGATCGTAATACACTAAGATCGAGCTAATCCATGACAATTCAAGAGAGATTGGAGTATAGTGTGTGTGTTCTTGGTGTAAGTGTGTGTGAGTTAGTTGAGAGAGAATGAGATGGTTGTTGAAACTTTCAGAACTTGAATATCAGTTAATGTGGGAAAGCTTACATTGAAAGACAAAGTTACAAGTATATATACCATCTACCACTTAACAATGAAATCGTTAACTAACGGACTTAAACGTCAAAACCTATTACAATATTGGTCCTAACATTTAATATATTGAATGCTATTTATTATAATTATACGATTAAAGGGTGATTATGTTTAATTTTAAGGTTACAATGCTATAAAATGAAATACTTTACAAATAAGCCCACAGGCCTCCCCCGAAGGGTTCTCCATCTATGTCGGTGGGACCCGAAGAAACGTCAAGAAATGGTCAAACTAACTCAAGTCAGACTCAACTAGAGAACATTGCATCAAAATAAATCATACACATATTTCATAATCACAGTCTCTATTCTTAACAATTTTTCATGATCATGTTGTTATATGTTTTTGTTCTGTTGTCTATAAAGATATGATTGAGTATAGTATATAGTATAAAATAATGTCACACGTGATGCATTAATACAATCATGTCATACGAAATGCATACATACATTCATATAATATTTAATAAATCATGTTAATAAAGATTGAGAAACTCAAAAGTTGTAAAATCAAGAGTTTTAATATAAATTATAGTAATGAATTTATTTTAATAACAATTTGAAAAACTCACTAAATTGTAAGACCAAAAGTTTAGAAATAAATATAAGTAATGGTATAATTAATGGCAATAATAAAATAAAAAAGTGCTCGATTATTATTTTCTGAAAATATATAATATAACTAACATAGATTATTTTATTTGTCTTAAGACAAATTCATGACGGTTAATCGAGTAGTGTTTAATCGCGAGAAAAATAAGTTGGGTTGGAAAGCTTCTAATTGTGAGTAAACTCTTCATTTTTTTAATATATTGAATTCTATTTATTATAATTATATGATTTAAGGGTGATTATGTTTGATTTTAATGTTACAATGCTACAAAATGAAATACTTTACAAATAAGCCCACGGGCCTCCCCCGAAGGGTTCTCCATCTATGTCGGTGGGACCCGAAGAAATGTCAAGAAAAATGGTCAAACTAGTGCTGTTTGATAGAAATAGAATGATTAAGTGCTGAATGATTCAACGGTCTGAATGATTAAGAGGTTTTATATAAAACTTGTTTTAAATGTGATAATTTTTTTTATAAGAATTCTGATTGCTTAATGATTCAGCATATGTTATAAGGAAGAATGATTCAGCAGCTTTTTGTTGTCCCATTCAGCATATACTTCATTCAGATGCGCTAAACAAACACATTGAATGCTGAATGATTAAGCATTCAGCGGTGAATGGTTCCATTAAGCTGTAAACAAACACCACCTAACTTAAGTCAGACTCAACCAGAAAACATCGCATCAAAATTAATCATACACATATTTTTCATAATCATAGTCTCTATTCTTGCCAATTTTTCATGGTCATGTTGTTATATGTTTTTGTTTTGTTGTCCATAGAGATATGATTGAGTATAGAATATAGTATAGAATAATATCACACGTGATGCATACATACAATCATGTCACACGAAATACATACATACATTCATACACGTTGATTTTTAACAATAACTACTTATCATAAACAAAGCCCGTACATTGCACGGGATGCTGCCTCGTTATAATAATAAATATGTCCCATAACATTTAATAAATCAACTCAACGTTAAATGTAAACTTAAAATGCAGAAAATAAAACAGTTTGGAAATACTCCATGAGTCAGATGACTTAGAGCACTCCTAACAGTTACACAACTGATGCCATCAATTTTTTTCCAAATAAGCGACACGTCAGCTCAAACTTCAACTCACATTAAACTGACATACTTATTCCAATAATACCCCTTCTCTTCACTTTTTTGTGTCCCACTATTATAAAATACACATACACAAAATAGCAAATACTCAGTTAAATTGCATTGGGCCCCACAAAAATCAGTCTCTCAACTCTTCGGCTAGGTAAGAGTTCAACCGATGCTATCCATCCGAAGTTTTGTGCCAACGGGTAACGAGCAAAACTACGACAGCCGAAGCCGTTTCTTGTTGTTGGTAGATGTCTAACACTACAAGAAGTGGTGACAAGTTTGGTCACCCCAACGGGTGTCTTGCCCCATATGATCCATTTTAAAGGAACTAATTTTTAAGTTTTAAGTTCAAAGCACTTTAAGTTTCAAGCACCAAAAAGTTGAATTGTATCTAGTTTTAATATAGATGGCGATAAATACATTTAACTTTTAATGGTTACACTACAATTATTGCTTTTAGTAATTGTACAGTTAATTATAGAACTTGTAATATGTGGTGTAGATATTAGATATTAAACTCGTGGTGCAAAAATAAATTCTCTTTTAATATGCAAACAAATTAGTTTTTTGGTTTTTGTCGTCATCACATCTATGCAATCTACCTTGTTAAGCCTTTTCGTAGAAGACTAAACATATCTTACAACACTGATTACCCATGGCCAAATCCGAAAGTAATCCGTGGGCTATTTAATTACTAAACAAGTACAAATTAAGGGCAAATATATAGGCTACCGTCCATAATAGTTAACTAGAACGGTACATGTCAAATGCAACAACAGGTACCTTGTAATTATATTTTGCAGCAACTAATTGGTGGATGGTGAATGATGCGCATGTGGTGGATGGTGGTCACGGTAATAATGGTGGGTGGTGATCGCGGTAGTGATGGTGATGGTGCGCGGGTGGTGTGGGTGATGATAGTGGTGGTGATGATTGCTAGTAATCGTAGGTGATGGTTGTAATTTTAACTTTTTAAAGTTTTCAAAAATTAATAAAAAAATATACATTTAGATAATGAATATATGATTACGAGTTAGGACATTGTGCTAATGACATAGGGATCATGTGTCCAAGTCTTGCATGAAACATATCTTTATTTAAATACACGTAAGTCCCAATATAAAAAGTGTGTGATCTGAAAATTAAGCTTAAACTAAGAGTATCTCCAACGCATACCTCACAATAGCTTATTAATTAATTTTGTCACATCATCTTTCCACTAACTAAAAACCTATTAATAAAAAACTTTTTCAGTGGTAAACGTTTCCAAGTTTACTGATGCTGCAGTTAGTACTGATCAACAAGTATAGAAGATAGTACTGATGGGGCAGAAACACGAAATACTACTGATCTCAAGTTTACTATTGATGATGGTCATTACTACTGATGTCAATATTTGGTGCTGATCGTGTTCGAGATTTTCGTATAGTTTGGTATGGAATGTTTATCTTTTTGTATATTGATTGTAATCGTATCCTAGAATAACTAGGTTAATAGTTTAAGCTTCAAGGACTATTATAAATAGTTCCTTAAGAATTGTAAACGTACGTGTGTATTGTTCGATAATATCAATATACATTGAAGCTTTTTGTGATAACGGTGTTCTTATTATTGTTCTTATTCGATTACAGTTTTCATTGTTCTTAATCAAATAACAAGAGTGTTAATCCGCTGTAACTTCTCTTTGTTAGTAGATCTGTGATTCAATAACTTGTTCGAGTTATTCGATCCTGACAGGTGGTATCAGAGCATTAAGGTTCTAGATCTACGAATTAAGAACATCAAAAAGTTTCATACTTTCGAATTCAAAATTGTTAATCATGTCTGATAACAATGAAAGCACACAGGCTAACAAAATCCCAATTCTCACTCCCAACAACTTTGGGATGTGGAAAAACAGAATCAAGCAATACGTGCTGGAAACTGATTATTCCATGTGGGAAGTTGTTCTTGAAGGGAACAAAACCATTCAAACTCCATTAGCAAGTTCGTCCACTGAATCTGACAAACTTAAGTGTGAAAAAGAAAAGAAGGACAGAGGAATCGAACTCAAAGCCTTAAGCACTCTTCTGTTTGCTATTCCCAATGACTATCAACATTTATTTGTTGAATATGATGATGCTAAGAAGCTGTGGCAGGCACTGGAGAAGAGGTTTGTAGGCACCAAAAGTACCAAAAGGAACATGAAGTCTGTTCTGAAGCAAGACTTTGAAAACTTTAAAGGCCAGAAGAATGAATCATTATCACAAGTCTTTGATCGATTCAACAAGCTGATTGGTGTTCAACCAGACAATGATGATGTAAACAGAAAGTTCCTTAGATCTCTTGGTGAAGAATGGTCTATGTATACTGTTATATATAGACAAGGAGATGCATTGGAAGAGAAAGACTTGGATGAACTGTACAATGAACTAAGAGTGTTTGAATCTGAGGTAAGTAATAAAATTCCTAATTTACCTTCAAACAATGTTGCTTTTGTGTCTAGTACAGGAACATGTCAAGATGCTGCAAAGATTGCAGGAGGTGAAGATGTAGCAAGAGAATCCTTTTTCACTAGTCATGTGCACACTGCATTGATTAGTGAAGATTTGGAACAACTAAATCCTGATGATCTTGAAGAGATGGACATCAAGTGGCAGATGGCAATGCTGAGTTTAAGAACAAAAAGGTTTCTTAAAAGAACTGGCAGGCAAAATCTGACTTACAACAAAGGTGATCGTGCTGGATTTGACAAGACCAAAGTCAAATGCTACAACTGCAATAATCTCGGTCACTTTGCCAGAGAATGTCCAAGCAAAGACCAAAGATCAAACTACAACAAGAATAGCACTTCAAATTCAACTGCATTAGTATCTCAAGAAGGACAAGGTTATGACTGGAGCTTTCAAGCAGAGGAACATGCTCAAAATCAAGCTCTTATGGCCTTCACTGATTCTACTACTGAGGTACATTCTAAATCTTGCACTCCTGAATGCATTAAAGCATATAAAAAATTAGAAAAACTTAACAAAGAAACACTTGAAGAGATGATTCTAAACAGAAATAGGAGAATTGAATATAATGGTTGTATAGCTGATCTTGAAAATCAAATTAAAATATATAAAATAATAGATCAAAAGATAAAGGATGAATTATTACAAACAACTTATGATAAAGAATATGCTGAGTTAAAATTAAAAGAAACTTTAATTAAATTAGAAGAATGTCAAATGGAATTAGAACAAAATAAATTAACTATTAAAAAGTTTGAAAGAAGTTCTAAAATAATTGATGAATTAACCGGTAATCAAACTACTGAAAAAGTTGTTCATGGGGTTGGATATCATGCAGTTCCACCTCCAACTAATTTTATTCCTCCTCTTAAATCAAGCTCAGAAAGAATATTAAATGAATTAAATATAGAAAATCAAACTGAAACCAATAATGATTCATCTGATGATGATCAAACAACTAAGTCAACTGATACAAGTTTCCATACCACACAAAGTCAAACTGAATCCCCTAAATATAACTCAGAAAATATACCAACTATATTAAGAAGGGGAAATCAAAGAAACTTAAATCAGTTAAAAGAACAAAGAAAGCCTGAAGGTGCTAAAGCAATAAAATTAACATGTTTAATTTGCAACAAAGTTGACCACATAGCAAAGAATTGTCACTTCAATCTAATTAACTGCAAAGAATTCAAAGAATTTAAAGAAAACAAAAAAAAATTAAAAGAATTAAAATTAAAACAAACCAAAGAAGCCAAAGAAATTAAACATATTGAAGTTCCTAAATTTGGGAGAACTGCACAACGATTTGTGCAAAATATCAGGCATGGAAGTCCAAACAGAAGTAATTATTTCAAAAGCAATGGAAAACAAAATCAATTTCCAATATATTCAAAGTTTTCAAACATCAGTAGGAACTATTCCAGGTTTACTACTGGTAAAAACCCTAATTACAATGCTGTCTGGTACAATTACAAAAACACTACTGACTATGCTAATAATTCATATTACCCAAATACTACTGGTCCATCAGTAGTAAAACACTGAAAAGCCAAACAATACAAGTATAAACCTAATTCAGTAGTAAAACAGAATACCAGTACTAAACAACAAATGATGACCAAAACTGCATACAAAGCTCGTTCATTTAGAAAATCTTACTCTTCAAAGGATGAACCCAAGACAAAACAAGCCTGGGTTCCCAAAATTAACTAATCCATTTACTTTATGTGCAGAACATTCAGATCCCTGAAGAAGGAAGAACATGGCATATTGATAGTGGATGCTCTAGGCACATGACTGGAAATCTTCAAATTCTCAGAGATTTCAAGTCTTTTGAAGGTGGATATGTTGCTTTTGGTGAAAATCCAAGAGGTGGTAAGATTACAGGTAAAGGTACAGTATCAAATGGTAAGATCACTTTTGATGATGTATTTTATGTTGCTGAGCTTAAATATAATCTGGTCAGTGTCTCATAAGTCTGTGATAAGAAGAACAAAATTCCTTTTACAGATGTAGAGTGCATCATTCTTTCTCCTGACTTTATTTTAGATGAAAAATTTGTTGTTTTAAGAACACCAAGGAGAAATAATGTGTATTGCCTGGATATAGGGGGAGAACTCATTTCTTCAAATGAGATCAACTGTTTTATATCCAAGGCAAACACAAATGAATCAGAACTCTGGCATAGAAGGATGTGTCACACAAACTTTAAAAATATGAACAATTTAGTCAAAAAGAATTTGGTAGTTGGTTTACCACAAAAGGAATTTATGTGTGATCATCACTGTGTTGCATGCCTAAAAGGTAAACAACACAAGACTTCTCATAAGACCAAAGCAATCAATTCTATTTCAATTAAATCCTTTGCAACTCTTACATATGGACCTTTTTGGACCTACAAATGTAATGAGTATTGGAAAGAAACAATACTGTCTTGTTATTACTGATGATTTTTCCAGATATACTTGGGTTTTCTTTATTAGGACCAAAGATGAAACAAGTGAGATCATAAAGAATCTAATTGTCAAGCTGGAGAATACAAGAGATCTCAAAGTGAAAGCCATTAGACGTGATAATGGCACGGAATTTAAAATTACTAATCTAATTGATTTTTGTGATCTCAAGGGTATTGACAGGCAGTACAGCTCACCAAGAAATCCACAACAAAATGGTGTAGCTGAAAGAAGAAATAGAACAATCATTGAAGCAGCCAGATCCATGATTGCAGATTCAAAATTACCAATAACTTTTTGGGCTGAAATTGTTAATACTGCGTGTTATGTTCAAAACAGAGTATTAATAGTTAAGCCTCATTTTAAAACACCTTATGAACTTTTTAATAAAATAAAACCCTCAATAAGCTTTCTAAAATCATTTGGTTGTCCTTGTACTATTTTAATTACAAGAGAACAAATTGGTAAGTTTGACTGCAAAGCAGATGATGGAATTTTTGTAGGATACTCAACTCAAAGCAAATCGTACAGAGTATTCAACAAAAGGCTAAGGATCATTGAAGAAAGTGTCAATGTATCCTTTAATGAAAATTTAATGAATGAACAGGGAAATGGTTCAGATTGGTTATTTAATATTGATAATCTAACCAAGTCTTTTGATGTGAATTATGATTATAATGCAGGAGATTCAAACAATCAAAGCCAACAAGGAGGATCATCATCATTCAATGGCAGTCAAGACATAACGAAATATATCTTAGTTAACATTGATCCCACAGTTGATACTGAGGACAGTAGTAACTCTGGTAACCCTAGCATTCTTGACACCAGTATCAACTCGTACTCTCAAGATACTACTGTTCCCAGTAGTAACTCAGAATCTCAGACAAATGATGATGAACCTAACAATAATGATGTCAGTACTAACTATGAACCACCTGAAACCAATGAAAATCATGTTACTAGTGATACCAGTAGCAATGAAGAATCTCCACAACGTCCAGACAATCAAAAAGAAACCTGGACAGATGCCCAAATCCCTGAATTCAATGAGTCAAACCTAGATAGTCAATTGCTTGTTGACAAAGTTCTACGAACCAGAACTGAAAAGAATCATCCTTTGGACCTAGTCCTAAGTGATGTCAATTCAAACATGCAGACAAGAAGCAAATTCAATTCATCATTAAATTCAAATGTTTGTAACATCAGTCTAATCTCTAATGAATGTATGTATGAATGTATTCTGTCACAGGAGGAACCTAAGAAAATTCAACAAGCAATGAAAGACTCAAACTGAATCATAGCAATGCAAGAAGAACCTCTTCAATTCAAATTACAAGCTGTATGGACTCTTGTACCTCTACCAAAAGGAAAAAGACCCATTGGAACAAGATGGATCTTCGGAAACAAGAAAGATGAAAGAGGTATAGTGATCAAAAACAAAGCAAGACTTGTAGCCAAGGATACACTCAAGAAGAGGGTATAGACTATGATGAAGTGTATGCACCTGTTGCTAGAATTGAAGCAATAAGAATATTTCTGGCATATGCTTCATACAAGAAGATCAAAGTATATCAAATGGATGTGAAAAGTGCTTTCCTATATGGGAAAATTGAAGAAGAAGTGTATGTGTGTAACCTCCAGGATTTGAAGATCCAGAACATGATGACTATGTATACAAACTAGATAAAGCTCTATATGGCCTTCATCAGGCACCAAGAGCTTGGTATGACACATTATCATCATACTTACTGAAGAACAATTTCAAAAGAGGTGCTATTGACAAAACTTTATTCACAAGAAAGGTCAAAGATGATATACTACTGGTCCAAATATATGTAGATGACATCATCTTTGGTTCAACAAATGATCAACTGTGCAAAGAGTTTGAAGAATTAATGCAGATCAAGTTTAAAATGAGCTCAATGGGTCCAATGAACTTCTTCCTTGGACTCCAAATCAATCAAAGATCAGATGGTATTTTGATTAACCAATCAAAATATGTCAGAGACATTTTGGAGAAATTTGCAATGAAACACTGCAAAAGTGCAAGCACACCAATGGAAACTCACAAACACCTACATCCTGATGTTGAGGGGGAGGATGTAGATGAACATCTTTACAGATCAATGATAGGCTCTTTAATGTATTTAACTGCATCAAGACCTGACATTATGTATAGTGTTTGTGTATGTGCCAGGTATCAAGCAAGACCTAAGGAGCTACACTTGCAGGCTGTCAAAAGAATATTCAAATATTTGAAGGGCAAACCTTCTCTTGGTCTTTGGTATCCACATGACTCACCATTTGAACTCATAGCCTACACAGATAGTGACTATGGTGGTGAATGTCAAGATAGAAAATCTACAACTGGTGGATGTCAATTCTTTGGATCAAGATTGGTGTCATAGCAATGCAAGAAACAAACCAATGTTTCAACATCAACTGCTGAAGCAGAGTATGTAGCTGCATCTGCTTGCTGTGCTCAAGTTCTATGGATTCAAAATCAACTCCTAGACTTTGGTATCTCTATTCTTAAAACTCCTATTTTTATTGACAATCAAAGTACTATTAGTATTGTGAATAATCCAGTAAAACATTCAAAAACAAAACACATTGAAATAAGATTTCATTTTATAAGGGATTGTAATGAAAAGAAATTAATTAAAGTAGAGAAAATTCATACTGATAATCAATTAGCAGATCTTTTTACAAAAGCTTTTGATGTAGGAAGATTCAGCTTCTTGCTTAGCAATATTGGAATGATTTTAATAAATTAATTTCACAAATGAAAATCACACGTAAAGTTTTTTGTACAATTTTTATTTTTAAAAGTATGTTTTACTACTGGTTATTTATTACTACTGATCGTGAGTTACTCTTATAACTTAGTACTGATAGGGTTTCTAGTAGAATTAGGTTAAGTATAGAAATAACAGTTACTACTGACGTTTCTACGACTGATACATATTTACTACTGATCGACCGTTATCTGTAAAATACGACATTTTACCATACTAACCCCCATGAAAATAGCTGTTGGGTTATGATTCGAAGGGTATTTCAGTCCTTTTGCAGGTAAATTCGAAAAATATAAATAGCTGATTGTGATTAGTTTAGCATTATCCTCACCCCAATTCGATAAACCCTACGATAAACCCTAACCTCTGCAAATCTCGATCAAAACCCTGCATCAGTAGCAAAGAAATTCATTCCACAAATCACTCACACTAGCAAAATCGATTGAACTCTCTGTGAAATTATTAAATTCAAAGATCAAAATCATACAAATGGCTACATTGAAATCCCTCGATATTAAATCAGATCTCAAGTATTCTGAATTTCACAATATGAGTGCATTCTTAAGAAATCCAGATGGCACAAAGGATTTCCGACCCATAGTTATGTTCTTAAAGAACACATACATCAAGCTTGCTCTAACAATCAACCCTAAAGCTTATCAACAACACCTTGTTGACTTCTGGGAAAATGCTGAACGGATTGAAGACACAAATATGTCAAAAATCAAATCCATTGTAGATGGAAAGGCCATCATCATCACTGAACAGTCCATCAGACATCATCTACAACTGAATGATGAATCATGTATATTTTCTTTACCAAAGGAAGATCTTGTTGAAACTTTACAAAAGATGGGGTATGAAGGAAGACTAGACATTGTTACTTTTCAAAAAGGTCTTCTTTCACCCCCAATGGAAATATCTTGTTCATACTATTCAACACTGTATATCTCCTAAAACGAGTACTTGGAATGAGTTCAACAAATCAATAGCATCTGCTGTTGTTTGTCTGTGCACAGGACAAGTATTCAATTTTTCAAACATGATTTTTGAAGGAATGCTTGCAAATTTATCATCTTCTAAATTTTTAATGTACCCAAGATTCCTCACTCACATTTTAAACTGTGAAATTCAAGATCTCTCAACACCCAAGAATATTTTTGTTACTCCTGAATTAAATAAAAAAATGTGTATTCTAATATGAGAAAACAATTTAAATTTTCTGTGAAGGTTACTCCACTGTTCCAAAACATGATCTATGATCAACCCCCAATAGGAGAAGGTTCAATTCACCCCATTGAACCCCAACCAACTCCACCACTGAATACAGCCCAAACACAACCCTCTCAGTCCACTCAATTATCTACACCAACAGATGTCCTGAATGTGTCCCAGGTACATGAAATCAATCCACAGAGTGCTACTCTTCACTCTAAGGAAGACCAACCCATTGCCAAACAAATTTCTAAAATCTATAAAAGGAAGAAAACTTCCTTAAAGGACACCAGGGGACCAACTGAGTCAAACCCCAGATTCCAAGGAGGAGAGATGACATGAGGAAAGGGCTCTCACTACCGATGCCCCAAAGGTGGGTGCACAGGCTAGTGAGAACATCAATAGGACCCAGACCTCGGCAACACTAAGTGATGACTCATCTTTTGAGGCAGCACTAAGAGGACCCCGGTGCCAAGAAACCATAAGGGGGGATACTACTGCTTCTTCTAGGAAGAAGAGAGTGTCTAAACAACCCATTTTATCACTAAGAAGTGATAAGGGTAGAAAGAAACAAATTGAATTGACGGATAGGATGGAAAACCTAAAAGCCAATGTACCAAATGAGCCCAATGATCCACCCAAAGGGGTTGAGGGCAGTATTAAACCAACCCAATTGACGGATAGGAAGGAAAACCTTAAAACCACTGTACAACATTGTCTGAATCTTTTAAATAATCAAGGAAAAACCATGACCTACATGAAGCATTACATCAATACTCTGAACAGAAGACAGAAGAGGTTCGAGTACAAGCTTTAAAGGCAATCTATTCTAATCAGAAAATTAAAAAGGAAGATTGCAGATAGTGAGGCTCAACAGGTTGAGATCACTAAGGGGGGAAAGATAAAATTCAAGGAATGATTGATCATTCAATTGCAGCAGCAGCAGTCTCCCTTTTAAATTTGAAAGAAGCTCATGGTGAAACAGGTCAAAGTTATGGTGAAGACATGTACAAAGGAACAAAAAGTATGGATGAGGATGTTTTTGTGTCTGCAAATCAGTCACCAACAGCAGAACAAGTACACTCTCCAGTTACAACTGAAGTTATAGAAACTACTGATCCTATGGATACTACTGAAGCTAAGGATAAAGAGGTTGTCACTACTTATCCCATTGAAGAAGATGAAACACCAGTAGTAAATGCTCCAGAAGAAAATATCATTCCTACTACTCATGCCCTAGCAGTAGTAACTACAACAACAACCTCACCAGTAGTAATCTCATCACAACAGTTGGTGGTATTTGAACCAGAAACTACACCAGTAATAACTACCTTGGTTACTACTGAAGATGAAGAAGAAATACCAGAAGTTCTTGAACCAACTGTGATCATCCCAAGGCCTCCAACTCCAGAACTTAAACCATTTATCATACCTGACATTGATGATAATGTGGATTGGGATGATGTTGATGAATGTGCACTTCCTCCTCACCCTAAGATACTTCCAGTGAACAAACTCAAGTTATTTTCTCCATCAATAGTTATTCCTGAAGTTAAGGATATGAACTACATTCCACCTCCAGAGTATGTTGGTAGAGGAAAAGAAAAATTTGATGATGACTACCCAAACAGAGCATTAGGTCATTATATGGTGAATAAAATAAATTGTGTTAGACCTGCAAAGCAAGATTAATGGAAGGTAAAAAGAATGAGGTATCTGAGGAAAGTTGCAAAGTCTCAAGCTCTTGAAGATAAGAAAAAGGCTGAAGAAGAAAGACTGAAAATGCAGCAATTCAAGAGGTTGAAGATTTCCTGGTAGAAGATCAACAGGCAGAGTTCAATAAACAAAGAAAAATAGAAGAAGAACATTTGAACTGCCTTGAAGATCTTGTGGCAGAATGTAACAGAGAAAAAGCTGACCTACCAGATGAAATATTTGAACAAAAGACCAAAATGATTGATTTTTTAAATCAAAAGGTCATGGTGCAAAGTCTTTTGGCAGAATGAAAATGATTACAATAGTTGATAAATAGTGTACTGCCAAGAAGAGAGAATTAGCAGAATCTAAAGCAGAAGAAGAAAAAAAAAGTCTTAGTTGAGATTGATCCCACAACTGTACTCTCCAAAACACCATTCTCTGGTGAACCATCCAAACCTCCTTCCAAAAAGAGAAAAGCTCTTCAAATAGAACAAGAGGTCAGGAAGAAATCTAAACAAATAGAACTAATAGTACAAGCACTTGATCTTCTTGTTGCTCCTCTTGAAGATAATCCAATTATCAATTGGAGAGTTGTTGATGATGTAATAGAAGTCATAAGAGAAGACAAAACAACTCAAAGATTTACTGCTTGGAAACCAATGGTGATGTCCTGTTCAAGAAGTGACATAATAAAAGTTTTAATTATTGGTAAACCAAGAATGACAAAAAAGTCATGGAGAAACCCAGGAGCTGGATACTTAACTCAAATGATTGATGCTGCTTTCTATCCAGACAACTATCCTGAAATATTCACTAACACAGAAAATGTTTATGCTTGGAATGTGTTACCAACAGTGAATATGTACTTCTTTGAAAGAACCAGTAAGAAGTGTGAGTTGTACTTGTATGAAAAGGAATATCCTCACTCAGAAGAAACAATGTACCAGATCACCACATGCTCTTTCATGCGACCACATGACCTTGCTATGTTTCAAGAAAAATATAACTACTTTGTGAAAAGAAACAGCGAATACATAATTGCACAAAGGAAGAAACAAAATCAGAAAATATTTAAAGGTGGTCAAAGAATAGCTGATGTGTTAGAAGAGAAAAGGAAGAAGGAAGAAGAAGAGAAGAAACTTGGTTAATTAAAAGTGAATTAACAAGTTTAGGGAGAGATTGTTGGGATATAAAGGATATAAACATTCTAGTACTGATGCTGCAGTTAGTACTGATCAACAAGTATAGAAGATAGTACTGATGGGGCAAAAACACGAAATACTACTGATCTCAAGTTTACTACTGACGATGGTCATTACTACTGATGTCTATATTTGGTGCTGATCGTGTTCGAGATTTTCGTATAGTTTGTTATGGAATGTTTATCTTTTTGTATATTGATTGTAATCGTATCCTAGAATAACTAGGTTAATAGTTTAAGCTTCAAGGACTATTATAAATAGTTCCTTACGAATTGTAAACGTACGTGTGTATTGTTCGATAATATCAATATACATTGAAGCTTTTTGTGATAACTGTGTTCTTATTATTGTTCTTATTCGATTACAGTTTTCATTGTTCTTAATCAAATAACAAGAGTGTTAATCCGCTGTAACTTCTCTTTATTAGTAGATCTGTGATTCAATAACTTGTTCGAGTTATTCGATCCTGACAGTCGGTTTCTTGCTTCCATCACCACAAGCCAAGAGACCAGGAGAATTGATTCGGAATTGTGCAAGATACAGAGCAGAGCATTTTAGTGACATCCTAAACAATGCAAGTGTCAGGAAAGATCTAACAATTTATTTAATTTAAAAAGATAATAAACAAATAAAAAGGTCGTACGCTGGAATTTAAATCTGTTCCCAGAAATCCATTGTCTCATAAGTGTATAATTGCTTCTTTCCAGCAAGAGGCGATAAAATATCTTGATCCAATCTAACAAAATCCTTAGCAGGTGTCCTGTTAAAACATATTATTATTTGTTTTTATTAATATATTGGTATACAATTTAAAGGGGACATGCAAATACAATATCACTGCCATAAACATAGAATCATAAACGTGAAATCTTACTTTGTTGCCAATCGAAAGCTGGATAAAGTGTCCAGGTTAGCTGCAACGTTACATAATAACATTAAGTCACAGTCATGCAACAATTGTTTATAAGTTTTGACAAATTATATAACTTCAAATTAAATTTTGCTATGAGTGAAAAAGCTAACTTCTGTCTTCGTGATGTGTATGTACATCTTGAATAACATTAAATATTTCTGGGGTGAAAATATAAACACCACAGTTTATTAAATCACTTACCTGCAATCCATGACAAGAAAAATTAGGAAATGCAACCAAAAAAGATGCTTAATAGTAACTGCTTCTAAGACCATATTCTTAAAAAAGTTTCGGGTTTTTCTGTGTAATGCAAAACTTCCATGGTAACTGGATCAGCAACTAACTCACCAAACTCGCTTGCAGACTCAGCAGAAACCTACTCAGCAAAATTCAATCTTAAATCCAGATAGAAAGTAGAAGATTTACTGCAAAAAACTTACCTTTATAACTAACAATGTCCCCATTCCACCATACCTTCTATGAGCATCTACAACATCACATCATTGATGAGATATTATTACAATAATTTAAAAAGCTTATAAGATACAGTAGCTAACCGAGCATTTCTGGTAGAGGATAGCTGCAACACACATCACAATTTAACAAAAAGATATGTGACTGCAACAAAACAAGAATTACAAACTGTCTTTATCAAAAAAATCAAACGGAAAGACCACAATTAGTTAATAAATGTTGATGATTGAGTCAACTTCTGTACCGGGTTATCTTCCATAATGAGATCTTTGAAGTAATACAGAGCACCAGCTGAACTATGAGGTTTGTCTTCTTTTAGGTATCTGAACAACAATTTACTCAAATATTATCAATCTATGGATTCAATCATCAAAGGAGAAACGCTAATACAATCAGTTAATTACCTGACTGGAATTTTGAGTTCACTGGAGATTGATGAGATATATAATGCAAATTCCCTCTCCTCGTGAAATCCAATTAGAAATATTCGTGCCAAATTGGGGGTCTACATTATATGAAAATAGCATCATCAGCTCAAATTAAGGATACAAAATACACAAAAATCTAAATTAATTTGATTACAGTTTCTTCCTTTTTCTCTGTAAAATCTTTGTATTAACAATTCCGATTTAATGTGACATGATGCTATTTGTAATCTTTGCAAGATTCAGAAACATGAGCTCCAATCATGGATCAAAATTAAGAAAATAAATGTTTATGTAATAAAGTTTGAATACCGATTTACAAGCAGAAACAGGATGACGAACCATCGGCTGACCAGCTAGAGGGAAAAGAGGTTTCGGAGTATTAAATGAAAGCGGCCTAAAGTACCTGCAAACTCATCAAAATAAAAATATAAAATCATAAAAGTGAATGAAAATCCAGCAATAACATAAAACTAGTAAAGCTGTAGAGATCAATCTTGGTTAACTTGGATCTTATTGGGTTTGAAGTTGCCCAAGGCCACAGTGGTATTAGTGAAATTGTTATCATATTTGTAAAGTTCGAATCACTAACTTATCTTTTTTTAACCTTCTAGAAGTATTGAGTCAATCAACATATCTTTTTTTAAGTTATTGTGACACTGTTTGGAGTATTTGGCGTCTCGTTTGTAAGTGGTGTGATTTATCAATGCCCAGATTTTGTTCAAACAACGATTTGTAAGTTGAGTTAAGTTCATAGCCTGCCACTTTAGTGAAGAAAAAACGCATTTAAATTATTATATAATATAGAATATTGTTTAGTGTAATGGATAATATTACACTAAATTATAAGTGGCCTAAATGGTGTTCAAACCTTATGTCTTGTTTTTAGTGTTGTTTGTTGTTTTTGTGCCCGCCTAGCGTCTTGCTAGTTGGGTCTTTTTTTAATGCAAGCCGTTCAAAAAAAATTAACTTTCGACTGACTAAAGTAAATAGTATAGTGTTCGGGGTGATAAGTTCTCTTGACACTTTTTACATGGAAAAGAGTGCAAAAATACTTTAATTTATAGATTGGAGATGGTTAGTCTTCTCCTTAGATTCACTCTCCAGATTAGATTATTAGATCTAATACAATGTTAACAACCTGTTTTATGCGATATATCGTTTAGTTTTACCAATAACAAAAAGTGCACACCTCAAACAAGACAAAAGCATTAAAATTATTTCTGAAAGAAAAATGAGTGACATAAAAGTAAAGTAAAATAAAATGAATCATAACATCTTAGCCAAGGGTCTGAGTTCCCTGGGTACACCATCAAAGTTGCCTGAGTTCACATCTGATTGCAACATCGGTTTCCTCCCGCTTTTCCAGTGGATTCCCTCCGCTAAATGTTCTTTGTTTGGTGTCAGCATTACAAAATTAGGGTCCGCCCTTTCATAGCTGCATTTTAATTTTAATCTTAATTATATCATATTAAAAAAAAAAAAAAAAAAAGTATACATTATTAACACAAACCTTGCTTCTCTGACATTGTCCACACGAAGACCAAACCCGAGGGATGTCTTTCCCGCAGCACGGTCTCTTATAGCTGGCAATATCCAAAATTAAACATGTTTATAACATCAAACCTAAGTTTTCATGACATAAATTACCTGAAGCAGTGAAACTGAATGAAGGTTTCCACCATGATTTGAAAGATAAAGATACAGACGAACTAAGCGGGCCCACTTTTCCCTGGAAGAAAGATAAATTTTAAAAAGTTTCACATATGAAGAAGAAGTATAAGATTGTAACTAACCTTTAACAAGATGTTTTTATTGGCTTGCCAAGATGCAGCAATATTAAAAGTGGCATTATTACTTCCCTTTTCATCAACCATTCTGTTAACAAATATAGATACTTAGATTCATTCATTTTTTTAAACCATATATTTCATATTGCATACTAATTTAATTACTTTGTTAGTAGCTCGAAACCAAAGTCTATATAATTAGTGATTCCGACTACTTCATCCTCTTCAAGTGGATTCTTCACCTGCATAATTACAAATGACCATATAATTACAAATTCAGACTCCTTCATTCCAAAATATAACAAAGTTAAAAAAAAAGAGGTGATACTTCCCATTTATTGGTACACGGGTCAATAACCGATTAAAAATGGGTATATTTTAATAAACTAACTAAAAAGAGATGTGTAGAGAGTGAGAAAGAAAGTACCCTTCGTTGGACCACCACATGCTGATAGAAAGAGGCTTTGAACTGCAGTTGAGTTGTTACAAGAAATAATAATTAGAGTTGTGAAAATCACAGCCAAAAAACAATTGAACGCGTGAAAATGCAAGAAACCTGAGAGTTTTGTGCATATTCAAGACCAAAATTAAATGATGGGCTCAATGGGCTGCCTGATCCAATTGCATACCCTACTGCATAATTCCAATTCTTCAAATTTTTATATTTTGCACCATCCTTCTTTTCAACTGCTCAACCACAATAATAATAAGAAGAAGAAACTAAGGCCCATATGAGATCAGTAACTGCATTTCATAAAAAAGGATAAAAATATAAAATATGTGTGCGAAAGAATCTTAATTACATTGAGGATCATATTGTGCTCCAGTAGTTAACCTTCCTAGCTTGCTCACCAACCATGCAGATTTCGGGAAGTCATCTCCCACTATATTTAAAACATAATATAATTAAAACATAATATATTAAGAAAATTAAAAAAGAATATAGTATATGATATGACATACTTGAATGTGGCAAAAGTGTGGCACCAAATGACAAATTTGATGAACCATATCTCAAACCCATTGTACCATAGTCTTCTGAACATACTCTGTATAAAAAAACGAGTTTTATGAGTGATTAATATATAAATAAATTAGCATTTGATTATGCTCAACCTCTCCTTTTTAAGCACGGGGAAAATGCCAAATGCTCCAAAACCGTATTTCGGGTAGTATGCACATGCTCTCATTAGTAAAATCCTGGAGATACAAACACGTATTAAATATAAAGTAAGACGAAAATAATTAATAAAAATGGAGATAAAATTACTACTTACGGGTCAGAACTTGATACATAAAGATCTGTGAATGTGTGAGGGTCATCAACATCACTGTGTGGAAGATTAAATACAACATATTAAATAAGCTAGAAAAAAGAAATTAATATAAAATGTGATGACATATAACTCTTTAAATACCTTTGCCAGCGAAATAGCGCGTTACCAACAATTGGCTCCTCAGGCTTGTTATCAAGTGGACCTGAAACCTGAATCTGGGCTAAGGAACTTTTTATTTTTATTTTTTAGTTAATTAAGTTGACCTAACTTGATAAAATGTAACATAAGTCAATATACATAACTACATATGAATGTAGTAAATGAAAATAGTTTGAAGGATACAGTTGCTACTAAATCTACATGACGATCTTCAATTGGTTTCAACAAAAATATTGTACTGAAATGATTTGCTGCATCAAAATAATCTTCAAAAAGACTTTTTAATGCCATCTTCCCAAATAACAAATTATATGATGACTCCAACATCCTGCACCACTTCAAAATCAGTTTATTAAAATCAAAATAAGATTAAATTAATCTAGTTAATATTGTGCCAGATGAAAGAACTGCAATGTGATTCATCAGTGCTTTCAGAAATCAAAACGAAGAAAGTAGCAATTCTAACAACAAAATGCAATACTAATAAATCAGTTACATGGAACGATTGGATCACATTACATAATTATGCAAAGGGAAAATTGCTAAGAAAAATAATAAAAAATCTCAAATTTGACAATGTGGTGTACCAAAAATTTTCTCACTTATCAAAAAGATGCGGAAGTTCTGTATTCAAATATTTAGGAAACTTTTGTCAAAATTGAATTTTATTAGGTACCTAATCTTATCAAGAACTAAATATTCACTGTTAAATCGCAGAAAGTTGAACTTGTGATCTTTAATTACCTTTCTTTAGAATTTTCCCTTATGAAGAATACCTAGAATTGATTCTAGTTAAATCGGTATTCTAATAGTCTTTTTCGGACGTAATAAAATCATGAACGGAGATTGTAATTGAAAGAGCGACCTGGTACGAGCAGCAAGAGGAGGGAAATCGAAGAGAGGCGGTACCAACACCATCGGCGGTGGTGGTTCTCTGGTCGACGACAATAAGCCACCCATTTTCTCGTCGTCAAGGGTTTCCGATTACCATTTTCTCTGATGAGAGAAAGTGTTTGTAGTTTATTGGGGATCTGAACCCTCGCCCGCGCATTTCTCAATTAACTGACTCTTTCAGTCAAGAACTGACGTGGAACGTCTTAAAGGGATCCTTCAAGATTGCGTGGCCTCTTTTGGGGCTCAAATTGTCTGATGCCCATATTATGATGGGTATTTGTATCTGGATTTAGTCGGATCCGAAATCATAAGTGGGGTAAAAAAACAAAATCAATTCTGAAACACGACCGATTGACGATTTCGTTCAAGGTCGCCATTGTTGAACCGTTTTAAATTCGGCGTTTTAAGGTCGCCATTGTTAAACGTTTTTTCTGATCCCATTTTAGTACTTTTGCCGTTTGTCTCCGTCTCCTTTGACCAACAATCATTCCTCCAAAGATGAAATTGTACGGTTCAGATTAACTTTTAAGGATGAATTTATACGGTCAAGATTGGATTTGCTTTAATTTAATGGTTATTATTTATTGAAGTTCACTCAACGGCTCCCATAGTCCCATTTAAATACTTCCCCCGTTAATAAAAAAAGTACATACATCATTAGTTTAATGAGTTTTTAACCTAAATTTTTCAGAAACTGAACCGATAATGATAAATTTTTAAACCGACACCAAACTGTTTACATGTTTTTCTGTTTTGATTTCGATTTCGGTCGGTTTTCGATTTGGTTCAGGTTTTCAGCCAAAATGTCGGAAGACCCGACCGAAACCAAAAATCATAAAATTACAAGACCGAAAATCAATCCAATTACATGTTTTATGTTTCGGTTCGGTGTTCAGTTTCGTTTGATTTTTAATTCCATTCGCTTTTTCCACCACAAATGCTCACATCTTAAGCTAAACATGATGCATTTAATGAGACAGAAACATAACCTAGGAAACTATACATTTGGCCTCGGTAAATACTAGTACAAAATACAAATAGAAATGTAGAAACTAAAATGAAGAATCCATTCATCACCCATCAAAAAGCCATTCTAGTGACCGGGATCCCTTTCTCCGATCCCGACCCGATTGCCTCAAGAGCTCCGCCAGCCACCGCTTCTCATTGTCAACATCCAGGCTCGCCGTTCCAAGCTTCTCCTCTCTCATCCCAACAACATGCTCCAGTAGCTTAATTGCATCATCCCACCTACACAACACAACACAACCGCTTTCAAATCAATTATAACACAAACCAATGTTTCAACAAAATACCTGCCCATTGCATCATAAGTACCAGCAAGATTACTATAAACCCCGAGCGTATTCGGGTGATGAGGCCCGTATACGGCCTCCAAAACACTTTTAGCTTCTTCAAACAACTCAGCAGCTTCACCAAACGACTCAATATGAACACACGCTAATCCCATTTGGTTCAAAGCAACCCCGAAAACCCCCGATTTCTTTTCACCCGCAACCTGAAACTTTGAAACAGCAATTTTAAAATGCTCATATGAGTCATGATAACTACCCATCATGTAACATATAACCCCAATCTGAGCCTCGACCCCGGCTACAGTCGTCACTTGACCCGGGCCCGACCCGTAAGATTTGAGTGACTTCTTGAGCAACTCAAGTGCCCCGTCTAGCTCGTTCATCGACTCGTAAATGGCAGAAACTTCGGTTAGCCCGTTTGCTATTTCATCCTTCTGGCTGCCCGAAACGGGCTTGGCGTAAATACTCAACGCGTGTTCGCAATACGTTTTTGATTCCCGAAATTGCCCGATCTTGTTGTAAAGATCAGCTAAACGAACATAAACCGAAGCTACCGATGGATGATTCTCGCCTTTTGTTAACTGAAAAACGTTGAGTGATTTCTGATAAGCGAAAATAGCGTCATCATAACGGGCCAACGATAGATACGCATCACCTATACATACATCAATAGCAGCCACATCAGAAGCATGCTTGTTTCCCGACATTGCCATACGGGCCAACATGTAATGCTCGATGGCACTTTCGTAATTTCCCATCGAATCACAAACGAGCCCCATTAGTCTCCTATCCGCCGCTTCTTCTAACGAATTACTCGTCTTATTTTTCCCGTGTATTTCAATCGCCATTTCACATAACCTTTTTGCATCATCAAATTGTAAAGCTTGAACATGAGCTTCAGCTACATACCTACACGTTTCACCAAATCGGGCATCGTTTTCACCTAACATGTGTTTTTGAATTTCTAAACCGGCTTTATAACAAAGTAACGATTTCTCAATATTTCCTTGCATTGCGTATGTATCACCGAGTTGCATACAGCTTGCAAATTTAGCTAATGAGTGTTTTTGGCCTTCATTTATGTTTGTAATCTCGATTGATCTTTCAACAATGGGAATTGCTTCATCGTATTTCCTTAAAACGCAATACAACGCAGCTACGATATGCAAACACATCACGAATTCCAAATCGGGTTTTTCTGATCGACAACTTTCAAACGATTTCATAGCCCGTAACGCCATATCGAGTGCTTTCTTTGGGTCATCTCCTGTTGATACTAATTCCCGAGCTTGTTTAAGTAAATATGGCCCGAGGTATTTCGGGTCATCGTTTTCATTCGAACTCTTTCCGGGTTTTTTCCGATTTGGTTTCTCTTTCGGACTTGGTTTCGGGAGTTTTTTAGCAGATTTAACGGTCGACAATGATCTCGTTTTCTTAGTTTTATGTGTATTTACATCTGATTCTTCAATTTCTTTTTCTTTTTCATCACCCGATAAGACGGATTCCTTTTTGACACAATCGTGGGACTCTGTTTGTTCGTTTTCATCGACAGGTTTGTTTTTGTTACTTTCGTCTTTTGTAAAACCGCCACTAGCAAGATATCGTAACTCAGAATCGATCCTTGATTCCTGACCGTAGGATAAGTAACTGTATGTTGAAGAGGATTGATCTGAGCTCTCCATTTCACATACATTCTTATACAGTTGATCGATTGAGTTGTGACTCTTGACGCTTAAATCAATTGAACCATTTTCGGTAGTGTGTGTGCTCAACGGGCTTCTTGGTGAGATGTGAGTGTTCTGTTCTTTGTGGGGCCCGTCTGGTGCGGTTTTGGTGCTAGGTTTAGACTTTGGTTTTTCTGTTTCAGGTTCGGGCATTTTCGGTTGTTTCTATCACGGATTCTTGTATCTGCAAAGGCTAAAAAATAAGACAAAACCAACTTAAATATTATTGATATCTAAGCATGCTTTGAGCCTAATTATGTAATATTATATCAAAAACTCCGGCAAGCAAGTGTTTTGATACTTAAACGAATATCAAAACACAAATCACATTGTTTAAAGGACGAAAAAAGACCCTAATACAGTTTAATAAAGACAGAAAATACATGTAACCGATTATGCATCATGGATCTGAAATATAAAGAGAAGTCAGATTATAAACTTAGATTCTAGGTAAAGAATTATGGAGACAGTATTAATATCAATATGAATGTTAATCAGCTTTAATTAAGAAAATTTATTGACTTGAAAGATAACCATGAAACAGAAAATTTATGAATCATTAAATAACCATAGGAACATGCATGTTACACGACAATATTGTTTGGGAATAAAAAGACCTACACACCAAATTATCCGAAACAAACTTCAATTGCAGATTAGAAATAGGCAAGCACATTCATGAATGTATGGCGGCAATGAACAAGAACAGAAAATTTGAAAACCGAGCCCTAATTTGTGGAAAAGTAAGAGCGGTTATCGTTCATAGTTTACAAATGCAAAAGGGCTGACGCATTAAGGAGGTAAAAAAAAGTTAAAATTCATAACGAATTTGAAAATGAGGTAAAAGGATTGATCACGTACCGTTATAATCAATATATTTGAAATTGAATTTGAAAATTGAAGGTGGAAGAAGGATTCAAATGTCGTTAATTTCATCAAGCATGGAGGGATTTTGAATGTATACTTGAAATTAAAAAAGATTATATGAAGATGAATTAATGTCAACGAGAATTGTGGTGGGGGGAGAGAGAGGGCGGTGGAATGTTGGAGGATTGCTAACGGTGCTTTTTTAAAAGTTTATTACTATTTAAATAAATGTTTGAATGATTTTTTACCCATTGGAATAACTAGCTTTTTTAATAGTTTATTCAAAGACTTTTTCTCTACTAAGCTTTTAATGTACTTTCAAAATTTGTCTTATTTAGTCCTCTATGTTTAATAGTTTTTCATTTTAAGGAGGAGGGAACCAATTCGGTTGCAATGGATACAGAGTTAACAAGATACTTAGACGAGCCGAAAACTCCATGGAAAAAAGGTTTTGACATACTAAATTGGTGGAAACAAAATGGCATTCGTTTCCCAATCCTTTCTCGGATGGCGAAAGGTAAACCTATATAATACATTTAATTCTTATGAGTTATAACTTATAACTTTGTATATTTTTATTTTAGATATTCTAGCAATACAAATATCCACTGTGGCATCCGAGTCGGCCTTTAGCACCGGGGGACGCGTATTGGAGCAGTATAGAACTAGTTTGTCAACCTCCATAGTAGAAGCTTTGATTTGTACCCAAGATTGGGTAAGGAAGTCAAGGAAACCGATTATAGACAATGTTGATGATATTTTGAATGATGATGACATAGCAAAAGGTAATAATTAACAACCGATTATAGACAAATGTTGAATTGTTGATCATATATTAACTTGGTATAATTTTTGTTTTTATGTAGAAATTGAAGAGACGATTCGTGAACACAAGGGAGATGAAAATGGGGAGACACGCAAGGAGTGATGATTTATGCTTGTGGACATTTGCGATTTTTTGTGGACTGTTTATTTTGAATTTTAAGACTTCACATTTGAATTTTGTTGTTTGTGATGATTTTTGGAAGTGCAAATGCAGCAGATCTGTTTTGGGTTTATTTGGTTGATGATGAATTTTTTTTTTTTTGTTAATTTGCTCTAGCTTATCGGTCCAAATCGGTTTTGGGGACCGAAAACCGATAACCGACCAATACCGAACCGAAACCGATTAGACCTAATCGGTTCGGTTTCGGTTCCCAAATTTTCCCCTTATCGGTTATCGGTTCTATCGGTTCGGTTCGGTTCAGTTTTGGCCCGATAATCACCCCTATTTTACACATTTAAACATATAATAACTGATTGTTTTGTTTGCTATCTATGCAATATGAAGTAAATTGTCATACATTCACGCCAAGACAAGTGTTAAATACTTATCGTGGTGATGTTAATAAACAAAAAACAGAATCATTGCGATTTTTCCTAAATGTAGCGAAGGCAATTGTGCTCTCCAACAAAAAAGAAGATGTCAAACGATTTAAGGAAATCATAGGAACAATTTAGGGAAGCTAGTCATTCAATTTGAACGGGTAACTCTGCAACGACAATTGAAAATAACCGATTGTCATTAAAAAGATTCGATATTCCAATAGTTTTTTATTCCCTTTTAGCAATCTATAAACTTTTATAGATTCCACATTTGACACCTCTACTCTACTCTCCTCCACAATCCACTACAATATTTTAAATATTTTCACGTAAATTAGACAAGCATTTTAATATTTTACAACCTATTTATTTTTAAAATATTATGAAAATACATATAAATCGAACTGATAAACTTGTATAACAGTCATTCAAACCAATAAAAACCGCTTGTTTATTAATTAAATGATAATACACGTTTTCTTTTGTTGTGATTATATTGATCTTAAAACCAAAAAGAAGATGGTCAAACAAGTCAAAAGATATGGAGGGGGTAAAAAGGGGGATAATCCCATGGGCCACACCTTCGGTTATCAGATTATAAAGTAGATTGCTTTTACTCCATCTTTTAGGTTGTCTAAGAATCAAAAGCTTTTCCCATTCACATACTTTTACATGCCTCCTAACCGCACGTGCAATATAAAATGAGAAAATGAGCGATCGGCTAATGACATGTTGGAAATAGTGTCCAACACATCAAATAAACCGGTATTCCGGTTCGGGTATTTTAGAATCCTATTCAGGTTGCCCTCGAGGAATCAACGAACACGAGAATTAACGTAGTGTTTAATTAATGGTTTAATTAAACTGACTAACGGGCTAATCTAGTTGATTGATAATTAACTAGATTATGGTATCAGACCAAGTATTAATTAATAGTTTAGTTAATACTTACAGGCTTAATTAATGGTTAATTAGAAGCGGGTTTTGGACCAATTAGGGTATTACCATAATTGTGTTTGGCAAGTATATATATTAAGGTTAAGGGGTTTAACCTAATACACTGAATACTTGATCCCTTGCCTCTCCAAAGCTTTCGTCCGAACAACCCTCCGCAGCCATCGTCGACGCCGCCTGCCTCCGCCGTTGCTGTCGCCGCCCCGCCGCAGCTCCGCCCTGCGTCGTCGGAGAATCGAAAGGTGTTTTCGATTTGCTTTCGGTGCAAGTTTCTCAATGTGCTTTATACTACCTAGTGGTATATCGTCATGTTCGTGATCAACCTTGGGTGTGAACCGATAGAGGGATTCTTACTTGAATCCTAGTGCATTGTTTGATCTGGCTCGTACTAGATCACAGGGTTTGTCTAGTTCACCAAACCGCGAAGAACAAGTAAGTATTCGAATTGTTCTATTTAATTAGTTTATTAAATATCTAATTGCATTAGAATTGTAAACTTAACGGTCCAAAAGTTTTATCGGGTCAATATTCTAACCAAGTTACTTTTGATTTCCGCCGTAAGTAAATTATGGCTAGATGCATAGAAAACCCAACAGACCCAATGTGTGTGGGGCGAAATTACGAGTTGCGGATGGTTAACTAGAAAATGCAAATGATTACATTTTAGGCAATTCTATTGGTTTTAGTTTTCTATAGTAGTGAGTTTGAAAAGCTAGAGTATAATAGTAGCTTGATATTCGAAATGAAAAAAAGGAAGATTGCAAGGTCGAAAAACACAAAGGCGCTTGATGGAAAAAAGCAACCTAAGGTCAAGCCAAACATTCAACATTCTGTTCATACGAACTCGTAGGCTGACTCTCTCTTGGTTAATTAAGCTGCTAATAGTTCGAACCCTTGCATCTTTAGCGCTAATAATAGCAACGTTGCGTGAATTTTAAGCCTCTTATATACCCGGAATTTTACGATTAGATGACGACATGTATATTTATGGTAGCTAATTAAGCTTCGCTTAATAAAAGCGTGCAGTGTCTTAAATAGTTTAGCTAGTATCATGTCGACAACTTTACCACATTAATATCATGCATATTTATGAACTTTAATCTTATCTAGCAGACTAGTAGCATCTTTTAAAAAACTATGTATCTGATTTAGCATCATATCAGCTTTAATTACTCCCACCTATTAATGTCTTAACATTTTCGTTATACTTGTTACTAATACAGAAAAGCTGTTTTGGAGTATATAATATAATGAATGATTAACTAAATTTGTGTATTGAGTTCCGACTCTGTATATTTTAATTCTTTAGTTATCCAGATGAAACATGGGCAGATTCTTTAAACCTCAAAGATGGGTCAAAATTATTCTAACATGCATGGTGGTCCGGGTTTAATCTGAAACCAAATAAAGGTAACTGATGTGTATAAACTAGTTATAAAATAATAACCTAAAATACGCCTTCTCTAGATTACCACACTCTTAGGCAAGTATGACCTAATCGTGAGTAATATAGTTCAGGTAAGTAAATTCGGGTATATTCGTCTCCACAGGGAACAGTGATGATGACTAAGTAAAATAATACTAATAATTTAATCTAAGTAAATGCATAAAGTAGGGTTTTTAATTTTAAACTAGGTTTTTTTTTGAACGGCAAGTTAGTAAGTTAGTGGTTCGAGCCTAGACAGTGACATCCACAAGGGGCAGTATGCCTTCCCTCGAACCTTCCACCTATGGGGAATAAACCCCACGTCCACGACGGGACTTGAACCCATGACCTTGGCCATGGGCAACACCTTATATTTTCACCAAATACCACTAGGCTAGAAGCCCTTGGGTATTTTATTTTTTTTATTTTATTTTTTTTTTAAACTAGGTAATTAAATAAATTGATTAAATGTAACTTTGAACTTTTGAAAACTGAAACAGACTGACAAAGTAGTGAAACTGTGTTCAAATAAGAGAGAGATATTCACTATGATCGATTCCGTCTAAGTTTAGGTTTGGTTGGTTAAGTCCCGATTTAATTGATATTCTAGAAGTTAGGGTAGTAGTGTTCTCTAACTCCCTACAATGACTTTACTATCATTCCTAAGAAATATTTTCCTAAAGAATCATCTTATAGTCACACTTCGGTTTGTTAAATATATCTAGGCTTGGATTTCCGTCGCCTTCTAATCTAGAATTGGGTCATAACTAAGATTAGACTTCTGGCTTTACCTAATTTATTGATGTTTAAACTCGAACCCCTAAATCTAGTGGGTTGCCAACTACGTCACCGAGATGAAAAGTTGAAGTAATTATTAACTAAAATTGCTAGTGGTCACTCAGCAAAACAATCAATAATTAACAGATCAAACAATCAAATATTTAAGGTTCAATCAAAAGGATCTTTGATATAAAAATCAAATATTCAAAACCAATATTAAAATCCTAAGAATACCAAACCTAAATCCTAGATTTCATCTAATCATAGTGAATAATAAACGACTAGCACATAGACATGCTAGTAATCGTCAAACAAAAGTAAATAATCGAAATACCAAACATAGTTTCAAAAGATATGATTAAAAACCAACTAATGTTTGAAAGATGATGATTCTTGATGCTTGGTTCCTCTCCAATTCGTCCAGATCTGCTGCCGCTTCCGAATCAATGTTAATTAGGTCAACTTTAGCTTAAATATCCCTCAGATCCGTGCGTACTCGCGTTGCTAAAACTGAAATTCGCGTTGCTAAAGCCTGATTCCGTGTAAATTAGCGTTGCTAATCCTGAAATTCGCTTTTACTAAAATCTACTTCCTTTGTGAACTCGCATTGCTAACTCGAAAATTAGCATTGCTAAACCTTTTTTCCCAAAACGAACAGAGATATTTAGAGATCACGAATAAGTAGATTCGCTTTGCTAAACTTTCAAAGCTTGACTCGCGATGCTAACTTCTTGGCTCGCTTTGCTAATATTTCCAGGAAGCAAAATCTTCATTTTTCGTGCAGTTTTCGGCTTGTATTGACACGTTTGTTAATTAAGACCTGAAGTACACGAGAAACGCTATTTTTGAGTGATAACACCATAATTTAACCATAATCATACACAAAAAGAGGAATATTGGCAGATAAATATATGTATAAATCTGCCAATATCAAGATGCCCACACTTGAACTTTGCTTGTCCTTAAGCAAATCATCATAAAAAATTCAATCAGCTAGATAACAAATTAACACAATTGACACTTATCTCAATTTTATTCCTAGAAACACAACAATTTTCAGAACCTAGTCCAATTTAGCGGTTTAAAATTTTCACTATATTTTATGCCCAAGTTTGTGTAAGACATTAGCTAACTTTTCACAAATCTAATTAATTTTCCAACTATGCTAATTAGACTACTTTTAACTTAGATCCTAATCATTCTTGCATAACCTATAAATACTACCTTTAAGAAAATTACCCAACTAATAAGGTTAAATAAAGAAAACTTAGTTTATTTATTCATTTCATAGCTTATTTGCTTTATTATTTCATGCTTTGCATGTTTATTTATTTATTTATGTATTTTTCAATTCTTTCCTACATGCTTTGCATGTTTGTTAGTTTTCCTTATTTATTTGTTTAGTAGAGAGAACCGCAACTTTCTTTGAGCACCCGCGTAAAAGACTTTCAGCCAACATATCCAGATCAGTTGACCTTAGTATGCTAGGTTTAAAGGACCCCGCGAGCTTACTTGTCGGGAACCCAAGGTTGGTTAATTGTTCCCCCTAAATATTTAATTAGGTATTAATTCAAGAATCGATTCGAACCTCAGCTTACATTGTGAACCCGCGTAAAAGACTTTCGACCAACATATCCAGATCAGTTGACCTTAGTATGCTAGGTTTGAAGGACCCCTCGGGCGTACTTGTCGGGAGCACAAGGCCGGTTGAATATTCTCACCGATTCTCAAATTTTTCATGTATATTATTTAGCAATTTATTCACGTAAACTAAAAGCTCTTAATCTAACCTAATGTCATCTGGAGTTAGCTTTGCTAAACTTAATTTTCTAAAAGATAGTTTTTATAAATTTTGCAAGACATTTCAAATTTTCCAAGTTAGAAATGGTTTAATTAACTAGTTAAAGATAAAGAATTAGATTGATGAAAATCCACAAAAATTGACACATAAAAGCTAGGTAAAATTTTGACTTTTAAAAATGACTTTATTGTCCAAAAATTGTTTTCTAAGGTATTGAGATGTGTCTAAAAAAAAATTTTGCTAATTGAAATGGTTTTGTGTTTTTAGATGATTTTTATGAGAATTATACAAATGGTGGAATCCACCCCCCATGCCCACACTTAAAGTTTTGCATTGTCCTCAATGCACTAAAGTTCGACACTAATGGGAAAAGAAAAAAAAATAAATAAAATAAAAGAAAGGTACTCCCTGGGGTGTGTTGTGTTGTTATCGAACTCCTGTCTTCAGTGGATGTGATATAATTCCAAGCATGCTCCGAATCATCATAAACATAAAATAGTACTTAAAAAGAAAAAGAACACAAATTAAAAGAAACATGCGACTAATAAAGTAGAGAAACATAAAGTAACGGGACATAAAATGAAAATATTTTTGTTAGTACAACCAAATCGAAAATGTAAGTTGTGAACTTAGAATAGAGATCATTCATCACGATCATCGCGATAGTGCGCCCATGGATTACTTTGTTGAGCCCATGCATCATAGCTTGGAAAGTTAGGCGGGTTTGGTTCATTGTAGTTCCATTGTGGCATTGGCATGTAGTCAATGGGTTGAGATTGTCGCGGCCCGTGCACGTTCATAAAACTTCTGCTTTGCCATGCTTGATTGTGCTGAATTTGTGCATCACGATAGTGTGCTCGGTGAGCATGATCATCAATATGTAACTTCAACAACCTGAACCTCTCATCCTCGGGCACATTAGAGCCAGATGCCCTAATTTGATTCTGCCTAATTTCTTCCTCGGCTCTCCTTGCCGCCTCTTCTTCACTATCATAATCAGGATCCACACTCATCCATTCAATCTTACCATGTGTTACCGCATCAGTGACCAATTGCATTCCCCTTATTTTGTTGTAATCAATTAGGCTCATGGGTAATGTGACCAGACTTTCTGTTACCCGCGGAGTGAGTGTGACGGCGGCTCTGGCTAAACGGGTGATGTATTGACCCCCGGTAACCCCACTTCCTTTTCGAGTTCCCTGTGCTGGTCCATTCAAGAAATGAGCAATATGATAAGGAATATGAGTGTACCTATCGTGGTGGATCAACTGAATTAGCAACCATAGGTCGGTTTGTGTGACCTTTTCATTCCCGTTCTCCCTTTGTCGCATTGTGCTAGAAATCATCCGGTGTAGGTATCGGTGTACAGGTTTTATGATTTTCTTGCATGTTGAGTTTGAGTTTTGGTAATTTCCCATTCCGATTTCTGCCCAAAGCTCACCCTCATTTTTGGCCGGCTCCCATTTACACGCTGCCATGTAATCATTAAAGGCGGCTTGGTGTGTTTGAGCAACTGAGTAGAGTCCCAAGTAGTAGGAGAACTCTCTCAGGGAACAAGTGACCCACCGATTTGCTACCCGGTAGTTGATACTCTGCTCGTCCAGGGCTCCACTGACTTTGTCTTGATCGAACGAGAACGTGGATAAACATTCCAATACCAATTCAGCATATACGGGTTCTCTCATGGTGAGGGCGGCCTCCCATGCTGTGCAAGTGAAAATCGGGGTTCCCTCTTCATCTTTTATCTCACGCACCAAATACGAACGGATTTGATAATCTGCTTTCAATTCTGTAAGCTTCTCCCAATCTGGCGTTTTACCGGCATAAATTTGTCTAGTTTGGAGTTCTGCAAGTACTTTTTCACAGCTTCGTCGGGTGGAGGTCCGTTCCGAACGAAAATCAATGAATGCGTGACGGCCATTCACCTTGAGCACGGCAGGGCACCCATCCGCTGGTTCAGCACTTGAGGATGATGCTACGGTTTTCTGTTTATGATGACCAAAACAAGATAAACGAACAAAATAACCAACTGTTAGCAAGTATTAAATTTCATAAATTAACCAAAAGTAGAGGTGTTTCGGATGCATTTAAAACATTATTGCCTAGCCAGCATAACCCATACCCACACTTAGTTGTAAAAATAGTGTACAATTTTGAAAACTAAGTGTTGTTATGGCTATTGAAATTTTCACGGTTTATTTACATGTAAACCTACGCTTGCAACAGTTAGATCATTCTAACATCAAACTTGAAAGATTGAAACACATTGTATGTAGATGCCGAACAAAATATAAGTGCCAAGGCTTATCAAATTAACACATTGCAAAAATTATAGCTAGATATGAACTAAACTAACTTCTAACTTCAAATAAAGGCTTAATGTGTTTACTTTTAAACTACCAATTCATAAAAGAAATTCGGAGATTTTTGAAATTTATGCTAGATTTCTTCAACTACAACTGTTCAAGTATTTCTTCAACCAAAAACAAACCCTAACTACCAGAAATTGGAAATTTATGCTAGATTGTGGTCTAACATTAACTAAGAGGTACACTGTAGTTAGTATTTAAAACCCTAACTAAGATTTTCGGCCATTACTTGTTATCTTGCCCGAAAACCCATAAGAGAATCGGGATTTTTACCCCAAATCTGCGAGAAACAAACGATTAGAGAAATTACTGACCTTGGGTGGCATTTTTGGATGGAAAAGATGAAGAAAATCGAAAGAATCAGATGATTTGGCCGGAAGATAGTCGAAAAACAGGTATGTACGTCGACTGAGCTCGAAGGTTTTAGGGTTTTTTTTTAAGAAAACGGCTGAAAAAAAAGAACGAGGGTTTTATACCCTCTCGAATTCGCTTTGCGAAATATAGAATTAGCTTTGCTAATCTACACGGACCCGAGATAGGGATGATGGGTCGGACCACTCGCTAAGCTAAAAGTCGGGTTAGAGATCTCCAAATTTCCCTGTTCGGTTTTGCTACTTTTTGGCCGGATACACTCGCTAAGCGAATTTCGAGATTAGAGATCTCCAAAGATCCCTGCTTGATTTTTCGAATTTTGGCTAGAAAAAACTCGCTATGCGAATTTTTTGATTAGAGATCTCCAGATTTTTCTGTTTGAAATCTCTATTTTGGCTACAAAACTCGCTAAGCGAATTTTAAGATTGGAGATCTCTAAATATCTCTGTTTGATTTCCGGATTTTGGCAATAGACATTCGCAAAGCGAGGTTTAGGACTAGAGATCTCGAAATTATGCTGCCCGATTTTCATACTTTCAATTTGTGTGCACAGATTTTTATTTTTTTTTATTTTTTTTTATTATTATTTTTTTTTATTTTTTTGTTTTTTTATTTTTTTTTATTCTTTTTTTTATTTTTATTTAAAAAAAACGCAGAAGGGAAAGGGAAAACAACTAAACACGGGTTGCCTCCCGAGAAGCGCTTCATGGATTTACGAGTCTAGAGCTTGACTCGGTGCTGCTCTCCTACTTCTTTTCCTTCACCGAGGCTAAATAAACAACCTCTCCTGCTCGTTGCTCTTCACCCATTCCCTCGAAATATTGTTTAAGGCGGTGACCATTTACGCTAAAATGACCACCCTTCTCGGTAACAAGGTCAACATATCCCGATGGGTGTTGTTTGACAACTGTGTACGGACCAACCCATTTTGACTTTAGTTTTCCAGGTGAAAACTTATATCGAGATTGATATATCAAAACCTTATCACCCGCCTCAAAATACTTACGAATTCTCAACCTCATGTCATGCCAATGTTTACTCCTTTCCTTGTAAATCCGGGAGCTCTCATAAGCATGGAATCTTTCTTCATCAAGTTCGTTGAGTTGTTGACGCCTTTCCGTCCCTCCTAAGATAGCATCCATGTTACATTCCTTGATGGCCCAATATGCTTTATGTTCAATTTCAAAAGGAAGGTGACAAGCTTTTTCGTACACCATTCGGTATGGTGTGCATCCGATAGGGGTTTTGAAGGCGGTTCGGAATGCCCATAAAGCATCATCAAGACGTTGAGACCACGTCTTGGGATTTTTCACAATGGATTTTTCAAGAATTCTTTTCAGGGCTCTATTAGTGTTCTCGACTTGACCACTCGTTTGTGGGTGATAAGCCGTTGAGAACCGATGGTGGACACCATATCGTTGGAGAGTTTTCTCCATAAGATGATTTGCAAAGTGAGTGCCACGATCGCTAATAAGAGCCCTTGGGCATCCGAAGCGACAAAACAAGGTCCTCACGAAATTAACTATAACTCGGGCATCATTAGTTGGTAATGCTTTGGCCTCGGCCCATTTAGAGACGTAGTCAACCGCCACAAGTATGTACTTTTTGCCGTGAGAACTTGGGAATGGTCCCATGAAGTCAATGCCCCACACGTCGAATATCTCACAAACTTGGATGTCGTGCTGGGGCATTTCATCCCGTTTGGAGATGCTTCCGGTTCGTTGACATGCATCACATGTCTTGACCAAAGTGTAGGCATCTTTAAAGATGGTAGGCCAATAGAATCCCACATCCAACACTTTTCGAGCGGTGTAGTTTGGACCGAAGTGACCCCCGGTAGGCCCTTTATGACATTCGTTGAGAATGTCTTTTGCTTGATCACCGGCGACACAACGTCTATGCATGAAATCAGCACCGACTCGGAAAAGATATGGGGATTCCCAATGATAATGCTTAAGATCAGACCAGAACTTCCCTTTTTGTTGATGGGTCATCCCTTTCACAAGAACACCCGCCGCTAGATAATTTGCAAAGTCGGCGAACCATGGGTCATCTTCCTCGGTGTCTTGTAAAGCATTGACGGCTTCAAGAAATTCTTCGGGAAAGGTATCATTAATCTCATTCTCATTAAACTCCTCAAGGTGAGGGTTCTCGAGACGGGATAAATGATCCGCAGCAAGGTTCTCCGCCCCTTTTTTATCCTTGATCTCAATGTCAAATTCTTGTAGGAGAAGAATCCAACGAATGAGTCTCGGTTTAGCATCTTGCTTGGCGAAGAGATACTTTAATGCAGAGTGATCCGTATAGACAATGGTTTTAGATAAAACCAGATAAGGACGGAATTTGTCAAAAGCGAATACCACAGCTAAAAGCTCTTTTTCGGTGGTGGTGTAATTCGCTTGAGCACCAGTGAGTGTTCGACTAGCGTAGTATATTGGTTGGAAGTGATTGTTCACACGCTGTCCCAACACCGCACCGAGTGCGTAATCACTTGCATCACACATGAGTTCGAATGGTAAATCCCAATCGGGAGATACCATGATAGGAGCATTGGTGAGACGGTCTTTCAAAAGATTGAAGGCCGTCACACACTCGGGATTGAACACGAAGGGTGTGTCCTTCTCAAGAAGATGGGTCATGGGCCGGGTTATCTTGGAGAAGTCCTTGATAAACCTACGGTAAAACCCCGCATGACCGAGAAAGCTCCTCACTGCTTTAACATTTGAGGGTGGAGGGAGTTTAGCAATAACGTCGATTTTAGATTTATCGACCTCCAACCCTTCTTTAGAGATCTTATGCCCCAATACGATGCCTTCACGCACCATAAAGTGACACTTTTCCCAATTAAGCACAAGACGGGAATTCTCGCACCTAATAAGGACTCTCTCGAGACTTGCAAGACATGAATCAAAGGAGTTTCCAAAGACTGAGAAATCGTCCATAAAAACTTCCATACAATCCTCGATCATGTCTTGGAAGATGGATGTCATGCAACGCTGAAATGTAGCAGGCGCGTTGCACAACCCAAATGGCATCCTTCTATATGCAAAGGTACCGAACGGACATGTGAAGGTGGTTTTTTCTTGGTCCTCGGGATCGATGGGGATTTGGAAGTAGCCAGAGAAACCGTCCAAGAAACAATAAAAGTTATTTCCGGCTAGTCTCTCTAACATTTGATCAATGAAAGGCAGAGGAAAATGATCCTTGCGAGTTGCATCATTGAATTTTCGGTAGTCAATGCACACTCGCCATCCCGTGACAGTTCGAGTTGGAACAAGTTCGTTCTTATCGTTACGGACAACTGTCATCCCTCCTTTTTTCGGAACCACTTGGACCGGACTTACCCATGGACTATCTGAGATGGGATAGATGAGACCTGCATCAAGTAGTTTTAAAACCTCCTTCTTGACCACATCTTTCATATTCGGGTTCAACCTCCTTTTTCTTTGTACACTTGGCTTGAAGTTGTCATCCATGAGGATTTTGTGTGTACAGAAAACAGGGTTGATCCCCGGCAGCGGCGCCAAAAACTTGATGTGTATAAACTAGTTATAAAATAATAACCTAAAATACGCCTTCTCTAGATTACCACACTCTTAGGCAAGTATGACCTAATCGTGAGTAATATAGTTCAGGTAAGTAAATTCGGGTATATTCGTCTCCACAGGGAACAGTGATGATGACTAAGTAAAATAATACTAATAATTTAATCTAAGTAAATGCATAAAGTAGGGTTTTTAATTTTAAACTAGGTAATTAAATAAATTGATTAAATGTAACTTTGAACTTTTGAAAACTGAAACAGACTGACAAAGTAGTGAAACTGTGTTCAAATAAGAGAGAGATATTCACTATGATCGATTCCGTCTAAGTTTAGGTTTGGTTGGTTAAGTCCCGATTTAATTGATATTCTAGAAGTTAGGGTAGTAGTGTTCTCTAACTCCCTACAATGACTGTACTATCGTTCCTAAGAAATATTTTCCTAAAGAATCATCTTATAGTCACACTTCGGTTTGTTAAATATATCTAGGCTTGGATTTCCGTCGCCTTCTAATCTAGAATTGGGTCATAACTAAGATTAGACTTCTGGCTTTACCTAATTTATTGATGTTTAAACTCGAACCCCTAAATCTAGTGGGTTGCCAACTACGTCACCGAGATGAAAAGTTGAAGTAATTATTAACTAAAATTGCTAGTGGTCACTCAGCAAAACACTCAATAATTAACAGATCAAACAATCAAATATTTAAGGTTCAATCAAAAGGATCTTTGATATAAAAATCAAATATTCAAAACCAATATTAAAATCCTAAGAATACCAAACCTAAATCCTAGATTTCATCTAATCATAGTGAATAATAAACGACTAGCACCTAGACATGCTAGTAATCGTCAAACAAAAGTAAATAATCGAAATACCAAACATAGTTTCAAAAGATATGATTAAAAACCAACTAATGTTTGAAAGATGATGATTCTTGATGCTTGGTTCCTCTCCAATTCGTCTAGATCTGCTGCCGCTTCCGAATCAATGTTAATTAGGTCAACTTTAGCTTAAATATCCCTCAGATCCGTGCGTACTCGCGTTGCTAAAACTGAAATTCGCGTTGCTAAAGCCTGATTCCGTGTAAATTAGCGTTGCTAATCCTAAAATTCGCTTTTACTAAAATCTACTTCCTTTGTGAACTCGCATTGCTAACTCGAAAATTAGCATTGCTAAACCTTTTTTCCCAAAACGAACAGAGATATTTAGAGATCACGAATAAGTAGATTCGCTTTGCTAAACTTTCAAAGCTTGACTCGCGATGCTAACTTCTTGGCTCGCTTTGCTAATATTTCCAGGAAGAAAAATCTTCATTTTTCGTGCAGTTTTCGGCTTGTATTGACACGTTTGTTAATTAAGACCTGAAGTACACGAGAAACGCTATTTTTGAGTGATAACACCATAATTTAACCATAATCATACACAAAAAGAGGAATATTGGCAGATAAATATATGTATAAATCTGCCAATATCAGTAACCAATGCTATATAAACATGTTACCCTACCCAATAAGGAATTAGGTTGGTTGGCTTAAAAAAACCCGATATCAAAATAAGACCCGAATACACCTGACCCGACTAGTATAATCGGGTTCAGGATTGAATCAGGTTAACCCTTTGGGCACCCTAGTGGCCCACTTCATACCCGTCTTCCATGTCATCACTTATATCTCATGTTAATTATTAGCTAAACTTTGAACCATTGGTATAATTATAAAATTTTACCATCATATACGATTAACCTCGATTCCATGTTCTCACCTCACGTATTCCTATCCAATACGTGCGTACACTTAGCCACCCGAATCCCCTGCTTTCGTCCGTGCAATAATAACATTGATTCCGTGTTCTCACCTCACATCTAGTTAGACCAAGTTTTAGTCTTTGACATTCGTACGTAAATATTGAAACAAAACAAGAGAAACGGGACCAATGCAAAAGAAAGAAGAAATATGCTGCAGTACCCTTTTTCCTTGATCTTGTTTTTATTGGGTATATTTTCAAAGCTGGAATATCGTTGGGCCCCAGTTTGGTCAAAAGTTTTTCAGCCCATAATCACCACATTTCTTTCCAAAAGTCATCACTCCTCAATATTGCACGCATGATAGTAACTACACAAGTTTTTACTAACACCATACATTTTGTTGCACAATGTGATTCGACAACTAGTCTACATCTATGGGCTCGCTAAGTTTAGAGGTGGAAAAATGGGCAGCAAATTCGATAATCTTATTTATAAGGTTAAAACTAGAAGTAACGGGTTGCGTTAGACTTAGCTTAATGGCAAAGGTCGCCCAACCCGTCACCGTGTGTCCCCAACACTTAGACGCGTCCTCCCCCTACAATGTCCCTGCCTGACGCGTCCCCTTGCTTATTTGGCAGGCATTTGGTCGCCTGGGCGACTGAATGTACTTCGTGCTTGGTAAGTGGTACATATAATAATAAAATCAATTTTAAAGTTTGGTTGTGAGTTTGGTCACTGCTACGTGGGTTTGGTTGGGGTTTGTCATATGTTTGGTCGGGAGAGAAAAAATTAATGCGGCGCTTATGATGTAGCAGGGGCGTTACAAATAGTCTTAGGTTTGACTTGAATATTTTTGCCAAGATAATGAAAAGGAGTATGTATATGACATGTATCAAACATTAAATCGCTTACACATATATCAATCAAGCATCTTTATTAATCTACATGTATAACATTATCCAGTTGTCAAATATGATTGCATAAATTTTATACGATTTTTAGTGGCTTCCAAATTTTGAATGGGAATTTTTATGCATTAAAAAACCACCAGGCCACCTTAGACCCCTTTGACTTATACTTACATCTTAATATGTTTAATTTCTACTTATACCATATGTGACTATGAAAATGTTGAAATTTCTACTTAATTAATTAAGACCCTATATATGAAGCAACTAAAATATGATGACATGCATGCGGATATACGGTATGGATCCACTTTTTTTTTCCTTGGCGAAAGTTAGCATGCATGTTCATCTATCAAGAACCAATTACAAATCAGAATATAGGACCAAATCTGACCCATATATAAAGGTAACTTGTTTTGATCAAGGTAAAACTCCTCCACAAAATAACAAGATTCCAAGAAAAAATCTCTCAAAATCAATAAAATAAATCATTTGGAAAAGAAACATGCTCATATAAAAGTATGAAACTAAAAACAGTATAAATGACTTATTAGACTTGTGTTATTTGGGCAAATTAGAAAGATAGACAACACTAGCTTTCTTCTACAATCAAATAAGGATCAGGACAAGTTAAGTACTCTACTTGATTCGATTATTACATTATGGTAGTCATTAGGAAAGACAATTGTATCTAGAAATCAGGCCAATTTTGTGTCCTATTAGTATTTTCTTTTACTTTTTGCAATAAAACTGTTATTCGGTTCTTATCAACTTAACTGGCCTATGTAATGTAATGACTGTTAGGAATATTTTTATTAATATTCATTAAAGATTTGATTAGTCAAAACTATTAAACTACAAGGACCTAAATTGAAGATATGAAAGTTCAAATTCAAATAAAGATTTAGGAGATAATCATTAATGTAAAAAGATATAGTATATCTTTATTAGTTTAAAAGATTTAGTCATTATCTTTTCCTTGTAAGTCTTGGGTTTTCTAGTATATAAAGAAACCTAATGACATAGAATTAGATGTTCTTGGAACCCACGTTTTAACGTGTTTGTGTGTAAAACATAAGCCTCAAGATCGTTTGATCCTGTCTAATGAAAAATCGTTCTACATATTTATATGTAGAATTGGGGCTTTTAATGATGAAAACTTGTTTAGCTATACATATATGTTCAACTAATTCCGCAACTTTGTTATTTGTATATGCTTATTCCAGATAAGAACTAACTATTCTTGAGCCTAAAGATCGACATTTATGTAGAGTTATTCTAAACTTAACAATTGGTATCAGAGCACGGTATTGATTATAAAGAGTTATTCAGATCTTAGCAAGTGGTATCAGAGCACGGTGGCTCGGATCTGGAATGAAACAAGGATCTATCAATGATCACCTAAAGAATCAAGAATCCACGATACACGCATGGCAATACATCTGATCATAACTACAATTTTGAAGATGGATTAAAATTTAAAGATGGAGCCCACTGTTTATTTAGATGAGAAGCACATCAAATCAATGGGAATCTAGCATGTGAACGTGGGAGGTAAACATTGTGTTAATTCTTTTTACAAAATTGAAGTTGGTGAAAGTGGGAGGTGGCTGGATATTATCACACCTCCAAAAAGAAAAATAAAAGAAGGCAGTAGGTGGTTGGATCAAAAGACTTTATATTTACTAATTTCAAACATGATGACTGATGTCATCGCACCAACCAACTTGATCAAATACCATATTTGCTACTGATGCGATTTACACGTGTTACTACTGATCAGTAGGAACTCACTTTTACTACTGCTATTCAACAACAATTACTACTGATCACAAGAAAAACATCAGTAGTGATCCTATTCGCATGAATTATAGTGCTGATCATATGATCACAAGTGAGCCCACGTGTATGCCAATAATTTTTACTACGGATAGGTCAAATTTTAATTTTACTACAGCCATTTGAATGAAGAAATCACTTGAAGAGAAAAAGGACAGTATTATACTAACAAAGAGGGCAGTGGTATCCTATGAAATTTCAATCTACTACTGATCCAATATTCGATATTTACTACTGCTATATCAAAAATACTACTGATTAGTAGTAAATGGGGAAATTAGCTTATTCGAATATTACTACTGATCAGTAGTAAATAAAGAAAGTAGTGTTCGAATTTATTACTAATCAGTACTAAACGAAGAAATTTTTTTTTACTGATTTCTTTTTGACTGATACATCATACTTTGGAAAGCATGACACACACCATGTTCATTCCATACCACGGTTTATTGATCGTATCTGATAATAATGTGAAACGAATCACATTATTCACACACACAGGTTGAAGGCATGATAAAGATAAAGAAAAATTTTATTTGTTACATATTTGATCTTTATCAATTGATTACAGAAGATAATTGATTATATTTTATTTGAAGATGAAGTGGAAAGTCTTACTACATAAGATGTTATGTATTGTTGTAACTGCAATTCAACCGAATCTTAACGAAAAGATCTGTTGAAGACTAAGATAAGCAAGTCCTTCATACTGTTGGAATATGCTTCACGTGTATAACATATAGTTATATGGCTAGTTGTTTGTGAGCCTAAAGGGTCACACACTTAAACACTAAACACCATTATATAATTAGTGTAATTAGTGTAATTACATTAATTATTAATATATATAAGCTATAAGCTTGTCTATCATAAGTTTAATATTAAAAGTTAATATTGAAACTTTCTTGTGGGCAAACTAGAAGAATCAAAAGATAGGGACTTGTGGGCAAATAAGACTAATGATTTATGGAAATCATTAAAGGATTGTAATGGCACCATTAAGAGATATAATGGTCCATAAACTCCCTTTTGACCATCCATCTTGGCCGTCCCTCTCTCTCACACTTTGTAGGTGTTTTGTTTTCTTTCTTTTGCTCTCAAAACTCTAGGACTAGCATCCATTACATTGGTGTTCTTGCAAGTGTTGTGTGGACTTGCTTTAGAGGTATTCCCCATTGGAATCCTTGGTTTCGGTTGCTCACAATATCCATCCGAATTCATCATTGATCAAAGGCAACTAAGGTATGATTCTTATACCATTCTCTTTGATTTTTCTTTTAGTTTAATTGTATGATTGATATCAAGATCCTTTCATGGTGATAAATACTTTCCGCTGCGTTTTGTTAATTGTTTTAACCGAAAATCACCATTAGTGGTATCACGAGTCATTATATTAATCATATAATTAGCTAGATTTTGTGAAAAGTGGCAAAAATCAACCGGTTTTGTGTTGTTAAAATTCCGATCGGACAAAAACAAAACCCTACGGGTTTTTTTTTATTTTAATTTTCGGTTTTTTATAAAAATGTGGGTTAAAATATGGTATTTTTGGAATCCCATTGTCACTTGTTACAAAATCATATCAAAAAATTAATCTTGTTATTGTATTTTTTTTGATTATTTGGCTTGGAATTTAATTTTTAATTCCATTTTGTTGATATGGCAAAACATGTATTTTTGCCATATCCCAAGCCAAAGCCTTGTCAATTGTTGCTTGTTTGTGCAAACCAATGAAAGTCTAGACCATTTGTGAATGAATGTGTTTGATGTTTGGTTGTTTGGGAAAAGCCTTGTTTTTTTGGCTTAATTGTTGTAATTTGTTTCATTTATTTTTATTTTATTTTTGGTGCCATTTTTGGGGCAATTTGTAATGTAAAAGTAATAGAATAGATTGTATTTATTTTATCTTTTTATTGTAAATTGTTGACAAAAAATATTGAAGACTAATGAAGAAAACAACAAATTTCCGTCACAAAAGCGAGGGCTGTACGAAAACAGGTTTTCCAGAGGCATACAGACTCCTTTTTGGGCGATTCAAAAGCCTAAAATGCTTGCAAAGTCGTGGGCTACAACTTTCCAGAAGGCCGGGAAGACCAACGAAGACTCCTTCAGTGACTTTTCGGGCTTCAAAGTCTGCTGGAATTTTCTGGCAGATTACATTTTTTCACAATTTTGGGTTCTACTTGCTCAAGAATGTCTTGGAGCAAGTGGGAGCCCATTGGGTTTATGTAGGCCCGTTTGGGTTCATGTTGGCCCGTCCCCTAGTTTGACCCTTCGGTCCGTCGTGATGACTCACGTGACCGAACCTAGGATTTCATTGGTCGAGGTTTGCACAAAATTTTGTTGCATGTTTTATTCTTATGTTTGTGGTTGTTTTTCTTTTCTATTAGATACAAATAGTAAAACAAAATTAAAAATGGTTTTTAGACACAAACATTAAAACATTCAAAACCTTAATCATCGATGATTACTAGTTAATCATTGATGATTAAACCTTTAATCTAACAATAGTTTTGAGATTAAACTAAGTTTAAATATGATTTGAAACTTATCACTTAATAATCGCTAAAAGTTTTTACCGTTTATTACAAGACTTATGAAGTGGTATGAATGAAGTACATGATTCATTCATATCTTAAATAAAATTTTATTAAATTAAAATTTAACATACCTAAAATTTAAGTCACGCCGTCCAATCGGTTGTAAATCACTTGCTTCTATTTTTGAATTCACGTGAGACGTGGTTTGAATTTAGATCCGAGGTCATTATTCTCTACGGTGAGACCTAGATCTATTTTGACATGATTTCACATTGGATGACTTAATCAAGTTAACGGTGAGACCTTGACTCGAGGCGAAGATGCGACAAACATGCCACTTGACCCTAGATGCTTGTTCACTAGGTGCCATGAAGTCCCATACCTCTAAGAGTTGCACTTGTAATGCAATTGTTGAACGTCACCTACCTATTGGATCTATCATCTCTAGCAGATCAACTGATGCGATGATAGAAGCTCAATGGGATCTTAGCTTTTAATTAAAATTAATTGGGTAGTTAATTTATTAAAAGAAATTATTATTAAAAATACTAATTAATGAACTTTGTAATTTTGTAGATGACTTCAAACAATCAAACCCTAACACATACCACCATTCGTTCCGTTCTCGAAAAAGAGAAACTTGATGGAACGAACTTTGTGGACTGGTCTCGAAACCTAAGGATTGTCCTTAGGGCCGAGCACAAGTACCACCATTTGGAGGAGGCGCTGCCCCCTGCCCCTGCTGCTACCGCCACTGCTGCTGTTCGTACAGCCTATACCAAAAGGTTTAACGAACAACAGGAAGTCGCCGCGCTTATGCTAGTGAGCATGATTCCCGAGATTCAAAAGAATCTCGAGGACCTCACTGCATTTGATATGATGCGTGAACTAACGGCCATGTATCAAAAGCAAGCCGAGCAGGAACTCTTTGACACTGTCAAAGCCTTCCACGCTTGCAAGCAGGAGGAGGGACAGTCTGTTAGCTCTTATCTCTTGAAGATGAAGAGCTACTTAGACCAAATGGAGAGGCTTGGTTACGCTATGCCGCACATCCTTGGGATTAGCTTGATTCTAACGTCCCTAAACAAGGATTTTGCACCGTTTGTCATGACTTATCATATGCATAGTATGGGGAAGACATTCGCCGAATTACATGCTATGCTGAAACAAACGGAGGCAAGCCTACCCAAGAAAACTCCGGCCCCTACTGTCCTTGCTATAAGGAAAGGAAAGATCCAAAAACCAAAACCGCAAGTAGTTGCGAAGGGCCAAGGCAAGGGAAAGCAAGTTTACAAGCCCAAGCCAAAGGTTCCCCCACCTACTCATAAGGAGCATCCCGCTAAGGATCTTGCTTGCCATCACTGCGGTGAAACAGGCCATTGGAGGAGGAATTGTCCTGCCTACCTGGCAGAGTTGATGAAGAACAAAGCCAACAAGGTTGGCACATCAGGTATCTTCACAATAGAACTATATGCTTTCCCTAAGAAATCATGGGTATATGACACTGGTTGTGGAACTCACATTTGTAATACCATGCAGGGTCTAAGGGGAAGTAGAAAGCTAAACCATGGAGCTTTGGACTTGTACGTGGGCAATGGCAATCGTGCACCGGTCGAAGCTATAGGAAGCTATGATTTAATCCTTCCTAGTGGTTTAATTATTGTATTAGACAATTGTCACTATGCGCCTAGTATTACTAGGGGTATAGTATCGCTTTCTTGTTTGTGGAATAATGGTTTTATTCATACGTTTACGGATTATGGTATTTCAGTTTCAAAGGATAATGTTTTTTACTTTAATGCTATTCCTCGTGATGGTATCTTTGAGATTGACATGCATAATCGTATCACAAACAGTAGTTCTATTTATACATGTAGCAATAAGAAATCCAAGAAGAATTTGGATTCTACTTACCTATGGCATTGTCGCCTTTGCCATGTTAACAAGAAACGCGTTTTGAAATTACAAAAGGATGGACTTATAAAATCAGATGATTCTGAATCATTTGATAAATGTGTTTCTTGCATATCTGGTAAAATGGCGCGCAAGCCTTTCTCCCATGTAGGCGAAAGGGCCAATGATCTACTTGGACTCATACATACTGATGTATGTGGCCCTTTTAGAACTCGAACTAGGGAAGGTGCTACCTATTTCATTACCTTCACTGACGACTTTAGTCGTTATGGTTATGTTTACTTGATTAAACATAAACATGAAACCTTTGAAACGTTCAAAGCTTTCCAGAATGAAGTAGAAAATCAACTTGGCAAGAAGATTAAGGCTCTCCGTTCCGATCGAGGAGGAGAGTACATGAGCCATGAGTTTCAAGACCATCTAAAGAATTGTGGGATTGTCTCACAATTCACTCCCCCTTATACACCACAACATAATGGTGTATCAGAGAGGAGAAATCGCACCTTGCTTGACATGGTCCGATCGATGATGAGTCCTACCACTCTGCCTCTATCCTTTTGGGGTTATGCACTCAAATCGGCTGCTCGCATACTGAATATGGTTCCCACCAAGAAGGTTGAAAAGACACCATATGAGATATGGCATGGGAAAGTCCCTAACTTGTCTTACTTGAAGGTCTGGGGTTGTGAGGCTCTCGTGAAACGAGACACGCCAAACAAACTTGAACCCAGAGCTGTCAAGTGCATCTTTATAGGATACCCTGAGGAAACGATGGGTTACTATTTCTACTACCCACCTGAGCAAAAAGTAATTATTGCTCGTTATGCTGAGTTTCTTGAGAGCAATCTCATTTCACAAGAAGCAAGTGGGAGTACCATCGACTTTGACGAGATTCCAAGCGATGAAGATGCACAACCTATTGTAGAGACTAGCGAACATCAAGATGAGGCTGAACACGAAACTGTTCCTGTTGCACCTCAAAATGATGTAATCCCTGTTCGAAGGTCCGCAAGGACACCTCATGCACCTGAACGATATGGCTTCCATGTCGATGCTGAGGAGCTAAGTTTAGGGGATCATAATGAACCCCCTAACTATCGAGCTGCATTATCAGATTCTGAATCTGACAAATGGCTTGATGCTATGAACGCGGAAATGCAATCCATGAAAGATAACCAAGTATGGACGTTGGTTGATCTTCCTCCTAACAGTAAGACTGTTGGTAGCAAGTGGCTCTTCAAGAAGAAGACCGACATGGATGGCAATGTACACACCTATAAAGCTCGATTGGTAGCAAAAGGTTACACTCAAACCTACGGGATTGACTATGATGAAACCTTCTCGCCTGTTGCCGACGTTAGAGCTATTAGGATTGTCATAGCCATAGCAGCGTACTATGACTATGAGATTTGGCAAATGGATGTTAAAACTGCTTTCTTAAATGGACATCTTGATGAAGATGTTTATATGGTTCAACCTGAGGGTTTTGTTAATCCAAAACACCCAAAGAAAGTATGTAAGCTTCAAAGGTCCATTTATGGACTAAAGCAAGCATCCAGGAGTTGGAACAAAAGATTCGATGAGGAAGTCAAATCGTTTGGCTTTACTCAGAATCCCGACGAGCCATGTGTATATGTAAGAGCTAGTGGGAGCATTGTCGTCTTTCTAATCCTATATGTCGATGACATACTACTCATAGGAAATAACATTCCAATGCTACAAGATGTAAAATCCTGGCTTGGGAAGTGCTTCGCTATGAAGGATCTTGGGGAAGCGGCATATATACTTGGTATAAAGATCTATCGAGATCGATCAAAGCGGTTAATCGGACTAAGTCAAAGTGCGTACATTGATAAGATTCTAAAACGGTTTAGAATGGATGCTTCCAAACGTGGAAGTCTCCCTATGCAACACAATGTACACTTGAGTAAGACTCAAGGACCGTCCTCACCTGATGAGATGAAACGTATGCGTGATGTCCCCTATGCCTCGGCAGTAGGATCTATCATGTATGCTGTGCGGTGCACAAGACCTGATGTAGCGTTCTCTCAGAACCTTACAAGCCGATATCAACAGAATCCAGGTGAGAGTCACTGGACTGCTGTTAAGAACATACTGAAGTATCTTAGGAATACTAAAGATATGTTTCTTGTCTATGGTGGTGAATCTCAAAATGAACTAAGCGTTACTTGTTATTCTGACGCTAGTTTTGAGACTGATAGAGATGATTCCAAATCTCAAACGGGGTATGTTTTCGTTTTGAACGGAGGCGCTGTTGATTGGAAAAGTGCGAAGCAGAGTACTATCGCCATGTCTTCTACAGAAGCTGAATACATTGCAACCACTGAAGCTGCAATGGAAGCTGTTTGGATGAGGAAATTCATTTCTGGGCTTGGAGTTGTCCCCAGTAATGAAAGACCTATGGATATGTACTGTGATAACACAGGTGCTATCATCATTGCCAACGAACCCGGTGTTCAGAAAGGCGCCAGACATTATCGGAGGAAGCTTCACTACATTAGAGATGCGATCCTAATGGGAGATGTACGCTTGCTCAAAGTTCATACAGATGACAACTTAGCTGACCCCTTTACGAAGCCAATGCCATGTACCAAACATATTGAGCATGCTAGAAACATTGGGCTTCGACCAGCTAGTAGTTTCATGTAATCTGTTTTAGTATTTGGATAATGGAACATTGAGCAGTTTTTATTGGAATAAATTGATATATTTGATATGATCGTTTTTATATGAATATCTACTGTGTTCTATATTTGCATGTTTATATCCATGAATATTTACTGCGTTTTATATTCTAAATTGTCCATTGTCATAATTAATAATATGGGAATATTATTAAGACAAATCTGAGGGCATTGATGACATTATCTTAGTATGACTAAGGATGATGAAATCAAACTCACATGTTGTTCATAATGATGCACAATTGGACTGACCCAACCTATGAGAAATCACTTCATGGATTTATGTCACAAGTGAATCTCACAAAGGCTTTGTCACTTATCCTCTGACTTGAGATGCAAGTTGGTTTGTGTATGTAGAGGGGCAAACTTTGATATGGTTAAACGCTGACCTGAATAAGGCTGCTATAACAACCATTATCGGGTTTGTCATTAAGCATATGACGGACACGTGCAGTCAATAAAGAATTTGTTCCTCCACACATGTGGATTAGATACTACTGGGCCCCTCGATGATTTGAATAGATGTATGTGTGGCCACACCCAAAAGGTAATCAAGATGAATCTTGATTGGTTTTGGTAATCAACTTCAATGTATAGATCGAGAAACAGAATCGTTGAAATTTTAGATTGACATTTATCCTTGTCTAAAATTCAACATAGTATCAGTAACAAAAGGATAACTGCTCGAAAACTTTGAACAAAGATTTTATGAAACTCCTCATGTACTTCTAGGGGCATTGGCGGGTTGCTAGACTCTAACCTTTGCTTGTATAACTACTTGATGTTATCACGTGCGCAAGTGGGAGCTGTTGGAATATGCTTCACGTGTATAACATATAGTTATATGGCTAGTTGTTTGTGAGCCTAAAGGGTCACACACTTAAACACTAAACACCATTATATAATTAGTGTAATTAGTGTAATTACATTAATTATTAATATATATAAGCTATAAGCTTGTCTATCATAAGTTTAATATTAAAAGTTAATATTGAAACTTTCTTGTGGGCAAACTAGAAGAATCAAAAGATAGGGACTTGTGGGCAAATAAGACTAATGATTTATGGAAATCATTAAAGGATTGTAATGGCACCATTAAGAGATATAATGGTCCATAAACTCCCTTTTGACCATCCATCTTGGCCGTCCCTCTCTCTCACACTTTGTAGGTGTTTTGTTTTCTTTCTTTTGCTCTCAAAACTCTAGGACTAGCATCCATTACATTGGTGTTCTTGCAAGTGTTGTGTGGACTTGCTTTAGAGGTATTCCCCATTGGAATCCTTGGTTTCGGTTGCTCACAATATCCATCTGAATTCATCATTGATCAAAGGCAACTAGGGTATGATTCTTATACCATTCTCTTTGATTTTTCTTTTAGTTTAATTGTATGATTGATATCAAGATCCTTTCATGGTGATAAATACTTTCCGCTGCGTTTTGTTAATTGTTTTAACCGAAAATCACCATTACATACAAGATATGATGTTGCTGATTACTATATTTAGACGGAATGTGATGCTTAGTTTGAGTTTCTACTTCAACTTCAAATAGAAGATAGTTGGTTTTCAATGTAATTAATATAGCCTTGAAGAACACAAGAATGATAGCACACTTTTAGGGGAAAAAAAGTGTTGATCATTCAAGAAGAAGTTCAAGTTTCTCGGATTGATTTGATTATGTCAAAAAGGGGAAGAGACTTGAAGATTCCCAGCTAATTCTATAAGTTTTGTCAAATCAAATAGGGGAAGATTGTTCGGAATATTTTTATTAATATTCATTAAAGATTTGATTAGTCAAAACTATTAAACTACAAGGACCTAAATTGAAGATATGAAAGTTCAAATTCTAATAAAGATTTAGGAGATAATCATTAATGTAAAAAGATATAGTATATCTTTATTAGTTTAAAAGATTTAGTCATTATCGTTTCCTTGTAAGTCTTGGGTTTTCTAGTATATAAAGAAACCTAATGACATAGAATTAGATGTTCTTGGAACCCACGTTTTAACGTGTTTGTGTGTAAAACCTAAGCCTCAAGATCGTTTGATCCTGTCTAATGAAAAACCGTTCTACATATTTATATGTAGAATTGGGGCTTTTAATGATGAAAACTTGTTTAACTATACATATATGTTCAACTAATTCCGTAACTTTGTTATTTGTATATGCTTATTCCAGATAATAACTAACTATTATTGAGCCTAAAGATCGACATTTATGTAGAGTTATTCTAAACTTAACAATAGGTATCAGAGCACGGTATCGATTATAAAGAGTTATTCAGATCTTAGCAAGTGGTATCAGAGCACGGTGGCTCAGATCTGGAATGAAATAAGGATCTATCAATGATCACATAAAGAATCAAGAATCCACGATACACGCATGGCAATACATCTGATCATAACTCCAATTTTGAAGATGGATTAAAATTTAAAGATGGAGCCCACTGTTTATTTAGATGAGAAGCACATCAAATCAATGGGAATCTAGCATGTGAACGTGGGAGGTAAACATTGCGTTAATTCTTTTTACAAAATTGAAGTTGGTGAAAGTGGGAGGTGACTGGATATTATCACACCTCCAAAAAGAAAAATAAAAGAAGGCAGTAGGTGGTTGGATCAAAAGACTTTATATTTACTAATTTCAAACATGATGACTGATGTCATCGCACCAACCAACTTGATCAAATACCATATTTGCTACTGATGCGATTTACACGTGTTACTACTGATCAGTAGGAACTCACTTTTACTACTGTTATTCAACAACAATTACTACTGATCACAAGAAAAACATCAGTAGTGATCCTATTCGCATGAATTATAGTGCTGATCATATGATCACAAGTGAGCCCACGTGTATGCCATTAATTTTTACTAAGGATAGGTCAAATTTCAATTTTACTACTGCCATTTGAATGAAGAAATCACTTGAAGAGAAAAAGGACAGTAGTATACTAACAAAGAGGGCAGTAGTATCCTATGAAATTTCAATCTACTACTGATCCAATATTCGATATTTACTACTGCTATATCAAAAATACTACTGATCAGTAGTAAATTGGGAAATTAGCTTATTCGAATATTACTACTGATCAGTAGTAAACAAAGAAAGTAGTGTTCGAATTTATTACTAATCAGTACTAAACGAAGAAATTTTTTTTTACTGATTTCTTTTTGACTGATACATCATACTTTGGAAAGCATGACACACACCATGTTCATTCCATACCACGGTTTATTGATCGTATATGATAATAATGTGAAACGAATCACATTATTCACACACACAGGTTGAAGGCATGATAAAGATAAAGAAAAATTTTATTTGTTACATATTTGATCTTTATCAATTGATTACAGAAGATAATTGATTATATTTTATTTGAAGATGAAGTGGAAAGTCTTACTACATAAGATGTTATGTATTGTTGTAACTGCAATTCAACCGAATCTTAACGAAAAGATCTGTTGAAGACTAAGATAAGCAAGTCCTTCATACAAGATATGATGTTGCTGATTACTATATTTAGACGGAATGTGATGCTTAGTTTGAGTTTCTACTTCGACTTCAAATAGAAGATAGTTGGTTTTCAATGTAATTAATATAGCCTTGAAGAACACAAGAATGATAACACACTTTTAGGGGAAGAAAAAGTGTTGATCATTCAAGGGGAAGTTCAAGTTTCTCGGATTGATTTGATTATGTCAAAAAGGGGAAGAGACTTGAAGATTCCTAGCTAATTCTACAAGTTTTGTCAAATCAAATAGGGGAAGATTGTTAGGAATATTTTTATTAATATTCATTAAAGATTTGATTAGTCAAAACTATTAAACTACAAGGACCTAAATTGAAGATATGAAAGTTCAAATTCTAATAAAGATTTAGGAGATAATCATTAATGTAAAAAGATATAGTATATTTTTATTAGTTTAAAAGATTTAGTTATTATCTTTTCCTTGTAAGTCTTGGGTTTTCTAGTATATAAAGAAACCTAATGACATAGAATTAGATGTTTTTGGAACCCACGTTTTAACGTGTTTGTGTGTAAAACCTAAGCCTCAAGATCGTTTGATCCTGTCTAATGAAAAATCGTTCTACATATTTATATGTAGAATTGGGGCTTTTAATGATGAAAACTTGTTTAGCTATACATATATGTTCAACTAATTCCGCAACTTTGTTATTTGTATATGCTTATTCCAGATAAGAACTAACTATTCTTGAGCCTAAAGATCGACATTTATGTAGAGTTATTCTAAACTTAACAATAACAGTAAAGTTATAGTACACGGGAGCATGGAATATAAGATTGCGATCGTGTCGAAGCATAAAGAAAAGGATAAATATTCCTATAAATCCGAGTGTTGACCAGATTTCACAGGAACGTACGCATTTTATTTTCACGAAATGGGCCGGGCATATGCAATGAAGATTCGCGAGATGCAGACTGAACTCTGCACATGTAATGATGTACACTAGAGTTATAAAACAGGTATAAAGAATCAACTATTTAAATATACTAATTAATCTTCTCTTGATTCAAAATGGTTATAAATACCTTAGACATACAACCATTGTTCCTCAAGTCCTCTCAACTTTTCTTCTAATTTATACAAATTTAAGAAGTTTTGATTTAGTGGTATCAAAAGTTGACAGAACAATGGATCTTTCAGAGACTCAGAGGTAGCAAGTTAATTACCATAAACTATAATTAATCACATTATCATACACGATTTTTTTTAAAAGTAACATAAAATGTATCTAAAATTATGTGGCTTTCTTGAGTAGGAACAAGTGTGCAGCATGCTATAGGCAGTTTAACAAAAAAGAGCATCTGGTGGAACACATGAGGATTTCGTATCATTCGGTTCATGAACCCATGTGTGGGATTTGTGGCAAACGTAGTCGCTCATTTGAATCTCTTCGTGATCATCTTATAGGTACTGTATTATATATGTTTTAATTAATTACTATTTGTTGATGAGTATATACATATATAAATTAATTAATTACAAATAATTAACTAATCTATTTCCACAGGACCATTGCCAAAAGCTGAATGTGAAAGGGTGTTTAGAGACCGTGGATGCACCATTTGCTTAACTATCCATACTAGTCCATACGCTCTCAGGGTTCACCAAGACAAATGCCAACTATCGCGTGGAAGTAACGTAATACAATATATCCTTAAACTATTTTTTTATTTTGAATACATAAGTGTGTATATAATAACTAATAAATGGATACCCTTTTTCTGTAATTTATTCGTTGTTTAGGGCGTACTGCATCGATTTGCTAACTTAGGCATTCAAGACAACCTAAGGATCGATAGTGGGAGAACAAGAGCAGTTGCTCTTGCATGTAAAATGGTTGGTGGTGGTAGTGACGGTTCTTTAGATCTTTGTGCACGTGTTTGCATCATTGATGAATACGAAAACATCATATTTCATTCCTATGTCAAGCCACAACTTCCTGTTACAAACTACAGGTTCCTTCTTTATTCACATCGCGCGATCTTTTCCTATGGTTTTTAGGCGTCATTTAGAAAGTATGTGTCAGGATCGATTAACTACGAAGAAGTTAACAAACACCTTAGATCTAATTGATAATAGAAGTTGCAGCGGATCAACACTATATCAATATATTAAGAACAATAAACTGTAAACAATAAGCGAAAGTATTAAGAACACAGTTTCACAAAAAGCTTCAATGTATATTATCGAGTTAACAATACACACGTACGTTTACAATTCGTAAGGAACTATTTATAATAGTCCTTGAAGCTAAACTATTTACCCTAGTTATTCTAGGACTTGATTTACATTCGAAATATAAAGATATACATTGAATTACATTCTATAACTGTCTCTGCGAAGATCTCGGACTTGATATGCTCCATAAACGATTACCAGTAGTAAAACTAATCACCAGTAGTAAATATGTAACGTCAGTAGTAACTTTGGTGACCAGTAGTAAGTCCAGATACATCGTCAGTAGTAACTACTATTGATCAGTAGTATCTTCAATATGCCTTGACCAGTAGTAACTAAGTTATAGATTACACCAGTATCAACTTCATCAGTAATAAGTAATTCTGCCCCATCAGTACTAAACATGACCAGTACTAACTGCAGCATCAGTATCAAGTTGATCTGTGATTTTGTTCCAACAATCTCCCCCTAAACTTATTGATTCTCTTTCAATCACATAAGTTTCTTTTGTTCATCTTCTTCTTTCTTTCTTTTCTCCAACGTCCTTTGATTTTGTTGATGTCTTTGCTCAATGATGTATTTGCTGTTTATCTTTGTGAAATAATTCAATTTATTTTGGAACATAACAGCATCATAAGGTTTCATCATTGTATTTGTGAATATCTGATACATAGTCTTCTCAGAATGTGGATATTCTTTTTCATATAAGTATAGCTCACATACTTTGCCTGATTTTTCAAAGAAGTGCATGTTGGCAGTTGGAATCACATTCCAAGCATAGATATTTCCTGGATCTGTAAACTGTTCTGGGTAGTTGTCTGGATAAAATGCAGCATCTATCAATTTTGTTAAGTATCCAGCACCAGACTCTTTCCATGATTTCTTTGACATTCTTGGTTTTTCAATGATCAGAAGTTTAATGACATCACTTCTTGAACAGGACATGATCAAAGGTAACCATCCAGTAAATCTCTGCACAATTTTATCTTCCCTTATAATCTCTATAACATTGTTCTGCATAACCCTCCAGTTGATGATTGGATTGTTCTGCAAGGGAGCAACAGACACTTCAAGAACAGGAATGATTTGTGTTTTTGACTTCTTTTGAGTGCTCTGTTCTTGAGTAATAGCTTTTATCTTCTTTGACTGGGGAGTTGAGGATTCACCAGTAGTTGTGATACTACCAGTTTTGATTAATTTTGGACTGATTGGAACTAAGGCTTTGGATTTCTTTTCTTCTTATGCTTCTTGTTCAGCCAAATCCTTCTTCTTAGCAGTGCAATATTTGTCTATAATAGTAATCATCTTCATTCTGCCAAGAGACTTTGCACTATGCCCTTTTGATTTCAAAAATTCAATCATATTGGCCTTCTATTCAAACACATATCTGTTAATTCACTTTTAGTTCTTTTGCATTCAGAAACCAAATATTCAAGGCATTGTATATGTTCTTTTTCAACTTTTCTGAGCCTCTTGAATTCTGCTTTTTGAGCTTCTATCTGAATGTCTTCTGCTTGAACAGGTATTTGAACAGGGATTGCCCTTTGAGCCTTCTTTTTATTCTCCTCAAGAGTTTGATACATCTCCACTTTCTCCAAGAATTTCCTATGTTTTATTCTCCATCTAGATTGCTTTTCTGATCTGACATGATTAATTTTGTTTACCATGTGGTGACCTAATGCTCTATTGGGATAATCATCATCATAAACTTCTTTTCCTTTTCCAATGCAAGCAGATGGTGGAGGTGGAGTGTATTTCATATCAGGAATACCAGGAAGTAGTAATTTTGGATAAAACAGTTTAAGTTGGTCTTCTGGTAGTATCTTTGGATGTGGAGGAAGTGTACATTCATCTACCTCAAACCAATTCACATTATCATCAATGTCAGGTATGATAAGTGGTTGATCAGGTGTTGGAGGTTTGGAGATAATGACATGTCTTTCTCTTTCAATTAACTCAGGAAGTTGCAGTTCTTCCTCTTCAGTAGTAACCAAAGTAGTTACTACTGGTGTGACTTCAGGAGTTACTACTGATAGGTCATCAGTAGTATTTGTTGCTTTTACTTCCTCTTCCTGACTTACTACTGCTATGATATCAGTAGTAGGGTTTACTACTGATACTTCTTTTTCAGTTTGTTCTTCCATGGGAGCAGTAGTAGGCTCATCATCAACAACCATCTTTTCTGGGCCTTCATCAATATTTGTTTGTTTGAGATTGAGGAGAGAAGTTGCTGCTGCTGCAATTGATTCATCAATCATATTCTGAATATTGTCCTTCTCCCCCTTAGTGAGCTCAACTGGTGGAGCCTCACTATCATCAATCTTCTTTTTCAATCTTCTTATAATCTTTGTTTGTTGATGAAGCCTCTGTTCATAAAACCTCATTCGTTTGTTGATGGTATTTACATGTCTTTTCATTACTTTTCCCCTGATTTGTAAGATACTTAAGACAATCTTGTACAGTGGATTCAAGAGAATCCACTTTATCCGTCAATTGTTTGGTTTTAATACTGCCCTCACTCCATCTAGCAAGATCATCGGGCTCACTAACAGGTACCTTGGTTTGAAGGTTTTCCATCCTTTCCATCAAATCCACAGATCTGCCCTCATCACTTCTTGGTGATTCATTGGGTCTTTTAGACATCCTCTTCTTCCTAGAAGAAGCAGAGATGCCCCACCTTGTGGTTTCTTGGCACCGGGGTCCTTTAAGTAATTCCTCAAATGAGTCATCACTTAAAGTTGCCGAGGTCTGGGTCTTAGAGATGTTTTCACTGTCCTGTGCACCCACCTTTGGGGCATCAGTAGTGAAAGCCCTCGCCTCATGTCCTCTCTCCTCCTTGGAGGACAACTCTTTGAGTCTGGGGTGTGACTCGATTTGTCCCCTGGTGTCCTTTAAAGAAGATTTCTTTCTTTTATAAGTTGTGGAAATATTTTGGGATTTGTTTGGTAGGTCTTCCACAGAGTGAAGAGTAGCACTCTGCAGATTTATTTCAAGTTCCTGGGACACATTCAGGACTTCTGTAGTAGTAGGTGATTGAGTGACTATTTGGGGTGGTGTTTGGGCTGTATTTGGGGGTGATGGAGTGGGTTGAGGTTCAATTTGGGTTGTATCTATGATTGAACCTTCTCCAGTTTGTGGTTGATCTTTGATCATATTAGGAAATAAAGGGGTTTCCTTGCCCGAAAATTTAAATTGTTTTCTCATATTTGAGAAAACTTTCTTGTTCAACTCAGGAATGATAAAAATATTTTTGGGAGTTGACAAGTTTTGTAATTCACAGTTTATGATATGTTGGAGAAATCTGGGATACATTAAAAATTTTGAGGAACTAAGATTTCCCAACATACCTTCAAAAATCATGTATGAAAAATTAAATACTTGGTTTGTGCATAAACAGACAACAGCAGAGGCTATTGCCTTATTAAACACATTCCAAGTACTTCGTTTTGGAGAAATACAATGCTGAATTGTATGTACAAGAAATTTCCATTGTGGGGAGAGAAGACCTTTTTGAAAAGTTACTATGTTAAGTCTTCCCTCATATCCCATTTTATTTAAAGTTTCAGCAATGAATTCCTTAGGGAGTGTAAACATACCTGCATCATCGTGTAGTTGTAGATGGTGTCGAATGGATTGCTCAGTGATCGTGATCGTCTTTCCATCCACCGATGATTTTATCATAGGTGCAGTTGCACCTTCTATTCTTTCAGCATTGGTCCAAAAATCCACCAAGTGCTGTTGGTATGCTTTCGGTTTCACAGTTAAAGCGAACTTAATGTATGAGTTCTTTAAGAATTGAACGATTGGTCGAAAGTCTTTTGTACCGTCTGGATTGCGTAAAAACGCACACATATTATGGAACTCTGAATATTTGAGATCGGTTTGAACATTGAGAGATTGTAGAGTTGCCATTGTTATTGATTTGAGAGAAAAACGTAAGAATTTTGTTACTGGTGCAGGGTTTTTGATCGAAAGCTAGGGTTTATCGAGAGGATTTAGCAAATCGAAGTAAAAATAATGCTAAACTAATCGACTGCCGCCTTTTATATCTTTCGATTTAACCTGCAAAAAGACTAAATTGCCCTTCGAATCATAACATAACGGTTATTTTCACGGGGGTTAGTTTGGTAATTGTGATTCTGAAAGACCAGTAGTAAAGGAAACGTCAGTAGTATCTACGAACATCAGTAGTGACTATAGACATCAGTAGTAACCACCAACACACAAGACCAGTAGTATATGTGAATACCAGTAGTACTGACTTACCAGTAGTATTTATGTAAACCTAATACACACCAGTAGTAATGAACTACCAGTAGTATTTTGTGCACATGCCTACAACCAGTAATACAGATCTACCAGTAGTAAAACACTTAAACAAATAAATAACATTTTACAACAAAACTTTACACATGATTTTAAGTGAGATTTTAATTTATCAAAATCATTCCAATACTGCTAACCAAGAAGTTGAATCTTCCTACATCAAATGCTTTTGTAAAAAGATCTGCTAACTGATCATCAGTATGAATTTTAACCACTTTGATTAATTTCTTTTCATTGCAATCTCTTATAAAATGAAATCTTATTTCAATGTGTTTGGTTTTAGAGTGTTTTACTGGATTGTTCACAATACTAATAGCACTTTGATTATCAATAAAAATAGGAGTTTTAAGGATAGAGATACCAAAGTCTAGAAGCTGGTTTTGAATCCAGAGTACTTGAGCACAGCAAGCCGATGCAGCTACATACTCTGCTTCAGCAGTTGATGTTGATACATTTGTTTGCTTCTTACATTGCCATGACACCAGTCTTGATCCAAAGAATTGACATCCACCAGTTGTGGATTTTCTATCTTGACATTCACCTCCATAGTCACTATCTGTGTAGGCTATGAGTTCAAAGGGTGAGTCATGTGGATACCATAGACCAAGTGATGGTTTGCCTTTCAAGTATCTGAATATTCTTTTAACAGCCTGTAAGTGTAATTCTTTAGGTCTTGCTTGATATCTTGCACACACACAAACACTATACATAATGTCAGGTCTTGATGCAGTTAAGTACATCAAAGAGCCTATCATTGATCTATATAAGTGTTCATCCACATCCTCCCGCTCAACATCTGGATGTAGGTGTTTGTGTGTTTCCATTGGTGTACTTGCACTTTTGCAGTCTTTCATATCAAACTTCTCCAAGATGTCTTTAACATATTTTGACCTGTACTAGATACAAATGCAGCATTATTAGAAGAAATAGAAGGGTTCTTTTGATTTACCTCAGTTTCAAATACTCTGAGATCATTGTAGAGTTCATCCAACTCCTTTTCTTCTAGTGCATCTCTTTGTCTATATACCACTGTATACATGGCCCATTCTTCACTAAGAGACCTTAGGAACTTCATGTTGACATCTTCTTGATCCATCTTAACCCCAACCTGGTTAAGTTCACCAATTAGTTTGTTGAATCTGTCAAACACTTGAGTGAGTGTTTCATTGGGCTTTCCTTTGAAGTTTTCAAAGTCTTGCTTGAGAACAGACTTCATGTTCCTCTTGGTGCTCTTGGTCCCAACGAATCTCTTCTCCAGTGCTTCCCACAGCACCTTTGCATCATCATACTCAACGAAGAGATGTTGATAGTCGTTAGGAATGGCCAGTAGGAGAGTGCTTAGAGTTTTAAGTTCAATTCCTTTGTCTTTCTTTTCCTTCTCACATTTAAGTTTGTCTGCTTCAGTTGCAGAGCTGCTTGCTTGACCAGGACCAGTTTTGTTTCCTTCTAGGACAACTTCCCACATGGAATAATCAGTAATAAGCATGTATTGCTTAATACGATTCTTCCACATCCCAAAGTTATTGGGAGTGATTATAGGGATTTTGTTGGCTTGAGTGCTTTCATTATTATCAGTCATGATTAATAATGTGTGTGTTTTAAAGATTAAAACTTTTTGTTGTTCTTAACAGATAGTAGATCTAGAACCAATTCGCTCTGATACCACTTGTCAGGATCGATTAACTACGAAGAAGTTAACAAACACCTTAGATCTAATTGATAATAGAAGTTGCAGCGGATCAACACTATATCAATATATTAAGAACAATAAACTGTAAACAATAAGCGAAAGTATTAAGAACACAGTTTCACAAAAAGCTTCAATGTATATTATCGAGTTAACAATACACACGTACGTTTACAATTCGTAAGTAACTATTTATAATAGTCCTTGAAGCTAAACTATTTACCCTAGTTATTCTAGGACTTGATTTACATTCGAAATATAAAGATATACATTGAATTACATTCTATAACTGTCTCTGCGAAGATCTCGGACTCGATATGCTCCATAAACGATTACCAGTAGTAAAACTAATCACCAGTAGTAAATATGTAACGTCAGTAGTAACTTTGGTGACCAGTAGTAAGTCCATATACATCGTCAGTAGTAACTACTATTGATCGGTAGTATCTTCAATATGCCTTGACCAGTAGTAACTAAGTTATAGATTACACCAGTATCAACTTCATCAGTAATAAGTAATTCTGCCCCATCAGTACTAAACATGATCAGTACTAACTGCAGCATCAGTATCAAGTTGATCTGTGATTTTGTTCCAACAATACGGCTACACAGTGATCAGTACTAAACAGTACGGCTACACAAAGTGATCAAGTACTAAACAAAGTGTTATTACTTACTACTGATCAGTACTAAACAGTACGGCTACACAATTTTTACTAAACATCAGTACTAACCAAAGAAGATTTTGTTACTAATCAGTACTAAACGAAGAAAATTTTGATACTGATTTCTTCCATACAACTGATACATCATATTTTGGAAAGCATGTCACACACCATGCTCATTCCATACCACGGTTTATTACTTACTACTAAACAAGTTGATCAAGTACTAAACAAAGTGTTATTACTAAACAAAGTGATCATATTTTGGAAAGCATGTCACACACCAGCATCAGTATCAAGTTGATCAAGTACTAAACAAAGTGTTATTACTTACTATGATCAGTACTAAACAGTACGGCTACACAATTTTTACTACTGATCAGTACTAACCAAAGAAGATTTTGTTACTAATCAGTACTAAACGAAGAAAATTTTGATACTGATTTCTTCCATACAACTGATACATCATATTTTGGAAAGCATGTCACACACCATGCTCATTCCATACCACGGTTTATTGATCGTATCTGATAATAATGTGAAACGAATCACATTATTCACACACACAGGTTGAAGGCATGATGAAGATAAAGGAAAGTTTTATTTGTTACATATTTGATCTTTATCAATTGATTACAGAAGATAATTGATTATATTTTATTTGAAGAAGAAGTGGAAAGTCTTACTACATAAGATGTTATGTATTGTTGTAACTGCAATTCAACCGAATCTTAACGAAAAGATCTGTTGAAGACTAAGATAAGCAAGTCCTACATACAAGATATGATGTTGCTGATTACTATATTTAGACGGAATGTGATGCTTAGTTTGAGTTTCTACTTCAACTTCAAATAGAAGATAGTTGGTTTTCAATGTAATTAATATAGTCTTGAAGAACACAAGAATGATATCACACTTTTAGGGGAAGAAAAAGTGTTGATCATTTAAGGGGAAGTTCAAGTTTCTCGGATTTATTTGATTATGTCAAAAAGGGGAAGAGACTTGAAGATTCCTAGCTAATTCTACAAGTTTTGTCAAATTAAATAGGGGAAGATTGTTAGGAATATTTTTATTAATATTCATTAAAGATTTGATATGTCAAAACTATTAAACTACAAGGACCTAAGTCGGTGATATGAAGTTCAAGATTTGAATAAGATTGAGGAGATAATGATAATTGTAAAAGATATAGTATATCTTGTTTGAATTTAAAAGATTTAGTATTATCTTTTCCTTGTAAGTCTTAGGTTTTCTAGTATATAAAGAAACCTAATGACATAGAATTAGATGTTCTTGGAACCCACGTTTTAACGTGTTTGTGTGTAAAACCTAAGCCTCAAGATCGTTTGATCCTGTTTAACGAAGAACCGTTCTATGTATTTATATATAGAATTGAGGCTTTTAATGATGAAAACTTGTTTAGCTATACATATATGTTCAACTAATTCCGCAATTTTATGTTTTGTATATGCTTATTCCAGATAAGAACTAACTATTCTTGAGCCTAAAGATCTACATTTATGAAGAGTTATTCAGAACTCAACAGTATGCAAAATCATTAATTTAGGTACGAGAGCACAGGCATTCGACCAGAATACCTGAGGGATGCAATGCCAGTGAGACATGTTCAAAGAAAAATTCAAGATTTCTTATGCAACGGGGAACCAGTCTGGAAAATATGCCCGAGAGGTGGGAAAGCAAGGATTCTTGTCGGCCATGGTCTGGAACATGACATGAAATGCTTGGAACTCGAGTATCCTCTTGTAAAGATAAGGCTAGTACCTAGCTACCCTTCATCTTATTTATCATCTATTCATGTCACTAACCGATATTAATTATTATATTACAATGCTCCGAAATTTATCATGATTTTAGTTATTTTATAGGGATACAGCAAAATATCCTCCCTTGATGAAGACTAGCAAGCTCAGCAATTCACTCAAATACCTAACAAAATCATACCTCGGGTAATATATAATATTAATAGCCATCTTTATTAGCTACATAATTAAGATGGTGTGTTAATTGATAAATCTGTTATATATTTTGATAGGTATGATATTCAAAACGGGATACAAGATCCTTATGATGATTGTGTTGCAACGATGAGACTATACAGAAGAATGAAATGTCAAGCTCATAGAATGGAGGACTATCCTCTTGCTACAGACGCACAAAACAAGAGTAACTTTGCTTCATGGAGACAGGGTGAGCTTGAGAGAATGAGCCCTCATGAACTCTTAGCAATCTCAAGGTCTGATTTCTACTGTTGGTGCTTGGATACAAAAGATGTAGCTTGATTCTTGAATGATGGTGATAATAGAAAGATAAAAATCGAATAAAAAATGGATCGATATCCATCACTACACCAAAATATGTTTTATGGGACCCTAATTAATGTCCTATTAAATTAGTTCATAGGACCTTTAACCTAATAGGACCTATATAAAAGTGTCACATCTAAAGGGGTTGTAATAGATGACTAGGACACTTATAAGTGTCCTAATAAAGACTAATATTACGAAACTAATTTTTTAGTCCTATAAAATTATTTTTTACGACTTAAATAGCGTCCTAACTCCTAATAGACCATGTAATAGGATGCTTTATGATGTTTTAATATATCCTTACCCTTCTATCATATTTTGGGACACTTTGATGCGTCCTATAATGTGACAAAATAAAGTCCTAATAGACTACGTAATAGGATCTTTTATAGTGTTCTAACATATGTTTACTCTTGTATTATAATTTGGGACACATTCACGTGTCCTATAAGATATTTTAATATGACATAATCATGATGCATCAAGTCTCTTATGGATACCAACAAAAGGGTCCTAATACAAAGGTGCGTTATTAGGACAAAATTTTGTGTCCTAATAAACATCACAAAACATACATAAACATGTTTAATGAAAACAAATAGTGTCCTAATAAATGATATCATAGAACATCTCATTTTTATATGACATATTTAACACTAATAAAAGATTTATATATAAAACAATAAATAAGAATAAATGACAATTAACATTAGCATATTAACACAAATAAAGTCATTTCCTAATGAAATGTTTTCAACATTATTAAAAATAAAAGTTTTACAAAATTGAACAATACTATGAAAGAAAACTAAAAGTTGATGGTCTTTTGTCATCATGCAACTAGTCTTGACACATAGTAATTCAGCATCACACCAAAGAAAAGTAGAGGCTGTGCATCATACACGGGCATTACCTACAAATAAACAACCTCATCAACCAGTATATAATACTAATGTTCTATATAAATAAATTTTATTTTATATAAAATGTCATACCAAAACAATAAATGTTAAGAAAATTTATTTTAGATATATTTAATTGGTAATGAAGAGACTAACCTTTTTGTCATCTCCCTACGGGAGCCTTGGGACTATGACCAAGATAGTTTTCTCAATATTTGTCAACCTTTACATCATCCCAGCTAAACTCTGCAAATCAGTAACATAGAAATTACCTTATATATGGTTTATATCATTCTGTATCAATAATATGACACACCATCCACCTCACAAGAACTGCAACTATAATCTAGTTTTTAAGCTTCTTGAATTCACCACGGATCCCATATAACTAATTAATCAATCAAATAGCTCAACCAAGCAGAACTCGCAGTTTTGCAAAACAAATCACCATATATTAATTCATAAACAAATTAAGTATTTAATGATTGGGAAATTATAAGCATGAAAGATTTTGTAAATTTACAGGGGTTATGACATCGATAGATATTCTTGGTTGTGAGTCTATAAACATTCCAGCAATGAAGTTTGGTACCCTCTGAAACATAAACAACCAATTTATATAAATTACAAAGTTAAAAGTCCTCAATAGATAAATCTTAAATGGAACAACAAATGGGCATAATAACCTCCACATTGAGATATATTTTCACTTTAGGAAGTCAATTTGTGTAAATAACTTTCCAAATTGAGAGGCTCTTTCTTTTCAGCTCCATCCTAACATAGTTACGTAGAATTAGTAATGAGTTCTCCAACGAAATTACACAAAACAATCACGACATTCAATAATCATACAAGCATTACATAAAATAATCTCAAATAACTAACGTTTAAGCTTCTGAAAACCTACAATTTGTAACGATAAAACAAGAGGATGAATGGATGATGATGATTATAACTTACGAGCGAGTGGAATTTAAGGGTTTGGAGATTATTGAAGACGAGAAATTGAGTCGATGAGCATGGTGGATCGAACAGTGAGCACCGTCGTTATTACTCGACCTACTGTTGTTGCAACCACTGAATCGTTTTCATCTGATATCCATATGATTTTGTGTTCTTCAAGTTCATTTGTGTGTGTGCTTACGAAGCGCCAGAAGCAAAAAATGGCTGAGAATTTTAGTTATTTTGGAATTTTGGGGGGGAAGTGAAAAAGAAGGGGGCGGGAGAGTATGATAAAATAGAAGTAGAGAGATTTGTGGAATTGGTCAACTCTTTTCAAATTTTTGACGGTTTTTATAAAAATATAAAACCAGAACGAATTGAAGAAAATCAATTTAAAACCCAATTTTAACATAAAAATAATCACTAACTGCAATAATCAACTCCACTAATAAAAGTATAAACGATTTATGCATTCAATTATCTTTTAAAAAAACAGTCCTAAAGGTTATCATTAACAAAACTCAAATAAGAAATGATATTTGTGTCTTCTATTCGTGTCTACTTATGTGTCTACTCATCTCTAAACTTGACATGTGTAATCCACTAATTCTCTTTCCTCGTATCATCTCTTGATTGATTTTGACACTTATCATCATCAAATGGGTAGGCACATGAGTAGGCACAAATTATAGACACCAATACCATTCCTCAACCCAAATTTTATAAACCAAAACCTTAACTCAAAGGTCCCACACAATAAATGTTAACTTCAAAAACGTAATGTAATAAACGGGGAAAAATAAATATGTTTAAAAATGTTTGACTCATGAAAACGAAGTAAATTCAATACAAGACTCGGCAACAGCAGTTCATCCATCCACCTTCTCTTTGCCCTAACTAGTACCTGCACAATGGGGGGATTTTTGAGTCAGCCACACGCGGAGTGAATAAGCTCAAAGTACAAACAATAATTACATACAAAGCATGTCCACATAAGTGATCCCTAAAAGACTCTACTCCTTTCTCGTTATTAGGCATTTTAATATTAACTCATTTATTTCGCACCGGTGTTGAGACGATCTCAACACAACTCCAGCTCCTTATGCGCTCGTACCCCACACCCCCTTCCAACACCCGTCCTCTAGGTGTCCCACGTGCCATGCTGACAGTCGTGATAATGCACTTAGCTCTCGGAAAGAGCTAGCTCTCACCGCCACCTCTTGCAACGGTATAATTATTAACACTTTTTGATATGTTGACTCTACAACAATTTACTCAAATAAAAACATACTCAAATAACCACATACTCAAAATAGTCACAGCTCAAATAACTCATACTCATATCAATGAACTCATAATCAGATCAATACACGGAACGATACGATACCGAGCTCAGATACTCAGGCACCTATATCTTATAATAATATGCAATATAAATAAAGCAATACTCAAATCATATATCTCAATTCAACAATTTCATCATATTGCACACTAACACGAAATGTATATAAAGACAAGTTTATACGAGATTACTCACCTCAAATACGTATGCTCCTAATAAGGTCCACAACAAGGTAATGCTCACAACTCAGTTCCTAAAAGACCCTACGACACACAAATAATGTATAACTCACCGGTCAAACGGAAGTTTTCATCTTCCAGAAGCACCCTCGCATTGTTGAAGAGGTTGTTGAGGACCTAATATCCATTTTCAATATTATAGTATAATAGGACCCACATGTCAAGTGTTAAATAAGATTGCGTGATAATAAGATCCTAACAGATAAGTATTGTTTAAACATAATGTAATAGGACCAACATATCAAGTGTTATATTAGGTTCCATAATAATACCCCACAAAATAGAAGTCCCATGAAATTTGATATAATAAGACCAATATATCAAGTGTCCTATTAAATGTCATCGTAATACAACACTGAGGAACAAGCGTCCTATTAGAATACATTATAATAGGACATTTTTGGATAAGTGACCTATAAAAACTAATGTAATACGACTTATGTATCAAGGTCCTATTATGTATCATTATAATAGGACCTATATGAATAAATGTCCTATAAAACATAATATAATAGGACCCACATATCAGTTGTCTTATTAGGCTACAATATTATAGGACATCAATGAATAAGTGTCTTATAAAGCTTAATGTAATAGGACATGCATATCAAATGTCCTATTACATCGAATCATAATAAAACTCCAATGGATAAAGGTCCTATAATATAGTTTAATAGGACACACATATAAAATGTACTTTTTTATTATATCATATTAGGATTCAAAAACTAGTTGGTCCTATTAGATATGTTTTTAAGACACCACTATAAAAGTGTACCACGAAAAGGGTCCTAAAAGCCCATTTTTGTTGTAGTGCATATATCTTTTAGGTGATAATAGAAAGATTATGCATAATTAAGAGTGTAATCACATGTTATTTGGAAGTTGTAATATGGCAGTTGTACGCTATGTAAAAGTTGAGTATGAATAAATGCATCTTCATTTGATGATTTAATTATTTAAGTGTATATGGCAAACTACTAATGTAACACCCGATCGAGCCCAAAGTTGTAACCTAGCTAGTCTAAACAATTTCAAATCAACCTAAAATTAAAAGGAAATTATTAGGAGCTCACGACCAATGTTTATAAGGTGATAAAATTTCTCAATTTCTATCCATGTGATGCAAATTTTTACGAACTCCGTCATTTATATGTGGTTAATTCAATTATTAACCAAATTTTTGGGTTATGGTCAAACAAATGTCATATCTTCTTTTCTCCACATTTTTTAGCTCGAGTCCGTGCGTAAAAAAGTAACTTGTTAAAAAAATATGGACATTTTCTAATTTTTACTAAACAACAATTCAATGCCATATTATAATAAAGGTCAAAATATACTTTAGTATCTTGAACTTTTTGTTGATTGAGTACATCACAAACTATTATAGGTACAATATGATACTTTAAACTTACATAAATGGTAAATATAGTACTATGAATCATTAATTTAATCGCATTTTATTACACAATTTACTTCCCTTATAACTTTTAACGGATTAAAAATATAAGCTTATTTCAATATATTAATTTTAGAAGTAAATGACTTATGAATTCAAGACTAAGTTAGTGAGTTAAGATAATAAAATAATCATTTTTCAAAGTTTAGAATATTATACTACAACTTTACTAGTTAAAAATAGTAGAGAACAATTAATCAAAACCAAAGGGCCAATGACCTAGCGTTAAAGGTGTTTGCCCTAACCTTAAGGTTGAGAGTTCAAGTTACATAGTGGACATAAGTAGAGTTAAGTGTAGATTAAGTTGTCATTCAAAAAAAAAAAAATTAATCAAATTCAAAATACTAAAATACTCCCTCCGTCCCATTTTTATTGTCCATAATACTATTTTAGTTTGTCCCACGAAAATTGTCCTTTCCTAAATATTAACCAATCAAAAAATATTTAAGTGAGAAAGAGAAAATTTGATTGGTGACATAGTATAATTAATGTACTTTTTTTAAACTGAGTGTTTTTTTGTAGTGAACAACAAAAATGGGACGGACGGAGTATAAATTATTTTTATCTTAGAAAATTGGGGGCCCCAAACCCATTCGAAAAGCTGTGAATATCTCTAAAACCAAAAACCCAACCATCATTTTTCTTGCTTTTGTTCAATTATTTGGGTTAACGATTCAGTTTATATGCACCCGGTGTTAATTGGGTAAATTTTTCGAGTTTTAGATAGTTTGGGTCGGGTAGATTTGTTTTTTTCATATATAAAAAATACGCAATACCCAAACCAAATTAAATTCGGATGTTCGGGTATGGATATATCCAATAATATCCAAAAATTGTGCTTAAACTTTTAGTTAACAAAAATTATAATTAACAATCTTTAATATGTAAACTAAAAATTAAATTACAACAATCATTAGAGTTTTATATTTATCAAACTTCAAATAGTGGAAACTAAAAAACTAAAATGTAATTGAATGTAAATAATCTTGAAAACAAAAAAACACAAAAACCAAAACCAAGTTCGAAATCAACCTTACAAAGTCGTAAGTTTCACAAAATAAACTAATCCATATTGCATCTTCAATTTGACACCTTCATGTTCGTATAAAAAGAAGAAACCCGTAACATATTTGTCCTTTGATTCCCCATATCAGCTTCTATAACCCTAGATTCATGTAATTCTATTACCAAAAATCTATGATTTACCTTCTAAATAAAACCCTTTTAAAAAAATTTGGGTATTCATGTATACCCGCCGACTTAAAATATTACCCGATATCCGATCCGTTATATTTTCAAGTTACCCGACACCCGAATGTTTCTACCCGATACCCGAACTATCTAAATTCGAAACGGATCGGACGGGTGGAACAGGTTACTGGACAGCTCTACCCTGACAAATGCTTTAGCTTATTTTAAGCGGAAGTTTCAATTTTTATTGTTAAACTACATCTAAAATTTGGAGCAACTGATGAGGTTAATCGGGTCGGGTGGATTAAACTTCAAGGTGCACATAGGCCCATCCATTAGGAGTTTGCCCGCGTCAGCCAGCGTTAGGGTTTAGACGTTGATTTTGAACAGAACAACAACGACAATGGCGTCGAATCCAGGAAAACAGGCTTTTCAGCGAGTGAGGTCTTTCCTCACCACCAACCGTAAGCTCCAATTCCAATCTAATATAACTGGACTGTCACCGGAGTCTTCTAAAACCTTTTCTCCCGTCACCGGTGGTCGCCGGAACCCTCGCTTATTATCCAGGTTCATTTCTATCGTTACGCCTCTATTTAATCGATTTGTAAATGTCATTTTATAGCAATTTAGCACTTCAATTGTTGTATAATATGTTCAATTATGGAATCATGTCTGCATGTATCAATTAAGGGTGGCTGTAACTCCTGTAAGAAAGTGACGATAATTGACGATTGGGGAATTCTAGTTTACAAAGTCAAAGAGTTAGAAAGTATCCTCATTTTACCCACCACAATCACACTTACCGGTGATCTTTATAAATTTGTAAAAACCTCCAATTATGGAAGAGGAATTAGTTTAAACAATGAGTTGTTTGGTAGCATCTAAATGATTCATATATGAATGATACAGAGGTATGAATAATTCAGACTTCCCCTGATATCTGTCCGATTAAGAGACAGAACATGTTGAATTATTGATTTAGAGGTTGATGGTCTTACCAAACACTCTGAATCTGTCCGATTAAGAGGCTGACCTCTTAACTGTATCATTAAGAGGCTGACCTCTTAACTGTATCATTAAGAGGCTTACCAAAAAGCACATACAAGTTTCTGAAACATATAGTTACCCCTTTTTGGTTAATTTTATATTTACCTCAATAGTTAATTTATTACATCAATTTGTTACCTTTCTCTGCAAATCTGATTATATTGACCCTTAATAATCAGAAAATGAGAGTCATAACTCATAATTATCTACAGTCTTAACTGAATTTGCAATAATGATTTTACAGTTGCATCTGAAAACCACTGAAATTGACAAGTTGCTTCTTTTTGTCATGTTTGTGTTGTAGGTTGCCAGTTGAGTTGGGTGGTATGCAGTCTTTGATGCCTCTTCATTCTGTAACTGCTTCTGCATTACTTAAGTCAATGTTGTCCTCCAAGGTTGGTCAATGGGGTTCTCTATCTGAAGGTAAATCCTTTGATTTTTTATATTTTTGTATTTCAGTTTTGAAATCATTTTAGTTAATTTATCTATAAATAGCCCTTGTTTTGAAATCTTTTAGTTAATATATCCAATATGATTACAAAAGCTATTAGTACGCTCAAAGCAGTGGATAGTAAACCTTTCATTTTGTTATATAACGGCTTAAATTGAATTTTTGATTTGGGTAAACGTTCTTCGGTTTTATCTATACGTGTTATATGAATTTTCGCAAATTTTAATTTCAAGAGATTGATTATATGATTGTAAATATTGTATAGTTATAACATGGTTATGTTTACATGACAGGATTTGCAACACCACTATAACATGGCCTTCACATATCACAAACATATGAAGCTGTTACATCAAATGCCTTTGTCTTGTTATCTTGTTTCCAAATAATTTCCCACAACTCGATATGGTAATCAAAAGTAAATGAACATTTTTCATTTGTACTCTGATTTTTGAGACAGTATTTTAAAAAATTATGATCCCATTGATAGAAAAAACCATTTGTTGTACAACGGTATTTGCATATTATATGAATTTATTATTAATATGTGCATCAATTTGAAGTTTGTTTTAAATACGTCATTTGTGTGCTATTATTGCATTTGATCTCCTAGAAGTCACGAGTTCTATCCATTTCCTAGGTAAACATTTTTACCAATAGCTAGAGTATGGCTTGAACACAGTCACGACTAAAGCTCGGTTCGGAGCTACCTTTTTAAAGATTTTTTAGTCATCAAAGTTCATAAATTTAAGTACCCAATAACATATTTAAATATCTAAAGCTTATGGACAAGCCCAAAGTTAGGCTAACCAATATTGGACAAGTGTCCTCAACTCCTGATCCCATTAAAGTGCATGCATATGCCTTCCCCTTTATCATATACATTTCAGGCAATAAAAGCTTGTGTGAACAAACCGCAAAAACATAAACTTCTTGTTCTTAAAAACCTTCATTTTCCAACGCATAATCATTTGCATAACAATCAGAGCTCCTCACACACAAAAATGGATCATATCAAAAACGGATTTCTGAGAGCAGATCAGATCGATCTCAAGAGCTTAGATGAACAGTTGCAAAGGCATCTTAACACAACCACATCTACTGCTACAACTACCAGAAGAGCCAGAAGTTTCGATAAGAACGTTATTAATCCAAGTTTAAATCTGAGCATTAGCGGTATTAATTACTTTAACAATCCTTCGCATATTAATCCTCAAAAACCGCATCATCATCATCAAGAAAATCGCCCAACTGGAGATGGAGGAACTCAAGAGAATAACACCATACCTAGGTTGAGGATTGATACTAATATAATTAATAGACAGAGACAAGATTGGGAGATCGATCCTTCAAAACTCGTTATAAAATCTGTTATAGCTCGTGGTTCATTTGGTACCGTTCATCGCGGTGTTTATGATGGTCTCGATGTTGCAGGTATTATATATTCATGTATCCTTTCAACTGTAATTTCATTCATAATGAGTAATATGTAGTAAGTTGAGTAATTAGTCATATTAAGGGCTAATTTCATATGATAACAAGGAATTGTATGTTCTGGGCATGATTTTAAAAAGAGGCTCGTAAAGTAATAACTTTTTACAAATAAATAAAATTTTCCTGCAAAAATAAAAAAGTCATTTCAATTTTCAAGTTATATGTCGGTTTTTTCTTTTGAACCTTTTAGTCCTATCATTTTCAGTATTTCATTGGGCTTACCTTGATTCAAGTGAGATTATGTAATTATGTAAATGTGATACTTTGGTAAATTATAATTTTTTGAGATGTAGTTAAATTGGTAATAACATTTATATATTTCACAACTTGATGCACTTCATGGAGATATGTATTCTCCTACTGACAATTAAGAATTAAATACTTCATATTATTTATCGATAATATTATCAGTAGATAGTATTATATGCAAAATCATCTACGGTATTGTGCGGGGATAAAACCTACTAGTTTAGTGACAATTGACATCCTTAATATAATGCAAATGGTCGATAAATGGATCAAATTATATATCAGATTAATATTTTACTTAAAAATTGTGAGAGACTTTTACTAATTAAAGTCCGAGTCACGAGATGAAGATGATCTACGGTTGGCCCCTTTTAGCTTGATCAAAAGCTAACCTTTTTTATTCTATTATCATCTACCCACATCATGTGCTTATTCATATTTTTTGAGTTTGACATGTGAATTTTATGTGAAGGAGAATTAAAGGTGTAGTCTTATCATGTTCAAATGATGTAACAAATTAAAATTTTATAAAAAAACGAAGGAAAATAACCAGTAAAAAAAATAGACATACGACCTTTAACTTCAAGGCCAAAAGCAAACGCTTTGTCTTTGTGAGTTATTTAAGAATGGTATTGTAGTACTAATCAAGATGGTCAACTTGGGGGTGTTTGGGAAATGAGACTTATTAGCTTAATAAGCTCAAAAAACTTGAAATTTCAAGCTTATTAAGGCCCCTAAACCCTAAATTTCAAGCTTATTAAGCTAATAAGCTAATAAGGCCCCTTAATAAGCTTTCCTAAACATGCACTTAAGTTAGGTTGATTCATTTAATAGTGCTTATCTCATGGGCATGAGTTAAAAAGTCCCATATATTAAATATGATTATAATAACTGTAATACTGATTCAATTCTTTGGTTTCTTAGACTTGTATGGATTAGGCCAACGACGAGGTAGCAAAACCTTTTTTTTTTCCTTGAACGGCATCCTACAATTTATAGTTAACAGAATTATTTAAAAGTTTAGTATAAATATCGGAAGAATTTTCATCAAAAAAGCACTAATTTGTACATTTTACACCTCTTTTTTTAAGATTATTGTGGTAGTTATAAATTACAATTGGTTATTTATATTCTAGTGAAACTACTTGATTGGGGTGAAGAAGGGCACAGGACAGATGGTGAAATAGCTTCACTTAGAGCAGCTTTTACACAAGAAGTCGTTGTCTGGCACAAACTTGACCATCCTAATGTAACTAAGGTAACCAACGTTTAACCATGAATCGTTCAAAAACACAATTCATATAATACCAAACTACAAATGGCCCGTTTGGGCCAGGATGGATCAAAGCTAAAAATGAAAGAATCTAGCGGGCCAAATTTGTTAAAAGCTATCCGATTTAAGTGTTATTGCAATGTTTTACACCTTTTTGGATCTATCATAAGTCAAGAAACTATATATGATACACTAATTTGTTTTCTGACGCTTAATTTTTTAGTTCATAGGGGCTACAATGGGCACATCGGAGCTAAATATACAGGCAGATAACGGTCATTTTGGTGTGCCACGTAACTCTTGTTGTGTAGTGGTTGAATACCTTCCTGGTGGTGCTCTCAAATCTTTTCTCATCAAAAACCGAAGAAAGAAGTTGGCTTTTAAAGTTGTCATGCAACTAGCACTTGATCTTGCTAGAGGGTACATCATATCCCTTTTCTCACAAATTGTTAATACTTGTGTTAGGGCTTTAAAAATGAGTCGATGTATGGATATGTTATTCGTAACGGGCCAAATGGAATAAAAAGGTTAATCCAAAGATGAAACGGGCCAGATGGATAAATATTCAATTCTAATACTACATAGTTAACGTTTTACAGGTTGAATTATCTTCATACAAAGAAGATTGTCCACAGAGATGTGAAGACAGAAAATATGCTTTTGGACAAGTCCCGAACATTAAAGATTGCAGACTTTGGTGTTGCTCGTGTAGAGGCATCAAACCCGAATGACATGACTGGTGAGACCGGAACCCTCGGTTACATGGCACCGGAGGTATTTAATATATCAATCTCAATTTTATTATTTTTTTAACAAAACCATTTATTAACACGGAAATATACAGGTTCTTAATGGCAGCGCGTATAACAGGAAATGTGATGTATACAGTTTTGGGATTTGTCTATGGGAAATATATTGTTGTGACATGCCTTATCCTGATCTTAGTTTTTCAGAAGTTACGTCAGCTGTTGTCCGCCAGGTATACATAATTCCTACATATCACCTGTAATAACATTTTCCGAGGGAAATTAAACTATGTATTCATGAATAGTTTGTTTTATTCATGATTTTTTTTAAATGTAACCTTTTAGTTAATGTAGATTTAAGATGTAATGTGAAGTATAGGAATGATCTCTTTGTAGTTGGTAGAATTTGAAATTTTTTTGAAGTATGTTTAAAACCTCAAATTAAGAAAGTAACCAAACTTTGGTGTGAAACTACAGAATTTGAGGCCAGAGATACCACGTTGCTGCCCAAACTCATTTGCAACTGTCATGAAGAGGTGTTGGGATGCAAATCCCGACAAGAGACCAGAAATGGATGAAGTGGTGGCAATGCTGGAAGCCATTGACACTTCAAAGGGCGGGGGGATGATACCCGGAGATCAGCAGCAACAGGGCTGTTTCTGCTTTAACAAAACCCGAGGCCCCTAAGACCAACTTTATAAATTTCATCCTTATTAATTACTCCTCACAACTGTCCAACTTATTTAAGTGTTTGTATATTACAATTATGATCAAATTTACGTATTTTCATTTAGTATAGTACATGTATGTATATAGTATAGTATAGTATAATTCTGTTATACTTGTAGATGTCGGTGTAACACGATGGCTTGATTCACATGCATGCACCAGGGTACTCGATTGAAAGAAGATGTTGATGTGTTTATGTTTCTTTGTACGTTATAGCAACTTCTCTATATATGCTAGTACCCATTAGTGAGTAGTGACTCATGCTCCAACTAGTAATAAATAATAAAAGAAACCATGAAACTAAAAGTCTAAAAAATAATTTCAAACTAAACATCAAAACCAAAAATCCGATAACAGAATCTCAAACCTAACTGAAAAACAACCTAATAATATAAAATCCCTTGAAAAACTATGACTCCAGAAACTAACTTTACAGTTATATCAAAAGGTTGGGTAATATTCCTCTAGCATGCATGCTTCAAACGGCTATACATTATTAAGTTGTACCTCAGAAGGAGGTGGCCCTTTGCTCTTCTTTGGAGTTGTACTATAGTAACATCCGTATAGTATCAGCTGTAAGGCACCACCAATTCCACCAACACCATTTGCAATCTACATTCATTAATCAATAAAAAATAAATTACTATTAGTATTAGTAATTAAAATTAAATTAATGACAATTGAATATATTATAGAATAGAAGGATGAACATTACCAGGATGAACAAGTCGAATTTGAGGAGAGCATAAATTGTCCAGCAAATACCGTTCAAGAAACCAGCCAATGAGAGATAAAATGGCATGTACTCAACACTCTTTGTTTTTATCACTTTAAACTGTTGATTTAAAACGAATTATTAAACCAATTCAGGAATATATTGAGATTTTAATTATGAAAACGAAAACATAACACACTTACCATGATTGTTAGAGGAGATATATACATGCCGATTCCAAATATCACACAGAAAATCCCAACAAAAACAGATCTAGTATCATGAGTGTGGAACAGTTTCAAATCAATAGTTGCAACAATCGCAAGGAAGATAGCTTCCACGATTAACCAGCAAGCAATCTTCTTCTGCAATACGTATAAATATAACAAACTTCAATATGATATAACAAATTGAATGATGGTGATAAAGATGAATGTGTAACTATTACATACCCTGTGTTTACTTTTACCATACAAGCAGAATATGGAGAGATAGATTAGCTCTAACACAAGCCCAGTGCCATTAATAGTGATCACAAGGAGACTTTTTGGATGATTAAACGGCAAACCATAGAAAATCCATAGTAAACAGTTCATCACACATGCTATATAAGGATCTGGTGAGAACTTTTCTACACTTTTCTTCTTCCATATTCTCCATATTGTAGGCCTACAATGTTTAACAGTGGTAAGATTACTTGCATGTTATCATTATTATCACAATTATATTTAACAACACAGAACAAGCTACATAAAATTAATTAATTAAAAAGAAAAAGGAAATAGAAATTTACATTGGAGAGATGAACAGCCCAAAAGAAATCACATTCCCTGCACAGAAAAATTGTGTGGAATTAATTAGTACTGAAATATAATTGAATAAACAGCAAACTGAATCATATCAGCAACAAGGTTAGTCAATCAATCAAGCAAGCAATTAGCTTATTAGAAATTGAAACTCTTAAATTGTATTCGTCAACAGAAAGAGCAAATTAATTTGAAATCAGAAGTTGAACAGACAATTACTTCACCGACAATATATCAACTAGTAAATTGCAAATCAATTATTGAATGAATCCTGTAATCAACCACAAATATCGCAAGTTTATGTACATCATAACCGATAAATTCACTCCAGCGTGTGAAGAACATAACACACAAAACTTCAACAAATCCAAAATAAAACATTATCGATAATTTTGAATACTTCCTGTAATCGATCTAGAGATAGAGTAAGTTTATGTACAGTATAACAGATTCAATCACTCCAGCATGTGATCAGTATGTCACAAAAAGTACAGAAAGCAACGATTCCACAAAAAAAGGCTTTTCAGATGTATAATTTTATAAAATCAATAATAACTCAATAGTTGATGAAATCTCGACGCATGTGTATTCAATGTCCGTTTCAATTTAATTCGTCTGGAACTCTAACCAATTTCGTGTAGAATCACATGCAGTTACAGAAGCTAACACGTTAAAATCGAATTAATAATCCTCTGGATACATAGACGTGTAGATTAAATTAGACGATTGATTGATTCACCGTGAAATCAAATCAGCGAACGAATTTGATAGAATGACGCGAATGAATTGAAAGCATACGTACCAATGATTCCAACGATAGTACGAATCTGCATGTTATCCATTGTCATCTTTGAAAGCGGAGCGAAGAAGAATCAGAAAAGGTAGCGAAAATTGAGATTATGATATGAGACGTCGAAGGTGATGTGTTTATATACACGCGAGAGAAAGAGCCTATCCGAGTCCTACTACTATCGGTTAACTTCTTTACTCCCCTAAAAATAGGATGCTGACGCATTTCAACCTATTTAAAAATTATTCTCTTATTTATCCTCTTAATAAATATCAATACTAATAATAATAATATTATTATTTGATGATAATAACATATACGTTTATCCTCTTTTACAGATATATATAGTTCGAAAGGATGAGGTTAAATTTGGAAAACTGAAAGTAATAGTAATATACTCTCTACTTGATTTATAAGCCAGTCCTCGAAATTAAAATATTGCACTTAAACCCTGATTTTCAAATTAAGTTGATCAAAATTCATGTAGCATGAATCTAGAAAACTCAACCCACAATCCTATTTGAGTTCTTAATTGTACAAATATCTTACTGATGCAAGGAATTACATACTACTTAGGAACTTTATTTTTTGTGAAGAAGCCATAGACGTGACTAATTATACTAATATATATTTTGTCACTCTGAACTTGACTAATTGGGTTCACTAATAACATGAACTATTAAAGCGAAGAATAATAAATTAACTTGACAAAATAATTAATTTCGTACCCTGATTGATTAATGTGATTGTGTTTTTTCACGTGATTTGCTTTTAATATTAATATATTTAGATGAATGTATATTTTTTAACCTATTAAAAGCTCCAATAAAAGTAAATCAAATAAAAAAATGGTCAAATTAACGGGTCACGATATTAAAAAGACTATTCTGTCAAATTCATGATATAATACTACAATTTTAATAGTTCGGAGTATTTGGATAACAAAATCAGCCATGTCGAGATTACTAAACTACATTTTGGCCATTTAACTATTCAAGAAAGTTATGAAGGGAAGTTATGAAGGGTCTAACTGTAGTAGGTTGAAAATACATGGGGTGAAGTCTTACTTTCAATTTCTAGCAACAAAAATGAAAAAAGCGCTCAGAGTGAAACTCGGCAACTCGACGGCGGTTAGTTATCTGATGACAAATTACAAAATTGACCTTCTCACGAAAAAGACGTGATGCAAAGATTATTTATGGGAATTTGATTAAATCAAATTATTTATAAATGCATATTTAATACTATTTGTTAACTTTTATTTGAATCCAACAAACAAATTTGAAATATGAATTATTATTATTAATTATTAATTTAATATATATCTATACATGCTATTCATGTTTTGAAACAAGATAAGAGTAAATCTTTAAACTTTAAAGTTCAAATAAATGAATTTCTCATTTTTGATACGTATTAGTATTTAATTATCAAGAAGATAACAAGAAAACTTTTAAATTTTGAAGCAAATTGGAAATCTCATATTTATTATCCGTCAACTTTTGCGAAAAGTTTGTTAACTATTTGTGTTTATCGTTAAAACTTTTTATTTTTTGGAAATATATAAACTCAAATAAAAAAAAGTTTTTATGATAGTTTTAAGCGTTTTCTATAAATAATTATTACATACATAAAAGTTTCATGCTTTCGTTAATGAAGGATAATTCTTAAAATGCATATAGTTTGTTATTAATTATTGTATAAATTTAAATTCAGGTTTCAAATTTTAATGAAAGCCTTTAAATCATAATCATTTTTTATTAAAAAAGTTTGCATAATAATAAAAACATAATATAGATGTTAGCAGATACGTAATATCCTTTAGAACAAGGAACATAAGTTACGTATGAATAAGTAACAACTTATATCTTCAAAACTATCAAACACAAATTTTGTTAATTAACACGTTTTTTAAAACCTCAAATTTAATAATCAGATAGTTGATAATCTCAAAATTCCGATTTACCGTATAATTTATAATCACATAATCTATGTTACACAAAGAAGAATATGATCTCTCATCTCAGCTTAACTCATCATCGGTAGATATTTGTAGTTGTAATTATTTGAAAAATAATTTTAAACAAATCATATAAAAAATAAAAGTGTATGAAATTGAGGGAAAGTGATATACATGCCGCAAAAATTCAGCTACGGAATAAAAACAAAGCAAGTTTTGGTGCCGAATGCTCAATTACGTGATCGATAATCTCTTTTAATTATTAATGGAGAGTTTTATTAGTGACTTTAAATATTACTGCATACAATGTTAACATGTATTTTCACAATGTAAGGAGAATTCTTTCAATATAATGTATCGTTATCAATTAATCTACAACTTTTTATGTATGTCTAAATATTAGATTACCTAAAAGCTATCATTTCCCATTAATAAAATCAGATTTAGGTGCTGTTTGATAGGAACAAAATGTTTAAGCGCTTAATGATTCAATAGACTGAATGATTAAGATGTTTTATATGAAACTTTGGTTTATTGTGAGAAATTTTTTTATAAGAATTCTAACTGCTTAATGATTCAGCATATGTTATATTAAAGAATGATTCAACACTTTTTTACTATCTCATTCAGGATATACTTCATTCAGAGGCGCTAAACAAACACACTGAATGCTGAATGATTCAACATTAAACGCTGAATGGTTCTATTAAAGTGCAAACAAACACCACCTTAGGCTTGGTTGGTCCCTCTGGCATTGATAAAACCAAACTTTTTGTAAGAGAATGTGATTTGGATGCTGTAATATATGCTTTGATTATATATTAGTGAGTTTAATCACCACTGTCCACTAGAAGATTTGGTCTTATGCTACGTCTAGATTTTTTTATATGACGTTGATTTTGGCACCATTACTTGTAGTCAAGTTTGATTAGTTTTGTTTCTGTGTAATCATAATAAAAGCTTTGAATTCAATATCTAAAATTTGCATTCGTGTATGCGTGACTGTTGTTTGCATCACATTCGCGTTTGACTTAAACTAGTAAAAAGTGTTGGGGAGAAATAGATATGAAGCTACATGAGATAGTACTAGCAGGGTATTCGAACAATACGACGGTGTGTATTCTATAACTATATTTTGCGATAACGATAGTGACTATACGATGGTGGCAGTAGTGATGAGATTTTTTAGCAGAGGTGAAATTGATTTTTTTTAAAACTACATTTGGGCCGGTTAAAATAAGTAAAGATGGTGATGGGTTAAAAATACTTGAATGGCCGGTTTTTTTATGATCACATCCGAAATTGGGCTTTATTTTTAGAAGTAACTATGGCTGCTTAAAAAAAAGTGATGATGGTGGTGAGTTCTGTTGAACGTAAATGTTATATTTATAAGTTGTTGGGATAAAGCAAAGTAAACAAGTAGCTGATGTGGTTAACACACACGTTTAATTCCCAAATGGTTACGGTATGCTGCGTTTTAATATTTTGTCTTGTTTAAGACATTTCCCAAAATAGAAAGTGAAAATTAAGACCTTCTATTAGTTGTAGGCCTAAATACTTTATTATTAGTAAAGATTTTATTTTGTTTATAAAGCAAAATATGAATAAGTGGTTTGGGCTCAGACTTATTGGGCCACTCATGCTGGGTGAGCCACTGGTAGAATGGATCGGCTGCAATGACCCACTTTAACTTTAGTAACGGATCGATTGCAATGGCCCACTTTGGCGTTTAGTTAGAAAGTCCACATCTTTAATCAATGCCATGTAGTTAAAGTAAAACATTATAATATGAGGAATTGTATTTACTATTTAGTCCTACCCAATGTGCCTATCAATAAGTCTACTCATCGGATGATGACACTTGGAACAATCTTATAAAAAAATTTGTCGAAAATGATGGGATTGTGCCAAGTGTCATCATCCGGTGAGTAGGCCTATTGATAGATACATTGGGTAGGACTAAATACAATTTCTCTTATAATCTAATTCAAAAACTCAATTTTTTTTATTTGTTGATAAGCAAGAACTATATAAAAGCCCGAAAGTGGGAAAAAAACAAAGAATACAAACACCAAACAGGGCTACAAGGAGGAGCCCGAAGAAAAAAGTACACACTTTAAACAACCAAAATACAAAAAATAAAACCGAAACAGAGGCAGCACAACAGCTGCTATTGGAGGATATAACAGCAGCTTAGGGGGCATCAGATGAAACATATTTGGCACATAAAATGATAAAACAAACAAACCATACTGCCCATATTATTTAAATTTGTCCAAACTAGCATTATTTTAAAAACAACAATTAATGCGTTAAAATAACAAACAGGTCGTCAAACTAATGTTTATTTTTTTTTTTTTTTTTTTTTTGCTAATGTATGGCTCATGGCATACGATAATGGACATTTAATAAACTAAAATTTTCTTAATTATTGTAAAAAATAATAATTTATAAGTCATTAATACTTTTGTGTTTTATACCGATTTCACTCTTACCATAATTGAAAATGAATATGTTTGGTGAATTAAATGCAGTGACATAAAAGACATTTAACATTACTATGATGTACTTCTGAGCCACATAATACAACCCTCTCTTTAAAATGCGTTCAATTGAGCGAAGTATTATAGGTTTATGGATTTTTTTAGTCAGATTTTGGTAGAGGGAATATATCAGTCACATTTTATAGTCTAAAAATCTTGTTTAAAAATTACATATTTCATATTCAAATACGATCAAACTAATTAACATGAGTAGTTAATTGGAACACAACAATGACAAAGAAAGTAATCTGATAAATGAGGATTTACATTTTGTAATTTAACTTAATTGAACAAAAACAGTTTAATAGTTACAAAGAGAAATTGTATATATTTCTACTTATCTTCCCACTTAATTGTCAAGACAATATCAAAATCAGGGGATCATGCTTATAAAGAAACAAATTATTGAATTATACATGTCATTTTGAGGATGAAATAAAAATAAATAGTAGAAAAATATATAATTATATGTGGAGGGGGCCATCAGAATTATTATGTTTGACGTTGTTGATATGACAAAACCTCACATATGATAAAACACATTGCATGTGTTAGGGCGGGGACAAAAAGGAGGGAATATAAAAATTAGAATAAAATCTATTATATAATAAAACAAGCTTTTATAGGTGACCACGTGGCACCTCTTAGAAGCCAGGATGACACATGGCATTTTAATAGAATTTCCAGCATTTTGTTTGTTCGGTATTAAATTAAATATACAATCCTTTAATTTCAGGGAAAATATTATGCGGTTTAAATAAAAAGAAATTTTAGGAAACAACTTACCATTTGCCTTAATTCAAAGGAACTACAATTTCAAGCCTTTCTCATGGATATATACGGAATTTTAAAATTGGTTTCCAAAAGACAAGCTTTCTTAATTTATATTTTATAATTTAGGATATTTTAATTATCCCATATTTATCAGCTTAAATTTCGTAGTAGGAGTTATTAATGGAACAAAATTATAGGACAATTACATTTTTTTTTACGCCAAGTTAGTAAATCAGTGGTTCGTTACCTCTAACAAGGCTTGAACCCAAGACTTCTTGAAAGAAAACCGCAATGCTATCATTGGTGGCCAATTGATCTAGATCAATTAGTTAATTACATTTACTTAATGACAGCTAAATAAAAATCAGGTTCTTTGATAAATGAAAGAGATAATATTGAATTATTCCATTCATGAATTATTTAATACGCAACGTAGAGATAATATATTGTATTTAATATTTAATAATATCAATAAAAATACATTTTTTAAATATTTTTTAATATTTGACTATTCTTTCAAAAATGTAATTTATAGGTTTAGTGTAAGTATTTGACTTAATAGTCAAAAAACTCAAAAAAAATAATCAAACAGTATCTGTATTGGTGCATTTCAAAATCAGTGTTTCAAATTTGTCTTCTTTTTTTCTTAACTTTTTTTTACTAAACTGCGTTTCATACAGCGTACTGACTTTTATTTTTGTTAAAATGAAACAAAATAAGAAAAACACGATAATGTTAACATTGATTTCTAATGAAGTATTTAGTTATTTACCATGCATATTCAAGAAACATTAACACTTTTGGTGATTGTTGACTATTTTATTTGGATTGTTTGCATATCAAAGTCAAACAGTCACTTGATATTCTATTTAATTCAACCATGTTTTACTCAAACAGTTAATGGACTTTTAGAGTTAAGATGGTATTCTATTTTTTTCAAGTTTGACTTATTAATTAAAGTGGTGACCGGTGACATTGTTATTATTATTATTTCTTGATCCCAAACGGGTCGAGGGTCAAATGGCTTCACCAGGTTGAAAATAGTCAAAAATCTATTTGTAAAGTGTACAACCTCCTAAATCATTTTTATTCAAAGGGTTCAAAATATTATTATTATAAAATATATCATTTGTAACCATAATCAAAGAATGCGATTATGAATGTGATTACCCAAGCCCATTAAAACTTTAACACTTAAAGTTTTAAACTGTTATGGTTAGAGTTTAGAGTTTTACGTTGAAGCCTTAAAGTCAAATTGTCATTCTGAATGTGACTGGGATCCATACATATTTTATTTCTAAAAATTGTGTTTTTAAATTTTTACAAATTTTATAACCATCAGTATTTAAAAAGCAGCAGTGTGACTTTTCGTTATGTGGCCTTAAGTTAAGTAAATCATATCAACATATTAATTTCTTTTGAATGTCAAACATGTATAATGTTTTTTGCATTTTCATATGTTATATTAAGAAACTTTAAGTGAATTAATGTATTTAAATATATGCTTAGGTGATACATGTTAGAAAAAACTCTTTAAAATAAACCAATATCAATTATTGTATAAGTATTTTTTTTCAAAATCCTTACAAAATGAAGCAGCCTCATCAGCATCATCTCTGGTCCGAATTTTGTTTCACACATATGACAAAAATTTCATAATCTTTTTGCATGGTAAGTACGAATTAATTTTATAATCAATTTAAATCGGCATGTAAACCTTTTATTCTTAATTATGGGTTCATGTATGATTATGAGACTCAGTTTGACTGTATCGAATAATTGACTGCATAATCTTATATGGAACAAGGAAGCATCTTTATGAATTTTGGATTAATGTATGAATCTGGTATGAATATTGGGTTCATGTATGTTTCTACCAATTACAGGTATATGTTTGCTATTTATTCTTTAAGTTTCTTCTTTAGAGTTTTAATTTGGGTATATCAATATATCAAATGTTTCTACTAATTTTTTCAAAAAAAAAATGGTTGTTTCAGTAAGCTTTTCTTTTTATTTACGGTTAATCACTTTTTATTATACGCGTTTGACCAATTAAGTTCATTGTTTTAAATTAGTTTGATAATTTTCTTAAGTTCTAAAATCAGCATGGTTGGGTATTACGAGCAACAGGTCCTAAAATATATTTTTTAGTAGAGCTATCAAATGGACGTGTTGGATAACATGTCAAAATAAGCGGTTTGAGTAACGGGCAATTAATAAGTTCATGTGCAAACACCTCTTTATACTTTTTTTTTTAGTTTATTATTTTATAAATAATAAAAGCTGTGTAAAAAACTATATTAATATATTAACTTCTATATGACATTAAAAGTAGAGAAATGTTTAATGCTAAATGGAATTTCAACAATATTGAGGACTATATAGAATATGCTTGTATGCATGTATTTTTGCATGTGTAGGTATGAATCTTGAAACTTTAATTGTTTGTTTCAATGTTTCTATTCAAAAATACAATAAAGTGGCAATTTTGACATGTTTTCTTATTTAACGTGTCGATTTGAGTTGTTTTTTTAATTTAGGTGGTCGAATATGTAAAATCAAAAGAATTAGTTTGTCGAATTCAAATGGGTAAAATGAGTCGAAAGTTGCCGACAATTATTGTTATTAAAATGATATAAAATTTGTTATCGTATTTGACCACTAATTATATAGAAAAGGGGTTGGTGTATGCCCATTTATAACACCATTAGTTTAAATCCAACTGTATGTAACATTTTGAGAAGACTTAAATTAAATTGCAATACAAGATTATAATTGTTTTGATATATTATACGGGATACTCTTTGAGAAATATATGTTCCACTTATATGATTGTTCGATAATAATAATTGTTTTTCATTAATTTTTTTGTGTGTTGTACAAGTAATATATATATATATATATATATATATATATATATATATATATATATATATATATATATATATATATATATATATATATATATATATATTATACTATACAAAAATTACGTTCAGTAAAATTATTGACAGCCCGTGATTTTTCACGGGTCATAACCTAGTAAATATATGAAGCAAAATGAGATGCCATAGAATAGGGGTCCAGACGTTGTCGGGCGCCGGTGGGTGACTCTTGTGTCTCCGAACCACAATAGAAAGTTGACTTACACGCCTTACTTGATAGGAGGTTTCAGGGAAAGAGATCCGAGAGTTTTGACAGCAGTGGGAAGAGATGGCTCGTTTGAAGACTTCCCACTCATAGTAGGAATTTATCTCTCGAACCCTAGAACCTTTGGGCTAGGAACCCGAGAAAAACGAATGTTCAAAGCTTTAACTCTTATAAGAAAATGGGCCTGCATGACTAATTCAACGACTCTCTAATCATATCACATATTTAGAAATTAAACATCTAAAGAAGTAGCTAGGCTGATTAAATAACATTATTGGAAAAAATAGAAATAGTTTATTGTTTCATACTTGTAAAAGAGTCGCGTACTAACCAATTGTAGCCTAGTGGTTGCAAGTTATTTTGCATTAAAAAAGGTCATAAATTCAAATTTAGTATTTGCCTCAGCATAAGGCTCTACACGAAAAGTTTTGAGGAATAAAGAGTTTGGAGTTTGAGTCTTGGCCCATGTTCACTCTAGTTGGTGACCCACTGATGCATGAGAGTTGCCAAGTTATTCTTTTTAAGGTGGATAATGAATAGTGTCAAAAGCACCCGTGGCTAGAGTGTCATGCCAAACCTAATCTTTTTGTGGAGTAAGGGAGTCAAATATTTTACTCATGATTAACGTGGGGCTAGTTAGTGAAAAGAAAGCTATTATTCCAAGTTACATCAAAATAAGTAAATGCTAGAAGCCTAGAAATCCAAAACCAGAATGTACAAAATGACAATTTTGCCCGGAGATAAGTTAATGAAGTCGTAATGCTAAAGATAAAGACACGAGGTGAAGGCAAAAAAAGCTCATCCCTATTGGACAGCTTTAACCCCTATTTTCTACTAAAAGAACGAATCCAGTCCGTACAATAGAACAATTTACTAATTGCGTCTTAAACTTGGACAATAAGAAATATTACTTGTAACCATGTATCAATTGCATCACATATGAATCTTTTAGAAAGACCATATTTAAATTTTCAATTTATTTTAACTTTTGTGCTTTAGATTTTATGCTTATGAAAAGCATGTGAAGTTGAACGAGAGTTTTTTTCGTAAAACATATCTAGAGTAAACTTATAAACCATAATCTTATACAAATTAATACGGGAGTATCGGCGGTCATGGGCGCATATCTTTTATCATTTTAACCAAACCGAGCCATGTAATCGTGTATTTAGTTAGTTTTTATTTTCTTTTTCGTTTAACCTTTTGTAAAAAAGTCAGATTTATATTTATTTTAATAGAAAATTCTTTTATTGACCCCACTTGTTAATTTGTCAACTATTAGTGGACCCCGATTAATTTTGATCATAGATTCGCTACTGGTTGCTATTGCTCTTATACATTGATTTGATCACGTATGAATCCCATGACGGTTGTTTTGCACTATTTCATAACAGGAAAGATATGATACAACATGACAGAATCGAAATGCATCGACAAAAACAATATAGTCTTGTATTTGTCATGTTGCCATACTGGTGGAAGGTTGAGTATGATGCACCAGGGTCCAAAGGTGTCACAATCCAAGTTCCCACTTCTAAAAGCACCACTACCTTATGCCTACTACTTTTTTTAGTGAATCATCTTTTTACAATTTACAACCATATATTGATTGACCAGTGGTGCGGGTTCATGAATAACTTCTCAAATCTCACAAGTTTGATTCATTTGAGAATAAACATTTACCAGATGGACATCTGAAGGTTCAGAAACGGTCACGACAACAGTTAGATCACGTATATTTCGAGTATAAGCTCCGCCATCCCGAAGAGTCCGTTACAAACAGGAATACCCTTTAAAAAAGATAATTTTTAATCCATTGGGTGTGGAAAAAAACATATCTTTTAAAAGGCATTTCTCTTCTTTCCTCCTCAGGTGCTTCCCCTTTATCCCCTACCCTCCATCCTTTACCTTAGCAAAGAAGGAATTCAATAACCAAAAGCATGTCCAACTGATCGCGTGTACAATTTCTATTTACGAAAGCGTTGAAAATAAAATTATCTTTATTTTTGTTTAGTCGCGTAAGTTTCCTTTAACGATTAATATGTGGCAATATTACATATTAAGATTATTTGCTGTATAATTAAAAATTCTGTTGCAAAATTTTGGACACATATAATTACATATTTAATTATATATAATTAATGTGGATTTTTTTCCCTCGGATATCGATTTATCGGGAGTGCTACTCTTTCCATCAAAGCAATCACACCCTTAATTCACACTCATTCTGCTCCGCTCACACCCGAAAGAAAGCTAGCTCATCTCTCAGACTGGATCCGGTCGTAGAGACTGATTGATCGGTCACCAACCTGCAAGACCAAGAATTTGAAGAAAGATATCTGCTTAGGCTTAAAATCTCTCTACCTCTCAAAGTCACCACTCCGTCCAGGTGTGGAGGTCAGATTCCCATCCTATCCACCCGGGCCGTCGTCACCACCTTCTTTTGTCTTGGTATATCCAAAATCTAGTTGTTGTAAATGAGATATCGACTCTCAAAGTAAGGTGTACGGTACAAAGAAATCAAACAAATGAACTAGTGAAAACTTGAACCTATCCACACTCGTCTCCCGGGTTTCATTGGGGGTCGTTTTTTGCCACTCGGTTTTTGGTCACTCGATTTAGTGGAAGTATTCAAATAATAATATTGATAATATTATTTATATTTTTAATGTTTGTCATTAAAACAAATTTGAATTAGTGGTTTCATTTCTTTGTAACGAATTGGTTGAATTGACATAATGACATTAATGTGTGTCATTAGACCTTTGGACCATTTCTATTATAAATATATCCTCCGTATCAAAATAAGTGACACATTTTCTACTTTGGGGTGTATCAAAATAAGTGACACACTTTGAAAACTTTCCTTATTTGGTAAAAATAGTGGGACTCATACACACTAACTATCTACTTTAATAAAGTGAAATTACCCTTATACCCTTACTTTTACTTTTAAAACTCATTAATATCACTTTATTCAAGAAAAGTGGGACCTATTCTCCACTAATTATGTACTTTAATCTATTTTAACCTCTACTTTAATTTTTTACCTCAAAAAACGTGTAAGCCAATTTGTGTCACTTATTTTGATACGGAGGAAGTAGAAGAGGTTGGGTTCATTTGTAGATATATTCTTGACAACTTGACACACATTCACCAACTTGTCTACACTCACTTACAAGTATCACATTTTGCTCTCTCCATTTTCAGTGTTCCTTAAACACAAGAACTTTCGATAAGTGATCGAGCTTGAATTATATTTGGTAGTGTAAAACTACTCAGTTGTTTTACCCTGAGAAATAGACAACGAATCTATTTTAAGGGAATCGTGAATTTCACGAGACTCAACCAAAACTCGTTTCATCTTTATTTTTCTACATATTATTGTTTCAGTCTTGTATTTGTTTTAGCATTTCCCAATTATATTGTATTTTATTTAATAAAATTGGTATTAGCTCATATAGATTCTTTGTTGTATGATTAAAGCAATCACACCCTTAATTCACACTCATTCTGCTCCGCTCACACCCGAAAGAAAGCTAGCTCATCTCTCAGACTGGATCCGGTCGTAGAGACTGATTGATCGGTCACCAACCTGCAAGACCAAGAATTTGAAGAAAGATATCTGCTTAGGCTTAAAATCTCTCTACCTCTCAAAGTCACCACTCCGTCCAGGTGTGGAGGTCAGATTCCCATCCTATCCACCCGGGCCGTCGTCACCACCTTCTTTTGTCTTGGTATATCCAAAATCTAGTTGTTGTAAATGAGATATCGACTCTCAAAGTAAGGTGTACGGTACAAAGAAATCAAACAAATGAACTAGTGAAAACTTGAACCTATCCACACTCGTCTCCCGGGTTTCATTGGGGGTCGTTTTTTGCCACTCGGTTTTTGGTCACTCGATTTAGTGGAAGTATTCAAATAATAATATTGATAATATTATTTATATTTTTAATGTTTGTCATTAAAACAAATTTGAATTAGTGGTTTCATTTCTTTGTAACGAATTGGTTGAATTGACATAATGACATTAATGTGTGTCATTAGACCTTTGGACCATTTCTATTATAAATATATCCTCCGTATCAAAATAAGTGACACATTTTCTACTTTGGGGTGTATCAAAATAAGTGACACACTTTGAAAACTTTCCTTATTTGGTAAAAATAGTGGGACTCATACACACTAACTATCTACTTTAATAAAGTGAAATTACCCTTATACCCTTACTTTTACTTTTAAAACTCATTAATATCACTTTATTCAAGAAAAGTGGGACCTATTCTCCACTAATTATGTACTTTAATCTATTTTAACCTCTACTTTAATTTTTTACCTCAAAAAACGTGTAAGCCAATTTGTGTCACTTATTTTGATACGGAGGAAGTAGAAGAGGTTGGGTTCATTTGTAGATATATTCTTGACAACTTGACACACATTCACCAACTTGTCTACACTCACTTACAAGTATCACATTTTGCTCTCTCCATTTTCAGTGTTCCTTAAACACAAGAACTTTCGATAAGTGATCGAGCTTGAATTATATTTGGTAGTGTAAAACTACTCAGTTGTTTTACCCTGAGAAATAGACAACGAATCTATTTTAAGGGAATCGTGAATTTCACGAGACTCAACCAAAACTTGTTTCATCTTTATTTTTCTACATATTATTGTTTCAGTCTTGTATTTGTTTTAGCATTTCCCAATTATATTGTATTTTATTTAATAAAATTGGTATTAGCTCATATAGATTCTTTGTTGTATGATTAAAGATTATGATCAAATCTAAATTTATTTATAAGTGTCTAAGTAAGCTTATTGCTTCTTTCTTTAAACGGTCTTCCTATTTATAATGCGACCTTATAATTGCTATTATGGTTGTTTCTGAAACTTCTCCTGATCATTTAGTGTTTATATTGAGAAGGAATCTAACTCGTGACTTATAGAAGATCATTTAATACACTCTAGGTAAGCTTATTGCAAAACTATGAGTCTTGTGTAAGCTACATGTGGCAATCAAGAATCTAACTCGGTTGTAAATAGATTCATGTTGAAAGTTTGGTTCTAATCTTTTTTCGCCTTGTTTACATGCTAAAAGGACTACAACATCACTATAAAAAACAACGTTTCTTTCATTTTAGCATGCATGTGATTTAGATTAGTGATCAAAATAAAAAATAGTAGATAAAGATGGGTAATAGTTGGGTGTTTTCTTGAACTAGAACTAATGCAAATTAAAGGAATCTTAATTATATTCTACACCACACATGGGACAAAAGATTCCAAGTTTGCATTTAAATCAAGATCTTAAAGTGTTAATATAATTTTTGATGAGTAGATGCATGATAATAAATGGTGTGGCCGGCATCTCTCATGGCAACTATTGGGTGATTTAGAAGCAGGACTAACACTAATGAGATGGCCATGTTTCATTTGAAGATCTAAATGCAAATATAAGTAAGAGCATCTTTCTTTATTATATAAATATTTAAAATAGGATCGATGGTGAAGCATATAATGAAAGAGGTAAGAATTAGGAAAAAAAAAATCTTTACCTACCCATATTTAAAGGTATTGCCGTTTATAACAGACTCATTATGGTGGTGGAGATTTGCTCGCAATATACGCAACCTAATTGTTACTCGTTAGTGTGTGTTCCCAAAAAATGAAATAAGATGTACTTCATTTAAACATCATTCATGTCATAAAAACCTAACCGGTGAAATTTAAATGAAATACAATATTGATTTATACTAAATCGTTCTATTTTATTATTTTACTCGTAAAAAAATTGACATTTACAATTCATTAATTCTCTTTTTAAATATCATATTTTGATTTAAAAATTTATATTAATCAAATGAATATGAATTTGTATAGAAAACAATATCATCTCTCATTTAAAATATAAATAGTACTCATTTGACGTAATTTCGTTTACAAGTATTCAACGATGATCGCCCTTAAGTGGCAAATAAGGTGTAGTAGGTTTGATTCCACTTCCAACTTTTCAAAACAACAACTATAGTGTTTTATCTAATGATATGAATATATAATTTATAAATATGATATGTATTTTTGTAAATTGATCGCGAAAACATATGCGTTCGTTAATGGTAATATTCCTTTTTTTAACAGGGGACACTAGTACAGAAAAGGTCTGAAGGTGCGGGTAAAAACATAAGAAGCTGCGGTTTTTTAACCGCACCAAATAAGTGCGCATTAACAAATAAAAGACCCGCCCTATTAAAAACACCGCCCTATAAAATGGAACACCGCGCTATTAAAGACACCGCACTATAAAAAGGTACACCGCCCTATTAATAAATCGCACCCTAATATATACACCGCCCTTTTTATGGAACGCACTCTAACTTTACCACCGCCCTATTAATACATCGCACCCTAATATACACACCGCCCTTTTTATAGAACGCACTCTAACCTTTTCACCGCTCTATTAGTATGTCGCACCCTAGTGTTTTCACCGCCCTATTATATATCGCACAAATCATATATAACCGCTCTATTCCATTTCAATATTAATAAAAAAAATAATCCACAATATCTGTATCTATATAATAATATTATATATATATATATATATATATATATATATATATATATATATATATATATATATATATATATATATATATATATATATATATATATATATATATATATATATAACAACACAATATACCCAAAAACTGACATAAAACTGTAATAAAACTGTTTTGTTTGTGAGAGTCATCTTTGACATTCTCACTGTATAAAAGTAGCCCAAAAAATTTACAGCCAAAACTTTACAAAGTGTTCGAGTTAATTTGCAATTTCAAATTATGATCTAACCTTATGCCAATTAAATAATCTTGGAATCAACTTTGCCATTTGTCCCTCGATTTCTTGTTTTGTTACAAATTTATCCTCTCCCCAAATCTGAAATTACAGATAATTAGTCAGTTTGTTACCATTGCAAAAATTATAATAGAACTATATTAATAAACACTTACGAAATCTATAAAAATTATGATGAATATACTCGACAAAATCCTGAATATGCTGAATCACAATATAACCACATTCTCAGCTCCCCTTTTGCCTGTTGCACTGCAATTAATTACAAGCACTTAATTAATTTAAAACTAAGCTTGTTTATCAAAAGTGGTAATTGAATACATACCTTTGAAGATTTCCACTCAAATCTACGAGGGAACATTTGTTCGATTACTCTAACGAAGAGGTAGTAATCTTTTTTAACAGCTCGGGGCAAAGAATCGATAACGTAGATTTGATTGGTTTTAGGACAAATGATAAAGAGGACCCAGTGACGACTGCAAATATACACAAATACTTAAAAATACAGTTAATATTGTAGAGATTTATAATTGAAAATTAAAAATTACTTTTGTATATAAGGTGCAAGAATGTATGTTCGGTGTTGTTGATGGCTGAAAACTTTTGTGATATGTCTCTTCATTTCGGGCTTTTGACATCCTGACTCACCAATTAACCGAGGATTTAAAAAATCACATTCATAATTAGCCGCATGATCATAGAAATACCTTAAAAATATTAGCACATACATGGTTAGTAAATTAAATTATATCCAAAGTATTAAACAAATAATATCAACTTACATTGAAGCAATATGTAACATGCAGGCGTCAGCTTCACCAAAACATGCTACGTTGCAAAGCTCAGGTATCGTGAGGGCTTCTTTACAAACCTCTGGATACATAGTTGAAGGTGAAGAAAACTGAACATAAGTTCTTTTATTGAGGAATCTCTGGATCATGTCATGAAAAGCGGGATATTCTTTTGCTACTTTAGCCAACATCATCCCATCTTCAGGATCAATAAAATCCGAAATGGGATCATCATCATCTGCAACTCTACTCGTTGAGGCTGCACTGACTGGATCATTAATTGTTGGGGCTGCAGTGACTGGATCATTAACCGGGATGTGTGTGGTTGGGGCTGCAGTGACGGTTGCAGTGACCGGGACGTGTGTGGTTAGGGCTGCAGTGACGGTTGCAGTGACCGGGATGTGTGTGGTTGGGGCTGCAGTGACGGTTGCAGTGACCGGGATGTGTGTGGTTGGGGCTGCAGTGACAGTTGCAGTGACCGGGATGTGTGTGGTTGGGGCTGCAGTGACAGTTGGGAATAAAAGTGGCCCTCCCATAGATGTTAGCTAAAACCAGATCCATGGTAAAAACATTACTAATTAAAAATCATTAAAATCATATGCAAAGGTTTAGAAGACTAACCATATGTGTAAAAGATCCAGGGGGAGGATCAACTGAATTTTGGTCGGGAAGATTCTCCTCAAAAAAATCACAATTCGGATGATATGAATTTGTCGAGTCCATGTGTGGAGAGGATTCTCTCGAGGCCATTTCAGGGATATATGGGTGGTCAACATGTTGGTTTTCAACAGCAAGTTGGTTATCCGGTAGAAGCTAAAACATTTGTTCTTGTTAAAAACATACAAAAATATATGATAAACTAATACAAAAATATACCTTTAATGCAAATCGTGGCCATTGTACAAACTTAAGAAAAGCATTATCAACTGTTTCAATTGTATCTGTTCTTGTTAAAGGATGAACGGGCAAATCCAAGAATGATGGAACGACCTGCTCTACTTGGACTCTTGCACAACCTTCTTTGTCTTGTTCGGATGTTGGCCATGCAGTACCAGTACCAACTGTGATAAAATCACTATCAAAGACCTTAATTTGTATCTCACATGGTGTGATGCACTGCGAGCCAGATAAAAGTATAAGGTAAAACAATAAATAGTACGATCATTAAACCTCAATTGGTGGATAGTGGGCAGCCGTTCCATGGGACCCACATGATGATGCATGGTTGACCGAGCTTGTAAGCCTCTGTACGGGGTCCACATTTCTTATTAAACCTCCATGAACCTTAGTATATCCAATTATCTCGGATACCGTACGGGATCGTCCCCCGTGCTCACGTCCAAAAACCTTTATTAAAGGATCTTATTTATTCTCAAAATAAGTTCCATCCTTGATCATCTTTATCTCCTCCTCAAGCTACAAAAAATATTTGTTACCAATAAGATATAATTCCTCAATTAAATTAATATTTAGTTTACCAAACACCTGAAAGCAACCATCGCTTCCTTTGGAAGTTCAGGCTTTCCTTCTTTATCCTTTATCGAACAACCCATCAAAAATCGCCTTGAACGATCATTTTGAATCTCACCAAGACAATCGTGTTTTTCTAAAAGTTGAGCCCAAACGGTCTTTTCTTTCTTTTTTAAACCGCCCCAGCCGCTTCAACCCAAGCGGGTTATAAATTTCCTCTTAGAATTGCTTGATTGTGCTTTCTCCCTTTTTTGCTTCACAAATTAATAAATTGTTAATCATAACATGTTTATCAAACTCAAGGTAAATAAGTGCAAACCTACCATAAATTCTGGGGTGGTTTTTTGTAAAACAAATGCATCCCAATCCTCTGGCTCAATAAACGAATACTTTCCACAAGGATTCTGTTGTGTAAGAACATAATCTTTTACTAGTCTAGACCTAAAATTTGTTCCAAGTTTAATTGCTTTCTTCCGCATAAATTCTTCTGCATTATCGTTCTCGATGTTCCACATCCTCTACAACTCAATACAACAGAAATGCATATAATATTTGTAATAAAATAACTAAAAATTACGAACAACACAACTAAATTCATTCCGTACCTTGGCTTCCAACCACAGTTCTTTAAAAAAATCTTTTTCAACTTTACACATAGGCGTTGTAATCTTAACTCTATGGCAAACCTCCATCCCATACCACGACATCAGCTTGCTATTCTGCGGGATGTTGTTTTCATCAAACTCAACTTTAAATACCTCTTCGGGATACTTCTTGGAAAACGATGCAGCACCACGTTCCCCTCTGCGTCTTCTAGGGTTCGGTTGTTCCTCCATTTCTAAACTACAATGCAACAGAAAAACAATGAAATGTAAAGGATAGGGTAAACTATGAGCTATTACAACAGAAATGTACGAAATTTACCTTGTTCGAAGGTCGGACTGAGTAAACTATGAACCAACGACGTGATAATATGAGAAATGTATGAAATTTACCCTTGTTCGAATAGTTTAGCAGAGGAAAATAAATCGCCGATGAAGATGCAGAAAGGGTTTTGTGAAGAAAGTGATTAAGGATTTGTGTTTTGAGAAGTTTCCCGGGAGATGAAAAGATTCGAATAAAAAATTTCATTTAGCGGGTTCCAACTGAGGAGCAGTGCCGATTAGTTAGAGCGGTGATGATTTGTTCGAGCGGTGTTTGGCTTTTGTTGCAGCGGTTGACCCTTTTTGTTGGAGCGGTTGACCCTTTTTGTTGGAGCGGTTTGTTGAAAATTTTCAAATAGTTAATTTGATTTAGCGGGTTATTTTCAGTTTTATTTTAGAACTGAAAAAAACGTGCATTACAATAAACATCATTGTGTTACCAATAGTTACATAAATTTAATTTGATTAAATATGTTGTAATTTAATCAATGTTATTAAATATGTTGTAATTTGATTATTAATTTTACATGTATGATACATTAGTTCATATAGATACATAAATTTGTTAAGTAATATAACAAAATTATTTGTAAGCCGTCTTTGATTCATCACGGGTTATAGAGTAGTTTATTATATGTTAAGTTACACAATAAATGTATTAAACATATGTTCCTTCTAAGTCATTTCTAACATATGTCGTTCTATTCATGTCTTCGAAATTACGGGGATCGACACCAACCGAAAAAGGTGGTAGGTCATCAAAGTGATCGTATTCTTCTTCGTCTACAACATCGTCAACCCCGAGAATACGTCTTTTACCCTGTAGAACAATGTGGTATTTTGCTTTGCTCGGATCTTGAACGAAAAAAACTTGTGAAACATGTTTTGCGAGAACGAATGGTTCAGATTTATATCCATTAGTTTCAAGGTCCACAAGTGTGAAACCATATTCATTAACTAGAACACCATAGTTATTCACCCATTTACACTTGAATACTGGAATTATGAAATCACCATACTTCAATTCCCATATTTCTTGTATCACACCGTAATAAGAATCTTTTGCTATTCTTATCAATGTATCATGATCACGTCTATCGAATTCGGTCGTTGATGCTATCATTGTGACTCCACTGTTCTGCATTGTACTTTTTCTATCTTGATCGATGGTGTAAAATGTATAGCCGTTAATGTCGTATCCTCGGTAAGATTTTACTCTAACATCTGCTCCTACTCCCAATCTCCGTACTGTGTCTTCAACGTCGTCCCTTGTTACCCTCTCTCTCAACCACCTTGCTAATTCCTTGTTCTGATTCTGTATATACCACATTTCATCTTTGCCGGGGAAGGTCGACTTTCACAGATCGATATGTTCATCAAGAAATGGAGTAAGGCATGTCCTGTGTTTTAATACTACTAAATGAGCAAGTTGTAATTCTTCACGAGGTGGAATTTTTATTTTGAAACCAACTCCTCCCTTTCCGTCAAGTCGACCCGAATGACTAGTTTTTGGAACGCCAACACTTTCAACACCTTCCATATATCCTGTACATGAACCAAAAATATGTGTAACGTAACAATTAGTCAACTATAATATGTTTATACATATATTATATAATATATTAATATGTTTATACTCTAATTATCTTAGAATACCTTGACAGAACTCGACCACTTCTTCAGAAGTATATCCTTCAATAATACTGCCCTCGGGTCGATTACGGTTTCTTACATAACCTTTTAGTATACCCATGTATCTTTCAAAAGGGTACATGTATCGTAGAAATACAGGACCACAAGCCTTAATCTCTTGTACGATATGAGAGACTAGGTGAACCATTACATCAAAAAATGAAGGTGGAAAGTGCATCTCTAATTCACAAAGGATAACCGCAATGTCTTTCTCCCATTTGTCCAGATCTTCCACATTAATAACTTTTGAGTGAATCTTATTAAAAAACAAACAAAGTTTTGTGATTGTATGACGGATATCAACTTGTAAAATTCCACGAATTGCGATAGGGATCATATGTGTCATCAAAACATGACAATCATGAGACTTCATCCCAAGCAATTTATAGTCTTTCATCGACACAAATCTTTTAATGTTTGCTGAATAAGTTGATGGAACCTTAATATCATGCAAACATTGACAAAACTTTCCTTTTTCTTCCTTCGATGTATTATAACATGTAGGTGGCAGATAAGTACGATTGCCGCGTTGTTTAGGAGCAAGATCTTTACGTATTCCCATCTCGACCATGTCATTACGAACCTTAACTCCATCTTTAGTTTTATACTTAATATCCAATAATAAGCCTATCAAGCTCTCGCATACATTTTTTTCAATGTGCATAACATCAAGGCAATGTCTAACAGCTAAATATCTCCAGTAAGGCAATTGAAAAAAGATTGACTTTTTTTTCCATATGGCCTCATTATCAATACGAAATCTCTTACCCAACACAACATTAATATTTTCAACTCGAGAAAATGCATCAAGTCGTGTCCTCACTGTTCTGACCTCTACTGTTCCGTCAAACTCGACCGTCATCTTCCTGAAATGGTGGCCCCTAGGAAGGAATCTTCGATGCCCCATGTATACAGTTTTTTTGCAATTTCTTAACCACACCGGGCTTGTCCCATCATCACAAACAGGACAAGCTTTCTTACCCTTCGTTTTGTATCCTGACAGGTTACCGTATGCTGGAAAGTCATTTATAGTACAAAAAACCATGGCCCGCAATTTAAAGTGTTCTCTTTTGTAAGCATCATATACGTCTACACCCGAACTCCAAAGAGTTTTTAAGTCATCAATTAAAGGAGACAAATAAACATCAATATCATTACCTGGTTGTTTCGGACCCTGAATCAACAACGACATCATAATGTATTTCCGTTTCATGCATAACCACGGTGGGAGATTGTAAATGCATAAAAGAACCGGCCACGTACTATGACGACTACTCATGTTCCCGAAAGGATTTATCCCATCCGAACTAAGCCCAAACCGTATGTTTCTAATCTCGTTTCCAAACTCAAAATACTTTCTATCAATGTTCCTCCATTGCGGTGAATCCGCAACATGTCTGATTTTGCCATCAATTACACGTTCTTCCGAATGCCAACGAAGTAACTTTGCTTCTTTCTCATTTGAAATTAACCTTTTTAGTCTTGGTATAATAGGGAGATACCACAAAATTTTAGCCGGTGGTCCATTTTTTGTCACATCATCGTCAACTTCATCTGAATCATTTTTTCGTTTATACCTCGATGCCTTGCAATGAGGACAGTTATGGAGATTTGCGAACTCATTCCGAAACAACATACAATTATTGGGACATGCATGTATTCTTTCTACTTCCAAACCCATTGGACACATTAATTTTTTTGCTTGATATGTTGAAATTGGTAATTCATTATCTTCCGGAAGCAACTCGCGTAAAAGCTCTAATAGAGTTGTAAAACTTTTATCACTCCATCCGTTTTTCATCTTTAAGTTAATTAACTTCAACACAGCATCAAGTTTCATTAATTTAGATCCTTTATATAACGGTGTTTGTGCTTCATCAAATAGGCGATGTAATTCATCTTGTTCATCAACACCATCCATATTAGTATCCAAGTGATCATTAAAACTCTCATCGAAACGGTCGTTTGAATGGTATTGATCATCATCATCATCGTTGTTTGAATCATTGTTCAATGTTGTTGTATATTGATCACTACTATTTAAATTGCTCGAATATGTGTTCCAATCAAGTATTGATTCTCCATGCCTTGATCAACAAGTGTAATTATGCAAAAACACCATGTCGAAACAAATGGATCTCAATATCTGCGGTATCGGTAAAACTTTTAAAGTTTTTACAAACGTTGCAAGGATAAAAAATCTTACGATTTGCGTTCTTATAACGATTAGAATCGGCAATCTTAAGAAAATATCCAACACCCTTGACAAATTCAGGAGAACCACGTGAAACTTTGTACATCCAATAATCACGATCCATCTAAAATATAAATAAAATTAAAATCGTCAATTACATTAATAACTAAAATATATCAAATTAAATATTAAAGTAAGCAAATAGAATTCGTTTGAGGGAATTTAAGTAATTAACTCTTTCATGTGTCATTTTATAAAGCTAGCCCTATTCGAACAATTAAAGGTTTAATTTCATTTCAAAATGGTTTTCTGTTGGTGTGGGAAAGAAGCTGTGATTCGTACTTCATGGACAACCAAAAACCCTGGCAGAAGGTTTTACTCATGTTCAACAATGGTAAGTTCGATCTGTCACAGATCGAGTTTCATATTAAACATTAGTTTAAAGTTCAAATTATTAGTTTTCTTTTTAGGGACATTCTAAATGTAACTTTTTTGGGTGGCGTGATCCGGCGATGTGTGAAAGATCTACACAAATCGTTCGAGGATTACTACAATCGAAGAACAATCTTGAAATGGAACTACGGGAACGTGACCTAAAGATAAGGAAAATGAAGCTGTATTTGATAGGGATTTTGTAACATCCCGAGACCCGGCCTAGATTTTTTTAAAAATTACTTTCGGTAAGTAATTCTTTTTGTTCATTATTTTTTATATATATGATTTATGTGATTTAATTGGATTTTTTAGCATATTTTAACCAAGGGGTTAAAATTAGATTTAATTATTTTAATTGAGCATAAAATTGATAAAATTGCATTTTATTAAACTTTGAATTACAGTTCTGAAAATATCTTCGTTATTAAAATCTGAATTGCAAAAGTATTTTTAAATAAATAAAACGCGACCTAGACTTTCAGTATTGCACTGTGTTAAATGAAATTAATCTGTTGTGAGGGGAGGGGTGTACGTGGGCTTTAGAAAGGGCAGGTGTCATTTGAGTTTTCCTCCTTGTTCTTTTGCCTGGCTCGACACACACACACACACACACACTTCACATACATGCATTTTTTCTTGAAGCTCTCTATTGAAGAAGACTATCATTGTTTTGCTCTTTCCTCTGATTTTCGGAATCATCACCATCACAAGGTAGGATTCATGCTAATTGTTCATTATCTTGTGTGTTCTTGTTAGAAAAACTTAGGGTTCTTGGGTCATGGAGTTTCTTTGTCTCAAATCATGAAATTGATGAATTGCTAGGGTTTCTATGAAGCTCATAACTAATCTTGTATGTTCTAGATGGTTAATTCTGGATTGTAGTGTAAGTTCAAGCCTTGGACCTTAAAACCTAGTTATGGAGTTTTGGAGAAGATGACCAAAACCCACCAAATTTGATAAATTGTGTAAATTGGGTTCTTAATGTTTTAACTAGTGTAGAATCATAATTAGAAGTAAATTGACTGAATTTTATGTGCATTGATGTTAAAATTGGGTGGTGTTTGGCTAATTGTCTTGAAATGGCCTTAACTAGCTAATTGTGCATTGTTGACTTTTCTAAGTCAACCTAAAAAGATGTCTTGATCGAAAATCGGATGCCAAATGATTGTGGGTGATTCTAATATTATAAATGTGAGAAATTTGATTAGTTGTTGGTATTGTTAGTTTGTTTGGATTTTGACCCGTTTGGGCCTAAATAACTAGAATCGGTCAAGAATGTGTGTTTTGGTGCAATACTTGAATTGTGGGGCTTACAATATGGTTTTGTTATATTTAGACTTATGGTTAAAAAGGGTTATAGACTTATGCAAGTTTTGGATAATCTATGAATCTTGTATTTTAAGTATTTCGATTGATTTGGTTACTAACTCGGTTGCATTATTAATACAGGCAAAGGCAAGGGAACTCAGTAATTAGAATACTGAGTTTTCAAGATCGGATTGCTAGCTAAGGTGAGTGGATTTAGCCTTCAAACTTTAGATGGGCAATTTGGTTAGAAATTGGTCAAAGTGGTAAAAAGGTGCAGGATTTGGTATCTGGAAAAGTTCACGACGCGAACTTGGGTTCGCGTCGCTAACTCGAGACAGGCATTTGGGGACTGGGACGTGAAGAAGTTCACGGATTGTGAACTCAAGTTCACGTCGCGAACTTGAGTTCGCGATCGTGAAATTTCTTGGGTGCAGTTTTCTTGGCTGCAATTGTTGTTGCAAGCCCATACTTTGGTTTAATTAATAACGGTAGTTAATTAAGTGCACATTTGGGGAAGAGGTCAGTAATTGGAACATTCTACTGAGCAGAGGTTTACTATTGACAAGGTGTACCGCCCTTAGAAGCACTGGTTGTTCTAAGGGGGTACACACTGTCTTTGAGTAAAGGGCTATCGGTTATCATTGTTCGGCCAACAATGATTTAAGGCTTCGGCAGAACCCCGTTACTCTTCAAAATTAACTAATTGGGATATAAGACTTATCATTCGGTTGTTTAATTTTTTTTGGTTTAGTTCATTCACTTAGCTGTTAGCTAATCCCCACCTTGTTGACCTTTTTGCAGGTTATCTTTTGGGCGGGTCAAGGGGTGATGTGGGAATGGTTGACCGACACTTTGTTTTGGTATCATGTTAACTGAACCGCCGGTTGTTTAACACTTTTAGTATTTTGGATAATTGTTGTAAAAGGCCTGTTTATTAATAACTGTGTATGGTAAATGTTTAAACGCTTCCGTTAATTTAATTTTAAAAAAAAAATCGGGTTTAGTTTTTGCGGTGTTACAGATTTGCCTAGTTTTCATAGCATATGCAATGTTTGTCTAAATCCGATATATTCTATAGTTATCGAATGTAATGTGTCTATTTTGGAACTATTTTGGCATAATAACATTTCTGAACCTATTTCCAAGCTTTAAGTGAGATATATTATAAAAGACAACTTAATAATAAATGAAATTACCTTAAATGAGTAGCAGAATGAACACAGAGTCTCGACGAAGAAGAAAGATGACTATTTCAAAAAGTAACCGTTGTGTATTAAACATTCCAAAAAACATAAATAGGGGCGGTTCAACCGCTCCAAAAAACAAAAAACCGCGGTAACAAAACATAAATAGGAGCGGTTGCACCGCTCCAAATAAAGTTTAAACTCCAAGAAACAAAGCGAGTGTTGCAGCTACAAATGTATAGTATTAACTAAAAAATATATACTAACAAATATGGAACCAATGGCTAACTAAAAATATGGAACAAATGGTTAACTAAAAATAGATAATATTAACAAATATGGAACCAATGGTTAACTAAAAATACTTTAGATAATATTAACAAACGGGCATGCATTACAAGGAAAAATTAAAAAATCACAAAATTAACAACCAAAAACTAATTAAAACAAAGTCACTTTCATGTAAACTCGGCCTCCAGGCTTCATTTTCTCAAGATCAACGGTGAAAACAACCCATTGATTCCAATGGATGGCCCAAGTCATTCTCAACTCGTCAAAATCCCCATGGATGGTGATCGGGCCATAGGGTCGTTCTTCGATTGGTTTCTTTCGATTACGAAAGACATCAACCAACACGAACCTTGAACTCTTCTCTCCCATCTCGAAGACACAACATGTGCCATAGTTGAAGAGTTTGAGATCCTGAACCAGCTTTGCTGGTATAGTCTGAAATTAAGAAATCAAAAAAATATTTCATCATCATAAACACTAAACAGAAAGGAAAAAGAACCATAATATAGAATGCATACAATTTCCCTCCTTTGTATAACTTGCGAGGTCAATTTCATAGCAAAGTAATTAATACAGTCATCGGTAGAAGACTCGGTATCACTAATCTCTTGTGGAAGATTTTCGTTTTGGGAACTCATGATGTTAATAACCAAAAAAGGTGTCTGATTAAAAATTTTCTTGTAACTGCATTTTACAATAATACCGGTTAACTATATATAATAACCAAGGGCGTCGAATTGAAGAGGGAAATTGACCGTCATCTAGAGAATTCAAGCGGTTGATTTGTTGGAGCGGTTTTCTAGAGAACCGCAATAACAAATATCAAAACCGCTCCAATTTTATTTAAATTAATATTTTTGAATTTAAATTAAATGCATCGAGTAAATATGCAGAATGGATAGAAGTTACAGCTATTGGAACTTGGCAGTGTTGCAAGAGAATCAAATATTTTCTTGAGATTGTAAATTTTACATGACTATTTACTGGTTGTGATGCGCGCCAAATCCCAATTAATCCCGCCCAAAAATTTAGTTGGTGTTGTAAGTTTCTTTAATTAAGTATATATATATATATATATATATATATATATATATATATATATATATATATATATATATATATATATATATATATATATATATATATAAGAATTCATGCATTCCTTTTGTTATATCAAAAAAACGTTTCATTTTAAAACCTACAAGAACGTTTGAAAGAAAAACTTTTCAAAGTAAGATTAATCGATCTTTTGAAAGTTTCTAATATGAGTTCTAGCAGTCTGCATATTGGTGATCACGAAGTACAAGTTAATAATTTCTTCATCGTAAAATGGTCTGCGTCCATGACAAATAAAATTGTATGATTTTTCTTTTTAATTTCTTGCTATTATAATTTGCAGTACGTATAAATTTAATTTTCATTTTTTTCATCAGACTATTCCAACAAAATTTGTTAGGGATCACCAACTTTGGAATGAGCGTCATTTGTGTGGTTTGCAAAACCTTGAGATGAGTCCCCCATTCGCCACGGTTTTCAATTTACAACGCCACGGTGATCGAAGGAGGTCCAATGTTCGTTTTATTGACCATATGACTATCAATGGTGATATGGTCGACTTCAAACAGAAGAGGGGCATCCGCACGAACCAACATGTCATGTTCACCCTTAATCTCGAAGCAAAAAACAGTGGTGTTGGAGTTATCTTCAACGTTACTCTTCTCTGAATTCATCTTTGTTAGCTTTGTGTTTATTTGTAATAGTTTTTTACATTTTGGTTTTGAATACAACATGCATCGTTGTATTTTTATGAAATTTGTGTTTTGTTTGCCAATTAATTATTAATTAATCTGAAAAGAAAATGAAACATGAATATGATTAATTAATTTGTTGAAACAGGCCATGCATACATATATGTAATCAAATTAAAGAGAAACCAAATATTTCATTCTAGTTAAAAGGAAATTAACACGACGATTACAGACAATGAAAACCAACACTTAAAACAGACGAACGTTGAACCACAACCCTAGACGACCGTTCTTCTTTTGCAGATCAATCGTGAAACAAACCCATTGGTTGTTTCTTATTCCCAAACACTGCTTGAAATCCACAAAATCCCCATGAATGGCCATAGGTTCTAAAGGTTTTTCCACTATGGCCCTGTATCGATCACCAAGGTTCGTCATGTCGAAGCGTTTATAAAACCGATCTCCATTATCCAAGCAACATTTTCTATAACGGTAAAGATCGTGATCCTTCACGAGCTTTGCCGGTACCGTCTGAAAAGATCAACAAATTAAAATTTCATCATCATAACATGCAATTTTGTTATATAATATTTTGTTATCAATAATATACAAGAAAAAAATCCAAATTTCTACATACAATTGTGTTTGTTATTTCTTCCTTCCATTTGACTGCGAAGTAATGACTCACTAATAGTGGATCATCAATTTGAAAATCGTCAATCTCATCGTCACTGGACACAATAACATGCGTTTCTGGATTTGATGAACTCATCGTGATCAAAGGTAAGTGATTTCTTATCACGATGGGAGATATAGTAATTGATTATAACTCATGGTTAATCTCTTTATATAATAACTAACTAAGGAAACGAAATGTCGTGTAATAATTTTGGCGCGTAAAAGCAACCTAACTGCTCTAAATAAACAAAGAGCCGCACTTAAGATTAATAATAATAATCTTTTATTTTACTATTATCAAATGGGGGTTGATAGCAAACTTAATGCATGGAATAAATATTAGACAAGTTGTAGTTGATATTGAATAAAAGCCCGAGGTAACCGCTCTAAAAAAATAAATAAACCACACCAAAAAATAGGTAAACCGCTCCAACAAATAGATAAACCGCTCCAATTTGTTTTTTTCTTGATGTTTATCCATGCAGTAGCTAGATTAGACTGCGCTCGGAATCAAATATTTCTTGAGATTCTCCAAAATACGTTATGATGTTTTTGGTTGAAAAAAGTTACAACGTAATTAATTTTCCGCTATATAAATTTGATTGTAATTACCATTTCTCAAGTATACTTTTCCAAATATGAAGATGTTAAATGTTATTGCTAATTGTTGGGGCATCATCAAGATTCACATGACAACTAGAGCATATATATAATATATATATATATATATACATATATATATATATATATATATATATATATATATATATATATATATATATATATATATATATATATACATATATATATATATATATATATATATATATAGTTCGTGTACGTAAGTGAATCTTGATGATGCTGCAGCAGTTATCAAAATGACAATTTGGAGGTGCGGTTTTTTTATGATGCGCGCCAAAACTTCTACTCCCGCCAAAATCAGTTGTATATATAACGCATGCAGTTAGCATTTGTTTTAGATACTTGCTTTTACAACATGAGTGATGTTAGTGTTGATCAAGAATTACCACACGATGATGATGTCCCGCACGATGAAGTTCCACATGAATTTGTGTATTACCCGTATGAAGAATTACCACAGGAAGTTCCACATGATGAAGTCCCACCCGATTTCTTCGTTATACAATGGCGTTCCTCCATTAAAAAAAGAATTGTATGTATCTTGTTTATAAGTATATTTAATTGTATAAAGTAATTAATTTATTTTTGTTTCAGACTATTCCAGCAAAATTTGTCCGGGATCACCGCCTTTGGAATGAGCCTCCTCTTGTTTTACTAGAAAATTATGATGTCTTCAGCGAAGTTTATGATTTGAAAATCCACGGTGATCGAAGGAGTGTTGGTTTTACGGACCGTATGACTCTATGTGGTGATTTTGTTGAGTTCAGAAGGAGGAATGGCATCCAAAGGAACCAAAATGTGAAGTTCACCCTTGATGTTGTGGAAAAAAACAATGGTAATGGGCTTACGTTCACTGTTTCTCTTCTTTGATTGCCATGTATGTTAGATTTGGTAATTTGGTGGTTTGTCGTTTATTAGGTTGTAACTTGTATGTTAGATGTGGAAAAAAACAATGGTAAGGCTTTATGGAGGTATCAAAACAATTAGTTATTCAGAGTTTGACATTCAATTCAGAGTAAACAAAAAAAACATGGTTATTAATTCTTTTAATATTCAAAACAACTATTTGCTGTTAACGAAAAAGTAAATATAATAATACACAAAGTTAACTCTTTTTCCTACAATATAATTAGACTGGCCACAATGGGAGTTCGTTTGTTAAAGTGGTTTTATGGTTGAATTGTATATCCTTGAACTTTGTTGACTGTCATATCAAAGATTAGTTGGACCGGAATTTGTTTTGTTTTCAACTTGAAGGAAACATGTCGGTTTCAGGTCGCGGGTACCATTTAGCTATATTTTCCGGCAATCAAATGTTATACATCTCGTCTAACCAATGAGAGAGAAAAAAAATGTTTAAGTAGGCGACATAAGATGTGAACTATACGGTTTATTTTAAGTATGAGATGTTATAATAAGGGTAAAAATATAACTGCAATTAAGTTAATTAAATTTTTTATTAAATTGTATCGATATCATTAACATTTTTTTTAGTCAAGTAATCAATATCTATCCTAGTAGGCTTACTCCCAAAAGCATCGTATAACTAAAAGATAAACATATAGTTTTAGATTCCATTTACTATTTAGCAATCCATTTTAACGTTAAATCATCATATTAAGGGTAAAGTAATTCCTAACAACATAAATTATTAAATCATCTTATTCACTTATTCAAAATATACGTGGCAATATAGTGATTTGTATTTTATGATACCATGTTAAATATAAATATTAGCTAAAACGAAATAAGTAAAAATAATTAGTTGGTTGCGCAAAAATGGGCAAGTAACAATGTTTTGCTGGGAAATTGATGATTTCTGGCATCCTGTGACATGCCTGGTACACATAAAGTTCATTTCTTGACTTATTTTGATTTACAAAGAAACCAAATTTGGTGAAACTTTTAGGAAATACAAAACTTTCACATACATGATAAGAAGATCACAAAATTAAATGACGATACACAAATACTCCTCAATTAACCAAGTTAATCCAATGAATTATTTGGTGTTGCTCATGACTTAAAGGTCATGGGTTCAAGTCCCGATAAAGATAAAATGGAGTAGATTATGTGCCGTTAAAAAGAATCTACGTTAAAAGATAAAAAAAATACAATATTTGCTATCAATAGAAAATACGATTGTGTTAAAATTACATTTTTGGCAAAGAGTAGGTTCACCTTTAGAAAGCCAACATCAGAATTGAACTAATTCCCACATTTTTGGCAAAGATATCAATTCACAAGAACAAATGCACGGCTTTTCAGTTTAACCTGGACATCAAGTCTACTCTCGTATCTGATTCAAATCGCTGCATATAACAATCATTTAATAAAACCAATTGAATCAAAATTTCCTGTTAGTATTTAAAAACATCAGAAAGAGCATTACTGTTACAGTCTCCCGCCACACATTTATTGTTGCATCCGACTTGTCAAAACATTTACTTCAGTTCATCACCGTCAAAATCTGAATTTGTGTAAAAGTACACAGATGATGCTTTGTTATTAGTCCCTTCATATGAACACGCCCCTAAAAGAAAAAAGAAAAATATTGCATTATAAATTTGAATGGTAAAAATACATACATATTACAAAGAGTAATGTTATTTCCCTACTGCCCTATGTAAATTGTGTCATTTAAGTTTCAAATTATCACATCAACTATAAAAGTGGCTAAATTGTTAGATGTATGAGAGGAAATTGAAATTATAATGAGATCAAATTCATCATAGTAGGTGGGGACTTTAATGGGTTACGTTTTAATCCCAAAAATGAATAGTTTAAAAATATAACGGGATGAATCTAACCTTACCCATTTATGAATTTAATGAGGGATTAATTGTAGAAATGGCCGCTTTTATGGCCCTAGTAGAAACGGATGGAGTGATTGAGAAAGTTACTTATAAATCTTGCTATCAAAACGGCTGGAATCGGTAATTATTAAGAAAGTTACTTAATGATCATGAAAGATGGTCATTAAACTAAATGGAAATAACCATATTTGAACAATGTTTTAATTGTAAAGTTCCATATTGAATATAAAAAAAATAAGATTCAAAAAAATTCCAACTCACATGTTAAATTTGTTTCATAATTACCATAATAGAGGAAATAAAACGTATTTAGTCTTCAAATTTTCATCGGTTACCATAAGTTGCAATTAAATTGACTTTACAATCAATTGAAACATTAAAGGTGATCAAGAAAAGACAATGTTTTTAAAAAAAGTACAATAATCTATACTCCTAATTAAGATACTATTTATTGACTAATTAAAAATATAGTATCTTAATTAGTAGTAACTTATAAATAGTATCTTAATTAGTAGTAACTTACAAATCTGTCAAGCATGAACAAATATAGTTTGTTATGTTTGTGGTCAAGCCAAACATATTCAACGCGAACAAATTTGCATTTGTACCACAAATGTGGATTCCAGAAGTCTTCAAAGTTTTCAACAGGTTCATATCCATCAAATTCCTTCGAAAAAGGTATAAAAAAATTTTAGTTAACACAGAATTTATGATTTTACAGTAAGAAATTGAAACTCTGAATTTAGTTAAATAGACGAATTACCTCTAATTCTTGTGTAGGTCGTGGCAGTGGTTGAAGCACTGAAGCACCATATTGGGTGATTAAATACATGAAAAAGGTTAATATGATTGTAAGTTTTCACCTCGTTTGTAGGTTGCACAACTACTCCATCGTAAGGTGATGGAATATATATATATATATATATATATATATATATATATATAGCTTAGAAAAAAAAACGTTACATTCAATATATATTGACTAAAAAAAACGCACATCATATTAACTAATATTCCCGAAACGTATGATTTAAAAAACGCGTAGAGTGTAAAAAACGCATGCTTTGCAATGAATTTAGATTTCAAACGCATGCTTTTTAATGATTTTAGATTAATGCAACGATTATTAGAAGGATAACAAAAATGAATATAGTACATAAGCATGCGTAGAATTCAACAAACATTTCCGTCGTCAGTTGATGCAGTATATATATAGGTTATAAAAAACGTAGAATTCAATAAACATTTATGTATAAAAAACGTACATAGAAAATTGGTATGTGTAAATGGTTACGTTTAATTGGGAAGGTATGTAAACGGTTTTCTGGATTTTGGTTACATAAAAAACGTAGAATTCAAATCTTGCCATAAAAATGGTAATTCGTTTTTAATGGTATATGTTTAATGCTATAACAATAACAGCCGAGTTTAAAATGGTAAGTCTTTTAATTCATAAAAATGGTAATTATATTTTGGGCTATGTATGGAAACGGATTTTAATGGTATTTATGTGTGAGTTAACAAATGCATAACAAAAAACCACATGGCCCAGTGGTTATCACCTTGGTTGTTTTCCATGAGGTCTTGGGTTCGAATCTCGGGTAAGACACATTTATTTTGATTTTGAAGGGTGTTTGAACATTGCTAAAAATGGAAGTGTTGAAAATTCAGACTTCCTCTTTTAGAAATGTCTAGAATGCTTTTAAAGTAGTAAGATTAATTCGTATTGAACCGGCATTAATTACTATTTAATGAAAACGTTTGATTACTTGCACAAGATCGAAAACGTTAACGTTTGTGAATTGAAGGACTTAATTATTTTTTGAATAAATTAGTTTAGATGAAGATGCGAAGTCCGCACCACCACATGGTTTTGTTACTGCGGGGTTCAAACGTCCGCACCAATAGTTATAATATAGGTGCGGGGCTTCGTCAACCGCCCTATCAAAAAGTTATGTTACAGCGGTGCTAGGACTACCGCCCCAACAAATGTTTATGTTATTGCGGTTTCTCAGGGACCGCTCCAACTAATATGTTTGTTGGGGCGGCTGTTTATCTTATTGTGCGAATATGATTTGTTACTGCGGTCACCGCAGTATAAATGTTTTGGGGCGCGCTCCAACAAACTTTTTCTGTACTAGTGGGACAATTATGTGGATAAGGGGACAAACTCTGTTGGGAGTTATGAGCTAACATGCAAGATAAATTAAGTAAGCAATAATTTTCATTTAAATAGTTCAGATTCCACATTTAGAAGTTAGTTTACGATATTCATCATATTCATATAAACTTATTCTTGAAAATTCAAAATATACTTTAATTGCAAGAAAAAATGTACTTTCTGTCGAAAGTTGATAGTTGATCAAAATGTTGGCTGTTGAGTTTAAATTATGTAAACACTCATTTTCATTAATGTAGATATTCAATTATCAAAAAATCAATCCATAAAATACACTGTGTGTTTAAAAAGTGTTCATTTATGGGCGCCCTTCGTTTAAATTTACACAGTATTTAGAATGGATTGGAAAAGAAAATTTACTTTCCGGAGATAGTAATTAGTCCCTTGAATTTGTGAGTTTATATAAAATTTATAAATCTCCCAAGTTTTTTGGAAAATTTAAATAATTATAACTGCCAAGTTAAGACTAGTTACGTTGGTATTGGAACACTGAATGTGTCGACATACTGAAGTTTTGTATATGCACCAAGTCACCAACCGTAAGAAGTAGAAGATCATAAGCGATTATGATCAACTAAACCATCACACACAAAAGAAGAAATTACAAGGGGCGCTGCCGCTAGAACATTACAAGAGCATACAACTCCCTTGATTCGCACTATTTTGCGAAACAAATCAGACCTTAAAATTTTGTATATAATTTAGACGAATTCAACATCTTTTAGATTTTTTTCATTATAATGCGATTTCTGTTTCGCTTTCAATTATTATTTTTAATTAATAAATACCCTCCTCCATTCATTGAAAGGCCATTTCCTCCATTCATTGAAAGGCCATTGGAAAATAAGATTTCGAGATGAAAAGTTACAACTTTTTTCAGGATATGGTACTGTAAAGATATATAAATTGTGATTATGAACAAAAGCTTTTAGCAAATGGGCTTCCCCTTCTCTTTCTATTTCTTTTTCTTTATACACAAAGTAATATGATTTGTATACAAACTAAAATATCCATGTACAATAAGTGATTGTGTTTGACAAAATTATACATAGACAGTAGTAACAAGTTTGGTCACCAGACATTAGCTTCATAATAAATTTCTCTCTCCAAACTAAAGACATGACGAAACCTGTGTAGTAGTGACGAAACTCAATACCAAACAAAAAAGGACTCAACCCAGCACAACCGTTCGGCAGCTTGTTTAATAAATTAGCACTTTTGTGTATTTAAATTTTAAAGTAAGTTATTGCTTACTTAATTTTGAGGTGATTGAGCCACCTTAACCAATTCATTAAGTGGTATATAGGATACAATACAATATCACATCATGTATAATGCACAATCTGATCTATTTTATGTGCAAATTTTTACTCTCAAAATCTCCAGTTACCAATGTTTTAACGTTTTTTCAATTTAGTGTATGTTAAATTATTAACTCATAATCAGTTATACCAAAGCATTTTATAAGCATTTTCTCCCGACCATAGAGCATGGGACTATTAATAATGGCGCACATCTCTCTCTCTCTCATGATCTGGCGCTAACTTACTGATTCCGTCCAAATTTTTTATGGATGTTGCGCCTCTCATCGGACAGTCCAGATTTAATCTCACTTACACGTCGCCTTCGGCGCAATTTAGTGGCAGCCCCACCATTTTTAGTCTTCTTCCACACTTAAATCAGCTGAAAGGAATCGAAAATGACAATATTACCCCATTTCTTTCCAATTACGGAGTATTATTTATTAAATTTAATTAGATCTGGACACGTATTTTCAAAGAAGAGCACAAAATATACTACACTTGACACCCCTTGAGTTTCTCTAAATATACAAATACAAACCATCTCCTTTTAACAAAGGGCATTTATTACGACGACTAATAAAAGTTAGACATAGTGGTCGATGATTGCAACCACGACCAACACGGCGACCGCTTCGCACCATTAGACTGTGCGTAATGCCCTGCCACCTCTGCGCCACATTAGCTTTCTCTCTCCTGATCAAACATATGACCAGACAGCGACCAAATGCCCGTAATGGGTGACCGTTCGGAAATTTTTATTTTTATTTTTATTTTTAAATTTAAATTAAAAACAAATATATTAATAATAAAAAAAAACATTATATTAATAATTGAAAAAAAGACTTGAATAAAAAAAACATTACATTAATACTAAAAAAAACAAACTATCAGTCCAAATTATATTTGGCCCTGATTTTCGCCTTCCTTGCCAAAACCCACTCAAGATTTTTGCCGGTGAGGTGATCATGTGACGAATTGTAGAATTTCATGTGCTTGAGCTCTTGGTTATCTTTTTGTATCTCCATGAAATCAGATATGTTTGCTTTGCGGAAGTCAAAAAATTCGTCTGTGGCGTCTTTCCAATGCCCGACTAACTCCCGAGCCGATGATGGGGCGGGGGGGGGGGGGGGGGGGGGGCACCGTATTTTGAACTTTGAGCAGCTGATGACGATGCCGCTGCTTTCTTCTTCGCCTTGTCCCGCCCCATTGGTCGAGGGGGTGCAACTTCCACTTCTTCATCATACTGATCCTCTTCTTCACCAACCCCTGAACCTTGAGCAGCTGATGATGACGAAGTCCTTGATTTTTTCCCACTAGCCTTCGCGAACATCGCCAACTGTTTTGGGTATTCAACCTCCTTCCACTTTGGATGGTCCTTCAACAATCTCCAGCACTCCACCTCTGTGAACTCCCCTGCATGTTGAGCACTAAATTCACCATAAGCTCGCTCGTACAAAATTTGGTCGTTCGCCCCACTCGGGTTTCTTCGTACGAGGTTGTCATAAATATAACAAAAGTTTGCAATTTTAGGACGCAACTTATTCTTCCACTTGCAGTTTAGTGAGTCGTATGTTCGGTTCGTCCCACCCATTTCGCTCGCAAAGTGAACTAACACATCCTGCCAAAATCCACATGTAACCCTGTAGTTCGCCTTAACGACATTTTCGGAAGTGTCGATCCAAGACTTGCATAAGGCTATATCTTCGGGCCTCGTCCATGTCGCGCTTCCGCCGGTCACCCCCTTTGTCGGTGGTTGACGCCTTTTTGGTACCTTCTTTTTTGTTGGCGCTACAACGGGCTCGGGCTCGTCGGAAGACTCGGAAGACTCGACGTCGAGGGGCGCGGCGGGAGTGGCGGGGGAACCACTTTGTGTTCGTGGTTGGTAGTCGTATTGGTCGAGCCCGACGAAAGGATCAAAACTTTGGTGGTCGTATTGCTCCCCACCAAAATAATATTGATAACCTTGTTGTGGTGGTTGTTGATATTGTGGTGGTTGTTGGTGTTGTGGAGGGTATGGTCGGTATGGTGGTTGGTAGTAGGGGGAGCAAATGGATTATTTTGATAACCTTGTGGGATTGGTTGAGTTGTTTGGTGTACGAAACTTGGTGGTTGAAAGTTGATCGAGGGTGATTGAGAGGGTGTGGGAGTGTTTGTTGGCGTCGAGATTTTGGAGCCTTGCCTTTGTTCTTCGAGGAAGACATTTTTGGAGAGGGTGAATGAGAGAATTGAGTGTGTGTTTGAGGTTAGAAAGAAATGAGAGTTGTGATTTATTTGGTAAAAGAATTGGGTATTTATAGGGTAAAAAAGGGGGTAAAAACTAGCCGTTGGAGGGGTTGGGAGCGTGCAACGTTCGAAATCGAACGGTCGACTAGTCGACCATTGGGGCTTGGCGACGCGTCGAGGTTCGGGGTTCGTAACGGGCGGGACGCGTCGGGCGTTGCCGAGGTGGACACGACGACCGGTCGACCGGTCGTCCGTTACGCATGGTCTTATGTAACCAACCGGTGACGCGTCCTATATCAAATTTTCGTTTCGTTTGGTCTTCTAGGCGACGGATGCCGGTCACGGGTGTTGTGCCTTGATCCGTTTGTATATTATGCATGGTAAGTGGTACATGTATTAAAAAAATGGATTTTAATGTTTGATTATGAGTTTGTTTCACTACTACAATTGTCTGGTTGAGATTTGACATTTGTTTGGTCTGTATAGAGAAAATTGATGTGATAACATTGACCAAACTTGAATTTGATGACCTATAGAGCAAAAAGGTCTGTAGTCTGCGGACCACATCTGCCAACTGATGCAGCTTCTGAGGTGGAACAAAGGTCTGCAGTCTACAACAAAAGTGTTTGTTTTTTAATCATCTACAGAATCCTAATTTCTACAAAAACCCTAATTTTACGAACATGAAGCAATAACAAACTCTAATTCTGATTTTGGAGTATAAGATGACACGATTTTCTGATTTTAGAAACATAACTAGTAAATAATCGACGATCGGCGGCGAAGCATACGAAAGTTGGCGGTGGATAAGGTGGAGAAGACGAACAATCAACGACCGGCGGAGATGGGGGACGACAGCGACTGGCTGTGAAGAGCTTCCCCTTGGAGTTTCGACCGGTGGAGGAGGACGGCTGGCGACTGTTGCTCTCCAGTGACGGCGGTGGAGGATGATGATGACCGTTCGCGGCGGCGACTTGGGGAGAGGGGGAGAAGTCGGCGGAGATTTTGGGGAGAGGAGGGAGAAGTCAGCAATGAGTGTTGCTCCTTTTCTTTTCTTTTTTCTTTTTTTAAGTTTAGAAGATCAAAGAAGCTAATGTCCAAAGCTTTTTGGGGAAGACCTTGCGCAGACATAAAAAAAATCTCCGAGCTTCCGATAAACAAACATTTGCAGGAAACTTTTTTTGGGCGTGGTCTAAGCTGCGAAGACAAAAGACGTTAAGAAGACCTTTTGTCAAAAAACAAACAACACTTAAGTGTCATGAACCAGCATGCTATAGTTACTAGAATTTGTACGGCAACTTCCAGTAATCGATAAATATCTATTCGTCCATAACATAAGTGGCGATCAATCATCATTCTTTATAAAATAACTACAAATCATGCGACTGAGTTCATGAAATAATCCACATCATTAATGGTATAATTTTTTTTCACGTTTATACAAATGCACAAACATAATACTCCGTATGTTTTTGTTGCATGTATAGCCGTATAGGTGTTGGTTACTGCCTTGAAATGAGAACCCAATCATTTCAATAATATCGTATCATGTATGACAAACTAAATCAATTAAAAGTATTTAGATTTTAATATGTTAGTATGATTGTTAGACGGGTGCCAACGGCTCTGTCAGTTGATACCGCCGGTTGGGGATATCGTTGGCACGCCCCGTGAGTTTTTCCGCCGGTTGGATGTCCGCCGCTTTAGAGACATGAAGGAAGGCTTGCGTGAGTTTGGTGTGTGGGCTCAAAGGGGTATTTTGTGTGTGTGCTTTATAATGGTGAGTCCCAAAAAATTAAAGGGAAGTGATATTGTTGGCATGAGTACGTCAGTTTTTGACAACAACTGACGGTAGCGGTCTTAGTCTATTTTAAAAAGACAAGGATGTATATTTATTCGTCATTATATATTTTCTTGTTTTTATAGCAAAGTCTTTTGGTCAGTTTTATCGGTTACTCCACATCCAGTGATATTGCACATCGCGATGTTTGATACTCCCTCCGTCCCACAAAAAAGTTCCCATTTCTAATAAAACTTTTGTCCCACAAAAAAGTTCTCATTTCTCACATTTGATGGGCTCCACATAATAAAATATTATTACTCTTAAGGACCCCACTACTAATATTCACTAACTATCATTCTCTCTCAAATCAAACCTTATATTTTAATCAAAATTAATACCAATGACCCCACCACTAACTACCACCTAAAAACTTGTGCCAAGATGAAATGAGAACTTTTTTGTGGGACGGAGGGAGTATTACTTATTAAAAATAAATTATTAGTTTTGAAAATTGATAATCAAATAGTCTAACAATTATAAAATATAATTATGAAAACTAGTGCTTGAAATTTATTATGTTGTTTGAAATTGCAATAACAAAATAATTAGCTTTTTAGTGTTTAACAAATCTGTCTTAATAGGTAAAATGCAAATAGTCAGTTTTTAAAACACAATAAATATCTTTTCATATATTTTTCCAAAACTCTATTTTGAATGCAAAAATACAAATAATTAATTTTTCAGTTTTTTTGTTGAACACTTAATTTAAATTATTTGCATTTATAAAATGCAAAACGCAATGATCTGAGTTCAATAAAATACAACATGATAACATGCATATTCAAGGTTCGTGTACTGTTTCCAACGTCAAAAGAATAAGGTAGTTATAGGACAATCGTAAAACAAGAAGGGGGAATACTGTAAATGCTCCTATAAACAGTGGAGCATAATGCAAAGCACCTGTATAAATTGCAGTGGCCTCTCCTCTATCAACTCTGGTTGCAAAACTGAGAAAAAACGAGCAGTCCCAAAGCGGCCGGGATTAATTTTCCGGTGAATTGCCAACCGTCTCCGGTCATAAATATACACCACGTACAAAATTCAAACTTCCTGTTAGATTCAGCGGAGAAAGTAGTCAACCGTAGGTCAAACTGGGAAGGGGGACGCTTTAATGATGGGATTTTGTATTTGTCCGTTAGAGTCCCCGGCGAGATTGCTGTGGAGTACTAGTTTCTTCCGCCACAAGATCATGATTTTCTAAGAGATAATTACATCGGTTCTCGATAGTATTACGTGAACGCTGATCTAGGGTTTTTTATTCTTCACAAGTTAATATATACATATACATAGTAACAGCAACTTATAACTTTTTCGATATGGAATCCGGTCGTCTTTTTTTCGGTTGCAACAATAGCAACATGCTTTTCCTCGGGAATGGAGACAACTATTATCGAGGTAATTGTTTCATTTCCTGATTCAATTTCTGTATCATGTATCAATTCAGATATTTTTCCTTAATTCGGTGCATTAATTAGCGCATACTTGTGATTATTAATTGGTTGTAAATGAACAGGAACGAGAATGGGGTTCAACATGGAAGAATCTTCGAAGAAGAGGCCATTTTTGAGCTCACTGGATGACATGTTGGAAGAAGAATACTACGACGAACAATTGACGGAAAAGAAACGGCGTCTCAGCCCTGAACAGGTCTGTCTAAGCATTTGATTCCCGAATAAGTGAATGATATTGACACCGAATCATTATATTCGGTTATTAATAGTAACAGGCATCGTATAAAAAAGTGTTTAGATGATGGATCTGATGTATGATTTCATAAATTAAAAAGGTACATATGCTGGAAAGGAGTTTTGAGGAAGAGAACAAACTGGAGCCGGAGAGGAAGACGGAATTGGCGAAGAAGCTAGGATTGCAGCCGAGACAGGTGGCGGTTTGGTTCCAGAACCGCCGTGCACGGTGGAAGACTAAGACGCTTGAAAGGGATTATGATCTCCTTAAGTCTAATTATGATATCCTCACATCTGATTTTGACTCCATAGTCAAGGAAAATGAAAAGCTTAAAGCTGAGGTACCACTAATTCTTCATTTTCATTCATACACATATAATTAAGGTTTTGGTTTATCCTGTTATATAATATCCCTTGGACCTTAACTATAGATTTCATAATTTGGTTATTAGTATCTGAAACATGTTGTCTTAATTAGACTTTTTTCTAATTATAGAAAACGACTTATAACAAAAGTATAATGAGTATGGTGTAGTCATTCTCATGTACTCTGTCCCTCTCATATAAAAAGCCAACTAAATTACTCACACCCCTGTCTTTTCCATGTGTTACTGACCCTACAAGAGATGTAAGAAAGAAAATTTTCAATGTGATTAACAAATATTAAATCAATAAATGTTTGTACTAGAGAGGCTACAAATATTAGGAGTTTGATAGTATATGTGAATGCTACCCAACTATTAACGTGGCCAAATTCGATGTTGTATTGTGAATTTTGTACCAAGAGTTATGGTTTGCAATGAAAAGTTAAATATGATTGCTACAACAAGATTGTTCGAAAAGTCAACAGGTTAGATGTAGACTAAAAAACGAGATAAACTCAAATACAGATTCTCTGAATTTAGAGAAAAAAAAATGAATTTCATAAATTCAAAACTGTATGTTCCAACAGCAAAATGAAACCCTAAAATAGATCTAGCATTTTGAATGAGCATAAAAATACGAAAACTGGCCCACAAACAAAATCAAAAAAGTGGAGAGAAAAAACTTAAAAGCAAATAACTCAAAAAATACAGTGTTTTTAGTTTTTCGACACAATAGTTATGTAAACCGCTGTGGGCGGGTACCACGACGTTCTCATCGTTGCAAGCTACGATTTTACTGGGCGTGGGCCTGAAACGGGCCCTGTTGCCCAAGTTATGTCCATTTAATGCAGACATTTTATACATATTATCTTGAGTTTCCAGAAAAAAAAAAAAGGACCTATTCCTCTAATAAGCTTGGGTTAAACATTTGTGGGGTGGGTGGGGAATAAAGAACATAGAACATAAAACAGCTGTTAATTTGTTCTTGGCATGTGGTGCCTGAGGTCGTGGGTTATGGGTCCAATATTCCATCCTACCCACAAAAAGTTAAAATGTCCCACTCATTGCTGATTAAACAGTACGAAAATATCAATGGTTTAAAATTAGACTTACTTTTCTTGCAGGTCATTTCCTTGACTGAGAAGCTGCAGCCCAAGGAGGTGTTGCCGGAAATTTCTGCTTCCGGCGGAGGTGGAGATGTTCCGGCTCCCCCCCAAGAAAAGGTGAAATTGGAGGACCATTTTAGCACGGGCAGCGGCGGCAGTGCGGTGGTTGATGATCTTGATGGCCCACAGCTTGTGGACAGTGGTGATTCATATTTCCCTGATGATAACTACCCTCATGAATATGCAACAGCACCCGTTGATCAGTCTGAAGAAGATGACGCTAGTGATGATGGCCAGAACCAGTTCTCATATCCGTTTGCATCCGCTCATCACCATCATCATGAGGAAGATGACTCACTCGGTTGGTGGGTTTGGTCTTAGACATAAAATTATATATTATTGTATGCGTTTCTATTTTTGATGTGCTTCTATTAAAGTTATATTTTACTTTGGAACTTGAAACCGAGACCAATAAGTAAAATAATGAATAAGGATGATGTCATTCTGTGTACAATTTGTTGTATCATGTAATAAATTCTTGGGCTTAAATCTCTGATAGCATGCTTGATCGATTAGATGCAATTTTAAGGCTTAAAAGAAACAAGAATGTTCTTTCAACTATATAGAGAAACTAGCTTCAAAGCCCGCCCAAATGAGCGGGCATGTTTCGAGTGATATGTAGAAAAATAATGAAATATTGATATCGTTTAAATAACACAACAATCCATAATTGTAATGATTTATAACAATTTTTGATACGTTAATAAATGTTGAGTAATGGTATTTAGGCCTACCATTTAGACCTACTCATTAGATGAAGACATATGTCAAAATCAAGGGATAATATTAGGAGAGAGAATAAGTGGAATACACATGTCAACTTATCAAGTAGGTAGACCTATGAGTAGGTCTAAATGGTAGGACTAAATATCATTTCTCATAAATGTTATATGAAATTTATAGACGAAATAAAACTTATTTGTAAACGACATTTATTGTTAAATTTGTGTAATTATCATCTTTGTCACAACAAATAACCTTCAATCATTTCTTCCTCTTAACTCTTGAGACAACAACATACAACGACATCATTGTGGTCGGAGGTTTTTTGAAAGCTCATTTTGCCTTTTCCTTTCTCGGATTGGTTGTTCATCTGAAAAAAACGAATCAGGGTTAACACGGACAATTTTTAATCATTTATTTTCTTAGTTTCGATAGGATGTAGCTCCAATTTTTTGATTTAAAGTAAAAAATTATAAAAATCCAGAAAAAAATTGAAAGAATTCAGAAAAATATTGAAAAATTAAAAATCAGAATTATGCACAATTTTTAATTTTTTCCTATTTTTCAGAATGTTTTCAATCTTTTCGGGATCTTTTATGGTTTTTATATTCTAACCCTATACTGTTTTTAAAGTATAATGACCTTAAAAAAATCCGTATACAAATTAAAAGAATTCTAAAAAAAAATTGCAAAAAAAATCCCTATACTATTAATAACTGTGAATAAATGAAGGTTAAGGTTTATTACCTAATCTTATGGGTTAAGGATAAACTGTAATGACTACAGTTTAAGGTTCAAATTGTATGTGAAAGCATGCAATCAATTTGGAGCATTTTACCCAATTAATAAAAATTAAGTCATTTACAACAGTAAACATTTCCATAATCTTAACAAAAGTTCTATTTTATACACAAAAAAAAAGAAGTGCGTGCAAGACTTAATTTGGGGATTTAGTTCTAGAAGCTTAGTCGACTACCTAGCTCCATGTAAGGTTTTTTTAAACACTATAACGTACATTATAGTTTCTTAGTTGTTTGTCTTGTGAATAATTGAAGCAAGTTCATATTAGTTACTTGCCAATTGAACTACTTATATTACAAATCAAGTTCACAACAAAAGTCATTCATGTAGCAAACAATGAGTAATGCACTAAATAAAGATTGGTATGCGTGTGTATAACTAATTAACCTTCAACAACCATATCAAATACTTTTTCCTCTAATGTTGATGTATAACTAACTAACTAACTAACCTTCAAAAACAAGTGGGGCTAGCTCACTTGGCTAACATGGAGTAAAACTAACAAGGAGGTCTTGGGTTCAATCCCAAACATAAGAGATTTATATGTAATTATTTGTCGTTTCAAAAAAAAAAAAAAAAAAAACCCTTCAAAATCCTTTTGCTCTCGTTTGAGAAGAACGTGCCTCCTTCATTGCAAGATGCATGTTCCTAAATTGCCCCTGAATCCCTGATTGCACCCCAATGTAGAGGTGTACATCATGTAACATATCATTTAAATAAGGAAAAAAAGTTTAGCATAGATATTTAATAGATTTTTAATTAATAGTCCTAATAAAATATAATTGAATTATGTTGGTGACCTCTATATACATCCAAAAATATAAGTCGTATACAGCCTGCAAAACCTTTATATGCAGCCCTACAAAATGCCAAAAAAGATTCACATAATTCCACAATTTACTATAACTTTTGTTTGATATATTATAAAGTGTCGTTAATGCAAAAATGTGAAAAATGGTAATATTTTGGAAAAGAGAGAAGATATAATTACCAATGGAAAAGGGGTTTTTCCATCATTATCAGGTACATCAGCGTTTTTCCATCGTTAACAGTAGAAGAAAGAAAACCAAAGCCCTTGTTTTGTATATTGTAACTCCTTCATCTCCTTTGACAGCTTGAATTCTTAATTGATTATAGGAAAAGTCAACTCTACATCTCTTTTGCATATACAGTAACTCAACTCTACAAACCCCATTCTAATTTCAATTTCAATGACCACCATTTCATTGAAATCAATGAATAAAGCGGCATAATTATTCTTTAACCTACAAAAGTAACAACAATTTGTGATTAGCACATAAAATTGAAGCCTACATGATACTTATCGCACATAAGTGATTAGCAGTATTTCAAATAAATTTGAAATACACCGTTGAAATGAAAGCATCGGTCGATCGATGCATCTTGTATCTGCACTAAAAATGGCCATTGAAAATCACGGCTTCAGATTAGGGTTTCAGTATGATTGTTAATTTTGTTAGGAAATCACGGCTTTAAGATGCAATGCTTGAATAATTCCGCCCTAAAATTTGTTAGGAAATCACGGTTATACATGGGAACATCAAATTAAATGGTGGATACTGCACTATCTTTAAAAATCCGAATAAACAGCTGGTTAGGAAATCACGGTTATTTGTTAGGAAATCGCTGGTTGTGTATATCGTATGGCGACATGTGGCATGAAAGGGACATTACACGTCATCATTGCGAGCCAATGAGAGAGCCGGAAAGGGACAAGTTGTCAAATATAATTCAAAATTAGGCCTCATATATAGAGGTAGATTTTTTGAAACATAAAAGTTATTGTGATTGTTGACCACTCGCCTTCAGGCCTACAAAATGAATTATGTTAGGCCCAACTCACTACCATCAAGGCCAACGATAAATCTTAATAATGCATACCCGTTAAAAAATGTACATAAACCAGCTACTGAATAAAATATCATATATTAGAAATCCAGGTATTTGGAAATCCTAATTTCAGATATCAGACAAGATAATGTTTACATAATTTTCAGATATCCGATATCCGAAAGTATCCGAAAAATATTTGTTTTATTTTCCCAGGTAGCAGATATCTAGACTTCGGATATCTTGAATCCAAATATCCGATTTTCGAATATCGGATCCGGTGTAACGACCAAACTTCAAAAGGACCACTTTTAAAGATCATCTACAACCTAACCTTCCAAAGTTTTACCAAAATACAAGATTAACAAAATTTTACCAAAAGACATACATACATATAAAAACTAGCTACAACGGATACAAACCAACTAAACGTACCCTAAAAATACAATACTATACTATACCAAAAGACTATACCAAAATAGAAGCTCTTCCAAAGCTTCAAGCTAACCAACTCCTGAATCTACTCGCACTTGCCTTTGCCTTTGTCTACTCCTGAAAATGGTAACAACTAAACGTATAAGCTATAAAAGCTTAGTGAGTTCCACAATGTATAATGTTATACTAAATAATTATATTAATCAACATAGATAAAGAAACAAGTAACAACAGAACGGGTCAAAGTACCGGGTTAACATGTCAACATCATCACAAAGCACCAAATGACAACATCGGGTCAACAATGATCAAAGTAGAATTCCAGATTTAACAAAGTGCGTCATTCCCTCTTAGGCCATTAGGGAATGAGGCCGATGAAGGTGACCATGGCACCCCTAACCGAGTCCATGATCCAGCTTCACCACCACGGTCCATACCACTCCTCCGCCAGGTACTCCCGCGTCCACCGCCCGACATATTACACGAAGTAATACTCAAGCCGCCATGGGTCCTCACGAAATGAAATATCACTCAAGGGAAATTGCTCAAACAGGTCAAGGAAGGATGGGTTTGATCATAACGATTATCAATGCCTTAACCAACCAAATCAATACTCGAGAATGTCAAATTGTTACAGTTACCAACTAATTTTATTAATTAGTTATAAATATAATTAAAAGTATACACATTGCACATAGGGAACTCACCTGGGATTAAGCACTTGCCAACCCGAGCCAAACACTTCCTTTAATCACAATTTCAATATCACCGATCGTTGCAAACACCACAATCTCCCAATTGTTTACCTAACACAAGTATACACATCTCAACAACAATTCTAACCATAATCATATCTAGGATAAACCTTAATCATCAATTTCCCCCAATTTGGTGATGAACCATAACCCTAGACCACTAGTTTATCTAAAATTTGAGTATAATCACATGCTAACTACAACACTCATGGTTAGAAACCTGCTATACATAACATACAATCCTCAATTTCAGTTTCACAACTCAAACCCTAACTAGGGTTCTTGACAATCCAACTTCATACCTCAAGTTCTACATATGCATGATGATAGGGAAGAGATATACCTTAATAATCAACACTAGGGATGATAATCCTTTGATTTCCAGCTAGAATCTGCCCAAGAACACCCAAAAACACTCAAAATCGTCCACAATCGCCGAGAGAATATTCTGGAAAAAGGAATGAGCTGAAATGGGTCAAAATCCCGTTTTTATGTTTGATTCGCACAAGATAGCGCCGCTATCTGCCCAAGATAGCGCCGCTATCTCGATCACGCGCTAAATAGCGCCGCTATTTCCAAGATAGCGCCGCTATTTCTCAAATTTTTCGCGTTTTTCCCCCTTTGCTATTTCGAGTCGCTGTTCCAATTTACATAAGATAGCGCAGCTATCTCTAAGATAGCGCCGCTATCTCCCAAAATGCTGCAATTTTTCTCACTTTTTCTTCCTTCTAACTTATACCACTTTTCTATACCCAAAATCATAGATTTCTAGCAATATTTTCAACTACAAAGTATATTATCTTATCATTTACCAACTATTATCTTTATTTTAACTATTAGAATACTAAATTTAAAACACGTATGTTACAATTACCTCCTCCTTTTGAGAATTTCGTCCCGAAATTATGTTGATTTGAACAAGACCGGATACTTTTCACTCATAACATCTCTCCTTTCCCATGTGCAATTCGGGCCTCTATGGTGTTTCCATTTCACCAATACTAACTGAATTTCCTTATTTTTGAGATTGACCGACTTTTGGTCAACTATTTCTTCCGGTTCCTCTACGTACCTCAATTTCTCGTTGACTTTGACTTCGGTCAACGGTACCGTTTCCTCACGTTCTCTAAGGCTCTTTCTTAAATAACAAACATGAAACACGTTATGGATACCCGCTAGCTCTTCCGGTAACTCAAGTCGATAAGCTTGCTTTCCGACCCGTTCTATGATCTTAAATGGGCCGATAAATCGAGGGCTTAATTTACCTTTCTTCCCAAATCTCATGACACCCTTCCAAGGGGAAACTTTTAACATCACATAGTCATTTACCGCAAACTCTATCGGTTTTCGCCTTTTATCCGCGTATGACTTTTGACGATCTTGGGCCGCTTTCATTCTTTCCCGAACAATCCGAATTTTATCGCTTGTATCTTGGACCAACTCGGGTCCCACCAACACCTTCTCTCCAACTTCTCGCCAACACAAAGGTGTTCTACACTTTCTTCCGTACAATGCTTCATATGGTACCATATTGATTGAAGAGTGATAACTATTGTTATAAGAAAATTCGGCTAGCGACAAATATCTATCCCAACTTCCCCCGAATTCTAAAATACAAGACCTAAGCATGTCTTCCAACGTTTGAATCGTTCTCTCGGTTTGCCCGTCCGTTTGAGGATGATAAGCGGTACTAAGAGCTACTTTCGATCCCAATTCTTTTTGCATGCTACTCCAAAAATTGGAAGTAAATCGGGAATCTCTATCCGATACAATCTTCAAAGGAACACCATGTCTAGCAATTATCTCATCTAAATATACTTGTGCCCATGAATCCATCGGTGCCGTTTCCCTCATAGCAAGGAAATGCGCACTCTTGGTCAAACGGTCAACAATCACCCAAATACAATCGTGTTGACGAGCGGTTCTTGGAAGTTTAGTGATCAAATCCATGGAAATTTCTTCCCACTTCCAAACAGGAATGCTAAGTGGTTGCAAACTCCCGTAAGGTTTTTGATGTTCGGCTTTAACTTGTGCACAAACATTACATTCTTGCACAAACTTCCCGATATCCTTCTTCATTCCCGGCCACCAATAATCCAACCTTAAATCATGATACATTTTATTCATACCCGGATGAATTGAGAACTTTGAACTATGTGCCTCACGCAACACATCATTTCTCAATTCTCCAATCTTCGGTATCCATAAACGGTTACTAAAAACCCTGACACCTCGACCATCCACCTCTAAATTTTTCTGATAATTCACCATTCTCTCCTTCTTAATATTCTCGGGCTTTAATGCCTCATCTTGCCACTTCTTAAGGTCATCAAGCAAAATAAACTTCAATGTAGTGGAGGACATTGCATAACACATACTCGAACGGTAAGCCTTACGGCTTAGGGCATCAGCAACTACATTCGCCTTCCCGGGATGATACAAAATTTCACAATTATAATCTTTTATGAGTTCCATGGCACGTTGTTGTCGCATATTTAACGATTGTTGGCTAAATATATATTTGAGACTCTTATGATCGGTAAAAAGTTGGAACTTAGTCCCATACAAATAATGTCGCCAAATTTTTAGTGCAAACACTACCGCGGATAACTCAAGATCATGAGTCGGGTAATTCTTTTCATACCCCTTCAATTGGCGGGAAGCATAAGCAATAACTTTTCCCCGTTGCATGAGAACACACCCGAGCCCCATTTTCGATGCATCGCTAAATACAACGAAGTCTTCCTCACCCTCGGGCAATGACAAGATTGGAGCATTTGTCAAACAATCTTTTAACATACTAAAAGCTTTTTCTTGTGCCTCACCCCATTCATAATTCACATCTTTTCGAGTAAGACTTGTGAGAGGCACGACAATACGAGAGAAATCTTTAATGAACCGGCGGTAATAACCCGCGAGACCTAAGAAACTTCGGATCTCGGAAGCATTTCGAGGCACTTCCCAATTCTTGATCGCCTCAATCTTTGAAGGATCGACAGATATACCTTCACCTGATACCACATGACCAAGGAATTGAACTTGGCGCAACCAAAATTCACATTTGGAAAACTTGGCATACAATTTCTCTCTTCGTAATAAATCAAGAATTTCACGAAGGTGCGAAGCATGATCACTCTCGGATTTTGAATATACTAAAATGTCATCGATAAAAACAATAACCGACTTATCCAACATAGGACGACATACTCGATTCATCATATCCATAAAGGCGGCCGGAGCATTCGTTAAACCGAATGGCATGACTAAGAATTCATAATGCCCATATCTAGTTCGGAATGCGGTCTTAGGTATATCTTCTTTGTAAACCTTCAACTGATGATAACCGGACCTCAAATCAATCTTAGAAAAATAACTTGCACCTTGCAATTGATCAAAAAGATCATCAATTCTGGGCAACGGATATTTGTTCTTGATTGTTACTTTGTTAAGTTCACGATAATCAATACACATCCGCATTGACCCGTCTTTCTTCTTAACGAACAAAACCGGTGCACCCCACGGTGACACACTCGGTTGAATGAACCCTTTATCTAGCAATTCTTGCAATTGATTCATAATTTCTTTCATTTCTGCCGGGGCTAAACGATAAGGAGTTTTGGCGATTGGAGCTGCACCCGGCACGAGGTCAATTCGGAATTCAACTTCACGATCAGGCGGCAATCCGGGTAAATCCTCGGGAAATACATCCGGGAATTCATTAACAATGGGAACATCTTTCACTGATTTCTTAACTTCTACAACCGGATTGAGAACATAAGCTAAATAAGAATAACATCCATGGGACATCAATTTTCTAGCTTTCAAGAAAGAAATTACCCGTCTCTTCTTCATTTTACTTTCGCCATACACGTACAAAGGTTCTCTTCCTTGTACCGGAATTTTAATCACTTTCTCATAACACATAATATCAGCATGGTACTTAGACATCCAATCCATCCCAATAATAATATCAAAATTGGGCAAATTTATCATCACTAGATCTACTAGGAACTTATGATCATCTATCTCTAACGAGCAATCCTTATATACACGATCGGCTACCAGGGTCTCACTACCCGCAGTATCAACACAGAATGGATTCAACAAAGGAGATGGAAGCACAGATAACAATTTAACAAATTTCACAGATACAAAGGAATCAGAAGCTCCAGAATCAAATAATATATGGGCGGGTTGGGAATTAACAAGAAATATACCAGAAACGACATTTGGATCCTCCCGGGCTTCCTCCGGGGTTAACTGAAATGCACGGCTTCTAACCTTGGGGACCTCCTCCTTTTGACTCGCCGCACCCACTCGCGGAGGTTGTTGTACCGAACCTCGACTTTCAACTGCTCGATTAGAAGGATTAGGACATTGACGCCTCCGATGACCCACCAATCCGCAACCATAACAAACAACATCCTTATTCGGGCACCTAGATTTTATGTGACCTTCCTCATAACAACCAAAACACTTCACGGGTCCACGATCACTATTACACCGTCCTCGGTGATTCTTGCCACAAGATTGGCAATCTCGGTTAGCATCCGACTAAAATATTTCAAATGGTTAAACACAATTCATAAGATATACATATCATGATATTAAATTCAACTTCAATCTTACTTGAATAGAGAACGATTGGGATTGGCCACGAGGCCGAGATGACCCTTGAGATTGGGTTCTACGATTAGAGGGAAATCGATTAGGACGACCGGATGGAGACGAAGTAGTTTGATCGACCTTTTGACGTTTAGGTTCGGGAGTCGATTCCCCACGAAGACTCAAATCATGCTCTCTTCTTCGAGCATACTCCACCGCCTTAGCAAACGACGGGATATCACGGTTGCTCACAAAGTCTTGGATTTCATACCTTAACCCTTCTACAAACATTTGGATCTTCTCGACTTCGGTTGGAATGTACTTCGTGGCAAATTGGACCTTTTGATTAAACAAAGTTTCATATTCATCTACCGATAAACTTCCTTGCTTGAGTTCTAAAAACTCCTTCTCTAACCTCCTTCTCATATCACTTGGGCAATATTGTTCAAGGAATCGGGCCTTGAACGAACTCCAACTCATGTGATCTTGTTCTTCCTCATTCAAGATCTTAAACGTGTTATTCCACCAAGTTAAAGCCTTATCAGTGAACATAGCGGTGGCATAAACCGTTTGATCATTCTTATCTACACGAGAAATACGAAACACTTTCTCGGTGTTTTCTAACCATAACAATGCATTGACGGGATTTGACACACCCGAGAATTCCGTGGCCCCACTACTTCGAAAAGTTTTGAACGAAACCGTTCCCGACTTCTTACTCGGGGATTCATCAATCACGTTCTCCTTCCCTCTTTCTTTTAACCTTTCCTTCTCTTCACGTCTAAATTGTTCAAAGGTGGCCCGGACCATGTCCGCCATCCTATTCATCAACCTTTCCTCCCTCGGAGATACTACTTCTTCTTCTTCTTCATGATTACTAGGGTTTGTTCCTTGGGTTCGAGGACCCGAAGGAGTTAATTCTGGATGTTCCGCACTTCTCGGTCCATCATTATCATTGTTACTACTTCCTTGATCCATCCCTAACTGAAATTTATAAGAATAAAGTGGAAGTATTAAATAACACTCACTCTAACATTTCTATTGACCCACCATTATGTATCCAACCTATGGTTTGTATCCGACCTAAACTTTAGCCTATACACTATACCATCACCGCCTAAGTTTGAGTCTAGTACCATAATGATACCTAGTTCACTCAAACCAATGCTCTGATACCATATTGTAACGACCAAACTTCAAAAGGACCACTTTTAAAGATCATCTACGACCTAACCTTCCAAAGTTTTACCAAAATACAAGATTAACAAAATTTTACCAAAAGACATACATACATATAAAAACTAGCTACAACGGATACAAACCAACTAAACGTACCCCAAAAATACAATACTATACTATACCAAAAGACTATACCAAAATAGAAGCTCTTCCAAAGCTTCAAGCTAACCAACTCCTGAATCTACTCGCACTTGCCCTTGCCTTTGTCTACTCCTGAAAATGGTAACAACTAAACGTATAAGCTATAAAAGCTTAGTGAGTTCCACAATGTATAATGTTATACTAAATAATTATATTAATCAACATAGATAAAGAAACAAGTAACAACAGAACGGGTCAAAGTACCGGGTTAACATGTCAACATCATCACAAAGCACCAAATGACAACATCGGGTCAACAATGATCAAAGTAGAATTCCAGATTTAACAAAGTGCGTCATTCCCTCTTAGGCCATTAGGGAATGAGGCCGATGAAGGTGACCATGGCACCCCTAACCGAGTCCATGATCCAGCTTCACCACCACGGTCCATACCACTCCTCCGCCAGGTACTCCCGCGTCCACCGCCCGACATATTACACGAAGTAATACTCAAGCCGCCATGGGTCCTCACGAAATGAAATATCACTCAAGGGAAATTGCTCAAACAGGTCAAGGAAGGATGGGTTTGATCATAACGATTATCAATGCCTTAACCAACCAAATCAATACTCGAGAATGTCAAATTGTTACAGTTACCAACTAATTTTATTAATTAGTTATAAATATAATTAAAAGTATACACATTGCACATAGGGAACTCACCTGGGATTAAGCACTTGCCAACCCGAGCCAAACACTTCCTTTAATCACAATTTCAATATCACCGATCGTTGCAAACACCACAATCTCCCAATTGTTTACCTAACACAAGTATACACATCTCAACAACAATTCTAACCATAATCATATCTAGGATAAACCTTAATCATCAATTTCCCCCAATTTGGTGATGAACCATAACCCTAGACCACTAGTTTATCTAAAATTTGAGTATAATCACATGCTAACTACAACACTCATGGTTAGAAACCTGCTATACATAACATATAATCCTCAATTTCAGTTTCACAACTCAAACCCTAACTAGGGTTCTTGACAATCCAACTTCATACCTCAAGTTCTACATATGCATGATGATAGGGAAGAGATATACCTTAATAATCAACACTAGGGATGATAATCCTTTGATTTCCAGCTAGAATCTGCCCAAGAACACCCAAAAACACTCAAAATCGTCCACAATCGCCGAGAGAATATTCTGGAAAAAGGAATGAGCTGAAATGGGTCAAAATCCCGTTTTTATGTTTGATTCGCACAAGATAGCGCCGCTATCTGCCCAAGATAGCGCCGCTATCTCGATCCCGCGCTAAATAGCGCCGCTATTTCCAAGATAGCGCCGCTATTTCTCAAATTTTTCGCGTTTTTCCCCCTTTGCTATTTCGAGTCGCTGTTCCAATTTACATAAGATAGCGCAACTATCTCTAAGATAGCGCCGCTATCTCCCAAAATGCTGCAATTTTTCTCACTTTTTCTTCCTTCTAACTTATACCACTTTTCTATACCCAAAATCATAGATTTCTAGCAATATTTTCAACTACAAAGTATATTATCTTATCATTTACCAACTATTATCTTTATTTTAACTATTAGAATACTAAATTTAAAACACGTATGTTACAATTACCTCCTCCTTTTGAGAATTTCGTCCCGAAATTATGTTGATTTGAACAAGACCGGATACTTTTCACTCATAACATCTCTCATTTCCCATGTGCAATTCGGGCCTCTATGGTGTTTCCATTTCACCAATACTAACTGAATTTCCTTATTTTTGAGATTGACCGACTTTTGGTCAACTATTTCTTCCGGTTCCTCTACGTACCTCAATTTCTCGTTGACTTTGACTTCGGTCAACGGTACCGTTTCCTCACGTTCTCTAAGGCTCTTTCTTAAATAACAAACATGAAACACGTTATGGATACCCGCTAGCTCTTCCGGTAACTCAAGTCGATAAGCTTGCTTTCCGACCCGTTCTATGATCTTAAATGGGCCGATAAATCGAGGGCTTAATTTACCTTTCTTCCCAAATCTCATGACACCCTTCCAAGGGGAAACTTTTAACATCACATAGTCATTTAGCGCAAACTCTATCGGTTTTCGCCTTTTATCCGCGTATGACTTTTGACGATCTTGGGCCGCTTTCATTCTTTCCCGAACAATCCGAATTTTATCGCTTGTATCTTGGACCAACTCGGGTCCCACCAACACCTTCTCTCCAACTTCTCGCCAACACAAAGGTGTTCTACACTTTCTTCCGTACAATGCTTCATATGGTACCATATTGATTGAAGAGTGATAACTATTGTTATAAGAAAATTCGGCTAGCGACAAATATCTATCCCAACTTCCCCCGAATTCTAAAATACAAGACCTAAGCATGTCTTCCAACGTTTGAATCGTTCTCTCGGTTTGCCCGTCCGTTTGAGGATGATAAGCGGTACTAAGAGCTACTTTCGATCCCAATTCTTTTTGCATGCTACTCCAAAAATTGGAAGTAAATCGGGAATCTCTATCCGATACAATCTTCAAAGGAACACCATGTCTAGCAATTATCTCATCTAAATATACTTGTGCCCATGAATCCATCGGTGCCGTTTCCCTCATAGCAAGGAAATGCGCACTCTTGGTCAAACGGTCAACAATCACCCAAATACAATCGTGTTGACGAGCGGTTCTTGGAAGTTTAGTGATCAAATCCATGGAAATTTCTTCCCACTTCCAAACAGGAATGCTAAGTGGTTGCAAACTCCCGTAAGGTTTTTGATGTTCGGCTTGCACAAACATTACATTCTTGCACAAACTTCCCGATATCCTTCTTCATTCCCGGCCACCAATAATCCAACCTTAAATCATGATACATTTTATTCATACCCGGATGAATTGAGAACTTTGAACTATGTGCCTCACGCAACACATCATTTCTCAATTCTCCAATCTTCGGTATCCATAAACGGTTACTAAAAACCCTGACACCTCGACCATCCACCTCTAAATTTTTCTGATAATTCACCATTCTCTCCTTCTTAATATTCTCGGGCTTTAATGCCTCATCTTGCCACTTCTTAAGGTCATCAAGCAAAATAAACTTCAATGTAGTGGAGGACATTGCATAACACATACTCGAACGGTAAGCCTTACGGCTTAGGGCATCAGCAACTACATTCGCCTTCCCGATTTATGATCAATGTAGTGGAGGACATTGCATAAAAAACTTGTACAATAATCAATAACCGCCCCCTGCATTTTAAGAATCAACCCCCACCACTAAAAGTATAAACGATTTATGTACGTAACCACCTCTAACAAAACCCTTATTTTAATACAAATACATAGTACAAACTACAAGTACAACCCCTCTCGCAAACTCAATAATCACCAACTAATGATAACCCATCGTTTTTAACTTTGGGGTTGAAGCGTCACTTCAACAAATAAATCAAGGACCATCCAGAAAATATCACCACCCCGTTTAATCGCCATCTCTTGCCTCCGACTTGTTAATCCCCGTGTTTGCTGGCGTTCGTACTGAAAATACCTTCATCCGCCGTCGTTATTCCCGACGCCGGTGATTTCGCCGCCTCAAAAACCCTAAAATCCACATTTCCAAGCGTAATCATTACTTTAAACTGATCAAACTGTTTCCGTTTTTCTCCTCTACAGGTAATTTGTCATTTATGGATTCGGTTATCGACATTTATGTGTATTCTCCCTTTTCTACTGTATTCACTTTTAATAACAGAGTTTAGATTTCGAATCTGTACTTGTCGTCGTCTGAACTACTTGCTGAATGAAGATAGGGGTTTATTGCTGGATCTGTCGGTTTGAATCTCAAGTTTCTTGTCAATGCAAAGAGCAAATCCATGCTTCTTTTTTTATTTCTTGTTCTTTTTTCTTGTTGCAGTTACTGCTTAGTTATCAAAATGATCTTGAATACAAAGATGCCGTCACTAATCCTATGAACATTACAGGGATTTGTTGGTATCAAATCTTGTATTTCCTACTCGCATTATTTGTAGAGGCTTTTAGTTTTCAGATTGTATTCTACAGATTTTTAGCGCAGAATTGTTTGTCATGGTCTACTGATGCACAAGATTTGTGTTTGCAATGAAATACTCTTTCTTAAATCCAGGATTAACGAGTTTGTTAGATGCCGTTTCCCATTTACTTCAGTTTGGCTCATTCCAATTAGGGTCTGAACTGTAGATTTAGCGTGGTCAATGTCTAGCATTCTTTTGGTTGAGATCAACTATCTTCTTGATCAGTCTGACATTGTATTCATATTTCAAAATTTCAGTATATTGCAGCTATACAATGATGTCAGAAACTGCTCTTAGAGATCATAATTTGCTGCCTAAATCCGAGAGGACAAATGCAACTTCAAGTAAAGACATGTTACCTAAGCCATATGTTGAACACACAGACGAAAATGCTGTAGAAAAACAAAGAAAGAACATCGTTTCTTTATCTGACCCACCCATAAATGGAACCGAAGTTGCAAATTCTGGATCAGAAGTTGTGGTTGCAGAATTGGAATACATTGAATCTGATAAACTTGATGATCTAGAAGATGTTGATAACAGTCTTAAGGTAAATATCAAAATATCCATTTAACATAATTTCTGATTAAAAACCCTTGTTATTTACCATATTTCTCGTTTCCTTCTAGATGCTTTTACCTGGATTAGAGTCTAAAGACTGGGTTTTGCTTTGTGAAACACTCAATAACGTACGACGGTTTTCAATATACCACAAGGAACTTTTGCAAGATATTTTGTAAGCCATACTTTTTTTAATATGAAATTGGAGTATTTTTGCTAAAATATTTTGTTAAATTATCTTATTAAATAGGGAAAATGTGATTTCTCTTGTTGTGAAAGCCCTAAAGAATCCCAGGAGTGCTGTTTGTAAAACTGCAATCATGACGTCTGCAGACATTTTTAAAGCATTTGGTGATAACATAATTGATTATTTGGATCCGCTGGTAATTAATTGCTTGTTTTTTGAACTAATTAAAGTTTAATTTATATTAATTTTGGGCAATTATTTTTGTTTTTAGCTTGTAGTGCTTCTTCTTAAATCTTCTCAAGATAAGCGGTTTGTATGTGAGGCTGCTGAAAAAGCTTTAATAGCTTTAACAATTTGGGTATCCCCTGTTTTATTGCTGCCTAAATTGCAACCTTATCTTAAAAACCGTAATCCTCGTATTCGTGCAAAAGCTTCAATGTGTGTTTCTCGTAGTGTACCACAGCTGGTAAGTTATATATATAGTCTAAATTACATGTTTATTTTATTAATATTTATATCAATTGGTTCTGTTAAAGGGGTCTGAAGGAATAAAAGATTATGGAATTGACAAATTAATCCAAGTAGCTTCATCCCAACTGAGTGACCAGCTGCCCGAATCACGAGAATGTGCCCGTGCTCTCCTGTTGGAACTACAAACTGCATACCAAAAATCTCCAATTTTAGCAGCAAAAGAAGAGAAAAGTTGTGAGGAACAAGGTCAGGTACTTTCTTGGGAGCAATTTTGTGAATGTAATCTTCCAAAATTAAGTGCACAAGCTGTTCTTCGTGTAACACGAGGTTTGTAATATACATGATTCATTGATTCTGTTTGGAGAGCTATAGTGAGTATCTTTGCATTGTTTTTTTACTTGTAAATGCTTTTGCATTAAGTCTGAAAAACGTGATTGAAGTATATGCAGTTGATATATGTGTTCCCACACCACTCCCATCCCATACCCATTGTTGTTTTTATTTTGAAATGCAATTTTTTTTTCTTTCAGTTTTGCTGCTTTTTTCGCCTTTGAATTAACATCACATATATGTGTTTCTGCCATAGTAATGTTTTAGAATAAGGTAAATGGTTAATTGCTATTATTCTTTCACCTTTAAGACTAATAGTAATTCATTATTGATTACACATTAGCCCACCTCTCACAAAAGTACAATATCCCCACACTAATTTATCAAAAAAGAATAATGTACAACTGCATTTGGTCCACCTCTCACATTAGGTACAACTTCTAGTCCACCCAAAATCGTAATGCTTTTGCATTTAGTTCACCCGCATTAATTTATCATTAAAGTATAACGTACAACAAATATCTGGTCGCTCAAACCCACACAAAAAGTCGCTTGGGGATGCGTCCTCTTTAGTTGCGTAACGAGGGGGACAGGGTTGTGGCCATGGGTCGCAGTCTCCTCCGCCTCCGATTGCTCATTATGATTGGTCTTACAGACTCTAAGGCTTGTCATAAACCATCCACATATGCAACGGGCCTCCCCGAAGCAACTCCCCCGATATGGGTTAACTAGGTAAACTCCCCCGTTTCCGGGTTAACTATTTCTCCCCTGATTTCCGGGTTGACTATTTCTCGACACACTACCCTTGCGCAGGGTGGTACCGCCCCAAGTAGGTGTCACTAACTCCCCCAACTTGTGTGGGTTGACTAGGATCCAATTGATTAGCTACCACATAACAAATCATCTACTTGAGTCAAAGCCCATATCACAACTCAACCATATTAGTGGTAACTACACAATCAATTACAATACAATTCAATTCAATTCAATTCATACTCTATTGATTCAATCGTTTCTTTATTAAAAACAATTATCTAATAAAGACTCTAAAATCATTTTAACTCATAAAACATGGTTTACTATGTACTCAGAAAGATCACATGTACTCACCTTAGCAATGCTATCCAACACTTGTGTCTAATAACACAATCCTTACTTCCAAGTTGAGGAAGTACTTCCAATCTCAAGGTCCTCTTGACCTAACATCAATATCATTACAAAATCTAGTTATAATCCATAACTAGCTACTAATTAATCCATCTAAACATTCCCAACCACCAAGTTCATACAACTTGGTGAAATCTCAAACCCTAGTTCAAGATTTTCCATCATCAATCCCAAATCTAACTTGTACACATTGATTACAAGTCTACAATGAGTGTTTTACACCCATGAAAGTTCATCTTCCCCAAAGATGATATGGTGGGTTCCCAAAACCACCATTATTACCCATACTAAGCTCAAAATGAAGGTAACTAAGCAAGATATGCAAGAATTCTTACCCTTGATGCTTGAATCCTTCAAGATGATGAAGATTTGAGCTCCTTAGCTCCAAAAACCGTCCAAATGCTCTCAAAAACGGTTGCACTCTCTCTAGGGTTCGTAGGTGTTATGAGCCCTAGCTTCTACACAACTTTATATACTCTAGACAGTTCTCGCGCCCCGCCCGCGTTTGCCTCGCGCCGCGAGGTGACGCCGGATGTCTTCTTGGTCGCCGCAGAAATGCCTACCTCGCGCCCCGCTCGCGCCTGGCTCGCGCCGCGAGCTCGACGCGAAGCTCAACACGAGCTCGTCGCGAGTCTCTTGCGTCTGAGTTCTGAACCCACTGTTTGATCTCGCGTCTGACTCGCGCCTGCCTCGCGCCGCGAGGGCTGTTTCAGCCAGATTCTTGGCATTTAAACTTGTTTCCATCCAAGTTTTGACCCATACTTGGTTATACCAAGTCCCAAACATTCAATCATTCGATAAAACACAAACCGAAACATAATCTAATATAAATACTAAAATTCGAATAAATCCCGAATAAATTACACGAAAAACAAACGTATAAATTACGGTCGTTACACTATTTGCGACGAACCTCTTCCAATTTCTGTCGTCGCATTTGGTGATTTTTATTGTAATGATCAGAATTTAATGTTTTCGTCAAATTTAGACCACATGAATTGATACATACCAAGTCCATCTTTTCCAGTTTTAAACCCTAAAAAGTAGCCAAAGTAACTTGACTACTTGAAAAGCTTTTAAGACCCAATATGAACCATGCCTTAATTAGTTTTGTATTTCCTTTAAATTCCTATGAGTAGTATAGATGCATAATATCTACGTAGAAGGAGAAACTTACACGTACGTTAAGTGTTATCAGTCAACGTACTCTTATGAAGGTCAACATGGCAATGCGTACGACCTCAACAGCCAATTTTGACTTTAAATAGGGTCTGCCTGCTTTATTATAAATACAGAGTGTAATTAATATTTAAATTACCATCAAACTTTTAAAATTTCCAAATGGAACTGTGGTGGTCGGAACACAAGGAGTTGGACCTCACTCCGGCCCTTATCACCATTCTGATCATTATCGTGATTTTATTATGGTACCGATTAATACCTAATTTAATCTCATCGGGTGGCGCCTCATCATTGCCACCAGGTCCACGTGGCTTGCCAATTGTAGGCTACTTCCCATTTCTTCGCGAGGACTTGCACAATCAATTCAACGAAATAGCACGTGATTACGGACCGATCTTCAAACTCCAAATCGGAAGTAAGGTTCATGTGTTGGTCAACACCATGGACCTAGCAAAGGTGGTGGTTCGTGACCAAGATGAGACGTTTGCTAACCGCAGCCCACCGGTTGCTGCTACAACGACCACTTACGGCCAAGGTATAGCATGGTCCAACAACAACTCTTATTGGCGTAAATTACGTAAGATATTTGTCAGGAGGTTCTAAGCGTCAAGAATCTGGAAGCATGCCGTGATTACCGTAGAGAGGAGGTTAGAAAAACCATCAACAACATTTATAGTAAAATGGGGACAGCTGTCAACATTCAGATGTGTCTTTGAGGAGGTGCAGGAGGTGAGCCCATATTTTTTAGGGGCCCAATTTTTATATATGTCTTATATATATAATATTAAAATTTAAGTCAACTTAATAATTTAATATAAAAAAATTTTGAAAGTCCAATTTTTTATAAAAGTATGGTATTCAGGAGGCCCATTTTCGTGTTTTCGCACGGGGCCCTCAAAATCTCGGAGACGCCCCTGTCAACATTAATGAAATTTCCTTCTCCACGGAGGCCAACGTGCTTACAAGCATGCTTTGGCAAAACACATCGCTTAAAGGGGAGAACGACAGGGATCTCGTGACGGAGTTCCAGATGATCGTTTCTGGCCTAACTGAGCTTGTCGGCCAGCCAAATATGTCTGATATATTCCCAAGTCTTGCATGGTTTGATATACAGGGAATCGAGCGGAAAACAAGGATGCAAGCTAAGATGTTTGATCGAATTTTCGCAAGCATTATTGATGATCGAAACAAGTTTAATGCAACTCATCAGGAAAGAAAGAAAGATTTTTTACAGATCTCATTAGATCTTAACGAGCAAAAGAATGCATCATCACTTAATATCACCGAAATAAAGACACTTCTCGGGGTAAGCTTGATTATTAAAGATATGTTACATTTGTACCTAGCTAGCTATATAGTCTAATGTTGAGTGACATTTGTGATATATCATTGTATTAGGAGATGATGACTGTAGGAACCGATACAACAGCTACAACCATAGAATGGGCAATGACGGAGATTATGCGAGATCGTAACATAATGAAAAGGGCTCAAGAAGAATTGGAAGAAATTGTAGGAATAAACATCATCGTAGAAGAATCTCATCTGCCAAAACTGCAATACCTAGATGCAGTGATTAAGGAGACATTACGGCTGCACCCAGTGGCCCCATTCCTAGTCCCTCGAACACCAAGCCAATCTTGCATAGTTGGTGGCTACACCGTCCCACATGGTTGTATGGTCATGTTGAACGTTTGGGCCATTCATCGAGATCCTCAATATTGGGACAATCCACTAGAATTCAACCCCGCAAGATTCTTGGCAGACAAATGGAATTACAAAGGAAATAATTTCAACTTTCTTCCATTTGGATCCGGAAGAAGGATATGTCCAGGAATTCCTTTGGCTGAAAAAATGGTGACGTATGTATTGGCTTCACTTCTACACTCGTTTGAGTGGAGCCTGCCAAAGGGTGAAGAACTTGACATCTCAGATAAATTTGGTCTCATGTTAAAGAAAAGAACACCGCTTATCATTATTCCGTCTCAAAGGTTATCCAACATAAGGCTTTATATGTAGCTTTCTTTGTAATTTCTCTAATGACTCGACGATTATTTTCATAAAGGTGTTATCATTCAAACCCATACATGGGTATTATGTAATGAGCCACCATACTTGCATTCAATAATGGGAGACATAAAATTTCATACATAGCTTCTTTGATCTTTTTATAGAAGTAGCATTTACAATAATTTAATGATATTTATATGTTAGTTGAATCAATGTGTACTAGTTTGTAATATGACAAAACGTGACGCAACATGAATAACAACACAAAACTGACAAGAAGATAAACAAGTTATGATTATGTTTAAACAAGAAACTACATAATATAATCCGAGGTACTTTCATAAATCACGGAAAAAAATCACGAAATTTGACAACCATAGAAGATTTGACAGAAAAAATGAAATTTGACAACCACAAAAGTAAAAAATCACGAAAAAAGAGTTAAGGATAAAATTGCAGAATTTGAACACCATATGGACAATAGCTGTTGATATGTTAATTCTGATAAAAATGAGACGTTTCAGAAAAGAAATGTGGACTTTTCCAAAGTTGTATACCCGATAGCTTTTCGGAAGCTGTGCATTCTGCGGACTATCTCTCGTTAGCGGAAAAAAGTAAACACCTTTTTAAAGTGGTTATTCAATCTTTTTCTTTTTGGACATTGTGGTGAAGTGGTGATTTAGAAATGTGACAACCTTCTAATCAAAGAAGCCTAATAAAAACACATTTGGAGATTATCTCAAATTTCTTCTTTTCTTTGGATCTCAAATAGAGGGAAAATCTTAAATACTTAAATTAGTTAGATTGGTGTTACAACCCTACTCTAAACTGATTTTGTAACTTTTTTTCACTATCTTCTTGCTAGAGGTTTTCTTAATTTACATATAGTATTCCTTAGCTGTTAAAAAAAATACTCGACATAATAACATGCATGTCCCTTTTATGACATAAGTTAGAAACCGACCAATCTTAATAAAAAGGAAAACCCAATTGACAATTAAGATTCGTTATTCTACATATAGAACACGTTGTAAAGAAAGATAACTTTATATATATAGACAATTCGGATATACTTTTTTCACTTATAGAATAGTTTCTCAAGAACCAAATAAGTCCATTTATTGGCTAGTAGATTTGAAACAAGTTAAAACCGAGTTTACGCCACATAATTTTTGAATACAATCCAATTGGGGTTTCTCATGGCTTCTCGCCATCTTTTCTTAGTGTTCTTCATAACAACCTGCTTTGCTACTACTGTTTGGACACTTGAACCCTTCTGTGTAGCAAATTTATCCCTCCCAGGTACGTATAATTATATTACTTAAGTTTTGGAAACATAAAACTCTATTCAAGATTAATTCTTTCTCTTGCAGTGAATAGTGACGGATTTTATAGTTGCAAAGATCCCATGTTCGTGAACGTAAATGACTTCTTATTTAGCCGGTTTAAAATACCAAAAACTACTACAAAAAAGAGGGAACATATATCTACTCTAGTTTTCGATCGCCAATTACCAGGACTAAACACACTCGGTATCTCAATGTTGCTATTCGATTTTGCTTCTGGTGACTTTGTCCCTCAACATATTCACCATAAAGGCACCGAGATATTAGCTGTACTTAAGGGCACCATCCTAATAAGCTTCAACGCATCTGTCCCTTATAAAAATCGTCAATTCACAAAGGTCCCTTATAAAAATCGTCAATTCACAAAGGTGGTTCGCAAAGGTGGTGTTTTTGTCGTCCCAAAAGGATTATCTCACTCAGTTAAGAACGTTGGCCAAATCGATGCGACAGTTATTGCGGCATTCAATTGTCAAGATCCTGATATTCCGTCGACTAAAAGTTCGTTTTGATCGCAAATTAAGCATCTATCCTTAATTTGTTACATAATTTCATGAATGATCATGAGAACTTATCTAAATGCTAAGAACGTATTTATATATTAATGTTTAAGAGTGCACAACCATATACATGATATTAACTTTAATGGGGATTGAACGACACCAAAGGAAAAAAAATTTAGCTCATATACTATACTATATAAATTTTACAGCTAAATATACCACTATATTAAACAATGATTATTGTAAAAGTACTTCTAATAGATATTGAGTCATGTAGTGTAAATTGTAATAATCACCCCTCCATCATGATTGGTTAATCTTCAACAATATTAGGGTGCAAAATTCTGCCCATTTTATTAACTATGAAAAGCCCGGACGGACCTAAGGCCCATTGCCACTTATAAACTCGATTCGGGTCGTTGATTTACCACGTCATTGATCTCATCAATTGCTCTACACTTCCAATTTAACAATTTATCATTTGGTCCCATGGGTCTTTCCATAAAAGGGTTGATTCACAATTACCCACTTTTTTAACCAAATAATTATTTAAATGGATTTCGAAGTTGTCAATATTTTTAATAACCTTCACAATTTGATTCCAGACGCCATGATCATAAGACAATTTTGGAAATTATTGAAACCGCCTTCCTCTTTGTAAATAGCCATAATCATTTTTTTTTCCATAAGGCGGTATTTTCGGTCAAGAACCTCCACTTCCATTTACTAAATTAATTAAAAGATCAATAATTTTAACATTAAGACTACACATAATCACTTTTTTTCCTCATAAATCCGTAATCACTTCATTTGTGTAATACACTACGCATAACTCAGATGAAAACAGAAAGTATAACAGGATTGCATTACTACTCTTCATATAGTTTTACAAATATGTAAAAACAGGCTAAATTGGCATGGCCCTGTTGGAACCAGTTCAAAAAATGACTTGTTACACAACCCGGCCACTCTGTCTATCTTACCACATATATTCAACCTTTACTTTTATTGTTAAAATAATACTCCGTACTTTGTAAGTTGTGTGCAGTGCATTGGTGTAATTAAGTATAATTGAGAAGAAGGAAAGGATAAGAAAAGAAAAGAAAATGACATAAAATGGACCAAAGATGTTACAAGAAAAAAAAAAGTTGATTTTACATTACATCTTTTAATCCATTTACTTATATACTATGTGGTACATAAAAAAGTGTGTTGTGAAAATTAGATCCCATAAGATTATGGGGTATGGGCACCACCACCACCCCATTTTTCTGTCACATCATCTGTCACTTCATTAACCACACCACTCCACTTTATTCAGGAAATACCCACCACTCCACCACATACCATTTTTTTTCCAACTCATCATTTCTTTTCACTTTATTTTAATAAAAACACAAATTACATTTAAATAAAAATACAAATAACAATCTAATAAAAATACAAATAACATTTATTTTAATCTTCGACTTCATTATTGTCTTCATTCGGGTTTTGATTTCGGTTATTGTAGAAATGTTCCGCCAAGTCTTCTTGAAGTCTATCGTGTATTGCATTGTCTCGAATGTCAACGACCTTATGCAAATATTCAGCAGTTCGCGGTACATACAGTGTTTGTCGGTGTAACGACCGTAATTTATACGTTTATTTTTCGTGTAATTTATTTGGGATTTATTCGAATTTTAGTATTAATGTTAGTTTACATTTCGGTTCGTGTTTTATCGAATGTTTGAATGTTTGGGACTTGGTATAACCAAGTTTGGGTCAAAACTTGGATGGAAACAAGTTTAAAGGCCAAGAATCTGGCAGGAACAGCCCTAGCGGCGCGAGGCAGGCGCGAGCCAGACGCGAGATCAAAGAGTAGGTTCAGAACTCAGACGCGAGAGACTCGCGCTGAGCTCGTGTTGAGCTTCGCGTCGAACTCGCGGCGCGAGCCAGACGCGAGCGAGGCGCGAGGTAGGCATTTCTGCGGCGACCAAGAAGACATCTCGCGTCACCTCGCGGCGCGAGGCAAACGCGAGTGGGGCGCGAGGACTGTCTGGACTATATAAGGTTGTGTAGAAGCTAGGGCTCATAACACATACGAACCCTAGAGAGAGTGCAACCGTTTTTGAGAGCATTTGGACGATTTTTGGAGCTAAGGAGCTCAAATCTTCACCATCTTGAAGGATTTAAGCATCAAGGGTAAGAATTCTTGCTTATTTCACTTAGTTACCTTCATTTTTAATAAAGAAAAGATTGAATTGATAGAGTATGAATTGAATTGAATTGAATGGTATTGTAATTGATTGTATAGTTACCACTAGTATGATTGAGTTGTGATATGGGCTTTGACCCAAGTAGATGATTTGTTATGTGGTAGCTAATCAATTGGATCCTAGACAACCCACACAAGTTGGGGGAGTTAGTGACACCTACTTGGGGCGGTACCACCCTGCGCAAGGGTAGTGTGTCGAGAAATAGTCAACCCGGAAATCAGGGGAGAAATAGTCAATCCGGAAATCGGGGGAGAAATAGTTAACCCGGAAACGGGGGAGTTTACCTAGTTAACCCATATCGGGGGAGTTGCTTCGGGGAGGCCCGTTGCGTATGTGAATGGCTTATGGCAAGCCTTAGAGTTTGATTGACTATGTGCAATTTGGTAATTATTTAATTATTATTTTATTGCAAATTATTTTCTAACCGGGTCTAAAACCCATGTTTCTCACGAGACAATCTTGTCTCACGTACTATGTTTATTTTGACTATGTACTCAGGTTCGGGAGCTAAGGATTAGGCGGCCCGTAGTAGTAGCATTGGATGATTACCTCGGTGTACCATTTGATTCCCTAGACTATAGTTTTGATATATTTGTAACACCGGTTTTGGTACTTTCTAATTATTCCAAATGTTTTAGTTAAACCATCTTTTTAGATACTCGGTTTGTAAAGACATATATTTTATATTTTTAAAAGTTTTAAATTTGGTTGAAAAATCGGGGTGTTACAACTTGGTATCAGAGCATTAGTCTAAGTGAATTAGGTTGGTTACCCACCCTAGACTAAGACTTTTCTTTTGGGACATCATGTTTTATAGGAAATTAGGTTGACCTTTAAGGATTAGGGTTGACCATTTGGGGAATTGTTTAAATCGAGCTATTCTTATGTTTAATTTTGACTTTTTAGTCAACTTATTGGATTCTAATTGGGTTGACATCTTATTATAGTAAGATGGCTAGAACGAGAAGTGGTCGATTGTTGGATGGGAAACAAGCTTCGAATTTGAATCAAGATGGGAATGGATTGGCCAATTCGGGTATCGGGAATAACCATACTCCGGTAACAATTGAGGCCATTCAATCCATGCTCACTAATATGAGAAATGTGATGCAACAAGATGTTAACTGGATCATAAATGATCGGTTGAACTTAGGAGGCGATGATGATGAAAGGGAGGAAGAGGAACGTCTTTATGAGGAAGAGAGGGAGGAAAGTGAAGATTCCCCTCAACTCACTAAGACTAAGTCAACGGGACACACCAACCCGACCGAGAAGTCCTCCAATGGGGAAAGTGGTGAAGAGAGAAAGATTGAACGTGAAGGATGTTCTAACAAAACATTCCTTGCTTGCCGTCCCGACTTCTATCTCGGGAGTACGGAACCGAAAGTGACGGTTCGCTGGATTCGAGAGACGAAACGTGTGCTTGAGAGTAGCAAGTTCAAAGAGGAAGACATGGTGACTTATGCCTCACGATTGTTTAAAGATGATGCTCTTACATGGTGGGACACCGTGTATGAAACGTTGGGAAAGAAAGCCATTTACTCAAAGAGAAGTATTGTCCCGAGAGGGAGTTGTTGTTGGAAGAGTTCTTGCATTTCAAGAAGGGTAATCTAACCTTGGATGAGTATACCAAGAAGTTCACGGGATACCTCCCGTTTGTATCAACTACCTACCCAACCGAACGTAGTCGTGTGGTTCGGTTTGCAAATGGGTTACCATGGGAGTATGAACTCGAGGTGAAGAGGGCGACCACTCTTGATGAGGCGATCAACGTCGCCCGAAGTGTTGAAAAAGTTAGTAAGAGAAGAGTGCAAGAGAGGTCGGTTGGTAATGAGAAGAGGAAGTTTGAAAGTTTTTCGGGACCATCCAAGAAAAGCAAGCTTGCCCCGAGCGGGTCAAAACAAGGAAGTGTCGGCGGATGTAGGAAGTGTGGTAGGGACCACAAGGGGGAATGCAAGGCGGATTCCAATGGTTGTTTCAAGTGTGGTCGTTTCGGCCACAAAGCTAAATATTGCAAGGTTAAAAGCCTTGATGAAGTTGAATGTTACTCATGTCATGAGAATGGGCACTATAGCAATGTTTGCCCAAAGAAAGGAACCGAAACGTTGGTGTCAACCGCTCACAAGAAACCAGAGCCGTTGAAAGTCAAAGGGCGTGCCTTCCAACTCACGCGTGAAGAAGCCAAGGAGACTCATGATGTCGTCTCAGGTACCTTATTCATAAACTCCATACCCACATATGTATTGATTGATTCGGGTTCTACTTATTCTTTCGTGTCTCATGAATTTGGTGCTAAGTTTAAGGTTCCACTAGAGTTACTTGATGATTTGTATGAAATAGAAGTAGCCGATGGGAAAACCTCTATGGTTCAACACGTCTATAGAGATTGTGAATTAGAAATCGATAGTAAGAAGTTTAAGGTTGATTTGATGCCAATGGGGATTAAGGCTTTTGATGTAATTATCGGGATGGATTGGTTGGGGATCCACCAAGCCAAGATTTTGTGTGGAAAGAAGTTGGTGTCGATTAAATCTCCTGAAAATGAGAAGGTGTACATCTATGGAGAAAAGAGGCATCATATGCCAAACTTGTTAACCGCCATTAAAGCAATAAAGTGTTTATCGAAAGGATGTGCATCATTTATAGCTTATGTCCTAGATGGAAGAAAAGAGAAGAAGACGGTTGAGAATGTGAACATTATTCGGGATTTTCCCGAAGTTTTTCCCGATGACTTACCCGGTCTACCACCGGAGAGACAAGTCGAGTTTTGAATTGATTTAGTTCCAGGGGCAACGCCGATTGCCCGAGCCCCGTATCGTTTAACTCCCACCGAAATGAGAGAGTTGATGGCTCAACTTCAAGATTTACTTGATAAAGGTTTTATCCATCCTAGTTCGTCACCATGGGGTGCACCGGTTTTATATGTGAAGAAGAAAGATGGTTCGATGAGAATGTGTATTGATTACCGAGAACTTAACAAGATGACGATTAAGAACCGATATCCTTTGCCAAGGATAGATGATTTATTTGATCAACTTCAAGGAGCCGATTATTTCTCCAAGATTGATTTGAGATCGGGTTACCATCAAGTTCGTGTCAAAGAAGGTGATACCGAGAAGACGACCTTTAGAACTCGTTATAGTCATTATGAATTTTTGGTTATGCCATTCGGTTTGACGAATGCCCCGGCTATTTTCATGGATCTTGTGTTCATCGATGATATTCTTATTTTCTCCAAAACCGAAGAAGAACATGAAGAACACTTGAAGCAAACTCTAGAAGTTTTGAAACGAGAAAAATTGTATGCTAAATTCTCGAAATGTGAATTTTGGTTGCGGGAAGTTCAATTTCTTGGTCATGTAGTATCTCGAAGCGGGATAAAGGTTGACCCGTCTAAGATTGAAGCGATGAAGAATTGGGAAGCACCAAAGACTCCAACCGAAGTTAGAAGTTTTCTTGGGTTAGCCGGTTATTACCGAAGATTTATTGAAAATTTTTCCCGAGTGGCAGTTCCACTCACTAGATTAACGAGAAAAGATGTGAAGTTTGATTGGGGGAAAAAGCAAGAGGATGCTTTTGCCTTGTTGAAGGAGAAGTTGTGCAATGCACCGATTCTCACTCTACCCGATGGTATGGAAGATTTCGTGGTGTATAGTGACGCCTCGAATAAAGGTCTCGGTTGTGTTTTGATGCAAAGGGGAAAGGTGATAGCTTATGCTTCAAGACAATTAAAGAATGAGGAAGAAAGGTATACAACACATGATTTAGAGTTGGCGGCGATCATTTTTGCCTTGAAGATTTGGAGACATTACTTGTATGGTACAAGGTGTATTTTGTACACGGATCACAAAAGTCTCAAGTATGTATTTACACAAAAAGACTTGAATATGAGGAAAAGAAGGTGGATTGAGTTGATTAGTGACTATGATTGTGAAATTGTCTATCACGGGGGAAAGGCTAATGTGGTAGCCGACGCCTTGAGTAGAAAAGTCTATGAGAAGCCGGTCAAGGCTAAGTTGATGCGGATTGATGTAGTATCTAGCTTTATTGAAAGTATAAAAACCGCACAAAAGGAAGTGATGGGAAAAGATGTATAGACAAAAGAGATTGGGAAAGAACCAAGTATTTGAAGAAAATGATCAAGAGTTAAAAACCGTGAATGGCCGGATTTGGGTTCCGAAATTCGGTGGAAACCGAAAGGTGTTGTTGAATGATGCTCACAAGTCCAAGTACTCGATTCATCCCGGAAGTACAAAGACTTATCAAGACTTGAAGAGAATTTATTGGTGGTCGGGGATGAAGTCGAGAGTAGCAAAGTACATTTCAAAATGTGCCACGTGTGCACAAGTGAAAGCCGAGCACCAAGTTCCTTATGGTGTTGCACAATTGTTGCAAGTGCCGGCCGGGAAATGGAATGACATCACAAGGGATTTCATTGTTGGTCTCCCAAAGACAAGTAGGAATCATGACGCCATTTGGGTGATTGTTGATAGATTAACGAAAAGTGCGTTATTTCTAACTATTCGGGAAACTATGCCACTTGAGAAGTTGGCAAAATTGTATGTTGATGAAGTTGTCCGATTGCATGGGGTACCATTGTCGATTGTGTCCGATCGGGATGCAAGGTTTACCTCGAGATTTCGGAGATCACTCCAAGAAGAGTTAGGAACCAAGTTGAGATTTAGCACGGCTTACCATCCACAAACCGATGGTCAAAGTGAAAGAACGATCCAAACGGTCGAAGATATGCTAAGGTCGTGTGTATTGGATTTTGGTGGTAAATGGGATGAACATTTACCGTTAGTTGAACTTTCTTATAATAATAGTTATCACTCGACTATTAAAATGCCACCGTTTGAGGCATTGTATGGGAGAAAATGTCGGACGCCTTCTTGTTGGTTAGAGGCAGGTGAGACGAAACTCACGGGTCCCAAGATTGTAAAAATAACAAATGAGAAAATCAGAATAATTCAAAAGAATATGAAAGTGGCACAAGATCGCCAAAAGAGTTATTCGGGTTTGAAAAAACGACCTTATGATTTAAATGTCGGTGATATGGTGATGTTAAAGGTGTCGCCTTGGAAAGGCGTGATGAGATTTGGTAAGAAGGGCAAATTGAGCCCAAGATATGTTGGCCCATTTAAGATTTTGAAAAGGGTCGGTTTACAAGCATTTAAGTTAGAACTTCCACCCGAGTTGCAGGGTGTCCATGACACCTTCCATGTTAGTAATTTGAAGAAGTTCTTGGGTGAAGTGGAGAATATTATCCCACTTCAAGATTTGCGGGTCGATGCACCCAACCGGTTGATTGAAGAGCCCGAGGCCATATTGGAGGCCCAAACGAAGAAATTGAGGAACAAAGAGATTGAGCTAGTGTTGGTCAAGTGGAAGCATTCCCTTGGACCAAATTTGACTTGGGAAGTCAAAGATGAGATGAAGAAACGCTACCCGGATTTTGTAGATTACGAGACGATTCCGAGGACGGAATCCTCTTAAGGGGTAGATAGTTGTAACGACCGTAATTTTTACGTTTATTTTTCGTGTAATTTGGTTGGGATTTATTCGAATTTTAGTATTTATGTTAGTTTACATTTCGGTTCGTGTTTTATCAAATGGTTGAATGTTTGGGACTTGGTATAACCAAGTATGGGTCAAAACTTGGATGGAAACAAGTTTAAAGGCCAAAAATCTGGCTGGAACAGCCCTCGCGGCGCGAGGCAGGCGCGAGCCAGACGCGAGATCAAAGAGTGGGTTCAGAACTCAGACGCGAGAGACTCGCGCTGAGCTCGTGTTGAGCTTCGCGTCGACCTCGCGGCGCGAGCCAGGCGCGAGCGGGGAGCGAGGTAGGCATTTCTGCGGCGACCAAGAAGACATCCCGCGTCACCTCGCGGCGCGAGGCAAACGCGAGCGGGGCGCGAGGACTGTTTGGACTATATAAGGTTGTGTAGAAGCTAGGGCTCATAACACCTACGAACTCTAGAGAGAGTGCAACCGTTTTTTAGAGCATTTGGACGGTTTTTAGAGCTAAGGAGCTCAAATCTTCACCATCTTGAAGGATTTAAGCATCAAAGGTAAGAATTCTTGCTTATTTCACTTAGTTACCTTCATTTTGAGCTTGGTTTGGGTATCAATGGTGGTTTTGGGAACCCACCATGTCATCTTTGGGGAAGATGAACTTTAATGGGTGTAAAACACTCCTTGTAAACTTGTAATCAATGTGTACAAGTTAGATTTGGGATTTATGATGGAAAATCTTGAACTAGGGTTTGAGATTTCCACCAAGTTGTATGAACTTGGTGGTTGGGAATGTTTAGATGGATTAATTAGTAGCTAGTTATGGATTATAACTAGATTTTGTAATGATATTGATGTTAGGTCAAGAAGACCTTGAAATTGGAAGTACTTCCTCAATTTGGAAGTAAGGATTGTGTTGTTGAACACAAGTGTTGGATAGCATTGCTAAGGTGAGTACATGTGATCTTTCTGAGTACATAGTAAACCATGTTTTATGAATTGTAATGATTTTAGAGTGTTTATTAGATAATTGTTTTTAATAAAGAAAAGATTGAATTGATAGAGTATTATTTGAATTGAATTGAATGGTATTGTAATTGATTGTGTAGTTACCACTAGTATGATTGAGTTGTGATATGGGCTTTGACCCAAGTAGATAATTTGTTATGTGGTAGCTAATTATTTAGATCCTAGACAACCCACACAAGTTGGGGGAGTTAGTGACATCTACTTTGGGGCGGTACCACCCTGCGCAAGGGTAGTGTGTCGAGAAATAGTCAACCCGGAAATCGGGGGAGAAATAGTCAACCCGGAAATCGGGGGAGAAATAGTTAACCCGGAAATGGGGGAGTTTACCTAGTTAACCCATATCGGGGGAGTTGCTTCGGGGAGGCCCGTTGCGTATGTGAATGGCTTATGGCAAGCCTTAGAGTTTGATTGACTATGTGCAATTTGATAATTATTTAATTATTATTTTATTGCAAATTATTTTCTAACCGGTGAAGGAATTATGTGCATAGTTAGTCAACCTATGATGATACATCCATGCCTACGAAACACTTAAGGGTCACACCGGTGAGTGCATGTAATATGAGCAAGATAAGCAATGATACTACGAAGAGGAATGATTCATAATAGTCATTATGAATTAGTTAAGTATTAAGTTAAGTTTAACTTATTACTAGATTAGTTTAACTAATTAATACAAGTAGTTGTACATTTACTAGTTGAGTAAATATACAATGTGTTAATTATATTATCCATGATATGATTTAAACCTATTAAATCATATAGTAATTGGATAATATTGTTGTATAAATTATATAAAGGTTGTTATATAATTAACTATTAGAAGTATAAATACAAGTATATAATTCGTGTATATGGGTACCGAATTATTAGTGTATTAATACTAGACATTTAATAGTTAAGTGCAACAATAATAACTAGTTATACTATAAGGGATGGTAGTGTAAAAGGATAAGTTTAATTAAGAGATTAGTCTTAATTAAACTAGGAGGACTTAAATGAAACTTATTCTATTATAAATAGAAGGCTTAAGGTTTCATTTAAACCTAATCATTCCCTTAACACCACACAAAATACTTCCTCCCTCCCTCTCCTTCGATCGGACGAACCTAGACACCAAGTTTTGGTGTTCTTCGTGTTCTTCGTGTTCTTCAAGTCTTGAAGATCCAAGTTCATTGCTTAGATCAACTAGAAGATCGCTTGTTTTGTTCATCATCAGTGGATCTATCTTAAGCAATCAACAAGGTATGTTTTGGGAAACCCTTTTCTCCCTTCTCCCCTCTTGGACGAATTCGACCAAAGAACCCTATGGTTCTTTGGTTGATGGTCGAACGAACCACACAAGCAATGTGTGTGTGTTCGAGTTCTTCGTACAAGGTTTCTTTCTTGTTAACCTAATCTAGATTTCCAACATCCCAATCCTTTAGGGTTTAAGGATTAGGTTTAGTCCCAGTTCCGCATTTAGGGATTAAATCAACTAGTTGGTTTTAACCGGTCAAGAACAAATTCATGTTCTTGGTCAGTCATGGTTCGAACCAAGTACACTAGGAGGTCGACCCAAGTGGTTGATCAGTCGCATGGTGTGTAGTGAAACCCTACAACCGGGTCTAAAACCCATATTTCTCACGAGACAATCTTGTCTCACGTACTACGTTTATTTTGACTATGTACTCAGGTTCGGGAGCTAAGGATTAGGCGCCCCGTAGTAGTAGCATTGTATGATTAGCTCGGTGTACCATTTGATTCCTTAGACTATAGTTTTGATATATTTGTAACACCGGTTTTGGTACTTTCTAATTATTCCAAATGTTTTAGTTAAACCATATTTTTAGATACTCGATTTGTAAAGACATATATTTTATATTTTTAAAAGTTTTAAATTTGGTTGAAAAATCGGGGTGTTACAGTCGGGGACCGTCTGACACGTAATGTGAAATATTGCGACCTTTGTCTTCGACAACCATATTATGCATGATGATACATGCATACATAATGGATCTTAAATTATGAAGTTGCTAGGTACGCGCCGCATTTTTAACAACGTGCCACTTTGCCTTTAAAACCCCAAAAGCACGTTCTACGTCTTTACGTGCCGATTCTTGTTTTTGGGTAAACAAGGTTTGTTTTGGGTTTGATGGATGCCGGTAAGCCTTCACAAACGTAGCATGACGAGGATATATTCCATCGGTAAGGTAATAACCGAATCTATAGTGATGTTCATTAACAACGAATGGAGCATCTGGTGCCCTTCCTGTTAAGATCTCGTTATATATCGGTGATTGATCAAGCACGTTGACATCATTGTTCGAACCTGCAACCCCAAAAAAGGCATGCCAAAACCATAGATCTTGTGAAGCAACTGCTTCTAGTACCAACGATGGCCTTCCATGATGACCTCCCGTATACTCTCCTCTCCACGCTTGAGGGCAATTCCTCCAGTCCCACTGGGTACAATCAATGCTACCAAGCATTCTAGGAAAACCATGTTTCTCTTCATGATGGGCATATAAATTCTGAACATCAGTGACTGTGGGTTTCCTCAAATAAATAGGGTCGAATATTGCAACAACCCCTTCCACAAAGTTATACATACTTTCCCTAGCGGTCCTTTCAGTTATGCGTAGGTGCTCGTCAAGAGAATCAGGGGACGACCCGTAAGCCATGGATCGGATTGCGGCAGTACATTTCTGGATCGGAGAAAATCCCCGCCTACCTCTATCATCATATTTTTGTTGAAAGAAAGGATACCTGTTTTCTAATGCACTACATATGCGCATGAACAAATTTTTGCTCAAACGAAACCGTTGTTTGAAATCTCTATCGTTATAAACGCTATCATCTGCAAAATAATCTCGATAAAGACGTTGGTGTCCAGCGGCACGATTACGGTTGAGCTTCGTCGTCCTACTGTCGAAACGGGCGGTGCTACTTTCCGCCGCATGTGCATTCAAACGCGACACGCAATACACAGTCAGAGCCATATCGTATCTGTCGGATGATGACGATGATGACGATGATGTTGACGACGATGGTGGTGGGGTAGCCATGATTAAATGTAGTGATTATAGGTTAAAAAAGATGGTAAGGAAATGATATAGATTGTGTTGTAAGATGGGTAATTGTATTGTGTTGTGATTGGGTAAATATATATATATATATATATATATATATATATATATATATATATATATATATATATATATATATATATATATATATAGTGTACAATTCAGCGCAGAACCCTTTTAAGCTACAGAACTGCAGAACCAATTTTAGGCCTTTAGATTTTAGAATTAACGGTCAAGATCAATCGTGCTATTTTTGTTAATTAAACCCTTTATATTTTTAATAAAAAAGAAATAAAAGGGTAAAGTAGGAATTTTACAACAACAAAAAAACCAACCCTTAGAAAAACCGTCCCCCACCCCCTACTTTCTCTCATTCTTCTTCTCTCTCCAAAACCCTAGCCCCACTTCCTATTCTTCATTCTCTCTATTTCTCGATCTGTAGCTGCTGCCCCGGATGAAAAAACTTGCAGGGGTAGAAGGTGAATCACATGGTTCGACTCAGAAACATGTAAAGTACGTGGATCCATTGAGGAATTCGCGAAATAGTGTGGATTTGAAGGCTGATTTTGGGTTCGACGGAAGCTGTTGCGTCGCTAGGCGTATGGTCACCGGAAAAACGTGATGGTGGTGGGCGTCGGTTATTCCAAGGTGGTCGTAAGGGTGTTCCAAGAAAGAATCAAGAATTAATTGCTGCTCCAGATGAGGTATTTTACGCTCCTTCGAATTTTGACTTTTTAAAGTTAAAGTTAGACTCTATTTTGGGTGATGTTGATGTTCGTTAGTGTTATATGGGATTGGATGGTAGTACTCTGATTTGGATTCCCAAATATGTTTATTGTTTCTCTCAATTTTGTGTTTAAAGTTTGAATCAAAGACTGCATCTGTAAATCTTTCAAAGTTGACAACTTTTGTTTTTTGAATCTTTTTTCTGATTTTCACAGGGAAATTAAATGGCATTATAAAATACTTGGCAATTAGAGCATGTGTTGATGCTAAATCAGAGGAGAAGAAACTTGAACTCATTTTATATTGTTTGTTGGATTGTAAGTTTTGGTGGAGGAATAAAAATTGAAGTTTTTCAGACTCGTTCCAGCCCAAAGACGTAAACATCAACTATTGTAAACATTGAATGATTTGTATAAACATTGTATGTATTTGGGTTATACATGTATATATTGGAAGTGTAAACATTGTATGTATTTGGGTTATACATTGTACGTATTGATTTTTCTGGAGTTTTGACATCTCTGATTCGAAGCTCATGTGTAAACATTGAATGATTTGTATAAACATTGTATGTATTTAGTTTGATAGGGAAGATGAATTGGGCTATGAAATTCAGAATTGATAATTGCTTCCAATTAAACATGATCTCCCTATTTTAATAAAAGATATATTATAAAGATAATGCATGCTGCATCAAATGTTGTACGTTGCTGCATCAACTGTTGTACGTTGATGCATCAACTGATGTACGTTGCTGCATCAAATGTCGTACGTTGTTGCATCAAATGTTGTACCTTGCTGCTCTGCTTCTTCATATGAAAATAACACATATATTGGTTTGAATTAAGTAGTGATAATCATTAGAGAAACCAAATTTCCTTAATTTTAGGAAAGCAGTAAACTACAAATTCGGATTCCATATATAACCGATTTTGTTAAAATCCCATAAATACCCTCCACCAGTAATTATAAAAAATAAATATTAAATAGAAATTCCTGGATTTTGATTGGTCAAAAAATGATTCTGTAGCTTAAAACGGTTCTGCGCTGAATCGGACCATATATATATATATATATATATATATATATATATATATATATATATATATATATATACAGGGTCGAGTTATATTGAGAACCCTGATTTCAAAAAGAACTCTGAGAACTCTTATTAACCAATCAGAATTTAGTAAATTAATTTTGATTTATTTAATTCACATTAATTACTCAGGGGTATTTACGACATTTTACAAAAAAAAATTATTTCCTTTTTGAAAATTTCCTAAAATTTAGGAATTATTTTCGAAAATTTATTTTTATTTTTTCATTATTATTGAACCAGTTGTGCATATATGTTTTTTTGTAATTAGTGTTTTATGTAGGTTATCCATATATGTCGAGACGATTGTGCATATATGTTGCGAGTTTGTATATATATTGAACATATATGTAACATAGAGCCAACATGTCTAACAAACAAAATCTATATGATCCAAAATTTATAAAATTGATAGAGCAAACATAATATATACATGTAAACTAATTCATACAAAACGTCAAATTCAAAAACACACATATTCAAGCAATAACATATATGTATTCAAATGATTTCTGATGTGCAATAACATATATCCTTTTTAAAAGCAACTTTCTTCTTTATATACCCTAACACAAAATGCTCATTTTCTCTTTTCCTACTTCTATAACTTGTCAATGTTCCTTGTATCACTCACTACAAAACATGAAGGAAAAAAAACATATATGTTTAATGTTAATAAGTAAAGGTTAGAAACCCATGTTATTACTCGGCCCCGGTGTTATGACCAGGTTACGGTTCAACCGGTTTAACCGGCGGTTGGTGGTTCAACCGGAACATATAAAATGATATGAAAAAATATTACTAACCTCGGGAATTCACCATTCATTTCTATGGTTGTAGTTATTTCTGCATATTAAGATATCAATATTGATTAAATATAAACTTTAATTTAAATGTCACATAGTAGTTGCTGCAATAGATGTTAAAGTGAAGAATAGTTATATTTCTTACTGCAACAAATTTAATAGTTAGCTTCTTTCAATAAAGGCATTATGCTTCTCCATAACAACTGCAAACCAAATAAAGTCAACACATCATAATAAAAAAGTCGGCACCAACAATAAACAAACACACATGTGAACCATCACGAACATAAACAATTGCGACTAAGAGAATCATAATCATAAACACTGAGATTGAGAGATTCAAAAATTAAACCATGTGACGGTGTTGGTGGCCGGTGAACGCAGGTAGAGATGAAAACAGCCGAAGACTGGTCGTAGAGATCGAAACGAGCAGAGATGAAAACGCAATCTGAAAACAAGGGGCAAACGACTGATTTAAGGCTAACTCGTCGCCGGAATCGTGTAACGCCCCACCGCCGTGTACTGCTGTCACCGTTTTGACGTTTTCCAACCACCACAATTTTTCAACCTGCGGCGACCTCTGTACTTCTTTGGAGAGAGATAAAGGAAATTAGGGCTGATAGAAAAATAATACTTCGTAGAAGGTTAATATGAGAGAGAGAGGAGGGAGATAAAATAATGGGTAGTTGAGGAAATCTTGGGTACACGGTTTTTTTATATCAAAAATCTGTCTTTTACAAAGTACTAATTTACCCTTATCATTAAATAATTACCAAATATATAATTTAATTTATTTATGAAAATGGCATAACTAATCTTAACCATTAATCTTAAATCCAATGGTCTACATTGATCAATTAAAAGTTCTCAAAGTTCTTTTTAAAATCAGGGCTCTCAATATAATCCTTTACTATATATATATATATATATATATATATATATATATATATATATATATATATATATATATATATATATATATATATATATATATATATATATATATAGGGGCGAGCTATTTACAGAACCCATTTTTTGCGTAAAACCAAGCAGAACTCATCTAAGAATACTAGAATTTAGTAAAAAGAATATGCAAAACAATAACATTTAACCCAAATCAAACATGTACTTGAAGAAAAACATCAAAAATATTAAAAAACATATATGTTCAAATAATGCAAAAATAACACTTATGTATATATACATGAAAACATACATGCACAAAAACATATATGTTTTCGTGCATGAATAACATACATGCATGGAGGTCCCTCGTTAAATCACTTCATGTATCTTCCATGATCATTTCATTTTGAAATGCATTGGTTTAGATTGAGTTCTGCGAGTTCTGTAGCCTAAAATGGGTTCTGTAACTACAGAACCGCAGAACCGATTTAAGCTACAGAACCGCAGAACCCAATCTCATACCATTAAAATATTAAATCAATGGTTAGATTAAACAATGGCATTTTGGTAAATTAAATAAGTTATATTTTGTATAATAAATAAATATAAAGGGTATAATTGTAATCGTGTAAAACTAAAAGGGGTACAAAACCGTTTCTCTCTCATACAAAATTAAAAATCGTGTCTTTCATTTGCAGGTTTCACATCGTCAATTTCTAGGGTTTCGCCATAACCCCCAATTCTTCCGCCCTCCACCTTAAGTGTCCATCGCCGTAGTTAATTGCTCCACTTTCACTGTCAGAGATGTATTCATTTTCTTCTCCAAAATCGGTAAATCTCAGATCTTCGAAATTCGCTATGGATTCTACCCCTGGATCCTCCACCCCGGAGTGAGTATGATTTCATGTTGGTTTAATTAAATCAGTTTGTTTATTTCGTGATTTGATTTGTTTTGATTCCGTAATGACCATCTTCTCCCACCATATTGTAAGCAATCTGTGTTTTTTTTAGAAGTCTTCAGTACTAAAATGGGAGAGATTAAATGGTAAAAATTTTACTTCTATTATCCTATTTTGATTCTGATTTTGATTGATGTGTTTTTTTTTTCTATCGAATTTTTGATTTGAATGTGTGATGGTTATTCCTTAATAAGGTAAATATTTACTCTATATGCTTAATAATGAGATGTTGCACTGTGATGATGACCAATACTATGTTTTTTTTTAGATGAGTCATCGATGTACACCAAATTCTTAGATAATTGCATAAAGTAATTTGGTGAATAATGGTGCAGGTATTGAAAGTGTTCACAAATTCGATAAGTAACGGTTCAGTTTGCTATAGGGAGTACACTTGTATTCTTAATGTGGACATTATATCTTCACAAATGACTTAAAATTAGTGGTGCACAGGTACTTGCAGATCAGCAAGATCAGATGAATTGTAGTTGTTATGTTTAGGGTTTAGTAAACATCGGATGTTGGGTTTAGTAAACATCGGATGCTAATCGTTTATGTACGTGTATCGCTTTCTGTTTTTGAATATGGGCAATTTTGCAGCGGATGTTAATCGTTATTTCGTCAGTAAAGGATGCATGTTATTTTACAGAAAACATCTGATGTTAAACATCGGATGTTATTTTACCGGCCCTTGTACATTATATGTTTTTCAAGTGTATTTGACTTTGAATGTAATGTTGTATAAATCCATTACATTGATATACATTTTCGAGTTGAGACATTTATGTACTATTTAAAGTTGCGACATTTATGTACATTTAAAATTTGAGACATTAATGTAATGTAAATTTGAAAATTGAGACATTAATGTAATTAACATTCAATGTTTTAAGTCATCTAAGTCATCAGCTACATCAAATGTCGTTCGCTACATCAATTGTTGTTCGTTGCTGATCTTCTTCATATGTCTATTCATGAACATCGAATCTGTTTGGGCAATGGCTTACTGCTACGTTTGTGGCTTCTTCATGTTCGTTAATCATCTTCTTCGAATCGCATTTCTGGATTTTCGATATTTAGGGTACATCAATTGTTTACAAGGCCAAATTCTTCTTCGATTTCAACTGCTTCATCAATTGTTGTACGTTGCAGGTTTTCATCAATGGAGCACATATCATTCTATACAAAGAAGAAGATAATGATTTAATTAATTAAGGAGATAATTAGGGTAATAACTAAATGTGCTTAATTTTAGGAACCATTACTCAAAAAATACGGTTTCCATAGATAACCTTCTTTGTTGAAATATCAAAATTGCCCTCAACAATTAATGATTAAAAAAATATATTAAAACTAATTTCCTGCATTTTGATTGGTTAAGAAATAGTTCTGCGGTTCTGTAGCTTAAAACGGTTATGCGCTGAATCCGACCATATATATATATATATATATATATATATATATATATATATATATATATATATATATATATATATATATATATATAATAATTTTTTATTTTTTTTAATTTGTAACGGTCATAAGACCGTTGAATAACGGTCAAAAGCATCCCACCCCGCTCGTTCTCTCTCGTGCTCGTGCCCACGGCTCTTCACTATCGCACCCCACACCGTGTAGGGGGCAGTGTTCCTCGGTGCACCACGCCGTGACCGAGCGGCCACCTCAACCCCACGACCCCGCCTGAGACCCACGGTCTAAGAAAAATAGCAAAATCGGAGAACAACCTTTTTGCAACCACTGCTGTCGTCGATAAATATCCACTTTTAGTAAACGACAAAATTGTTATTTTTTAACATTGAGTTTGACTTTCCCCTGTTGTCGACAAAGGTCCACTAAACTAAACGACAAAATTGTTCCCAGTTTGTTTTTAATTTATTTTTCCGTCTAAAAGAAGTTTTCCGGTTTCCTTTTTGTATTCCCTCCAAAAGAATTTTTTCCCAAGTCCAATTCTGGTCAAACATCGCGGAAGGTTATCTGCAACGACCCTTTTCCAACGACATATCATTGTTGAAAACCTGCTCCGACTACATTCAAGCATACATCGACTTTTTTGGTAGCATTTGGTAATTTTTCTTGAGAATTTAATGTTTGGTGTAGGAAGCTAATCTTTAGATGACCACACTACATCTAAATTGGTATACTTTTGTCTTCGTCAAATACAGACCACATTATTTGTCAAATTCAGACCACATTAATTGATACATCCCAATCCATCAATTTCCAATTTTAACCTGAAAAGAAAAAGTAGCCACCAAACTAACTTGACTACTAGAACGGTTTTTAAAACCCAATATTAACCATGTCTTAATTTGGTATTTCCTGATCTTAATTCCTATGAGTAATATACATGCATAATATCTACGTAGAAAGAGAGAAAACTTGGATTCTCACAACAATGTCTCAAATTTAACTCATCAATTTTGTCGTATTAGTGGTGTCAGACCATTTAAAAAAAAAAAAATAACTATTATTAATAATAAAAAGAATAGTAAAAAAAAAAAAATCACATAACCCAAACACCCTCCCCTTTTGGCCTTGCCTTCCCTTCTTCTTTTCACACACCCATTGACAGAAATCCATCCCCTAACTTATCAATGAGTTCCATCGACAATGCGGGTGTTGGTGGACCGACGAAACCGTTGGGATGATCTAGATGTTGAGTATTACCAGTCTTAACTCTTGTGATGGTCAACATGGCAATGCGTGACTTCATAATAGTTCAACAGCCAATTTAGACTTCAAACTGGGGCTGCCTGCTTTGTTATAACATCGGGAAATACCTACATTACCATCAAACGCTTAAACATTCCAAATGGTACTGTTAAACAACCATGTGTTGTGGTGGTCGGAACACAAGGAGTTGGACCTCACTCCGGCACTTATCACCATTCTAATCATTATCGTGGTTATATTATGCTACCGATTAACTCCTTTAACATCATCGGGTGGCGCCTCAAAATTGCCACCAGGTCCACGTGGCTTGCCAATTGTAGGCTACTTCCCTTTTCTTCGCGAGGACTTGCACAATCAATTCACCGAAATAGCACGCGATTACGGCCCCATCTTCAAGCTCCAAATCGGAAGTAAGGTTCATGTGGTGGTCAACACCATGGACCTAGCCAAGGTGGTGGTTCGTGACCAAGATGAGACGTTCGCTAACCGCAACCCACCGGTTGCTGCAAAAGCAACCACTTACGGCAAAGTTATAGTGTGGTCCAACAACTCCTATTGGCGTAAATTACGTAAGATATTAGTCCACGAGATTATAAACAACAAGAATCTTGAAGCATGCCGTGGTTACCGTATCAAAGAGGTTAGGAAAACCATCAAGAACATTTATAGTCAAATTGGGACAGCTGTCAACATTAATGAAGTTTCCTTCTCCACAGAGGCCAACGTCCTCACAAGCATGCTTTGGCAAAACTCTTCGATTGAAGGGGAGAAAGATAGGGATCTCGTGATGGAGTTCCAAATGATAGTTTCTGAGCTAGTTGAACTTGTCGGCAGGCCAAATGTGTCTGATCTATTCCCAAGTCTTGCATGGTTTGATATACAGGGAATCGAGCGGAAAACGAAGTCGCAAGTTAAGAAGTTTGATCGAATTTTCACAAGCATTATTGATGATCGAAACAAGTTTAATGCAACTCATCAGGAAAGAAAGAAAGATATTTTACAGGTCTTATTAGATCTTAAGGACCAAAAGAATGCATCGTCACTTAATATCACTCAAATAAAGACACTTCTCGGGGTAAGCTTTATTTTTAAAGATACTCATTTCATTTATACAAATTACAGAATGCAAAGATTTCTTGTACCTAATGTTGAGTGACATTCGTCTATGATATATCTTTGTATTAGGACATGATGATTGCAGGCACAGATACGACAGCTACAACCATAGAATGGGCAATGGCGGAGATTATGCGAGATCATAACATAATGAAAAGGGCTCAAGAAGAATTAGAAGAAATTGTAGGAATAAACAATATCGTAGAAGAATCTCATCTGCCAAAACTGCAATACCTAGATGCAGTGATTAAGGAGACATTACGGCTGCACCCAGTGGCCCCATTCCTAGTCCCTCGAACACCAAACCAGTCTTGCATAGTTGGTGGCTACACCGTCCCACATGGTTGTATGGTCATGTTGAACGTTTCGGCCATTCATCGAGATCCTCGATATTGGGACAATCCACTAGAGTTCAACCCCACAAGATTCTTGGCAAACAAATGCGATTATAATGGAAATAATTTGAACTTTTTCCCATTTGGATCCGGAAGAAGGATATGCCCAGGAATTCCTTTGGCTGAAAAAATGGTGATGTATGTCTTGGCTTCACTCCTTCACTCATTTGAGTGGAGCCTGCCAAAGGGTGTAGAACTTGACATCTCAGATAAATTTGGACTCATGTTAAAGAAAAAAGAACCACTTATTATTATCCCGTCTCAAAGGTTGTCCGACTTAAGCCTTTATATGTAATGTTATTTGTATTTTCCCAAATGACCAATTGATCGGTCATTTTGTAGCTTTTTATTTAACTCCAAACACATACTCTTAAAATTACTCTTAAATCTATACTATTTTATTTATAATATGATTGGAACTTATGATTATATGTCAAGAGAAACACTTTCCAATATATTACAATAGTACTTTATTGATTTGTTTAGCAAAAGTATATGTTAACCTAGGAAATGGTAGCAAGATAAGTAGATCTTGCACGAGTCCTGACATTTTTGGTAGTGATGGTTGCCCCCCCCCCCCCCCCCCCCCCCCCCCCGGTCGACACGCCCTCTTCTCCTCTTTCCCAAAACTATATAATGCCCCCTCACGTACCTTTACTTTTGTTCATTATATTTTCTTTGGATAGAATGCAATTTTTTATTAGAAACAACCAGAAAGGAGCATGAACCATGAAAACTTTTTATTCCGAAAACAACATAAATACAAATTTTTCTGTTCATTATTTAAACTAACACATGTTAATACTATATTATAGTTATTATATACCATGCATAATCCAAAGTTTTTTAACTTATTTTTGTATTTAAATACATACTACCGCAGTAAGCTTCTTAATTAAGATGAGCCAAACAACCCCTCCATGGTGGAGATGGCGCGGTTCCCGTGGCACCACTTTTGGTTGCAGAATGCCAACCAACCATAGTGAGTGTGTTAAAAGCTACGGGAGTGGGCTGGCACAAGAGAGGAGAGAGAATGAGTGTTTTTTGAGATGTTTATAAGTCATGAGTATATTAGTGAATCTTAAAAAAGATGTTTTAAAAGTATTTAGAGATGTGAATGTAAAATATAAAATAATAACTGTAACATTGATATCATATAAAAATCACCGGTTTAGGTTGAGCACTTCCTATTCTCTATTCCCTTTGCGCACAATACACACTACCGACTCATTGTGTGTTCCCTTTTAAGGTTAATTTAATAACAACATACAGAATTCCCTCTGATCTATCGTCTTTCTAATTTGTCCCCTTTCTCAGAACAACAACACGAACCATACAAAGTACAATAAGTTGCCAACATGTTCTTTACGCTTCCTCTTAAATGCAAAATTAACGTTTGAGAAACCCACCAACATGATCACCAAGAACTGGGTGTTTAGCTTACCCATTTTATTTCTTCTTTTTTATGGATCACTTTTCACTTCAGTTTCTGCAACACCACCCGCAAGTAAGTTCCAAAACTTCACTGATTTCAATACACAGTTACGTAATTTTTTACTCAAATTGCAGAAATTGTCAGCGGCATTGCGTCGAACATTGCGTCTGCACTATTCAAATGGCTTTGGTCTCTTAAACCCGACACCAAAATCGGCATGGGTTTGTGTAATTTCATTCTCCCTCTTCTCTTACGCTGTTGTAATCGATACTCGTAAGCTAATTTTGATCTGGGTTTAAATATATCTACAGCTGTTTCGAGCCGTTCAATGGTGAAATATGAAGGTGGGTATAGTGTAGAAACAGTGTTTGATGGAAGTAAGCTTGGGATTGAACCTTATTCTGTGGAAGTAACTCCATCTGGGGAGATTCTTGTCTTAGATTCAGAAAATAGTAATATCCACAAAGTCTCAACACCCTTGTCAAAATGTAAGTGTGATTATGAATTATCCTTATAATATTTTTATTGATTATTAGGTTATGAATACTTATTATATTAGTTAACTTATAAATTATCCTTGCCAAATCAGAGATAATTTTTGAACTTTTGAGATTGTCTATGCTTCACGAATGGTCTAAGAATAATAATAATTCTTGAGGGATCCACTTTTGAGATTGTATATGCTTTTGTTTAGAAGAATACTTATCTTTATATAAAATTTGTTTTATTAAAGCACAAATCCTGCCATTGAATGACTAAACTTTATGCTCTTTAATTTCAGTTCAAACTCCCTTTCTTTTCTTTTCTCATATAATATAAACACCACTTTGAATCTTCTATAGTGAAGTTCAATTATTTTACCTTTTTTTCTTCTGTACATATCTAGTTTGAAATGTGATTACAAATATCATATTATTTCAACAATAAATTTAATTTCAGGCGACTTTTGGTATTTTACCCGTTTGACCCATTTGAGATCAAACATGACCCGAGTCGGCCCGTTAAACGAGTCACATGATTTCTAAATTGTGGTGAATGGTTGTCACAGATAGCCGACCGAAACTAGTGGCTGGTTCACCAGAAGGGTATTTTGGTCATATGGATGGAAAACCAAGAGAATCCAGGATGAACCACCCAAAAGGACTTACAGTTGATGACAGAGGAGATGTATATATAGCTGACACCATGAATATGGCTATCAGAAAGATAACTGATTCAGGTTTTTTTTTCTAACTTTTACTATAAAAAACGCAATATATGTAATTAACTATTGATTAATGATTTTTTTTGTTTTGTTTTACAGGGGTTGTAACGATAGCTGGTGGGAATTTGGCAGGAGGAACAGGTCACATTGATGGTCCAAGTGATAATGCAAAATTTTCAGATGATTTTGATATAATATATGTCTCTAGTAGTTGCTCCATTTTAGTTATTGATCGAGGTAATCAAGCAATTAGAGAAATCCAACTTCATCAAGATGATTGTTCTTCTTATCAGTATGATGGTCAACACCATTTAGGTAATAATAATAATAATTCAAAAAAAAAAAAAAAAACTTCACTAATCTGTTTCATAAATTTTCACTTATAAACCACTAAGATTTTGGTATTTGTTTGATTATAATTTCAGGTGTAGCAGTTCTTGGTGCTGCTATGTTCTTTGGATTTATGCTAGCCTTGTTACAACGTAGAATTTCTGCAATGTTCTCATCACCAACTGTAAGTTTTCATAATTTTAAACAACTTAAATTTAGTTTTTGATTTTGATTTTATTTTTGTAGTTAGTAAATATTAAAATTATTATCTAAATTCTAAAATACAGGATTCAAGAGCTACAATCCAACCACATTCATATCAAAGACCCATAAAATCAGTAAGACCAGCATTAATTCCACCAGAAGACGAAACCGTAAAAGAAGAAGGTTTATTCGGTTCATTGGGAAAAGTTGTTATGAAAACAGGAACAAGTGTATTTGGAATCTTTGGTAGTTCAAAAAGGAAACCGCAACACCCTCAACTTCAAATGAATTACCAACAACCCCCTCAATTTTCCAACAATTGGCCAATGCAAGAAAGCTTTGTAATTCCACATCAAGATGCACCTCCACCACTTGAACCCCGGAAACCGTACCCATTTGCATCCCAAAACCCAGAAGAAAGACCACGTCCTTCTAAACAGACTCGATATGTATATAATACACAAAATGGTGAATATTTTAATGAACAACAACAACAAATGCAACAATTTCAACAACAACGGCAACAACATCATCAGAAACATTATTCATCGGGGGCTCAAACTTATTACGAGGAGAAAAGTGAGACAACAAAGGAGGTGGTTTTTGGGGCAGTTCAAGAACAAGAGGGAAAACATGGAGATGTAGTGATTAAGGCTGTTGATTATAGTAATCACCCTAATTATGGTAATCAGAATGTTCGATCAAGGTATAATCACATGGGTTATGCGTATTCTTGATGGGCTTGTTGTGTTTTTGATGTTAGTAAGAACATGTATGATGTAGTATACAAGTTAATTTAATGTTGTTTTGATAGTTTGTAATATCTTCTAGGTTTGTGTTTAGGAGGAATGATTAGTTTACCCCACTTGTTTATTGAACGAGATCAAATATCGTCAAGATTCATCAAGCATTATCTCGTGAATTAACATGGTATAGACTATAGAGGAACTAAAGTATAGCCCGATAAAACAAAAATCTGTACTAGAATAACATATCTGTATTTAGGGTAATATCAAAAAAATTGTTGATATAACTGAATTGAGTAGAACCCGAAATTGTCATATCGTGCTTAAATAATAGCATATATTATAAATTTTATACAATCAAGGATTCGAGATGTTTCATACAATCAAGGAAACGAGGCTTAAAGGTAATGTGTGTATTGAATTCATGTATATTAACTATTCTTAATGATTTTCACTGATAAAACAGATAAGAGTAACGCAAAAATGAAGAAAAAGGGAAAGCCCAAAGTTAAATGAAACAATTAAGTTCGAAAACAGTCAACAGGGGCCACCAAAAAGTTTATAATGTTAGGAACATTGAATGTTGGTGTCTCAGCTTCTAGATTTTTCGTGAATTCTCGCAAGAAACTGAGTGAACTTATCAACATGATGACGCATTAATTAAATGTAGCATGAATCTGGGATGCTATTTTTTCTGTTTCTTCAACGCAACGATCATACCTGTGTCTACTTTCGATCAATTGTACATGAAAGGAATACTTTGTCCATCGAATATTAATATAACCATTTGGGATTCTGTCAACGTGATTGTTATGAAGAACACAAAAAATGTGACCCGTGACGAGAATAATGACCACATGAGCATGTAACAGAACCATCGCTTTTATTATAACCAACCTGCAATGATGTATGTGTTCAAAACATATATGCACAAATAAGTTAAATTATAGGTAAATAATAAATAAAAAGAGTAAAATTGTATACCTTTGTTTTTACAACAATTGCATGCCTCTTGTCCTCGTGTACAATTTCAAAATTCTGAACGTCGCCTTCATTATACAAATAATGTTGTTTACATGCGTACAAACCTTTGTGTATTTCTTTTTGCACCTCCCTGAATATTGGAAGGGTGTATACATGCCTAGCATGCTGCTCGATTGGTAGTTCAGTTCGCAAAGGTGCATTTGTTTCATTTAAGGTATTATCCAAAACACAACATGTGTATCTTTGTTTCTCGATTGCAGATTCAAAACATGACATAAATTGGACAAAAGTGTTACCTTGATGGGAGAAGATCTGGAAAGAAGTACTGGAACTCTCAGATCGTGAAATTGTCTTCATCAGTCCGGATAATCTTTAAAATACACCGGAATCCACCTATCTTATACCATACATCGTAACCATTTGTTACCACCTAATTTATAACGACTTATTAGATCAATCCATTGTTCTTCGAAAACAATAGGTTCAATATACACGTTCCAAATAAGCTTCTGAAACTCTTTCCTGAATTTAGAATCTTCGTCTAAATCGCATAACACCTGAACCAAAAGGTTAAAAACAATTATAAATCATGAGAAACATTCAACGTAGTCTTTGATTTTTATGTAATCCTAAGGGATAAATCTCAGTCATTGGATCAATCAACCCTCAAATCACCACCACCATCACATGTGATTCAATACATGAACACCACCACCACCCCATGTGTATTAAATCACATGTGATTCAACACCGCCGGCCACCAACACTACCACCAACCTCTACCGGCCACCGTCTCCACTATCGGCAACCCCTCGCCACCGTCAGCTGCTTTCAGTCACATGTGATTCTGTATCCAATCACATATGATTACAGCGGCCGGCGGCGCTTAGAGGCGGCGACGATCGGCGGCGACAAATGCCCGGCGATGGTGGTGGTGGTGGTTGGCGGTGGTTGTGTGTTCAATCACATGTGATTTATCCCTTGGTACTATATTTCAAAGGTGGGCTACCTATAAATCATATATTTGACAAATCAATAACTAAAGTGTAGTAAACATATATGCAAATGTTTCAAATTGAAAACTTAACCTTTCGAGGAAGTTTCTGAATTATGTGCCACATACACAATTTATGGCACGAATCGGGGAAATATTTGAAAATAGTCTTTCGTAGAGCAGGTTTTTGATCCGTGATGAGTAACGGTGGTTGCTTACGAAGCACTTTTAAGAAGGCATCCAACACCCAAGAATAAGATTTATATGTTTCATCTGGTATCAACGCAACTCCAAATATAACACACTTCTGGTTATGGTCAATACCAGCAAATTGCACAAACATAAGGTCATATCTAGATAAGAAGAAAAAAAAACACAATGTATTGATATCCATTTGTTGAAAGTAAATATATAAAGAAAATTACTTACTTATTTGTCTTGTAAGTAGCATCAAATGATACGACATCACCAAATACTTGATAGTCTGACTTCATTGCCTCATCGGCCCAAAACATGCTTACAAGCTGAGACTTATGAACACGATATTCAAAAGAGAAACCAGGTACATCTATATTCCTTTTTTTCATTTTATCAACAATCATCTGTGCATCTCTGTCTCCAATAAATACGTCAGCATCGCGTCTGATATGTGTCAATAATAGTTCAGGGACTGTTTAGTGAACTTGTGAAAGTCCAGGGACTTATGTGTTAATTCTGTAATGTTTGTTAAGTTTGTTAGACAGAGATTAGTAAGTCGTTAGCTTTATTGAGTATAAATAAGGGTGTTTAACCTCTTAATGGGGTGTCTTGGACCATTTGTATGTTGAATGTAATTGCTTGTGCAATATATGTTTGTACATTGAGCTGTCTCAATTGTACTTTTGTGTGATAATCTCTTGGAGCTTATCAAGTGGTATCAGAGCTCTATTCTCGCGTCTGTGTGTTGATCTGTTTCACCACTCCGCAAAAATGGAGAAAAACGATACGCTGGAACAAAGAGTCAATTCGCAGGAAAATTCCATTGGAGAATTGAAATCAAGCGTATTCGATTTGCAATTGAGTGTTTCAAGGATTGAAGAAGCTCATCTGAAAATTCAGGAGTTAATGATGGAAATGACATCGAAGATTCGAAAAAACATAGATGAAGAACTGTCGGTTGGAATTGGAATTTTAATGGTTGATTACAAGTTTAGGATGAAGACTCCAGTTAATGTGGAATCTTCAAATTTCATTGGAGATACAGCATATATGAAGAATTCGATTGAAGCAAAAGAACAAACACATGAGGTAAACAATTATCAAACACCAATTGTTCATCAAACACCAGTTATTAATGATTCGTACGAGTTCAATTTCAAAAAGGAAGCATCTATTCTCAAAATCGGTAAAAGTGGAGATGCGTTTCCACCTCCACCATTTCTGAAGCAATTAGGTATTGTAAGTGATTTCAATGTTCAATTCAACCTTAATCATCGGCAAAAAGTGACCAAAGGATATCATGATGTCGAAGAAAAATCCAAGACTCAAGAAGGAATTGTTAGATTGAGTGTATTAAAACTCAAATCTGAGTTTCCACTGACTCAAATTGACGAAAACTTTAATGTTTCGATGAATGAGGAAGACGATTTAGAATTGCTAAACGATTCAGTAAATGAGGTATACGATGTAGGTTGGATTGATTCAAAGAATGAGAAAGATAATATTGATCCAATTTTGAAGAATCTGATAAGCCTAAACAAATGGATAAGCCCGATCAGTTGTTGGTGTACCAAAGAAGGAGATCCAAGAAGGCCCAGAATTAAGTAGTTTTAGCCCAACTATATTGTTATTTACTTTTATGTTTTTGTCTTGTCTGGCCAGAGTAGTAGTGGGAGCACTACATGTGCTATGTATTCCTTATATCGTGGGATGACCATTATTGTTACCTGTGGTCCCCTTTTGTCTAGTATTTACATGTCCCTAAGAAGGTGGTAATGGATATCGAATATTTTGTCTTGTCTGGCCAGAGTAGTAGTGGGAGCACTACATGTGCTATGTATTCCTTATATCGTGGGATGACCATTATTGTTACCTGTGGTCCCCTTTTGTCTAGTATTTACATGTCCCTAAGAAGGTGGTAATGGATATCGAATATTTTGTTTTGTTCTTAGAACCTGGAGAGTTCTCACCTCTCGAAAGTGAGCAATTCTCCCAGAAATATATGCATTATTACAATTCCTATTATCAATTTCTGTGTTAATACAATTGATTAGTATAAGGCATATCAAACTGGTATCAGAGCTTCTGGTCGATTATGGCGGGTCCGAACAAAGAAACTGTTGCGAACAAAAGGGTTGAGGTTCTGGAAGAAAACCTGGGTAACCTTCATGAGCAAGTTCAATCCATGGGGTCACAACTTCAGAATCAGGGCACAGACTTGGATTACATGAAGCATAAGATGGATGAGGTTTCTGCAGCTTTAGCTAAGATGTTGGAACTAAATACGCACTCCAGACCGGAAGGGAAGGGAATTGAAACTCCCAACTCCGGTATCGCTACACCGCTGGGTGAAGCAAGTTCCAAGAACAAGGGTGTTCCACCAATTTTCAATTCCGGCAGACCTGGACCGGGCGGAGGCCGTCCAACACCACCACCGGAATTCGTCTTCGGGTCGTTTAACTCCAACATGTACGACAGAGAACCAGGAAGGGGACGCTACGAGTACCGTCACCGGAAAATTGATATGCCCACGTTTGACGGAACGGACCCCGATAGTTGGATACTCCAGGCTGAACGTTATTTCGCCATTTACCAACTCATAAATGAAGAAAAGATGGAAGCTGCCATACTTAGCCTGAGCGGCGATGCTCTTTCATGGTATCGATGGTCGGATAAACAGACTCCAATACTCCTCTGGGAAGATCTCAAAACCTTGTTCCTTAAGAAGTTCCGGTCAATTAAGGGTGGAGATTTCAACGAACAATGGTCAGCTCTTGAGCAAACAGGTTCCGCCGGTGATTACATCCGAAAATTCGTGGAGCTATCGGCGCCGCTCGAAGGGGTTTCAGAGAGGATCGCACTGTGTAATTTCATTAAGGGGCTCAAGCCCAGTATAAGAAATGAATTGCGCATGTGGGCTCCAGAAAACTTGGGCCGTGCAATGGACCTAGTCCAACAAATAGAGGAAAAGAACTCTGCTCTGCGGGCCAGTGGATTCGGGTTCTTTGGGAATCGGGGCTCCACCACCTCTAAAAACAACCAAACGGTAACATCTCTTTCCCCTAATTCGGTAACATCTCTTTCCCCTAATTCGTCATATGCCAGTAACCCTAGATCCGACGGGAATCTCAAAAGAAACCAGGGCAACTATCGATCCCTAACAAAGGCTCATATTAACGAAAAACGCAGCAAAGGGCTGTGTTACAAATGCGATGACAAATGGTCGAAGGGTCATCAATGCAAGTCACAGATAAATGTGATATTGGTAGAGGAAGAAGACAACGCAGAGGATGAACCCCTGGGCAGCGAAGGCGAAGATACTCCGGCAACCTTAGACTCCACCGAGGTTAGTGGTGAAGTTGAGGTATCGTTGAATTCCGTTGCTGGCCTTACATCCCCTAGAACCATGAAGTTGATGGGAAAGGTTATGGATCAACCTGTGGTTACCTTAATCGACCCCGGAGCCACCCATAATTTTATCTCGGCCAAATTGGTAGAGAATTTGGGCTTGCTAGTCGGTAAAACCACACCGTATGCAGTTAAACTGGGCACTTGTGATAAAGAGACTGGTATGGGCATTTGTTCGAGAGTCCTATTACAACCGGAACAAATTGATATCATTGAGGAATTCCTTCCTCTGCGTTTGGGAAGTTCAGATGTCATTCTTGGCCAACAATGGTTAGAATCCTTGGGCCCGACTCTCACCAATTGGAAAGAGAAGACAATGGAGTTTGATGTGGGGGCCAACCGAGTGAAATTATAGGGGACAGTTCCTTAGGCAAATCCTTGATTTCATTAAAAGCTATGTCACGAGAACTAATCAATAACACTTCAGGGGTCTTAATTGAGCTCTGTGCAGCTGAGGTATTAGAGGCTGAGCCAAAGGAGGTACCGACATTCCTGCAAGGGCTTTTGAGCAGCTTCGCCGGTATATTTCAAGAACCAAAAGGGGTACCCCTAAGAAGCAATTGGAACACCAAATAGTTTTGAAAGAGGGCACTTCCCCAGTGAGCGTACGACCATACCGATACCCGCATTTCCAGAAAACGGAGATTGAAAAAATGATAGTTCAAATGTTAGCGGCGGGGGTTATTCAGACAAGTCAGAGCCCGTTTTCCAGTCCCATCATCTTAGTTAGAAAAAAAGATGGATCTTGGAGGTTCTGCGTGGATTACAGGACGCTGAACAAGGTAACCATACCGGATAAATTCCCGATCCCGGTTATAGACGAGCTGCTCGATGGACTGCACGGAGCAACTGTTTTCAGCAAGCTTGATCTGCGATCATGCTACCACCAGATCAGAGTCCGAACGGAAGATGTTCCGAAAATGGCCTTCTGGACTCACGAAGGTCACTATGAGTTCAAGGTGATGCCCTTTGGCCTCACCAATGCCCCCGCAACATTTCAGGCCCCAATGAACGATGTCTTCAAACAGTATCTTCGAAAATTCATACTTGTCTTTTTCGATGATATCCTAATATACAACCCTTCCGAAGAATCCCACGCGTTACACCTCAAATTGGCCCTGGATAAACTAAAGGAACATGAACTTTTCGTTACCTTTAAAAAATGTGAATTTGGGTAGTCGCGGGTATCATATTTGGGCCACGAAATCTCCGCGGAAGGGGTCTCAGCCGAAAAGGATAAGGTTCAAGCTATGCAAAACTGGCCCACCCCGACTAACATTAAGGGCTTACGGGGTTTCTTGGGCCTCACGGGCTACAGAAAATTCGTGAAAGGATATGCCAATATTGCCTCGGCTTTAACCAACCAACTCAAAAAAGATAAATTCGATTGGAACGAAGAGGCTGGTCAGGCTTTTAATGAGTTAAAAAAAGCAATGACATCAGTCCCGGTGTTGGCAATGCCCAATTTTGAGAAGACTTTTGTTGTGGAGACTGATGCCTCCGGGTATGGGCTCGGGGCAGTTTTAACACAAGATAAACGGCCCATTGCGTTTTACAGTTCCAAATTGGGCGAAACGGCAAGGCTCAAGTCTATATATGAGAAAGAACTGATGGTCATCGTGATGGCAGTCCTCAAATGGAGGCATTACCTCCTTGGCAGAAAATTCATAGTGAAAACGGATCAAATGAGCCTCAAATACATCTTGGAACAAAGGATGATTCGAAGTGATTACCAAAAGTGGGTTACCAAACTCATGGGGTTCGATTTTGAGGTTCAATATCGCCCGGGAGCCAGTAACAAGGTCGCAGATGCGCTGTCCCGGAGGCAGTCTGAAATTAGTTGTGATAACTTGAATTCTACCTATTGGAAGTTTTGGGATAAACTCAAGGAAGAATTAAAGGAAGACGGGTTCATTTCAAGAATCAGAGCTGAAACAGAGGCGAATCCTAACTCTCATAAGGGATTTGCCATACTAAATGGTAATCTCCTGTTTAAGGGAAGGTTGGTTATTCCGGCGAAGTCTGCATTGATGCCGGATATAATTTCTGAGTTCCACAACACCCCGGTTGGTGGTCATTCCGGAGAGAAGAAAACTTACCGACGAATTTCCGCTGAACTGTTTTGGCAAGGTATGCGGGCCGACATAGCATCTTATGTGCGAAATTGCTTGGTTTGCCAAACACATAAGACCCTCATAACGTCCCCAGCGGGCTTACTGCAGCCTATACCGCTTCCCCTCCAAACATGGGACGAAATCACCATGGATTTCATCGAGGGATTACCAAGATCCGAGGGTTGGGATACAATATGGGTCATCGTTGATAGGCTAAGTAAATACGCCCATTTTGTTCCACTCCGTCACCCGTTCACCGCAGCTAAGGTGACGGAAGGGTTTGTGAGGGAAGTAATCCGATTGCATGGATTACCGACATCAATTATAAGTGATAGGGATCGCATTTTCTTGAGCCAATTCTGGCAAGAGCTTTTTCGACTACACAGGGTCAAATTGAAGAAAAGCACCGCCTACCACCCTCAAACGGATGGGCAATCTGAGGTGGTTAACCGGTGTTTAGAAGCTTACCTTAGGTGTTTTTGCTCGGAAAAACCGAAAAGTTGGGCGAAATGGTTGGCGTGGGCTGAATTCTAGTACAACACATCATACCATTCATCCACCAAATTTACCCCCTTTCAAAGCATTGTATGGAAGGGACCCACCTCCGATCATCCGTTATGAAGGTCAACAAACATCCCTTGATGCTCTTGACCAATTGTTGGAAGAAAGAGATGCTATTTTGGAAGAAAGAGATGCTATTTCTCGATGAATGGCCCAAACTCTAGTGGTTGTTGATTGTTGTTTTTGGCTGAATTCACAAATTCAAAGCAACCTGCTGCAGAATATGATGTTGAGGACAAATGTTACCAAAGGAGAGCAGGCCATTGATACAAATCATTATAAGTTTGATCTTCATTCTTGAGGCCAAGAATGTTAACAAAGAAGAGGATAATTGTTACGGGTCAACGGGTCAAAATTGATTGCTGATTACACATCCATTATTGATTGCTGATTACAGTGGGTATTTTGGGGTTTATGAGGCTAGGACAAGCCTCTGTTTATGAGAGGGGCATTGTTATGGGTCATAATAGTACAAGGGCCAATCCGTTACATTTACAAAGTTGAGGGGTCTTATTGTAATAGTTGCTAAGTGTTTGTTTGTTACTTTCTGTTTAGAGGTTGTTAGAGTCTAATAGTGTATAAATAAGGGATTAGTCCTCATTAGTTAGATGTCTTGGACCATTTGTATGTTGAATGTAATTGCTTGTGCAATAAATGTTTGTACATTGAGCTGACCTCAATTATACTTTTGTGATTGATAAACTTGTATTTATCAGCGTCTATAAACTTCATCCAGTCCAGTGTCCTACGGACTCCATCATAACCTCCCATTAGTTATTTTAAACGGTGGGCTATTGTTGCACCAATGGAGAATACTACAAAAATCAGTGGACGTAATCTAGTATGAAGGTTTGATAATAATTGGGAATTCGATAATAAGAAAAATAATGCCTTGGGGGGGGAGGGGGGGTTCTTCTTTGGTTAAAGAGGACGCATAAATGTTTTGATCCCTGCGAATATAATAATTCAATTTAGTAATAATTACGGTTTGATATTTTTGGAATAGATTAACTTGCATTCTTATCTCCTAAAAAAAAAAAACCTATGATATGGGGTTGACGGTTATCCCCTGCATGTGATAGGAAGGTTTAATTTTCAATACCATATTTACCCTTGAACATTTTTTGAAATAAACTAATAATTCAATATAAATTTATTAATGTGTGATTGGTCCATATTAATTCTGCACGGTTCAACCCAAAGAAGTGTTCCCAATATAGTAATACTAGTCATTTGCCCGCGACAATGCGGCGGGAAAAGGACGATACAGGTCACATGTGTATTCTTAGTGGTTTTTCTTTAATGAAATTTAACAAAGACCTAATGGTCAAATGGGAAAATTTTGAAAGGAAAATGCATTTCATTCACAAAGAAAAATGCAATGATGCATTGTTACGTCCCGGAGGAAAATGCAATTTATTCACAAAGAAAAATGCAATTCAATTAAAATAAAATGTCATGAAATCTAGAAGCACAAATACACAATGAATTATACATTGATTAAAGCATTATATAACAAGTTATGCATAAATGCACAATTACAGGAATGGTCATTTTGCACAAAAGCTTAATTTAAATCTGGAAGCACAAATACATAAAAACCCCATTTGAATAAAAAGAATTCTGGAAGCACATATTGAAATATGGTAGCACGAATGCAAAAATCCTGGAACAAACTTAAATCAACAAATTCTACAATTATGAAACATAAAATCAGATTGATCCAGATCCAGATGAAATTGTGTATACTTAATACTATGAAAACAGCAAAAACCCATTTGAATAAGTAATCATGTTCTCAGAGGAATTTTATCGAACATATGGTGTGCATTTCTTTGGAAATTCATATCCCTGCTTAGTGATTCATATGAACAATAACACAATGCCATGGTATACGAATAACAGTATGCATAGAAAGTAAAAGGCATACTTATTGAAGCAAATGAAGTACTAACCTTTCAATTGGGAATAAGCCAACAAGGAATGCATACATAAGTTTAGACTGTAATTTTTTCTCTTTAATATGATGTATAGAGAGTCGCTAAATCAAAATCAGATTGTAATACGACATAATTTTAAATCAAATGACAAAATTATCGAATAAGCAAAATGTAGTTGAAAACATGTAAACCATGTAATGAAAGTAAACAAACCTGTGAAAACAATCTAGAGAAGTGTGATATGATTTATACTATTTATACTGTCATGAGTTGGTGTGGAAAAAGGTTGGTGATTGAAGGGGTACGACGTAATCGTTAAAGACCGAATTGAAGAGAAGAAGTGGTTTTGAGGAAGAGACGCGTCGGTTGAATTTACGGTTTCGGACGATGTAATACAAGGAGAAACGATGCAGGCGTTGTTTAACTAATTGAAGACGAAGGAGCGTTTGGGAAAGAAGAAAACGGTTTGAAGGAATTTTTAACAAAAATAGACCGAATAGTCACCGGTTCTGATTACCCCGCGATTACCGTTACCTAAATTTTGAGAACCGGAACCTCCTAGGCGGTTTCGGGATTTTAGGAATCGGCGGTTCCAAAATGATTCCAGTTCCAATTCCAGATTGTGGTTGGGTGCATTGTGGTTGTTGGGTTTGAGTTTGATAAAGAGCTTGTTGGAAATTAGTATTTTGACTACATAAGTTTGTTAAAAATATTTGGAAGGTGGGGTTGGATTGAAAAAAATGGGGTGAGGTTGATAATTGCTTGGTTGGGGCGAGGTTGTATTTGGATATGATGATTGATTGGGTATTTGTGGAGGGGTTTTTGTGTTTTGATCCATTCGAAATATAATACTTCCTCCGATTCAAAATAAGTGATACACTTTAGATTTCACGCGTTTTGAGGCAAAAGTTTATAATGATGGTTAAATTAGATTAATTGGATAGTTAGTGGGAAATGGGTCCCACACTTTTTGAATAAAGTAGAGTTAATGATGTTTAAAAGTAAAAGTAAGGGTAAAGGGGTCTTTTCATTCTGTTAAAGTAGATAGTTAGTGGGTGTGGGGTCCACTATTTTTTGCCAAATAAGGTAATTTTTCAAAGTGTATCACTTATTTTGATACACCCCAAAAAGAAAAGTGTATCACTTATTTTGAATCGGAGGAAGTAGGATGTTTGTGTGTCTGTGTTTATGTTTATGTTTTGGTTATATTTGTGTCTGTGGTTTGGTTATATTTTGGTCGTGTTTTGGTTGAATTTATACATACATATATATGCGAAAATAATAATAAAATTTATATAATTTCAATGGTCAAAAAAGCCTAGAAAAAATGCTCCCACTTCTGTGGTTCTTTTAGCCCACTTAGAAGAGAAATAATAGAACAAAATATTTGTACCCACCAAGACTCCAAGAGTTGCTATTTAACCTAATAGATGGTGTTTGGATGTGTTCTGAGAGTTAGATAACCACCTATTTAAAACCAGAGGTCGTTAAATAATATTAAATGTAACTTGATAATTATTTTTGTTGCAACAACTTTATACTAATTCTCAAAATATGATTATTTTGACCCTAAATAATCCGAAAATAAACATCCAAACAGCACTTTGCATCAATCATTACATGCTAACAAGAAATTTGTGTATAACGACTATTTATATGTTCTTTATTAATGGTTAAAAAAGGGGAGTAGCAAGTCAAACAACCAAAGTTATGATGAAAGTAAAAGATGATTTTGCAAAAGCAAAAGCAAGGTTTGGGATTTCTTTATTACCCTTAAATTATGCAATTACTAGATTCCAACATGAATGATAATATGAATCATTAAAGGAAATGACAGTAAACAAAAGCATCTTGAAGCTTTATCAAGAAAGCTCATTTCTTTAAGACCTTGACTAACTTTGACCTAAAAGATCTACACTTACGAAGTTTGCTTATTTTGGGTAATATTAAACTTACATGGAGAATCATCTAGTGATAGCATAAGTATAAGAATGTACGCAATGATCTCGTAGATCACGGGTCTGATTTCATCCTTAGATAAATATTTACGGAGAATGTGCAGAAACAACCATGAAAATGGTTATGTCGCATATGTCACAAGCAAAACTTGGTCACGGTAAAGACTGTTATAAACAAAAATACCCTTAAAAATAAAGTGAAAAATTAAACTCACATGGAGATCTTGCTACAAACCAATGAAAAAATTCTAGTTTAGCAGCATAAGCTGTTAGAATTTTTCGTAATGATTTCGTATACTTGAAAAACTGTGAAGTCGTGAAACACTTTCAGATCAAAGTATTTCGTCGGTACTACGAAATCTTCGATCGGATAAAATCACAAGTTAAGAACAGAGAATATTGAGAGTGTTATGAGAGAATTTCGTACCAGTTCACTTGAAGGAAATGACCAAATCGATGCTAAATTCATGCAGACTCTAAACCACCGAAAACTGCCAAAAGCATTTTCGGAACTGCTAAAAACCGCCCAAATACGAGTCGGTTTCGGGTCTGATTCGACGGGTCGAAAAACCGGGTTTTGAATCCGAATTCGGATTTTCCATGCATTTTCTATAAAGGAATATTATCCGAAATAAAAAAAAAATCCAAGCTGACCTGGCAGCTCGACCCTAGCCAGGGGCTCTGCCCTTGGACCCCGTCAGGGGCGCTGTCCCTTGAACCCCGACCAGGGCACTGCCCCTTGGAACCCCATTATCGGGGGCGCTGCCCCCGAACCCCTGTTAAGTCAGTGTATTTTAATCATAACAAATTTAAACAATCGTGCACTCCGCACCACCCTTACTTGTTCAATATTTATTAGGATTACATTTGGTTAACAAGTTTATCTCATTACACTTAAATAATATTGGTGATACAAATCACCAATATAAGCAACACATTAAATAAACTAAATCATCAAATGACACCAAAAACAAGAACTTAGAGCAAATTGCAACAAATGACATCCAAAAAAACAGGAAGTTAGAGCAAATGGCAACAAATAACAGCGCAATTTTGCTTAATTTTCTAAATTTGTCACATGATTTAAAATTTGTTACGAATACCATCCAAAATTTAAAATTCGTTACAAAAACCATCTAACTTAAATATACACTTATAGAACTATTCATTCATGTCAGAATTTTAGTTATTTATAATTTACTTTTTTTTTTGGCAGAAAATGGGAGCTAAGAACCTACTCAAAATACTCAATTTTGACTTGAGAACTAAAAATATGGAGATTGTCATGATCTCCTGGAGGTACAGTTTTGATCCTTATCTAGATAAATATTTACCAGATGATCGGGGAAAATTTCAAAAACGATCACAACAATTATTAGGTCGAGTACATCACGAGTAAAACTTATCCATCTATATATAAAGGTCTTTGCAGTGATTTTAAAGTCAACTGACTAAAAGGTGAAATTATGTTTCTACAATTTCCCCAAACAAAAGTATTATAAATTTACTAGATTTGGTCAAAGTACAGAATATGATCATCACTACGATTTGAGTAATTTCAGATAGAAATTTTTCATCATTATAAATCTTGCATCAGAATATAAGATTTTATAAATTACAGCAAGAACATATGACTAATTAACTAGTAATCATTCAATAAAAGTACACATAAACAAGATTTAATAAAAAACATTTTTCATGTACCTTGCCATCTTCCCAATCTAGGTAATTCCATATCAACCGAAGATGGATTGTGCGTTTGATTCTCGAAAGAACTCGCAAACTTCCGTTTTTTAGACCATAACCAGATTTTAGAAACCGAAAAACTATCCGTTTTCGCACCAATATTTATCTTTTTTCCTTCAATATCTTCATCAAACGTTATATGATCCTCAGTTCTTACAATTCGTGAATTTCGTTCTACATCTTTAACAAATTTTGCATCTTGCAAATCTCTTTGCTGACTCAGCAGGACCCGAAGATTTGAATCACCAACAACATATTCATAAGAACCCATCGAATAGCATCTTCTTGCATCTAAATTACTACTACTTGTTTCACATACTATTTCACTTTCACTTTCACCTTGGCTCGTTTTTCTAAATTTACCTAACCTTACCGAAAACCCGCCTTTTTCAACTAGGGTTTGTTCGGGTTCGATTGTTTTTACAACAGAAATCCCGTTTTCTTCGGTTTCACGTGGATCGTCAAAATCAAATATCGGGTTATCCATCGAAAACCCAGGGTCAAAAAGGGTATTTCTACAAAGAGGGCAAGTTGAATTCGATAAAAGCCATGTATCTATACAATTGATGTGAAAAGCATGGCTACAAGTTGGGAGCAATCTTAATTTATCATTTTCTGAAAATTCACACAAACAAACCGCACAATCGAACGGTTCATTTGCACCGACTACTTCTTTATACACGAAAACGGGTAAAGCATCGATAAATGTTTGATCTAAACCAGAATCGTGTAAATGAAAGAGTTGTTGAAGTTGTCTTTGAAGTGCGTCAGATGGAGAACCATCTGGAAATCGATTCGATTGGTGGGAATTCGATGAAGAATTGTGTTTTGTTAAGAATCTAACAAGTAAATGAAGCAAACCAGATATGAAAAACAAAACTGCTAAGATTGTTATTATGAAAAGGACAGCTGGACTAATTTTAGTACCTGAAGATGGTGAAGGTGTTGATGTTTTATAAAAAGTAACACTAATTGGGGGTGAAATTGACGATGATGCTGATGGTAACGATGATTGTTGGTGTTCAAGAACACCATTTTCTTTGTAGATTTGATATTTCATCCAAGAAACTTTAACATTTGTATGACTAGAAAACAATCTTTCTTCTATAAACCCCATATCGTTGAACAGATCTTTAGTGTTGTACACTAAAAGAACAGTCTTTCTTCAAGAAAAACAAAAACCCAACTCATATTTTATGTAATAGAATCAAACCCAGAAGCTAAAATCCAAAAAGATCACAAATTTGGCTATAGATTTATCAAATTTCTGATAATATATATAGTGGGTCATGTTGGATTAAGCTAAAAGACGATTCTAAACACAAACCACCGATTTTTGCTCAATAATAGTACATACATAATGACAAAAATGGGATAAAATTCCAATATTTTTCCATTTATCATCTGCTGTGAACCTTGAAGAAGCCCACTTTCTGGTTCGGTAGCTGAATTGAAACCCTAAAAACAAGAACTCTCAAACAGAAACGAGAGTAAAATATACTTATTGAAAAAAAATAAGAAAACCCCTTAAAATAGAAGTGATTTAAGGGATACAAATAAAGAATTATAGGGAAACGAGAGATGGGTGGCAAATTGTTTGCTAGTTACCAAAGTTGAAAGGCAAGAAGAAGCGTTTAAAGAAAGAAGAAGAAGATGGTACACGCGCGATGGTGGAGCGCGTGAGAGAATCCATAAAAATGAAAAATACAAAAAGTGGCTCATGATGTGGACTCATTGTCTAGAAAATGGAAATGGTACAGAATTTAAGCGAAACAATTGAGTCAAATGGTGTCAAGAGATGGAATCATGGTAGTCCATTAATAGTTGGTGAATGCTGCTATCTTGTTTATGACATGTCAATTTTGTGATAAGTACCTAACCCGAAGAAGGTACATGTTTTGGTTAATGGATTTGTCCTATTTAAAACCGAAATTATTTTTAACGGGATTTAACAAGATCAAAATGCATTTTAATATTTGTTTAATGTGTTATATTATATTGAATTTTTAATGTGACACATAATACACTGAATTTGGAAAATTTGTCACTTTAATATCATTGCTTACTAACTTGTGTTTATTAATTCGTCAAAAATTATAAGAGAAATAAATTATGGAAATACTTAGTCAACAAGGTTTATGGTAATAGATAATTTACTTAACCAAATTTAAAATACTAAAATTCATTTTGTATCATTTAACGATGTAAGTTTATTCTAATTTCTTTTAGATGGCGTACTTTTGTCATTTTGTGCGAAGTAATAACATGCTTTAGATCCTGTAATTTAAGGGATAAAAAGATACTTCGTATTACATAAAATAGACAAGGAAAATAAGATACTTCAGTGTATTTTAGGAAGTCTAAAGGATTTGTCTAATCTTAAGAGACAAATTCTAGCCATTGGATTAATATGGACAAGATCAAATCCCCCACATACAACCACCGCCGTCCGCCGCCTCCGGCCGCCGGCCGCCGCCAATCACCACCGATCGCCGCCGTCCGCCGCCGGCGGTGGTGGTGGTGGCTGACAGTGAAGGTGCTGGTGCTAATGGGGGTGGTAGTGGTATTGATGTATCGAAGCACATGTGTTTCACTAAAACACAGCATATTACTTCGAAGCATATGTGCTTCAGGTCACGAAACACATGTGCTTCAAGTCACTAAAAACATGAGTTTCTAACACACACAAGGGAGCATACGAAGCACATGTGCTTGACGTTATGAAGCACATGTGCTTCACTACACGGAAAAAAAAATCAAAACAAGTGACGAACACATCATTATGAAGCATATGTGCTTCATAAAGCCAAGCACATGTGCTTCATAAAGCCAAGCACATGTGCTTCATAAAGCCAATGCTTCATAAAGCCAAGTACATGTGTTTTTATTCCTGAACACATGTAACTTACAAACAAGTCATTTGTGTTTGAATCACGAAGCACATGTGCTTGACGTTATGAAGCACATGTGCTTAACTACACGGAAAAAAAAATCAAAACAAGTGACGAACACATCATTATGAAGCACATGTGTTTCATAAAGCCAAGCACATGTGCTTCATAAAGCCAAGCACATGTGTTTTTGTTCCTGAACACATTTAACTTACAAGCAAGTCATTTGTGTTTGAATCACGAAGCACATGTGCTTGACGTTATTGTAACGACCCGAAATTTATAGATAAATAAATTTTATAAAAATATGATAAATAAGGATAAATCATTTAAAAAGCGTAGGAATTGGTTTCGTGTCATTTGGACACCGTATGAGAAAGTTATGGACGAAACCGTGTCGAAGCAAAGGTCGAAAAGTGCAGCCTGGGCTGCACAGCCAAAGATAGCGACGCGATTTTTAGATAGCGACGCGATTTTTGGCTGATTTCCACAGAAAGCCGAAATAGCGAAGCCTTGGATCGCGATTTTGGATCGCGGGCATAAAATAGCGACGCTATCTATAGATAGCGGCGCGATTTTGCTGTCTGTTCAGCATTAAAGTCGGGAAATGCTCAATTATTGCAGACCAAAAGCTCTAGTTTCTCTCCCAGCGACCTTGTATACGTTTTTGAGTGGAAAACACCATTTGGAGCCGATTTCTTCATCAAATCTTGTGATTCTTCACTCCTAGTTGAAGATTAAAGGTATATCTTCACTCCTTTGTAGTTGTAGCTCAAGATCTATGGATCTTGAAGCTAGGGTTTGAAACCCTTGTTCTTGGGTTGGTGATTTATGGTGAAATAAATGTTGTATACACTTAATAGATGGTATATTAACAAGGGAATCAAGTGTATGATTATGATTTGTAAGAATCTTCGGTTTGGTTAAACCTAGGGTTTGATAAATCAATATATTTGGGGGAAATTGATTGATGGGTGTTATCTAGAGGTAGATGAACACATTAGTAGTAGTAATTGATGTTGATCATATTGTGATTGTTGTATTAGGCTTTTGGTGAAGCCTTGGAAAGTTGATTGATTGTTGGAGCAAGGAAACTGACGTAAAGAATACGGTTGGAGCACTTTATTGCTAAGGTGAGTACATGAGACTTTTAAACTGGGTACATAGCAATTAATTTTGAAAGTACATATGATATTGTATCAGTCTTTATTAACAAATATTTTGATAAAGATAGTAGTTGAGAATGTATGAAAGTACGTAGAATGTGATACTAGAATGTGTCTAGTATGATTGATGAATTTGAAGTAAATTATGATAGATTCAAGTATGTTGGAATCTATGTTAATGAACAATAATAATGAAGTAATTGATTAAGAGAATGTATACGGAGCCTTTATTAATAAATATGTATTAGTAAAGCAATTGGGAATGATTTTATAGTAATGAGTACCTATTGGTAAGATATACTAATAAAAGTAAAGAACGAGTATATATGAGAAAGAATATGATGTGACTAGTAATAATTGTCTATTATAGTCAAGGAAGAGATAAAAGTATTATGTTATCAATAAATAAGAAATGTATCTTATGTATAAAGTAAGCATGGACCTCATAGGGTTCATAGATGTAGAAGTAACTGTGGTTGCTTATGATCGGGTCCATGGGACCATACAGGTACGTTCACACTGTGATGAACTAATTATATGTCGTTAGTATTAGATGACTAACTTGTTTGATGATTGATGTGGTAGCCAAGGGCTTTGATTGGAATAACTGATGAGTTATGGTAAGAACGAGATGAGGTGATGCTAGTTAGTTCGGGGGCAACCCGATAACTAGACATGGTAGTGCTTCTAGCTAGTTCGGGGGCAACCCGATAGTTAGATAGGATAGCGCTTCTAGCTAGTTCGGGGGCAACCCGATAGTTAGATATGCTTGTGATTCTAGTTAGTTCGGGGGCAACCCGATAACTAGATATATATATATTGGAGTTCTAGCTAGTTCGGGGGCAACCCGATAGTTAGATATGTTGAGATCCTAGTTAGTTCGGGGGCAACCCGATAACTAGATATGATTGCTAGGAAAGCATTGGAACGATAGGGTCACTATAGGGTGGCTAGCTTGTAATGATGTAGTATATGTATATATATATGTTCATATACATCTATTTATGAAACGACTATTATTGTTATTTGGGTCTAAAACCCATGTATCTCACGAGACTATTTTGTCTCACGTACTACGTTTGTTTATGGCTGTGTACTCAGGTACAGGTTTGAAGTGATAGAAGGTTGCACTAGAAGTGGCCTAGAGATGTTTAGCTCGGGAGCTATTAGGTAGATCCCGTTGCCTATGGTTTTGATATACTTGGTGACACCGTATTTTTGTAAACTCTGATATAGGTTTTGAAGTTTTTGTTAAATTGTATTTTGGACAATATGTCAAATATTGGAAAAAATGTATTTTAAATGATTTAAACGTTGTTTTAAAAATACGGGTGTTACAACTTGGTATCAGAGCTATAGTTTAAGTGAATTAGGTTGGATGTCCATCCTAGTCTTAGACTGTAGCAATAGGAATGTAAGATTCCTTGAGATCGATAGGTTGACCTTGAGACTTTATGATAAGTTTAGGGTTGAACCTAGGGGACCTATAGAAGTTGTTATGAAATGTGCAATGTGAAGTCCTTTGAGACCGTAGGGCATTGGTAAGATAGGGTCGACCCCTATGAGAAATGCCATAATTTGATCTAACTGTGTTGTTTTCAACTGTTGAGTTGACCGTTTGAATCTTGCTGGTTGGATATGTTAGTATGGCGAAAGAATAAATGTGAAAAGTGGACGAACTCCACTAAATGGGAAAGAGTTACGAATGAGGGTGGGTGGAATGATTCCAATACCCATATGAAGGAAGAATAATCGAATGGTGAGTCCCGTAGTGGGAAGTGTCTACAAAAAAAAAGGTAGCAAAACATAGTCGGAAGAAATGGAAGGAAGTTGTGTAAGACTTTCATAGTGTGTAAAACTGTTGTGTAATTCGGAAGTTTTGAACCGAAGGTCACGATGTGGTGGAATCGGTAGAGTTGGCAAGTGCTAAAGAGTAGCAAATGAAGGAAGAACAATATGGCGACTTTGACGTCAACATTATTGAAGGATGAGGTGTTGACACGGTGGAATGTGTTGTATGAAACTTTGTGAAGGAGAGCACGATACAAGAGGTTGTGAAATGAACTCTCGAGGGAGTTGGAAAGGGGAGTTGACCCGGAAGGGCCACCTCGGAAATCTTGGGTAAAAAGAATGATTTGAGATTATGACGTAGTTGTTGTTGTTGTTGCACGAATTGGTGCCTATAGAAATTGTAGATAAGTTGTATGACGTGGGGGTAAAATTCGGGAATAGTCTTCCCGGTTAGTATGTGTATAGAAATCATACATTGGAAATGATTATGGGCCGGTGTGTCGCATTTAGTAAAGATATATGGGTTGATGCTACTATGTAGTGTCAAATGGGGAACCATGAGAATGGTAGATGTTGTCAACAAAAGAATGATAGTGTAATGAAGTACTAAGTCTTGGTAAGGATTGTTAGTTGGATGAGAATTATAGAAATAGAAGCTTTGGAAAATGGGACTTTGATATTCGGCAGGAATCCGAATACGCAATGTAATGTTATTATACGTGAACGGTAAAGGAAAAAATGACTAAGGTATAGTGATACTTAGAAATTATAAATGGAAAAATATGTGGAAAAGAATAAATGTCGGGAACGACGGATTTTGATTGTTGAATGTGATTGGGTAAAAAGTTGGCATAAAGCCATGTCAAGTTTTGTGACAACAATGATGAATTCGATATCAAGGGTGAGAAAACATTATGGGTTACATGTTATAGTAATGGCATGACAGTATATGACATGGAGTAGTGTGAAACTACGGTTGGAAAATAAGTGTTTCAAGTATCGCGATGTATAAAGACGAGAGTATGGAAAGTTGGGCCAATGTGTGCCAAATCATGGGTTACAAATGTGGACCGGAGTCGATTGGTCGACTTAAGATGACCGGGTTGACCAGTGAACTATGGTTGAAGGAATAGATTGATGGTTACCCCGGTGGTGACAAAGGATTTGGAAAGTTGATTAATAGGGAAATGAACCGTTTAAGGGTGATTAGTGTGTGAGTGAGACGGTAAATGGGAATCGGGAATTTTATTGGTTACCCGCGAGGTACAATGTTTGTGCATTATGTGATGGCCTTGAAGGCATGTGATAATGAAAAAGGTAATGATATATGAAACGTGTCAAGTAGTATGTCCAACGAGAAATGTGTGAAAATGAAAGAAAATGATAACGTGATGTTATGAGAAATGTGCTAAATTGCATGGTGAATAAATAGACGATTAAATGGGTAAGATAGTGGTAAGGTATGTGATGTGAAAAGGTGTATACTAGTGAAGTATGCATGATAGGATAAGAAAGAAATGATGTGATTAGCTCGGGGGATCCCCGGCTACTATGATGTTTGGGGGTGGAATCGGTTGGGCGAATCCCAATGGTTCCATTCCGAGATTGGAGATGTTCCAATCACTGTGACAGCTTGGATCTTGATGGATTGGAGGCTTTCCAGTCATCTTGATGTGATAGTTAAATTATGGATTGTTATGCCCGTATGATAATGTTTATGTATTTATGTGATGAATGTAGAACCATGTGGGTAATGTGTATGGTTATGACTTTATGATAAGTGAGAATGTGGTTAAAATGCGGATCGCATTAGGTCATGTATGGGTATGGGATGCCTACGACTTCTAGAATATGAGTAAGAGGATGCTTTTGGAAAGCAATTGTTATTGGGGACCAAGATATGGTCAACTGGTGTGAAATTATGGTGTGTGATGCAAAAATGATTTAAATGGTTCTAAGTAATGGTATATGTGACCGAATGAAGGGCAAGAAACGGTAAGGGTTGATGTGACCTTAAGGGAATGCGAGAACTCGGAGAAATTTGAAAAGATTAGAATTTTGGAAATATGAGCGATTGTTAAGGAAACAATAATGATTATAACCGGAAGTGATAAGTCGAGAATGATATTCCGCGAGTAGGGGATTTGTTGATTTGGGAAAGTATGGTTGACTTTATGCAAAGGTCAAGATTAGTCAATGTGTGATTTTGTTGACTCGGTCAAGGATGAGCTTTGACTCTCGTTTCGAATGATTAGTGAATGATGAGAGCATAACGTATCGGTCGTATGTATGTGAAAGGATTAACGGAATAATTAAAAGAATTATAGTCGAATTATGCGACTTTGACCCGTTGGGTGTGTAGAGTTGAATTTGGGAATCGAGTGTATGATCATTGCTGGATCATAATTTTAAGGTCAATTGTAATGGAAATGATGGTTAATGGAATCTATAATGAATAAAGAAATTGTTAAGGTATAGTTGACTTTGTGCTTAAGTCAAAGTTTGGACGATGTTGTGAGATGACGACTTGGTCGAAGCTAGACTTTGACATTCGATCTAATCAATTAGCTAATTGTGATGATTGTATCATATCATTGTTATGAATAAAAGGATTTGTTGAAAGATTGAAAGTGTTATGGTCCAATTGTGAAACTTCGACCCGTTTAAGTAATATAAGTTCAAGATTGGGTTTTGACCGTTTGGACCCATCGGGGTTAAACACATGCTTAAATGTATTTAGTGATGGGTGAACTGTAATGAGAAGAGTTCGATTGTAACCAACACAATGGAATTGGAGTAGGATGCTCGGTCAAATGTGGAATGGAAATTTCTGAGTGATTCCGAGGACGGAATCCTTTTAAGGGGTGGATAGTTGTAACGACCCGAAATTTATAGATAAATAAATTTTATAAAAATATGATAAATAAGGATAAATCATTTAAAAAGCGTAGGAATTGGTTTCGTGTCATTTGGACACCGTATGAGAAAGTTATGGACGAAACCGTGTCGAAGCAAAGGTCGAAAAGTGCAGCCTGGGCTGCACAGCCAAAGATAGCGACGCGATTTTTAGATAGCGACGCGATTTTTGGCTGATTTCCACAGAAAGCCGAAATAGCGAAGCCTTGGATCGCGATTTTGGATCGCGGGCATAAAATAGCGACGCTATCTATAGATAGCGGCGCGATTTTGCTGTCTGTTCAGCATTAAAGTCGGGAAATGCTCAATTATTGCAGACCAAAAGCTCTAGTTTCTCTCCCAGCGACCTTGTATACGTTTTTGAGTGGAAAACACCATTTGGAGCCGATTTCTTCATCAAATCTTGTGATTCTTCACTCCTAGTTGAAGATTAAAGGTATATCTTCACTCCTTTGTAGTTGTAGCTCAAGATCTATGGATCTTGAAGCTAGGGTTTGAAACCCTTGTTCTTGGGTTGGTGATTTATGGTGAAATAAATGTTGTATACACTTAATAGATGGTATATTAACAAGGGAATCAAGTGTATGATTATGATTTGTAAGAATCTTCGGTTTGGTTAAACCTAGGGTTTGATAAATCAATATATTTGGGGGAAATTGATTGATGGGTGTTATCTAGAGGTAGATGAACACATTAGTAGTAGTAATTGATGTTGATCATATTGTGATTGTTGTATTAGGCTTTTGGTGAAGCCTTGGAAAGTTGATTGATTGTTGGAGCAAGGAAACTGACGTAAAGAATACGGTTGGAGCACTTTATTGCTAAGGTGAGTACATGAGACTTTTAAACTGGGTACATAGCAATTAATTTTGAAAGTACATATGATATTGTATCAGTCTTTATTAACAAATATTTTGATAAAGATAGTAGTTGAGAATGTATGAAAGTACGTAGAATGTGATACTAGAATGTGTCTAGTATGATTGATGAATTTGAAGTAAATTATGATAGATTCAAGTATGTTGGAATCTATGTTAATGAACAATAATAATGAAGTAATTGATTAAGAGAATGTATACGGAGCCTTTATTAATAAATATGTATTAGTAAAGCAATTGGGAATGATTTTATAGTAATGAGTACCTATTGGTAAGATATACTAATAAAAGTAAAGAACGAGTATATATGAGAAAGAATATGATGTGACTAGTAATAATTGTCTATTATAGTCAAGGAAGAGATAAAAGTATTATGTTATCAATAAATAAGAAATGTATCTTATGTATAAAGTAAGCATGGACCTCATAGGGTTCATAGATGTAGAAGTAACTGTGGTTGCTTATGATCGGGTCCATGGGACCATACAGGTACGTTCACACTGTGATGAACTAATTATATGTCGTTAGTATTAGATGACTAACTTGTTTGATGATTGATGTGGTAGCCAAGGGCTTTGATTGGAATAACTGATGAGTTATGGTAAGAACGAGATGAGGTGATGCTAGTTAGTTCGGGGGCAACCCGATAACTAGACATGGTAGTGCTTCTAGCTAGTTCGGGGGCAACCCGATAGTTAGATAGGATAGCGCTTCTAGCTAGTTCGGGGGCAACCCGATAGTTAGATATGCTTGTGATTCTAGTTAGTTCGGGGGCAACCCGATAACTAGATATATATATATTGGAGTTCTAGCTAGTTCGGGGGCAACCCGATAGTTAGATATGTTGAGATCCTAGTTAGTTCGGGGGCAACCCGATAACTAGATATGATTGCTAGGAAAGCATTGGAACGATAGGGTCACTATAGGGTGGCTAGCTTGTAATGATGTAGTATATGTATATATATATGTTCATATACATCTATTTATGAAACGACTATTATTGTTATTTGGGTCTAAAACCCATGTATCTCACGAGACTATTTTGTCTCACGTACTACGTTTGTTTATGGCTGTGTACTCAGGTACAGGTTTGAAGTGATAGAAGGTTGCACTAGAAGTGGCCTAGAGATGTTTAGCTCGGGAGCTATTAGGTAGATCCCGTTGCCTATGGTTTTGATATACTTGGTGACACCGTATTTTTGTAAACTCTGATATAGGTTTTGAAGTTTTTGTTAAATTGTATTTTGGACAATATGTCAAATATTGGAAAAAATGTATTTTAAATGATTTAAACGTTGTTTTAAAAATACGGGTGTTACAGTTATGAAGCACATGTGCTTCACTACACGGAAAAATAAAATCAAAACAAGTGACGAACACATCATTATGAAGCACATGTGCTTCATAAAGCCAAGCACATGTGCTTCATAAAGCCAAGCACATGTGTTTTTGTTCCTGAACACATGTAACTTACAAACAAGTCATTTGTGTTTGAATCACGAAGCACATGTGCTTGACGTTATGAACACATGTGCTTCACTACACAGAAAAAAAAATCAAAACAAGTCATGAAGCACATGTGCTTCCAGTCACGACTACCACCACCGGTCACCACCGCCGGCGGCCACCTCCGGCCGCCGTCCGCCGCCGCCGGCCGCCGCCCATCGCCGCCGTCCGCCGCCGTCCGCCGTCTACGGCCGCCGGAGAAGCACATGTGCTTGTAGTGGTGGTGGTGGTTTTGAATCTTGATCTTGACCATTAATTTTTCTTGATCCAAAGGCTAATAAATGTCCCTTAGAACTAAATAAAATTAATGGACTACCTGAACATTTCACTAGTAGATCTATCTCCTAAAGCAAAATCTAATTTGAGAATTTTATAAATAACTATTTCAACTTGTCATTAAAACATTGTATAATTTGAGTTTTTAATCCCTTTTAAAAAATAAATTTGAGAAACACGTTTGAACTAATCCCCCCAAATAAGCCAAACAACATGTTGCCTTGTTGGTTGTATGTTAGATAATTTTGTTATATTTTAAAAGAGATCGAAAATCACTTTTCAGAATTTTTATGCGTATAAATAACTGATCAACAATCATGCTTTATTCAATTCAAAAGTAAATTTGACAGTAGTCTAAAGATTCTTAATTTCTTAATGTCAGAACAAGAAAATTATCTCATCGCAGTCTATTAATAACATAGAAAAAAAATTGTTTCGTCACATTAAGAAATTTATGTTCTTTGATCATCTTTTCAACAATTTTCTTATTCCGACATTAGGGAATTAAGAATCCTTATATTATGATTGTTAATCAGTTATTCATCAGTCCCAAAACAATTGCCTATTATATAAAAAAATATATACTCGTATATCATTAAAGTTTCGAAAATGAAATGATTTATGCAGCACCAAAGTTCCATACATCCACTAGGTTATGTTTTACACCACAATATATATAACACCCTAAAGTAGTATGAGCGAGTGGTGTGGGTAATTTACGTTGTCATATTAGTACTTATTCTGAAAAGTAGACAATTATTTTAGAACACAACTACAACAGTAGCATGAACAATAATTTTAGGACGAACAGAATATATAAAGTATGCATTACCAATCGACAACAAATAATCCACTTTTGGCGGTTGTGCGGTCCCAAACTAGGTAGTATACCAAATGCGTACTTGCGTTTGTTTTAAACTAAAATATACAAACCTAAAACCATATTGTCTCAAGTTCGAAGAAAAAGAATGAAAATTATGGTCCTAGTTATTTTATTTGGTTTTCTGTACATGAATGAAACGAACCGGGAACTAGTTTATACAAAAATCTTAAATTAAGATTTAAGAACTAACCAAATACCATACCAGTTCACTAATAAAGCTGAAACTAGGGATCGAATAGAACAAATTAGTTCTTTTTATCAGTCTAGAACAAATTTGCACACCCCTAACGATTTCTACCCATTGATTTCTAGAACTTCAATACAATCAAATAAGCTAAAACCAAAGTATAATATGATTATAGAAAGTTTTAACCCGTTGAAAAGATGGTTGCTTGCAATTATGGATGTGGTTTATCTTGAAGAATGCAGTAACATGTCAATTGCTTGATTTTAGGGTAAAGTAAGTTAGTATTTTGATGTCAACCACTCTGATTTAATTATAAACAGAAACCACATTACATTTCATAAGTATTTATTTGTCACACCCCGTCAAAATTGGTTTTGCTGAAGAACGAGGTGCGACTAATTAGTAACATCACACATCAATAATAGTAAAGCAACGCAATAAAAATAGATTACTAATATCGTTTACAAAAATCCAATACTAAGTTTTATTTCATAAAACAAAATAACCGAAGTTTGAAATGAAAATACGGGTCTAAAATAGACTTGTGATCTTCTAAAATGCATGATAATCCAAAACATATGCGAAGCTTAAAACTCGAATCAATTTCGGTTACCTGAGAAAACATATTAGAAAAAGTGTCAACACAATGGTTGGTGAGTTCACAGGTTTTGTGACTCCAATAATCAAAATCGTTTAAAATCGTTTCGTACAATTTGTATCATTGTTCTAAAATATTGAACAAAAATAGTTTTCGTAGTTGTTCTGAAATATTGAACAATTTTTAGGTGCAATTCATAATCCCTTGACATGCTTGCAATACATTCAAGTTAAGGTATAATCAAAGAGCCTATAATCAATCCGAAATCTAATTGTTAGAATATAAAGCTCAAACACGGTTAGGCTAGCGCATAACTAGCCATGAGCAGGGGATCAATCCCGATAGTACTATCTCTATATTCCTTGGCTAACACATTAGCTAATGATTACTGTTAAACGTGGACTCGTAATATGGTCCGTTTGTCCTTCATGGTAGGTACGTGTTTACAACAATGATTACACAAGGATTATTTATTGCAAAATAGTTGAATAGTATATGTTTTCTCCCCCAGTTAAAATAGTTATAAAAATAGTAAGAGTGGGGCCGTGAAACTCACCTTGGCACATCGAGCAAAACTTGCATTTTAATAAGTGTTAAAGTTTCCAACCAAAGTTTCCTTGCATCCTAAATGCATATTAATAGTTAATAAATGATGGTCTCAAAAACACGTCTAATCTACATGATGCGTGATGATTCTCTTACACGAATCTAGACTTGAGCGATACGTTGGTGACTCGGTTAGTTGGTCTCGTATTTTAAATATGTTTGTTTGGATTTAGCAAGTTTGAAAATCTTTACACTTTAGTTTGATAGTGATAATTTGATAAATAATTATTTAATAAAATAAGTTAAATAATTAAAGTCAAATAATACTAAACATTAGATAACTAATTTAATTATTAATTAAATAAAGAATTATTATATAATTAATTTGTAAACATTAAATTAAGCATTACAAAATCAGTTAATGAATATAAAAACGTTTACTGCTTTTATTTATTTTCACCATACGTAAATTTGTCTTGGACACACTTGTTGGGTTTTGACGAAAAAATAAAGGGCTAGCGGAGTTGGGCTACTGAATGGATTAACAAATACATAGCCCAATGGAAAATTCATGGTCTGGTCGGCAACAACTCAATGCCAGCGACGGGATGCCGATACAACGCAGGGAACCGACTACGGCCAACGTAGCTCGCCGGAAAATATACACACATACAACCTGTGTGTGTGTGTGCAGCACCGGAGACAGCAAGAGACACAACGATCGACGGTTTTACACACCCATGCATGCTTAAAAGAAAATGAGAAAGATAGTAAAAAGGTTATACCTATCGAGAGAATAGAGAGATCGTCGGGAGTGGGAGAGATTGAGATGTCGGAGGTGCTGCCTTCGCAGGAAAGTGTTGAACGCCGGATAAAAAGCTCGTCACCGGAGATGGTTCCTAGTTTGTACGCTGAAGAGAGGGAGGCCGGATTTGATGTGAAAATCGCCGGAACATCGAGTGTCGTCGGAAAGGTTTCTGTCCGTGCCGGACGTTTACCGCAGATTAAAACTGCTCGCCGGTGGTCTCTTCTGATTGAGAGTGGTTGTAAACGAAAATGGTGATGGGTCTCTGATTGTTTTCTTAGATAGAGAGAAACGAGAGAGGTTTATGTGCTATGTTGCTTAATATGTAGCAGAGATAGGCGGTTAGTTTAAATGGTCACTCGGAGACGATTAATCTTAGAGGAACATGGAGATGATGGCTATCGTGGGTTTAATCAATATGAAATGTTAATCACAACGTGTGAGTATTTGGTCATTTACAAGATCATGAAAATCTTAGAAATTCACACAATTTCGGATAGTTAGTTAGCAGGGAAAAAAAAACGATGCACCTGAGAACTAAAGAGGAGATAAGATTTTTAAAATTTGTTTAGATTTTTTTATTAGTTGGTATAATGCATGTATAATAAATATGTATACATATGTACTGATAGTTTAACTTTGATTTATTTTATTTTATTTTATTTTTTAATTTTTACTAAATCGTAGGGTGTTTTATGTGTATATTTTCGTACATAAATTTTGGGTTGGATTTGGGTTTACGTTGAGTCACCAACTCGCTAGAATACAGTTTTAACTGTACAAAAATATAGACAACTAACACGTGTCCAAATAATGATGTGTACTAACTACGAAAAATGTAGGATTCATGCTAGACTTAAATGCAAAAATAAATGTTATGATTGTTCTAAAACAAAATGAGATTCAATAAATGTCAGGTTAAGTACTCGATTTTGAGGGTTGTCACATTATTATTCTTTTAATCATGGCTTATTCGCGTATTGCATATTGTAATTGCAAAAAGCAGTTTTTTTTATTAAAAAAAAAAAACACAAGTTTACAATGTAAGCGAAAAAAACATAGTCACCAACCAACCCCTAAGCTCGTGTTCTTCACATGTAAAACATAATTTATCGATTTAACAGCACATTCAAAGACGTACCAAGAATAAAAGTTAAAAACACAAGAATGTGCCAAACATTGCTTTGAAGAATGCAATGCAATGCAGATTGTCTCCAATAAATAAAGAGTGAAATTAGAAGTTTTCTCCATAGTAGGCTGCAGTGCCAACCATGAGTGCAACAGTTCCACCCTGAGCAACTACACGAGCCCTCATCAATTTCTGACCCAATTGGGAGTTCCCTGTTTTGAAGCTAATTAAACCGGCTGTCAGCACCCCTGCTGTGATTAAGGCACCTAAATACGGACACAAATAATCAGATTTATTTATATAATCGGCTGAAATAATATCAATTTGGATGTTCTTCTGTTGTTAAAGTTGTAATATCAATTAGTTGGCATGGAGTTACGGACCACAAATGACAGACATTCTTGTTATAAGAAGAAAGAGAGAGATGTCTCGTGAAATGAAGATCAAAATCTCTCAAAATTAGGGTAAAAGTAATTATTTGAGTAATCAGATCAGATCAGATCATCATATAAATTTTATGTATGGATTTAAAAGTACTCATTCTCATTCTTAAAATTTGATAGAGGATAATAGTAAAGTTCTCCTAGTATTCACTTGTCTATATTAAATCCCTAAGCACACCAGCAGTGCTCAATTAATATTTTAAATCCATAAATTTCAAATGTTAATGCATGATAAGCAGTATACTCAAAAGCTGAAATTAGGGCTAAATCGCCCACCCAAGGCTTCTAGCCTAGTAGTATTGGTGAAAATGATAAGGTGTTGCCCATGGTCAAGTCCTGATGAAAGGTTTGAGGGAAGGCATACTGCCCACTAACTACTAACTGGCCGTTCAAAAAAAAAAGGGCTAAATCGCCCAAACATGGTTGGGATCTTAATAGTTACGCCGCTGAAGCATTATCGTGATTAGAGCTTGAGGTTAAACAGATAAACAAGAAGAATCACGTAATTAAGATGAACAGTTAATTAAGCAGAATAATGCGTAGCAATTCAAGTTAATTTTACAAAGTAAAGCTAGGGTTTTGGATAGAAATAAATACCAATTGGAACGAAAGGATTTCTGGCACGCTTTCTCTCAGGAAATAGGCTTTCAAGCTCGGGATTAGCTCCCATATTTCTACAAATTAGAGCTCCCCAAACTTTGTCCGGCCCAGATGTCTCACTTGATACCAAGATTTAAACCCGAAAATTGCTACTATGATTTGAATCGAATCTAATGAATGATGCAACGATCACTTGTAGTTTCTTTTGTTAAGAACTTGTGGCCCTAAAGGCGGTTACGCTTGCTTTTCTCAAAACTTTACAACGGCGGTGAGACCGATTTTAGAGGGTGTTTAAATGTGTACCAATTTTGACTGAAAAATATATTATTTGACTTGAAATTTCTTTTGAAGAATTAGCCAATTAGGATGTCTAAAGGGCCAATCTAAATCTAACTTGATCTAGATTTGATTATACTAATTAGGTCAGATGTGTAAATGTCTTACGCTAATATATGGTTAAACCCATCCTGATAAACCCAACATTAAAAGTTTAGAATTGGATTAGGTATCGAGTTTGAATTGCTTACTTGTATCGAGTTTCAAGCTAAACAGATTAAACTTAATTGAAGTATAGTGACTATTTTCTTTTAAAGTTAATCATTTTATTAAGAGAAATATATAGTTGTAAGACTACTCTCATTGGTTATAGTGGGATTGGGTCACCAACATATAATAATGGAAAAAAATGGAGAGGGTCATCAAAAGGGTGTGACCTAAGTCACCATAGAAGACCAGGTTACCTATACCTAAGGGGGCCACCAATTTTTTTAGATACCCTCCATCCCAAAAAAAAGTTTACATTTCTCACTAAATTTTTGTCTCACAAAAAAGTTTACATTTCTCACATTTGATAGACTCCACATAATAAAATATTATTATTACCAAGAACCCAACCATTTATATCCACTAACTATCTTTCTCTCTTTAATCCAACTTTATATTTTAATCAAAAGTATTACTAGTGACCCCACCACTAACTATCACCTAAAATCTTGTGCCCAAGAGAAATGTAAACTTCTTTGTGGGACGGAGGGAGTATTTTTTAATGAACTTTTTTGTACTTTTAATGATTATAGATAATGTGTAATTTTTTAATTGGTGGTTAGTTTGAATTGGGTTGGGTTGCTAATGCGTATGAAAAATTAGGTTCAATTGGGTTGGATAGGTGGAAGAGAAAGAAACTATTTTTTATTGAAAATATTAGGTTGGATTGGGTTGCTAAGAGAGAAAAGTACGGTGGCGAGCCACCCTTCGCCAAGTCTAGGTGGCACAAGTTTGGCGAAAAATTTCCTCCGCCACTACACCGCCCATTACGAGAGTGGTATTGTGCGCCAGACCACTGGCGGAGATGGCGTAAGAAGGGGGACTTTTCGAGGTATTTTTTTAAAGGTATTTTATGAGTGAGGTATTTTACAGAGGGTATTTTGGGTTTTGAATGTGAAATCTGGCGCTGATTTGATAATTTGGCATAAACCACTTTACCTGATCCACCAATGGGGATAGTGTAAGGAATGGTGATCCATCCTTCTTCACAAGCATTTATGTGTTTATAACATTCTTTGTACTTAATCTCAATACCATTTGACTCACATCTACAAAACATACATGAAGTAAAAATTCTCCACAAGTAATATTTTTCGCTCTATGAGACACAAGTAACGAATACTTCTAACAAAAGAAAAATCATGTTATCATATAGTATATATACTTATGCTTCATAAATTTAAATTTTACTAAGAGAAATGGAGATGAAATGTTTCATAAACTTAACATTTACACAATTAGTGCTACTTTAGATCAATTTATGCCAAAGACACACCAGATTGCTACTAACTGTCTAAATACTATAAGAAAGTTTCATTTGTAACCTGACCAATCTTATCGGGATGACCCAACCAGATCAACATGATTCCTTATAGGATCAGGTTACGGACTAGGTTATTTTTACTTCAAACCCAACGGCCCCAACCTGATAAGAGCCTAACCCGAGCTAACAACCCAATTTCCAAACATCAACATGGCAATCAATCCTTATGGTAGGCTACAGGTTACTAATTTTTCATTCATATTGAATAGTCAAACACAAACGAAAGTCAACTTTTCGTCATGAATCACAAATATTTCAAGCACCATGCACCATCAAAACTGTAGCCAAAAACTCAGCTACCTGAATTAAGCAGTTACAAAAAAAACTAAAAGCGCCTGATAACAGATGCATGATTAGTAATATGAAAGTTGGTGGTTTTATGGATTGGAAATCCTGATCATGACTTGAGATCATCAGACATAGCTGAAGGTATACAATGTGTTTTTAGGATGTCTCGAGTTGCTTCCTTTGCCATTTTTGTCCTCAACACCACAATCTACACACATCTTATAATAATTAATATATAATAAACACCATTACAAGAATTTTTATTAAATACATTTGAAAAAAGAGAGAACCTGCTCATATTCTAGGTTAAACTTTAGGAATTCTTCACTACAACTTTCCACCATATCAGCCAAACTCTTCAAGTTCTTTACAGGCTTGTTGTTAAAAGCAATAACCTAAATGAATGAAAACATAAACATTAAACAAGAAACAGTTAACAATTAACAAAAAGATATTTTTCTGTTTTTAGAGAGATTTTCAGTCTAACCTGAGTGTTCACTATTTCTTCATATCCAATGTTGATGTCAGCCACAAGCACCTGAGAAAAAGAAAAATGATTATTTTGACCATCAGAAGACCTTTGGGGCCATTTGGAAAATAAAATGATGAACTTGAAATGAAAATTGGAAACCTGTGAAACTACAACAAGTTGTTCATCAACAGATTCTGCCATTGCATGTAGATGTTTATCTAATAGCTTTACTGGAGCATCAAAATCATAATCCTTTCCATACTGGAAAAAAACAAAAAAAAAATATTAAAATTAACAAAAAAACAGCATCTATAAGAAAAAAAGTCAAGTTTAAGGATGTACCTCAGAACGCAAATATGGCACAGATACAGCAGTAAAAACAAATCCAGCAATGATGTAATAAGATGGCGGTTTTTCCCCAATATGTGCTGGAATCAATCGCTTATGTGTAGCAAGTTTTATATCAAACTCATGTATCTTTGAATTTCTTAGAATTTTAACTAAAGCTTTATCACCACTGTACTTTTGTGAAACAAGGTAACTGAAACCAATTCGCTCTCCATGCCTGAATGGAACTGAACAAAAATAACAACAAAAAATTATTAATTATATATATTAAATCTCAAAACATCAATAATGTTATTATACCTGTTCCATCATTTGCAACATTAACACCATCAAAACTAAGAATTATATCAGACGGATTGAGAACATTTGATTCTGAAGTAGGTTCTATTCTTTTGATACGAACTCCTTTATGTTTGTTACCCATTCCCATTGACATTCGTAAATCAGGATTTTCCATTTTTTGCCACTCAATTCCAAGAATTGGGAACCCTAAAAAAAATTATATTATGTAAAAGAAATAAGTAGGGATAATTAATATTTTGTAACAATTTACCTGTATAGTCTCCATTTTTCTCATAATCCTGAATAAAATGCATAATAACTGGAGTTGGTATGACATAACCAATGTTTTCAGCATCATCATGTTTAAGAGATTGAAATGCAATACCAACACATTCGCCTTTATCATTAAAGGCGGGCCCCCCGGAATTCCCCGAGTTTATTGCAGCATCAATCTACAAATCAATCACATTAAATCTATCTAACAATTATAAGCCTACAAAAACAGTTTTAGAAGGTGACAAAATTGGCAGGTTGGGGAAATGATTCGGGTCAAAATGATTAATTTTAGATGGTTAAACTAAAAGGAAGATTGTAATTATTTATACCTGCAAACCAAGAAGCTCAGTTGAACCATGAACATAAGATAATATCTCTATGCGAGAAACAACACCACTAGTCACAGAAATTGTGTCTCCGCCAATAGGATAACCGACAACAGTAACAGCATCTTGTAATGCAGGCAAATCCCCAAACTCCAAAGGTGAAATTCCTTCCCAGAATTCATCATCACTCACAGTCAACATTGCTGCAACATCATGTAAAAGTGTTGTTCTTATGACAAAATTCGATAAATAGATGAATAAATGATCATAATCATAACCAAACACTCAAACCAGAAATGAAATGAAATGGCTATAATCTGTTTAAGCATACATCCAAACACTCTATCCAGCCTCTAACTGAAGCTACATTTCTAATGAATTCAATTTGGCAATTTATAACGCAATAACGATAAAAGCAATCAAGATTAATTACTGCTAATCAAAGATTAAACAACAATGATAACAACATGCACTAACCTATATCACATTCAGTTCCGATAGCAAGAACAGTGGCCAAATATTTGGTATCAGACCCTCGTTTCTTAACTTTGACCTGAGTATGATGCTCAACGGAATGTGCATTCGTTAAAACTCTTCGACCGCTAATAATAAACCCGCTGCTACTAGAGCTATACTGCCTCTTCCTCTGCCATGGCAGCGAGAAATTAGGTTCCGTGTGAACACAAAACACCTTAACAACCGCATCCATCGACGGAACAACCTTTCCTACGCTCTCCCACTGAGGAGGAACCTCCGGAACAACCGCCGTGATGTCATAATCACCGTTGCAATCGCTATGCCGAGAGGCTCTTCGTTCAGGAGAAGCAACGATGGCGATATCGTCAGCTTTTCCTTTTCCGGTTTTTCTACGACGTTTGGAGCCACGACGGTCGTTTGTGGTGGTATCAGCGGCAGCATTTAAGGAAGCTGCTACGTCTTCGACATCGGTGGCGGTGGACGTCGTGGCGGTTGTGGTTGAGTTAGGGTTTGGTTCTGCGTCCACAGCATTTTTAGCTTTCCGACCACGCTTTCTCGCTGGTTTGTCCATAACCAGGGTTTGATATTGTTGATACCGATGGCAAATAACGTTACACGCCGGTAGCTATGGTGATGGCAATGGAAATGGAAATGGAATTGACGGTTTCCGGCAAGAATGAGACGTATGGATGGGAAATGGGCCTTAGCAAATACCTACCAGAGTCAGAAAGTGGATCAATAATACAATATTCTTACAGCCCAACTAATGAACCCATGTTTAGTTTTGCATCTTTTAAGTTTATTATGTTGACATTCAATATTCAGAATAATTATTTTCAACTTAATCAAAAGAGTAAATTAATGATTGTCTCTGTGGTTTCGAAAAATATATTGAATTGGTTCCTACTTTAAATTAGAAATTGTAAGCAACAGAGTCTAAGATAAAATTGTCATTCGCTTTGAACAGTGCTATATAATATGGGATGATGAATTGGGACAATATCGAAACGGAACCAGTTCCGTACCAAACCAGTACCGAACCGAGGAACTCGATACCTCGTTTCCGGATCTAGGAAAACTCGGTACCACCAATGTGCGATACCGCGATCATCCTAACTATAACATTAATGAGATTCACTACCCCTTGATTAGTAGTCTTGGTAATTTAAAATTAATAGCACTAAATAATAAGAAAAAAAATTGAAGAGCTATAATACTCAAATTCCAGTGGACCAGATATTCGGAACATTCATGGACCACATGGACAACTTGGTGAAGTTCCATTCATTTGGTACCCTATTTTTACTTGTACCTCTATTGAATGGCTTCCAATATATTGGCAATTTCACCTTTACTGCTATTGAACTAAAAGACATGTCGATGAATAAATAAAATTATTTTTTTTACCCTATCGGTGTTCTTTCCAATCATATTGTGAAAAATACGCTTAATGGCATCGATCTATCTTGAACTTTTGTGTCAAAGTTTGGGATATGACAAATTCAGTAGTTATGAGAATGGGGTCAACAATTTGATTGAGTGTCGTTTTCTCAAATTTGGTATTTGTTGTTATAGTAATTGACATATCAAGACGTATTAAATGGTGTATTCTTAAGCTTAACCTTGAGTTGGGTGAGTATTACGACAAATTACTTACAAAACGTGAAGCTCAAAATAGAAAGTTAACACATGATGGATGCGGGTATCGATTTAATATCTTGGATTGGGAAGGGAACATGGGTGATTAATTGGGGCTGTCTTTGATGCGAATTTTATTTGAATAATATGCCTGACTTGAAGTGAAAGGAAAACAACAAAGGCGTTATTATGTTAGGAATTAAATAAGGGGGTTGATCACATGTGAAGGGACCTTAGGCTCACATGTTGGTCTCGGCCATTCGCCACTCGGGGGAACATTGTTTTTGAACTAAATATCACCCGTATCATTCACCCGTCTGCTTGGTTGTCGAGTCCGGGCTAACATGTTTTATGTACGTTGTTACACATTTTTTTAACTTTTTTTTTATAGTTAGTGATATTAATTAGAGATGTTAGGTATTGAAACAGAACCAGTTTGCTAAGAAAACCGTTGTATATTAGCATTGTATTTATTGTAAGTTACATATACATGATATCATACAATTGGTTCCATTTATCATTTTTGAATTCCAAAACATAAATAAAACATTTGTATGTTTGTTTTATTTATCTAATTGTTTAGAAAATCTGATTTTTTTCCTGTTCAAGCTGGTTTTTATGTCCGACATGTTAATTCTGACCGAGATATAACCACCGATCTAACTAGCTCATTTCCGACAAGCTGTCTTCATGTTTCCGTGTTCAACCGACTAATTCAACTTGAATTTTAAGACATTGCTAAAAACACACATTATTTGCTACTTTCCTTTTTGTATTTTTCTTTCTCCAAAACACTAATATTATCCAAAAAGAGATGATAAAAAATAACAGTGTTAGACTCATTATTTATGGGGGCTAGCGACGCTAGTGGACGAGAGTGATGGTGCACTGCTGGGTTCATGACCATCTGGTCCATACATATGCCACGAGCCGTCTTTGTTTTGTAGCCTGATCGATCTTTCACTATAAACAGATCTCACGGATTGCGATTACACACCTCCATTTTCTTTCCTGCACGTACGCATACCCGATCAAATCCCGGCGGTCCATTTTATCCCACATGCATACTATTACTATCACTCTCCTTCCTAATTATTGCCTTTTTATTTATTATAAAGTTGATCCTCAAACAAAGACCGTTGGTTAACGAGACACTTAGGCCATAAGATCGAAACTTTTGTCCTCGCGTTATTGGTAACCGACACAACATTTTTCGAATTGAACTTTTCATTTCTTTAAATACAGTATATATGCATATAAAATTAATTTGACATCATTTTCTATATTATTAGATTAGATAAACTATTACTTAATTGTTGATTTAACAAGTTAGCCTAGTGGTATCATGTCCTCGTACTACAATAATTTATCTATTTCCCAACCAAACCTATTGCAACGACATATGTATGTCTACATATTGTGTAGATTTGATATCGATAAAAAGATGAATTATAACATAAACTGGAGAAACTAAAAAGGAAGCCTAGTGTCTATAACGACGACATGTCATTGGGATATGTCACACCCGCATTTTTTGTTTTTGGTCTATGAAAACATGTCGTCAGGTAGGATTTTTGTTTTTGGCCAATGGTGACGATAATAAAACATTTTCTTTGGTTAATTGTCTTGATAAAACTTTTCCCAGCCATATGTCGTCAATACATGTGAAATATATCTTGACACACATCTATCACGGTGAAAAAGTTAAATTATAGCAACGACTCTAATTAATGAGTGAATAAGTGATCACTTATAAAATTAGATTCGTTATTATAGCTTAAATGTGTATTCTCCAAGATGGATCATTCCGTATTTGTTCACCAACAAATACATGTGAATAGAGTTACATGACAATGACTGTATTCATGTGAATGAATAACAAAATAACGAGTCATATTCGCCTTAATTTAATTGTACTAATTAACATAGTCCTATTAAAAAGGATTGTATTGTAATTTTGCGCGTTGGGTGCATTAGCTTGCGCTGTGTTTCCTTGAAAAGACTCGTTACTCGGCTTTCTTTGCTCGGCACAAAAACTGTGCTTTAAAAGGCAATTATAGCTGCCGGTGATTTACACATTTTTAATTTATTGTATTAATCAATCATAATTAAAATTTTACTCGTATTTATGTGTAGCTGACTAGCTTCTTTGACTATCCCTTACTATTTTAAGCATATCTCAAGGAAAAACAAGGTAGACAAAAACGGGGTGTAAATGAGCTGAATCGAGCCCGAGCTCGACTCGTTTAAGTTTTAGAGAGCTCAAGCTCGGCCCGTTTCGAGCCTTATATATAAAACTTGAGCTCGGCTCGTTTAGGTTTTCACAAGTTCGGACTCGGGTTCGGCTCGATTAGGCTAATTAAAGCTCTCATGTACACAAAATATATAAATCTTTTATTATATTACATTATGTAAGCATATCATTTTTATATTATATTATTACATATCTTACTCCTTTATAATGTGTTTAGGATTACTAAATATAAAATATTTAAACTTAAACGTAAACTTATTTCTATTTTTAATAACATCTTAAACACCACAAAAATAAAAAAATGTTGCTTACAGGATTCGAATACAAGACCTTTTGTGAGTAGCGACTGTGGGTTAACCGATTGATATAAATGACACTTTGTTTAATCCCAAATAAACAGACAACATAACACTGCAAAACGTCGAAATTGTCCCATGTTTTATTTCAGATACAATTTAATATGTATTCTAGAAGGTCTTAACACTCATCTTATTCAACACTTATCGAAGGTAACGTCTTGACTATTGCAAAAAAAAAAAAAAAAAAAAAACACTATAATTTAATTACGGGTACCCGTTGGCGCATTGCGCGGGTACCCTGCTAGTATGTGTAATATACATAGACATACACTTATAAAATAATACTAATATACAATTATATTTTAAAATATATTTTTTTGAACAACAAATTAGTAAATTAGTAGTTTGACATATATAAAACATTATGAATGAACTATTAAATGTTCACGTACGTAAATGAATTTGACCTATATTGTTTGTTTATTTAACAAAACGTATATAAAATCTTCTTAGTATATATTCGTTTAACAAATAAACGAATATAATCAAACTATCGCCTAATCAATTTGTTGAAAATTTGGTTTGTTTACATAGAATAACAAAAGTAAATCACATACACCAATGAGCCTGGGATTTAGATGTCCTTAACTTACTTTACGGTCAAACTAGCGAGTCAATATTATTAGTGTGAGCAAGTGATGTCTAGCTCAGCTGGATTGATGTATGGGTTAAACTCTCATATGAGGTGTGAGGTTGGGAGTTCGATTATTGTAATACACCAATCAGCATGGGATTTAGATGTCCTTAACTTACTTTACGGTCAAACTAGTGAGTCAATATTATTAATGTGAGCAAGTGATGTCTAGCTCAGCTGGATTGATATATCGGTTAAACTCTCATATGATGTGTGAGGTTGGGAGTTCGATTATTGTAATACACCTCTCGTGGTGCCAAATATAAGAGATTTTTCCGTGAGAATCCATTGTCATCATTTGCTACATTTTGACGATTAGACCGAACCTGTCTCCACACTTACACAATAATGGTCGGAAAAAAGCAATTACCAAAACATTTTAAGATAAAAGGAAAATAATAAAATGCGAGTTTTTTAGGTTTGAACAGTAAGCATCAAAAACAAAACTATCACTCTCTACATGCGTGTTTAAAGTGGTTTTCTCAACTTAATATCACAATAGTCAATTTCCAATTTTCCATGGTCTCCACAAGACTACTATGAGTCTATGATTATAACTATTTATGTCATTAATCATGTTAAAAGCAACACCCATAAATCCTAGATATTGACCAAAAAGGCAATAAAAAAAGAAGGGTAAATTACATTTTTTTATCTCTGACCTATAGCCGATTCGGGGTTTTTGTCCCTAAACTTTTTTCTTCCGTTTTTTTGTCCTTTAAGTTTCTAAAATTCTGCTTATTTGTCCTTCCGTCTATTTTTTGCCGTTAACTAACGATTTTTTTTGTCAATTTCCCCAAATTACCCTTGCATCATCTTCCTCATTTATGTGTTCTTCCCCAATTAAATCCTAATTCTAAAAACACTTATATAAGCTTCCATAACAGCTCAAATCAGATACGATTTTGATTGTACCCTATGCTTTAATAGTTGTACTCCTCTATCATCTTGGCTTCATCATCTTCACAATCCAGTTTGAGTTCGCCCAGAATATCACATCACCAAATCATTTTAAAGATGGACTTTATTCACTTACCTGCAAATATTTTAAAAACTATACTAGAACAGTACCCACCACCATCAAATCGATTTCTCACTAACCTGCAAATCAATTTATTCACTTACCTGCAAATCGATTTTGAAGGTCTTCGAAGGTGGAGGTGGCCGAGTTTGAAGGAGATGGCGGGGTGAAGATCGTCCGATGTGAAATTGGGGGTTTTGAAGGAGATGGAGAGGCGAAGATGATGGCCGAAGAAGACGACCGCCGCACCTCCCGGGTCGTCTTCTCAGGCTAGAACCTGCAACAACTTTATTGAAGGGGGGGGGGGGGGGGGAATCAAGTAAAGCAACCACTTGTAATCGTGTTCTCGTTTTCTCAGATCCACCGACATTAGACTTGAAGGGGGAAGAATCAAGTAACGATCTGGGCACCACAGATTTACAGACCACGATTACAATTTAGATTGCGGATGAAGAGATCTGGGTTTTGCACGTTTTGATTACAATTCAGCTTTATTTGGTTTTGCACGTTTTGATTTTGGCTTTGTTCATATTTATGTTTTTGATTTCGGATGAAGAGATCTGGGTGTTGAAGAAGATGAAGAAGAAGAAGATGAAGAATGGTGAAAAGGACCAAAATGCCCTCACATGCCTTGCATTTTTTGTCAGTTAACGGCCAAAAATTGACGGAAGGACAAATAAGCAGAATTTTAAAAACTTAAAGGACAAAAAAACAGAAGAAAAAAGTTTAGGGACAAAAACATCAAATCATATATAGTTCATGGACAAAAACTGTAATTTACCAAAAAAAAAAAAAAAAAACTCAATGTCACATTTTTCTTTGAAAAAACATAATACAACAATTGACCATAGACATTAAACAAATTATTACTCCGTATTATAATAATAAACACTAAGGCACTTTACTTTTTTCTGATTTGATACTAGTATTTAAAAATAGTTATTGAAACCATCCACTTTCTGAAACACAATTATTCAATTTAGTTTGACAAAAATTTTGTGTGTAACTTCCCTAATGCGGCTGGGTATAGCCTATAAGCATTGCCAATGGTGGTGATAGGGGTGAGCATTTGAGCCGAAAAAACAAATCGAACTGAAAACCGATCGAAACGAACTGAATAAAGACCGATAACATGTTATCGGTTCGGTTTTAAAAGTTCATTGTTTTCGGTTTCGGGTCTATCGGTTTCGGCTCGGTCTTCGGAAAATGATGAACATTTGGCCTAAAAAAATCCGTACCGATACCGAATCAAACGAAAACCGATAACATGTTATCCGTTCAGTTTTAGTTTTAAGAATTAATCGTTTTCGGTTCGGTTTTTGGACAAAGTTATCTAAGCTCACCCCTAGTTTCTGATATGGAACAACTCTTTTTCATGGCCTCCACATTTTAGTTGGTGGGTGGATATTTCCTTCAAATTTTTGTGATGTAATTACTTAGGTGATATCTAATATATTAATAACTAGCCTATAACCCTATTGTTCCCATATTCATACCCATTAGCCTAAATGACTAATCTATAAGTTGGTTTAATTCGAAGTAAAAACAACAGTATATTGAGAATTTCAGAAAAGAAAAAAAAATATTTCTCATTTGTACGATTTATTCTATAAATTATGGTCATAGATTTACATAGAGTTGACCCAAACAAGCCTCATGGCATCTTCCTTACTTGATTCATCGATAACATTAAACAAAACCTTTCACATTTAAATTTGCAGGCCTTAAATCAAATCTCCCAACACTGAAGCTTCCATTTCTACACTACAAATCACAAATCTTTCTTTTTTCTCTCTCTAAAAAAGAAACACATACTTTGACTAGTCAACTTCTTCATCCTCCCATTTCATCTTCCTTCTTTTTCTACATTTCTCTTTTAAGCTCTCATCAAGATCCAGATTAGACCTCAAATATTACTTCTTTTATGGGTCTTCAAATTTTAATTAAGTTTATATAATTTTCCATCTTTTTTTAATTGATTCTTGATCTTATTTTGTGCAAAATCCCATCTGGGATTTGGAGATTTAGCTTCAAGAAAAATGGCACCAAGCTCTGTGGTGGTGACAATAGACAAATCGAGCAAAATTTCTTTAGTTGAAGTTGATGATGATTCAGAAACATCTGTGTTTCTTGAAAAACAGAAAACAGCAAGCAGAAAACAGTTTTCATGGCTGCTTTTACTAAAAGCTCAAAGATTTCTCTCTTTCTTTCCATGGTTAACAATGGGGTTTTCCAAAACTTTAGTTTCTGTTAAAAAGCGCATTGCTTTATCAGATTCAACCAAAGATGAAGTCAAATATAAAGAAAGAATTATGTACAGGTTCATAAAAGCATTTCTTGCTATTTCTATTGTTGCTTTACTTGTTGAAATCATTGCTTATTTCCAAAACTGGGATTTGGATTTTGTTTCCGAAGAAGCTATGGGACTTGTACACGTGGCGTATTTTGGTTGGATTTCATTTAGAGCCGAATATCTTGCTCCATCTATCACTATGTTGTCACAATTCTGTGTATTGTTGTTCTTGATTCAGTCTCTTGATCGATTCATACTTGGAATTGGGTTTTTTTGGATTAAATTCAAGAAAATAAAACCAGTTATTGATATCGATGATCAATCTTATGATGTTGAAGATCCTTCAAGTTTTCCGATGGTTCTTGTTCAGATCCCCATGTGCAATGAAAGAGAGGTACTAAATCTAATCCAAATGATAAAAATATCCAATCTTTATTTGTTTTTATCAATCTTTTTGGTAATTAATTTGTGGGTTTTGTGTAATTAAGGTGTATCAACAATCAATTGCATCTGCTTGCCAATTAGATTGGCCAAAAGACAGGATTCTGATTCAAGTATTGGATGATTCAAGTGATGAACTCTTACAGATTTTAATAAGAAATGAAGTGAATTTATGGAAAGAAAAAGGAGTTAATATAGTTTATAGACACAGATTTGTTAGAACAGGATACAAAGCTGGAAATCTTCATTCAGCAATGTCTTGTGATTATGTTAAAAACTATGAATTTGTTGCCATTTTGGATGCAGATTTCCAACCTAATCCTGATTTCCTAATCCAGACAGTTCCTCACTTTAAGGTAACAAACTTACAAACAAAATAATATTATCTCTCACCAATAATTGATCATGGGTATGCACAATTTCTATATTTAGCTACTGTTTCACTTTTTTGTTTTTCCATTATTTGATGATTAAGCAAAAATAAAAACATTTAAAGATTATTTCTTTGTCTAGTAGCAAAAAAATCTTTTTTTTTTGCAATCTTTAAGGTTTTGTTTTACTTGACAATGAAGACCCATCATTCAAGCTAGGGGATTAATGATTAAAAATCTGTACATTTTTAATAATTTGTAGTTTTTGGGTGATTTCAGGGAAAACCCAATTTGGCTTTTGTTCAAGATAGGTGATTAATGATAAAATTAAAAAAATTGAACTTTTTCAATAATTTGTAATTTTCGGGTGATTTCAGGGAAAGTCCGATTTGGGTCTTGTTCAAGCTAGGTGGTCATTTGTGAACAAAGATGAAAATCTACTTACAAGACTACAAAACATCAATTTATGCTTCCATTTTGAAGTCGAACAACAAGTAAACGGTCACTTTCTCAACTTTTTCGGGTTCAATGGGACAGCTGGTGTTTGGAGGATTAAAGCTTTGGAAGAATCGGGCGGTTGGCTTGAAAGAACGACAGTTGAAGATATGGATATTGCGGTTAGAGCACATTTAAACGGCTGGAAATTTATTTATCTTAATGATGTTAAAGTTCTTTGTGAATTACCTGAATCTTATGAAGCTTATAAGAAACAACAACATCGATGGCATTCGGGTCCTATGCAACTCTTCCGTCTTTGTCTCCCTGCAATCCTTTCTTCCAAGGTTTGTTAGATTTAACCCTTTTTTTCTAAATCTCGAAATTGTTAAGATTCTTTTATTGTAGAAACTTAGGATTAGAGGTGACAGTTTTTAGTCAATAATTTTATGAATATGGGCGGATTATGATTGTGTTATCTCAAATGAAGACAGTCAAACTTGATCAGGTTGAAAGTCTCCTAGAAGTCTATTTTAAGTCATTGCACCTCTTAAATCGTTTTATGTAGAGATTTAGATAATTAATGTGGTAAAAAAATGTAATTATATTTAACACGTTAATTTACGAAGGGAAATAGCCAAGAAATTTAATATTATATAACACACAAATTTAATATAATATAACATCCAATTTTGATGATGTGAAGTATGTTAAAATTGCAAACTTATGCCTAAATTTGATAACAGAAGTATAATTTATGTTGTTTTTTTTTGGGTTAAATTTCATAATTTCAATATTTATTTTGCAGATATCAAAATGGAAAAAGGCGAACTTAATCTTGTTATTCTTTCTTCTACGAAAAATGATTCTACCCTTTTACTCCTTCACATTATTCTGTGTAATCCTTCCACTAACAATGTTCATACCCGAAGCGGAATTACCAATTTGGGTAATCTGTTACGTACCCGTTACAATGTCAATCCTAAACATCATCCCCTCACCAAAATCATTCCCATTTTTAATGCCATATTTACTCTTCGAAAACACAATGTCAGTAACAAAATTCAACGCAATGATTTCGGGCCTTTTTCAACTCGGCAGTGCATACGAATGGGTTGTTACCAAGAAAACCGGGAGATCATCGGAATCGGATTTATTGGCGTTTGCAGAACGGGAATCAAAGAGTTTTAGTGAAGAAAAGATTCAAAGGCGGTTATCGGAATCGGGATTAGAGATATTGGGGAAATTGAAGGAACAAGAAGTGATTAATCCGGTTGTTGAAAAGAAGAAAAACAGGATTTATAGGAAAGAACTTGCACTTGCGTTCTTGTTGCTTACGGCTGCTACTAGAAGTCTTTTATCGGCTCATGGGATTCATTTTTACTTCTTGTTGTTTCAAGGTTTGTCGTTTCTTGTTGTTGGGTTAGACTTGATTGGTGAGCAAGTTAACTAAAAACGATGACGTTTTTGGTATTTAAAAAAATGGAACGGAAGAAAATGGTGAATCAAGTGTCGTACATAATGGTTCAATAAGGAGATGTTGGATATAGAACGATACTCGAAAGCATACGAGAGTTTAATTTTTTGTTTTGTTTAATTGTTGTATAATTTATCACAAGTGTTATTAATTTTCGATCGTTGTTTAGCTAATAGGAGTTGATAATTACTGAAAGCAGTCGTTATATAAAGTTCATTTCGTGCTACTTCTGATTGTTGACGTCGTTTTCAGTTCAGAATTGGGATTTTCGATTAACTATTTTTATTTTGTGTTTTTTGGTGAATTTAACATATTAGGGATACTTATAGAAACTCATAAATATTGTTGTAAGAAAAATAATTATAGATTATTAGGGCAGTGAAATGTTCAAATAGTCCATTAATTTTATCTAGTCCCAAGGGATATTTATTAGCCCTTGCATCAAGAAAAATTAATGTTCAAGATCAAGATTCAAACCACTAACACCACTACAAGCACATGTGCTTCTCCGGCGGCCGGTGGCGATGGGCGGCGGCTGGCGGCGGCGGACGGCGGCCGGAGGTGGCCGCCGGCAGTGGTGACCGGTGGTGGTAGTCGTGACTGGAAGCACACGTGCTTCGTGACTTGTTTTGATTTTTTTTTCTGTGTAGTGAAACACATGTGTTTCATAACGTCAAGCACATGTGCTTCGTGATTCAAACACAAATGACTTGTTTGTAAGTTACATGTGTTCAGGAACAAAAACACATGTGCTTGGCTTTATGAAGCATTGGCTTTATGAAGCACATGTGCTTGGCTTTATGAAGCACATGTGCTTCATAATGATGTGTTCGTCACTTGTTTTGATTTTTTTTTCCGTGTAGTGAAGCACATGTGTTTCATAACGTCAAGCACATGTGCTTCGTGATTCAAACACAAATGACTTGTTTGTAAGTTACATGTGTTCAGGAACAAAAACACATGTGCTTGGCTTTATGAAGCATTGGCTTTATGAAGCACATGTGCTTGGCTTTATGAAGTACATGTGCTTCATAATGATGTGTTTGTTACTTGTTTTGATTCCCCATTGTTTTGATTTTCACTGTCAGCCACTACCGCCGGCAGCGGCGGCCGGCGGCGGCCGGCGGCCGGAGGTGACCGGAGGCGGCGGCCGGCGGTGGTTGTAGGTGGGGGATTTGATCTTGTCCATCTTGATCCAATGGCTAGGATTTATCCGTTGGAACTAGACAAATCCTTTGGACTTCCTAGAATACAACTCTATTAAAGCAATGGGGAATTACACAAAGGTACAAAACTGATTTAATCATGATTTTTAAAGTTAGACATTTTAACTTTCCAACTTGTAGATATGTATAAATAATTACCTTTCCGTTTTAACTAGATTGTGCTCAAAATCCGCATAGTATTATGTTCTCCGATAAGATTTTGTTAACAATAACCTTAATAATAATTATATTGATGCTTTAGCTGATGCCTGATGGTACTTTAACTATTGATTAACAACCAGTCAAATCCTTTAAACATAAAGTCCGTTAACAAGTTAACGCTATCAAACCCATTTTTTGAATTCCCACAATATACTTTAGATTGCCTACAAGACTTGGGCTGGGCTTAACCTTGTGGCCCGCCATGGATGAAATAGATGATACTTTGGCGCCAATTGGCCCAATTTTAGTCAATGTTGCAACTTCTTCCGCTCATTCTCTTCCTCTGCAGAATCTTTTATTAGTCTGGACTGATAATTTACTTCGCTTCAAACAATTTGTTGGATTTAAACGGTAATATCTTTTTGTAATCTCCACTCTTAAGTATCCTTTATTTCAATTTCGTTCATCCTTTTGGTAATTGAAATGATTAGGGTTCCGATTGACGGTTTTTATTCTTTCAGGCTTGCTGTTTCGCTTAATAATATCTGGTGTAAGCTAAACTAGGGCAAAATTAATGGAGGATGAGAAGGACGCTTATTACGTTGTTAGAAAAGGAGACATTGTTGGAGTCTACAGGAGTTTGAATGATTGCCAAACTTTGGTAAGCTTTACTATGTTGTTCTTTACATAAACCCTAAGTTAAATATTTTTTCAATTTCTTCATTTTTGTATAAGTTTATCTGCAATCTATAGCATATTTAAGTTTTTCATTTCATAAACCATAATGTCACTTGAGTTAATTATTAAACCTTGGTATTTTACTAATTTTGTAAACTATGGTTTAGCTGTGTGGTCCAGATGTTGCTGTATTTAAAGGGTATAGATTGTCAAATGTTGCTGAGAAATACCTTGCCTCACATGGTCTGAGCAGTGCAATATATTCTGTTGGTGTTTCTAATGTGCAAAATGGTTTTTTTGGCCAACTTCTCCCCTGTCCTTTTCAGGTATTCATTTGATACCATTTTTCTCCATTATTTCTACTATCTAATATCTATATGCAATATCCATCTACCAACATATATATTATTATTTGGGTCCTTTGTTCAGGATCCCAATTCCATCAAAGATAAAATTGGCAACAAAACTCCTTCCGAGAAGAAAAAGGTAATGCTTTAAACGAAATTGTACCGTATGACATTGTCTTTTTGGCAGATTTTGTTTAGAACCTCTTTTTATTATTTGTGTTGTTTCATTACAGAAATATGTTGGATCAACTTCTTTATCAGAAGCTCCTCAAAGAAAATTACCTGAAACTGAAAGCTTTATTGAAGCTCTCCCAGTTTCTGCATATTGTGTAACTTACAATACTATTATTAATTATAACTTTATATTTTGAGTATATATACAGTAATAATAATTTTCTACTTCTTTCTCAGTGTTCCTGTATTCTAGAGTTTGATGGTGCAGCAAAAGGAAACCCTGGACCAGCGGGTGCTGGGGCTGTTCTGCGTGCGGTAGATGGAAGTCTTGTATGAATTACTCAATTAAAAAAATCATACACTCATCAATTTTCTTATTTATTTATTTAATCTTTATTTATTTAATACATCTTGTAGGTTTATCGTGTGCGTGAAGGTTTGGGTGTTGCAACTAACAATGTTGCTGAATATCGAGCAGTTATTTTAGGATTACGATATGCTCTTGAAAGAGGATTTAGGCATATTCGTGTGCACGGTGACTCTAAACTTGTTTGTATGCAGGTATAAATAAGAAGAAAATATATATTTGTTTTCTATATTATATACTTGTGGTCAGATTATATTAACCAACAGTGTTGGCAAAATTAGGTTAATGGTTTATGGAAAACGAAAACTCAGAACATGACTGATTTGTGCAAAGTGGCAAAGGAACTTAAGGACAAGTTTCTGTCTTTTCAGATTTGTCATGTTGAAAGGGTATGCATTTTTTTATTATTTTCTTTACTAAAAAATGTCTCTTAGCTGATATGTACATGCAAACCGCATTTTTTGAACTTTTGGATCTATTTTCTTGTTGTAAATATTTGAAGGAGTACAACTCTGAAGCAGATGCTCAAGCTAACCTAGGTGTACATCTCCAGAGTAAGAGTGACTCGAGTTTTTTTTTACTATTGTTTTAGTTTTTATATTTATCATATGGTTTTGTAAAATATATGATATGTATGCAGATGGTGAGGTTCAAGAGGAAGTCGATAGAAGATAGTAGGCTTCTTTTTTGGATTTTTAGAATGCATGTTGATGTACCATGAACTTGAAAAAACTTAAGAAATCGAAAAACATTTTTTTGACTAGTTGCTTATGATGCCACATTAGTATTTTTAACATTTTTCGACAAGTGAAATCAATATTTACATGTTATCATGTTAGTGTTTACAGAAACGTTTGAACGAAATTGTGAATCGATAGCTAAAAAGGGTTTTGGGTTTTAATATTTTTTGAGTTAGTTGTCAAGGTTTTTGAAACTGAAATGAGAATGACAAACTTTAGGTTTTGGTATTAGTTTGATTGTATTGTACTAGGATCTGGGCCAAATCATTATAATAATTTATATACACCAACACTCGGTGTAACATCCCAAAATCCGGTTTAGTAGTTTATTGACCTTAAGGTATCTTATTAAATGATTATCTGACTAAATGCTTAGTTAATTTAATTAGTCTGCTGTCTTTTGCGGTATTTTAACCAAGGGGTTAAAATACCCGACTTGTGATTTATTTGGAGTGAAAATGTGAATTTTATATTTTAGGATTCCTTGTTAAATATCGTTTCCGGAAATGCTTTCGTTTTTAAAATTGGAGTCCGTTTGCTATTTTAAATAAATTAATCACGAAAGGGACCTTTCAGATATATACTATTAATTAATAAAAAAGCCACAAAAAGGGTCCCACCTTGGGGCTTGGCCGGTCAAGAGAGAGGGAGGGAGAAACCCTCATTTTCTTCCTTGTTTCAATTGTTCCAACATTATCCACATACTTTCACTATTTCATTGCAAACTCCATCTTTTCCCTCTCTACTTGTTCATCATCTCCTTGAGCTTGTTCTTGGTGCTAGGACCCGATTTTGGTGCTCAAGTTTGTGTAGAAGAAGTCTAGAAGTAAGTTTCATCCTTTCCTTTGTTTGTTCTTGGTGCTCTTGAGCTAGAGTTTGAACTAGGGTTTATGTAGCTTGATGATTTGTTGGTGAATCTTGTTATGGATGTTGTTTTATGTGTTTGTGCAAGCTTTTACATCATTTGTAAGGTAGTTTGGTGAAGGAATACAAGATTTGGTGAAAATCACCTTCAACCTCCATTAATGGTGGAAGTTGAAGGTGAGTTTTGACAAATCTTGGATTTCTTGAGTTTTGGTTGGATAGAATTGTTTATTAGGTTGAGAAATCATGATTGGTAAGTTATGGATGGTGAAAACCTAGTATAGATGATTATGTGAATTAATCTAGTTGGTGTTTGGGTCAAAATAATTAACTAGTGATCTTGGAAGTATCATACTTGGATTTGTGATGGTTATGACCTTGATGGAATTGTTAAATGATTGTGAATTGCTAGTTTAAGGATTAATTGCTAGTTAATGGAAATGTGGAAGTGTTAGGATCATATTCGGGTTTTTGGCCCGTTTGGGTCAACTAGTTGTGAATACTTGATAAATGGTCCAAATGGTCAATTGTGTTGATGAAGGATTTGTGCTAGTTGTAAATGTCATAAATGGGCATTTTATGAGTCTTGTGTGGTTAGTTGTTGAAATTGTTGATTTTGACAATTCGGTGGATTATCACTAACTCGGTATATTGTTGACAGGAACCGGGAAGGATACTCAGTGATACTAGCTCACTGAGTTAAGGAATCGGAAGTTGAAAGGTGAGTGGATTCGACCTACAACTCGGGTTTCGGTTTATTCGTTTGGTATTGGCATATTTGTAAAAATCGCAGGAAATTACCAGACAAGAGAAGTTCACGGCGTGAACTTCTCTTCGCGATCGTGAAGTCGGTCCAGCTAAGTTGTTGATTCATCGCGAAGTAGTTCACGATTAGAGTTCATGTCGCGAACTCTAGTTCGCGATCGTGAACTGGAGTTCGCGATTGGGAACTCTGTTGTGACGTTTTTCGCGGTGTTTTTCGTAGCTAGTCTACTTGTTATGTATGCCTAGTGTTAGGGAATACCATACATGACTATGTGCACAATCGGGACGAGGTCAGTGTCGGATGGATAACGGCTGGGCACAGTGTATCGACTAATAGGGTATCCGGTATCCGACCTTACCTGTATGCGTTACATGGTTAAGGGGAGGGAGTTGCCCGGGTGTTGGATACAAAATGCTATCGGTTACCGTGGTTTTGGCCGACCATGGTTTAAGGCCCGCAAAGCCGCCGATCCTCTCAATTAAGTGATTACCCAACCGGAGATGTTTATAACTTCCGTGTTAAGTGATTGGTGTAGTTGGTAGCCTTAGGAATTCATTCACTTAGCTTTTGTGCTAATCCCTCCCTTATCGACACATTTCAGGTTGGATGGCTTGAACGGGTCGGGCTTGGACGGAAAGTTTGATCATGCTTAAATTGTTATTTTGTTAAATGAGCCGTGTTTCGTAATACCGTCTTTTAACTAACTTTTGGTTGTAATATTTGTGGGACCATGGTTTTGTAAACTTAACATAACTAGGAACTAACCGTATGCTTCCGTAACCTTAGTTTAATGCTTAATTGGATATTTTTTTAAAAAAAAAATACGATGTTACACTCAGGCCCATAAAAATAAGTTCGGCCTACATCACACGAGAAAGACATTCAAGGATGACCTACATCACATAGCAAGCATCATAAACACCGCTTGGACCCTATAATTAGATTTAGATTTTGAGAAATCAAAATCAAATAACAAATTATAATAACCAGATTTATACCCTTTATTATACTCATTTTAAAACTGTCTCACGCTCATGTCTTTTTAAATAAAAATATTTTGAATTTGTTTTAACTAAATACTTACGCTGTTTATGTGTGAATTGGAAGCGATAAGTCGTTATCAATTTTTTTTTATCAGATTGTATAACATGATTTAATTTGTTTGGTCACGTAATTAATAATGTGTAAAGAGATTAATACATTGTTACATAGTAAGTATTTTCACCTATTCACACATACAACTTAAATTTCCATTATAAAAATATATATATTGATGATAATAAATTTGTGTTTCTAAAAAGTTCTATAAACGACAGTTCTTTGGAGAGATCAACCAATCATATTTATTTGGTAGTTACCATTTTTTTAGAAAAATTATGCTCATTTAATAAGGGAATAGATAAAAGAATAACTGCCAAACTTATCAGTATCATTTGAAAACGTATCATTTGAAAACATTAAGATGTATGGGTTTTACTCCTATATAAGGCGTTAGATCGGGAGTTCGATTCTTGTAAACACCTCTTGTGGTGCCAAGTATGAGAGATTTTTCCCTAAAAATCCCTATGGGGGCTGGGTTTGCCCTGCAAAGAAGCTCAAACATGGGGGTGCTCGTTGAATATTACGAGTAGACTTCCGTTGATTTTATTTGCCGTTTCCAAAAAAAATTTGTAGTATAAGCCAACTATTACTTATCTAAGGCAAATTAAATTTGTTTGACTTATATACCCTTACAATTTTTTTTACCCTACTTTATATGGGTTAACAGTTAACTTTAACCACACAATTAACAGTCATCAGTTATACCTTTGCTTACACTGGCTAATGGCTATATATCAAAGGCAACGCTGAAATTAAAATGACTATATATCAGAGGCAAATTAAATTATAATGTAACTTCAATAGAAGTCATATTGCTATTAAATTGTTTGATTGTTTCCATGAAACAATTGCAAAGGTAGGTTTCAATTTTACTTAAAAATAATAACATGACGATGAATTTACCAACATTTTTTTCTTCTTGAAAACCATTGAATTAATTGCAAAACTTGATTTAAAATTCATTAATGTCTGTATGGTAATACCGAATACGAGGGAAAGTATATAATGTGTCGTAATAGGGGGGCACCAAAGGGATGGAAAAGAAAATTAATTCCAAAATTACTACTAATTATAAAAGGAATGGTAAAATATTAAGGGTATAAATGTCAATCAATTTTAATATGCCTTGAATTGAATGAAATATATTTAACAAATCAATTTGAAAAACCTTCAACCGAAAGTCTCGCATACAACAGAGAGTATTTTAGCAATCGGAAAAAAAACTACGAAGGAAATTAAATCATCTTCGGTTGAACGTGCCTCTACGTTGAATAGCAACGGGTAATTCTCTTCAAAACCCTATTATCTTCCTACGAATTAGTTCAATTGAAGTTTAACATATATGGTCATCTCTTAGTTTGATTCATTTATCATCCTACAATGTTGTTTATTATTCAATAATATTTTAAGCTATTTTTATACCGATTCTGATTTTGAGTTACATGTAGCAGTTATAGGTAGCTTTGATCGATTTAAAAATGTCGTCCACAGGGGGATACTTATACCGATGCATTTTTATGGATAATAATTACCCTCTTACGTCGAACCTCAGGTATAACGTGCCACCTGGAATCTCGATCCCCAACAATATTGGAACTTATGACGGCAACACGGATCCAGATGATCATATTTTTGTATTTACAGAAACAATGAGTTTGTACGGCTACCATTTCAAAGAGCACGTGTGGTGCAGATTATTTGTCATCACACTAAGGGGAAAAGCACGGATTTGGTTCAATGCCCTGCCCGCCGAAAGCATATTGAGCTTTCGCCACCTGGCGAATAGCTTGCGAACAAGGTTCCTTCATAAGGTGATGTTGCAACAACCTACGAAAGATATAATCTATATGCAACCACAAGGCATCCATGACTCACTCGGACAATATCTGCATCGTTTCAATGAAGAAATTCTCACGACTGAAACCGGGAGTGATTTTGAGAAATTAGCGATAAGCGTCTTCACCGAGGGCCTTCAACCGTGTGCTTGCTTGGATGATTTTACAGCTGACCCTCCAACCACCTTAGATGACCTTTTGGTTCGTGCCAACAACTTCTCTCGGCTGCAAGATTCCACCACCAAAAAGATGGATGCTAAGTTTAGAGGTTATAATGGGTCTTAATTTTATTAAATCAAAATAAAAAGTCCATCTGGTTAGAATAATGTGTAGGTTAATGCATGCATGGATGTTTAGTGTCAAAACTCTTTATAAGCTAGGTTTATTTCTGTCATCTGTCTTAGATATATAGCATGTTTAATTCACTTTCATGTTTAACATAAATCTATTTGTTCCAACTTCCAACCGAAGTCTTCTCCACATATTTCCCCAAACTTAACTGAAGGCAATAAAGTGAAGAGGTGTGTCAATGGTTGGATTAATCCTTCGGTTGGAGTAAATAGATAAACCGAAGCAATGATTGGCAGTGGTCTAACATATTACTTGCTCCGTCTCACAAAAAAGTTCTCATTTCTCCTTATAATTTGTCCCACAAAAAAGTTATCATTTCTCCAATTTGAGGGGTCCACTTAATAATTAATAATATTACTAATAACCCCACCACTATCTATTCCTTAAAAGTTAGGGCTGTCAAATCGTGCTATCGTTTCGTGTTATCCAGTAACACGACACGACACGAAATTGTTCAACACGAAAACGACACGACACGAAGTCGTGTTTTATTTTGCTAACACGAACACGACACGATTAAAAAAACGATAAACACGATTAACACGACAAACACGACAACACAAAATAAATAACAAATTTCTTACATATTATATGCTAAAAACACGACAAACACGACAAAATCATAACTATCGTGTCAATTTCGTGTTAATCTCTAAGCACGAACACGACACGACACGACTTCGTGTTTGTTTTACACAACACGAACACTACACGAACACGAATTCAAATTTCAGTTTCGTCCCAATTTCGTTTCGTTTCGTGTATTTTGTCGTGTCGTGTCAGGTTTTGGCAGCCCTACTAAAAGTACATTCTCTTCCCAATCTAACCTTATATTTTAATCAATAATATTATCAATAATCCCACTACTAAATATCTCATAAAAACTTGTGTGCTGAGATATGAGAACTTTTTTGTAGGACGGATGAAGTATAATAAATAAATTTATACGCTTTATTATACTAATTTTAAACCCGTGTGTCACACTATGAGTGTAATCTATTTTTATAAAAATAAATTGAATTAGATTTAACTAAATAATTACGCTGTTTATGTGTGAATCGGAAGCAATGGTTGTTATTAATTTTTTTTTTATCAAATTGTATAACATGATTTAATTTGTTTGGTCATGTAATTAATAATGTGTAAAGAGATAATTATATTGTTACAAAGTAAGTATTTTCACCTATTCACACATACAACGTAAATTTTAATTAGAGTAAACTATAAAAAATATATATTGATGATAACAAAGTTTGTATTTCCAAAAAGTTTTATAAACCATAGCTCTTTGGAGAGATGAACCAATCATATATATTTGGTAGTGACCATTTTTCAGAAAATTTATGCTCATTTAATAAGGGAATTGATAAAAGAATAACGAATAGTTAACTGCCAAACTTATCAATAGCATTTGAAAACGTCAAGATTATGCCCGAGTGAAAAGCCTTCAACTTTCAGTCTCGTATACAACAGATCGAGAGTATTTCCTTTAGCAATCGGGGGAAAAAACTACAAAAGGAAATTAAATCATCTTCGGTTGATTAGTCACGGGTATTATCAGGTAATTCTCTTCAAAACCATTATTTTCCTACGAATTAGATCTAGCAGATTGTACGTTTATTGTATTCAATAATAATTAAAGCCACTTTTATTCGGATTCTATTTTGAGTTATAGGTAGCTTTGATCGATTTAAAATGTCGTCCGGAAAGGGATACGAATACCGAAACACTGTTAGGGACTCCCCACTTACGGCGAATCTCAACAGGACTTACCTGCCAGGTGGATTCGTGGTCCCCATCAATATTATGGGAACTTACAACGGCAACATGGATCCAGATGATCATCTTTTTGCATTTACACAAACAATGGGTTTGTTTCACGATTTCTTAGAACACGTGTGGTGCAAAGTGTTTATCCTCTCACTAAGGGGAAATGCGCGAATCTGGTTCAGTGGCCTGCCCGCTGAAAGCATATCGAGCTTTGGCCAGCTGGTGAATAGCTTCCGAACAAAGTTCCTTCATATGGCATTGTCACAAAAACCTACGAAAGATATCATGTCTATGCGACAGCAAGACCTCCAAGATTCCACCACGTCAGCATCTCCAATGGTAGCTTATTCAAAAGCTTATTACTTTGAATAGCTCTTTACCATTGGAATAATGAACTTTTTTAAGAGGTTACTTTTACCATTTATTCTTCCATAACCTCTTAATCTTCTTTCAATGTTTGTTTATTTTGATCCCTATATTTAATAATTCCACATTTTAAAACCTATATATAATTTATATATAAATCATTTATTATTTATTATTTGCAATGATTGTCAAGTATTATAATATATCTGTGTGAGACATTTTAGTAAAATGTTAAGTTTTATAAAATGCTATAAAAATTGTCAGTTATATATATGAGGGACACTTATGAAATATTTTAGATTTATAAAGGTAAATTAGTAATATTAATAAGAAAAAACTTTTGGAAACGTTAATCATTGGAGATGTTTTTTATAAATAGGTTTTTTGTTAATGGAAATTTGATGTGACAAAAGTAATAAGTTATTGTGAGATTAACGAGATGCTATAAGTTTAGAGGTTATGGGTCTAGCTAGATTTTATTGAGTTTATTAAATCAAAATAAAATGTCCATCTGGTTAGAATCATGTGTAGGTTAATGCATGCACGGATGTTTAGTGTCACAAGTCTTTATAAGCTAGGTTTTTTTGTCATCTAAGATATATAGCATTTTTAATTCAGTTTCATGTTTAAACGATGTTGCAACTAAATGACTATCTTCTTGAATCAAACTCATCTAAATAACAATTTCGTTCATTCACATGTAACACGTAAACAAATGAAACCTTTTTGTAAACCAATACCTCTCACTCATATTCATCCCATTTTCAGTCAAGTATCTTGATTAACTAGAGATGTACTTAATAATTGGTCTAAAATCAAGTAACAGTATATAATTAACTTTTAGTTATTTGATTATCAATTATATTGAACAAATATAAAAATGGAGAGTACGTATTTTATCCATGAATAGCTATAAAATCAAAATTATATATTTAGATCGACATCAAAAGTTACTGAAATTAATAAAACGTTTAAACAAGTTAAGATGATGGGGTTGGCGGCACCAACCCAGGTCCATTGTAGAAACCCATAATTGGAAGCCCTTCTTGCACAATTGGGCCCGCTTTCAAACAGTCCGGATCAGTGGGCTCATCCAATCATCTTCAGAGACCAACGGAAAATAATGATCAATCTCTGGAATAACAAAGAAATTAAAGTAAGAGGCGATTGGCATCACCGAAAGACTCTTCATATCTTGCATTTAATTAATTGAATGAAAAAGCTGCTGTACAAGATATTTTTCAGCAAGTATAAAGGAAAGCCCTCGCCTTTTATCATCCTTTCCTATCGTCATCACCGGTGTTCATCATGTTTAATCCCTTATTTTGATTGTTCATATTCATGATTCTATATTCACTGATTGACTCCGTTTAAGACGATTAACCCGTCTCCTTTTTATCTCAACACAAGTCAACTTGATATGAATGTGAACTTATAAAAGGAGGCTAAGGTTTCATTACCAAATAGCAAAAGTGATGTTACTGAACAAGACAAAGAAAGACAATATATATAGTATAGCTAACTAGCTAATGGACTTGATATAAGGCCCAACTAATAAACCCAATAAGACTATTAAGCTAACATCCCCCCTCAAACTCATAATGCAACAGTAATAAGCATTGAGAGTTTGTCAGTCAGAAAATGAAACCGAAGAGCATTCAAAGACTTTGTAAACATATCAGCAATCTGCAGAGTAGAAGGAATATGCAGAAGCGAGATAGTCCCCTGAAGCAAATGATGACGAGTGAAGTGACAATCAATTTCAATATGCTTTGTACGCTCATGAAATACTGAATTTTTAGCAATCAATATGGCACTTTCATTGTCACAATGTAATGGAGTAGGCTTCGAAATGTTAACACCCATATCTACAAGAAGCCATCGTAACCAAACAATCTCACAAGTGGTAAGGGCCATGGTACGATACTCAGATTCGGTAGAAGAGCGAGAGACAATATCTTGTTTCTTACTTTTCCACGAAATCAGTGAATCTCCAAGGAAAATACAGTACCCAGTAGTTGATTTTCGATCATAAACGTCACTATCCCAATCAGCATCACTATAGGCACGTAACTCAAGTGAGGATGAAGAAGGAAGAACAAGACTGTGAAATTGTGTGCCACGAAGATATCTCAAAATACGCATCACAGCTCCCCAATGAACACTAGTAGGAGCAGTGACAAACTGACTAACAACATGAACTGCATGAGCAATATCAGGACTTGTGACAGTGAGATAAACCAAACTCCCCACAATGGTACGATAAAGGCTCGGATCAGATAAGGGGACACCGTCAGTTGGAGAATACTTGGCATTACTTTCTAACGGAGTGTCAACTGTCCGGTTATCTGTGAGGCGTGCACGATCAACCAAATCTCAAATGTACATTGTCTGAGATAAGATGTAACCTTTTGGGGATTGAGCAACTTCAATGCCCAAGAAATACCGAAGCAAGCCCAAATCCTTCATAGCAAATCGATGAGCTAAATCTCGTTTCAAAGATTCTATACCATGATGATCATCACCAGTAATAATCATATCATCAACATATAAGGAAAGAAGGATTCTACCCTTATCCGTACATTGAACAAAAAGGGCCGAATCATGATTACTTGGTCTAAATCCGAGCGAAGTAATCACCGTACAGAATTTTTCGAACCAAGCACGAGGGGCTTGTTTGAGACCATATAAAGCCTTCCGAAGCCGACAAACTTCATCTGGTCTATGAGCAATACCTGGGGGAGGAGACATATATACCTCCTCATGAAGATCACCATTCAAGAACGCGTTCTTGACATCCATCTAATAAATCTTCCATTGCCGGATAGAAGAAACCGCAATCAAGGTGCGAACCGTCGTCATTTTTGCAACAGGAGCAAAAGTTTCCTCATAATCCATACCATACTTTTGTGAATACCCCTTTGCAACAAGTCTGGCTTTATAACGCTCAACTGATCCATCAGATTTTGTTTTGATTTTATATACCCAACGACAACCAATCGTGTGTTTTCCAAGCGGAAGCGGAACCAAATCCCATGTACGGGTCTGATAAAGAGCTGTAAGTTCTTCAGCCATAGCAGTCTGCCAAAGCGGATCAGAGACAGCTTCTTTGTAAGATGTTGGCTCGGAGAGACGATGTACATTGGCAATAAAAGAAGCAAATACTGGCGAGTAACAAGAATAGACAAAGTCAGGAAGTTGTGTGGACTTCTTGTTACGAATAGGCCTTACTGGTGGGGGGTCAACAACGGGTGGTGGATCAGGGATCGGTGGTGGATCAGCGACAAGAGGTGGTTCAGTGATCGGTGGTGGATCCGCGACTGGTGGCGGAACATCAATATCAATATCAAAATCAAATGGATCAATAGTGCGAAGTTCCTCTCGAGTAACATCATGAGACTGAACGGGAATGCTATAGAACGGAATGTGTTCCAAGAAAGTGACATTGCGAGAGACATATAATTTATTATTCGACGGATCATAGCACCGATAACCTTTTTGACCAATACCATATCCCAAAAAAAACACAAAGAGCTGATTTTGAAGATAACTTATTTCTCTCTACACGAGGCTTCAAAACAAAACATGCACATCCAAACACCCGTAACAAGGAGTAATCTGGGGTTTGGCCAAACAACATTTCATAAGGAGACTTCCCAGAGTTGTGCGCAGTGGGAATGCGATTAATGACATAATTAGCGGTAAGAACAGTCTCTCCCCAAAAATTATTGGGAACTTGGGCAGATAATAACAATGATCGGGCAGTTTCTAGGAGATGCCGATGTTTTCTTTCAGCAACACCGTTTTGCTGAGGTGTGTCAGTGCAAGAGGACTGATGCACAGTGTCATCTGATGCTAACAATTGATTAAAAGCATTCGAGGTAAACTCACCTCCTAAGTCACAACGAAAACATTTGATAACAGCAGAGTGCTGAGTCTTGATAAGAGCGCGAAATTCGTTGTATATGGTAAAAAATTCAGACTTGTTCTTCATAAGATAGATCCATGTATAACGAGTGTAATCATCAATAAAAGAGACATAATATTTTGAGCCCGATTTAGAAGCAACTGGGGATGGACCCCACACATCAGAATGTACAATGTCAAATGGAGCAACGGAACGAGTTACACTTTTATTAAATGGTAAAGCTGAAAATTTTCCCAGTTTACAACCACAGCAGTCAGAAATATCATCTGTTTTTAAAGAACCTAACACACCAGTTGAAACCAAGTACTGTAAACGTGATGCTGACACATGTCCCAAACGAGAATGCCAAAGATAAAATGCAGACGACGAATCACTCAAACGGAACGATGACAAATCAACAGTGGAGGCAGCAACATTAGAAACATCATCAAAATGTAGTTGCTCCAATACATAGAGATCCCCAAGTCTACGGCCTATTCCAATCACTTTCCGAGACCGATCCTGAACACAACAAATGGAATCCAAAAAGTAGACCAAACAACCAGACTTGCACAATTGACTGACCGAAGCAAGATTCAAAGCAAGTGTTGGAATATAATAAACATCTGTTAACGATATATACGGACTGATAATAGAGCCAACACCTTCTATTGGCATAGGTGTAGCACTAGCAGACATAACAGATACTGGTGAACGAGGTGATAATGAGGTGAAAGACGACAAATGCGGTGACATATGATGAGATGCACCAGAATCCAATATCCACAACGATGAAGGAATACCTAAATTATTTGATGAATGCATACTTAAATGAGGCATGGAGGCGGACATGGCAGCCAGAAAGGCAGCAATAAATTGTCCACTAATCTGGGGATCCAATGCTGATGGTGGTTTCATGTTATCAGGTTCAATAATAATCGTCATTAATCAAACCAATAATCAAACAGCAGAAACACTGACCAGTAGAAACAGTTACTACTGCTCAGCACAAACAGATCAGCAGTTACTACTGCTCAGCACAAACAGATCAGCAGTTACTACTGCTCAGCACAAACACCAGTAGAAACAGACCAGCAGAAACAATCAATACTAACCAGCAGAAACGAGTCAGGAGAAACAGATCAGCAGTAACTACTGCTTAACACAAAAAGACTAGTAGAAGCAGTAATCAGCAGAAACGATTAATACTGCTTAACCAAAAACAGAATTTCCCAAATCAACAAATCCGAAACCCTAAGGAATACAACTAGCCAAACAGGAATACCAATACCAACAACCAGAACGAGAAACCCCCAAACGAAATCCCCAAATCAAACAAAAGCAGACGAATCAAAGCAAACGAGGTACTGAAACGAGCGAGAAGTGATGTTACTGAACAAGACAAAGAAAGACAATATATATAGTAGAGCTAACTAGCTAATGGGCTTGACATAAGGCCCAACTAATAAACCCAATAAGACTATTAAGCTAACAATGAACACACTAAGTTTAGTGACAAATACTTTGTGGTAATGACTATATTTGACAAGTTAAACCATTATTTCTCGTGTGTTATATCCCTTTCATCTACGCGTTTATGATTCCTCATTTTCATGATTCGACAATGATGTTTATTGTTTGTGTTTCATTATTGGTTCAATTAAGCTATTGAATTGAATGTTAATTCTGATTATGAGTTGTCTTCTTGTTGACGCTCGTTAATTAATAGGTGGTTTCAATTTCAAATGTCATACTATTTTTTTGAGGCGGATGCATCTCCTTTAAAATATTGGCAGTCCACATATCTCTTAAGTGAAGATATTGTCATCCTTGCCCAGATTAGTGGAACTTACGATGGTACCACGGATCCAGACGATCATCTGTACCTATTTGGACAAAAAATGAATGTCTCTTGTCTCCCAGAAAAGAGTTGGTGTAGATTGTTCTCCACGACGCTTCAAGGAACTGCAAGGATGTGGTTCAAAGCACTACCACCTCGAAGCATATCCAGCTTTCAACAACTTGCAGAAGGCTTCCGAACAGCTTTCCTTCATAAGGTGAAGTACTTTACAAAGTCTATAAATGAGATCATGAATATGAGACCACAAGGCAGTTGGGGGTCGTTTAAAGAATTTGTGGATCGTTTCAGTGATGAAATCCTCATGGTGAACGACCACCGGATTTTGAGAAACTTTTGATCATGTTCATTGACAAGCTCCGGTGTTTGGAGGATTTTACCGCCAGGCCTCCCTCCAATTTAGAGGACGTGTCAACCAATTCTCTCGACAAGAGGAGCCTTACGGTGTGTGACTGACTATGTCTTTAAAACTTGCAAGCTTTGTGTTTTTCATGTTTCTGTTTAAGATATATAGCCTACTTAATTTAGTTTCATCTTTAAACTAATGTTGCAATTAGATGCTTATTGTTCTTTTTTTGAAAATTTGGATCTTGGTCAAATCATGTGATTTGGGACTATAACTCAGTTTTGTTTCGAACATCTTGATTTGGATCTTAGTGTTGGTATTGTACATATATTATAATGGATCCATTGCGTAAGCTATTGATGTTGTTATGTGTCAATGGGCTTAGCACATGCATCTATCAATCTATAATTACAAGACTATTAAGTCTAATATTATAATGGACTGATACATAATATATGTGCACTAACATAAATATATGTATGATATATTGATATGAGAAAGCATAGAAAATGGAAGCATTAACAAAACTGGGTCACAGTTAGGACAAAGAACAAGAAACAAACCTAAAACGCAATCTAAGTTAATTAATGACTGATGAACGAGAATCCACTGATCAGTCTTTCCGGCCACGAAAGTATGCACTTGGTTAATTTATGAGCTTTTGTTGAGAATGGAGGCAGTTTTGATGACAAACTGAAATCGCCCGCTGACCTAACTTGTCCAAATTTGAAGTTTTAGCAGCTGGCTCGACATTATCATTCTTGATGTTCAGATATTGACCTGTCTTGGTCAGCTTTGGTACTCTGGTGACAGGTGAGTCAGTCGTTAGACACTTGTAACATTGGGGTCAAGGGGAGGTAACCTATAACATGGTTATTACTATATTTTGACCCACAATTGTTGCTTTACATACTTGTACAGTCTGTAATTATATCTGTACAATATGGTATAAGCATCAAAACATGTGGTGTAGAAAATTAATTCGCTATTACTATTAATGCTTACCATAGCTAAGGTAATGTTTGGTAGCAAATGAATGATTAATATTTGAATGATACAGATGTTTGAATGATTCAAACTTCCCCTGACATATGTCCGATTAAGAGGTAGAACATATTGAATTTTTTATTCAGGGGCTTATCCAAAGGTCTTACCAAACGCTATGAGTCTGTCTGACGGCGGTCATTTCCCATACCTGAAATTACCTAACTGGACGCGTAAGCAAATTTAGGCAGAAATCCCTTAGCCCAGCCTCAGAGCCCAAGTAATTTGGGCCTAACCCAAGTACGTTTGACGGAAAACCCAGCAACACTTTTGATCAGAAACCCATAAACAACTAGTGACCACCCGTTTTTCGTAAACATCTTAAATCGCTCATACGTAACTCAGCAATCCTTCATTCGCAATTTGTAATTGTTGCTCGTTCGTATGTCTCAATCAAATTCTAGCATGTCAAAAATACTTTCCTTTTTAAATATTGTAAATTGCATCCTGTTCCAGACGGTCCAAATCAGTCAAGACTGAAAATATCACATGAAAAAACAAACCAAACCGGTCCTTTTCGGTCCGGTCATCGGTCCACAAAAAAGTCATTTTTCGGTTCTCCGTCCTAACCGGTCGGTTCTGTTCTTGGACCGTGCACTAGACCTAATTGATACTCACCAAAAAGCTAATCCAAAATGCTTTTAAAAAATGATTCTATCACCTTTTCATTACCAATAAGTCAATAAACTAAGTTAAACATTTAAAAAAAAACTCTTTTTCAAAAAGAAAATAATGTCAATAAACACTTTTATTTAAAAGCATTTTGAAGTTAGATTTTCTTTTTATTATCAAAACACCCTCTTAATCTTTGAATAAATAATTAAATATCAATATAAATTACTACTATTATAAAAAACTGAATAGTTTTATCGAGGGTGCCAGCAATCGCCTAGTCGATAATTTAGTCTTCATACATAATAAAGTACCCAGCTCGAAACACGTAGCATAAAACTATATCCGTCTAAAATGGTGTTATTTACTAAAATGGAATTGCCATCCGAACAACCATCAAACAAATCCTCATACACGCACTAGTTATTCCGATGTACAATCATACGTTTAAAGTCCATCGTAAGCAGACGATATGATGTATTTGACATGTTCAACCATGTTTGGTAAAGAGAATCAAATCCATCTTTCACACTTTTTATTATGTTGCTATATCTTGTAAATTACGTTGACTGGGGGCATTAGCACCATGTTACCCTTTGAATATGGTCGGCAAAAGGTCTTATTTCATATATTGCGTCAAGATTTAGGTTAACAAAACAATAAACAAATTGATCAAGTTGGTTTAAATTAACTCCAACTTGCACAAGACACTAGTAGGCATATTGTTTCTAAAACCCCGTCGATCTATATCGTACAATGGTCCCCGTATATAGACGTGTGAATAAAACAGAAATGTTGTCATTTTGATAAGAGTTTATATTGTTTTCAAGTTTCAACAACATTCATTAATTTATTAGTTAATTTTTTTTTTCCTCCATTGGTTAAACAGTTAAAATTTTGTAAACTTTTTAACTAGAAAAATAAATCTAAATATGTGATTATGATAAATCTCGGTTAGAAAACTTTTATGCATGCCACTAACTTTTTCCAATTTTAAATATAAACAATATATTTTCACATAAAAGAAAAATGGTCTTGTGGTAAGAAGTCTTTTAAGTTTTATAAGAGACCAATGCTCGAAACCATCTATATAAACACTTTGGAATGATGTCTTCGGAAGAGCTCAGAATGTATCTTGTCTTTTTGCCTTTGCATAAGATTAAAAAACTTTTAAAGAATAACCAATAAAAATAAATATCCGGTAAGTTAATAAATTAAAAAGATACAAACAATTATGAACATGGGCGTTCAAAAAAATCTCAAATGCTATATTTAAAAAAACGTTTTCAGTATTGTAAATAAATTTTATGAATTACAGATAAGTTTGAACTACAGAAACCATGATCTAGGGACAGAGTTTCCACGAAACACAGAGATCTGGTGGTGAGTGAGATTTAGGGCAAACACAGTTTCCAAGAGCATTCTTTATAATAATAAAGCTGGCAGTTTTCAAATTTGATTGATCTACACCACAACTCCAGCTGGGTCTGTCCTTTTTGGCTTTAACCGACTCCCTTCACTCTACTCTATTTATTTTAGAATAAACAATAGATTTAGGTGCTGTTTGTTTTTTCAGAAAAAAAAAAATCTGATGTCTGCGGACCACATCTGCCAGCTGCTGCAGCTTCTGAGATGGACCAAAGATCTGCAGTGTGCAAGAAAACTATTGTTTATTTTTTTAACATCTACAGGCTGCTTAAATAAACTGAAATATTAATTAAGATAATAATATTATACATTAATATAATAATTGTATATATTAATATAATAATAATAGTATTAATTAATATATTAATAATATTAGTTAATATATTTATATTATTTATATTTATATATAATAGTAATATATATAATTTAAATATAATAATAGATAATTTAAATATATTTAAATATAATAATATATATAATTTAAATTTAATAATATATATTATTATCTAATAATATAATAATATTAATTAATATAATAATATTATATATTAATATAATAATAATATTAATTAATATATAAAAATAATATTAATTAATAAAATATTAGTATTAATTGATATAATAATATTATATATTAACATAATAATAAAATTATATAATTTAAATATAATAATAGATAATTTAAATATATTTAAATATAATAATATATATAATTTAAATTTAATAATATATATTATTATCTAATAATATAATAATATTAATTAATATAATAATATTATATATTAATATAATAATAATATTAATTAATATATAAAAATAATATTAATTAATAAAATATTAGTATTAATTGATATAATAATATTATATATTAACATAATAATAAAATTATATAATTTAAATATAATAATAGATAATTTAAATATATTTAAATATAATAATATATATAATTTAAATTTAATAATATATATTATTATCTAATAATATAATAATATTAATTAATATAATAATATTATATATTAATATAATAATAATATTAATTAATATATAAAAATAATATTAATTAATAAAATATTAGTATTAATTAATATAATAATATTATATATTAACATAATAATAAAATATATTAATTTAATATTATATATTAATAATATTAATTAATATAATAATAATAATTAATATAATAATATTATATATTAGCATAATAATAAAATATATTAATATAATAATAATATTAATTAATATAATAATAATAATTAATATAATAATATTATATATTAGCATAATAATAAAATATATTAATATAATAATAATATTAATTAATATATAATAATAATATTAATTAATATAATAATATATATAATTAATATAATAATATAATATATTAACATAATAATAATATATATTAATAATATAATATATATTAATTAAGTTTGGAGATTATTTTTTAAGTTTGGAAGACCCAAGAAGCTAATGCCCAAGTCTTCCTGGGAAGACCTTAGGCAGACAATATAAGGTCTGCGAGCTTCCGAAAAACAAACATCTGCGCAAGCTTTTTTCTGCGCGTGGTCTGCGCTGCGAAGACAAAAGACCCTAGGAAGACCTTTTGTAAAAAAACAAACAGCACCTTAGTGGATAGTGATAGTAGTGATAGTAGTGGAGGTGTTGCGGCTTGTGACGAGTAAAAATTGTAATGGTGGCGGCGGTAGTGATGGCTGGAGTGGTGGATGGTTGGTGATGATAGTGGTGGTAGCGGTGATAATTTCAATATTTAAATTATAATTTACTAATAAATATAATTATAGTTAAATAATTAATATATAGTCTATTAATATAATTAATTAGAGTATTGTGTTAATAACATATATTTCATGTTAGATACTTGCATGGTTCTTAGATTTTTGTAAAGTAGATATTTTCTAAAATAAAATATCTTGATTAAATTTTTAAAGATTTTGATAACGACAACCTTAATAGTTCAGAAATGTCTATAAGAGTATTAAAATATGTTTATTAATCAAAATATCAACCCCTGCATTGTAGGCATTCCTTATCAATTAAGAAAAATATAAAATTTTAATGCATGTTATTAACTGTTTTTTAAAACTATCCTTATTAAAACTCAATTTTTAAATCCAAATATTTAAATACTTTATTTATATGGATATATAATCTTGTTATAATTTATTACCTTCAGTACCTTCAAAATGTTACTCCGTATTTCTTTATGCAAGATAAATATCGGTTCCCCAAAATAAACATTTTTCTTGAAGACCATTTTTAACGTACAACTGTACATTATCTTTTATGCAAAATGAAAGGATGTTCCCGTAGAACAATATACTTTTACAGTAATTTAATTACCTTTTCTTGTATTTGTCCAATAAATTTATCTTTATAATATAAACTTTAACTTATATGAAAGATTTATCTTTTATTATACTTAATTAAGGTATTAAACATGTAACTTTTTTGACAAAGGTTTACTACTAGTATAATATTACTTACGCTAAGAGAAACCATTACGAAAACTCAAGGTTTATTTAGTTATTTTTAAAAATAAAATAACCGAGTTAATTAAAGTTAATAAACTTTGAACAATATTAAAGTATTAACATCTTCTTGGTCTTGGGTTACCTTTTCTGAGCCCATGGTGACATGGTGTACTATGATCCACATACCTGTGTTTGCACGTGCATATGTCCATTGTTTATTTGAATATTACTGACTATGATTTGCAACCCGGAGAAAAATAATGCTTCTATTATACTATTACCCACATAAAATGCCGCCACCATACATACTCCGCACCACCCGCTACCACTACCATCCACCATCATTACCACTACTGCTACTATCAACCACCACCACCACACACCGCCACTAAAATTGATATCAGTTTGAAGATATTAAAAAACAAATAATATTTTTCTTGTACATCACAGACGTTTCTTCCACATCATCTTGGCACATATGATCCGGAAACCGTATATATGATACCTTAAAAAAAGAGAATTAATTTTCTTATCACATTTTTTATGTCTATACAACACTGTACAAGTAATCTCACGTACTATGCAAATAAGTAATACAATTATTATAATACATAGATTAAAATATGTAATGTAAAAATCACTATCTTTAAAAAAAAAATATTACCCATGTTAATAAGTAGTAACAACCTATTTTGTAAACTAAGCACACAATAAACAATATTTTAAATAGAGAAGTTATTTCTATGCTTATTTTTTTTTTTTTTTTGAATGCCCGATTAGTAAGTTAGAAGTTCGAGTCAAATTACATCCACAAGGAGTACTATGTTTTCTCTCGATCTCTTCATATAAACTCCACTACTTATTCACATAATAAAAAATTGAAGACTCGAACATGAGATCTAATCCCTCAAAGTTTTTTCGAATGGCCATTTAATTTTGATCTATTAAAAAAAATTATTTATACACCATAACTTTATTAAACCAACAACCCTCTCTTCCCCCTTCTATTTATACCAGCTATAACAACACTATCATCCTTACCAAAGTGAAAAAAAAGACCCCAGTTTCTGTCTTGAAGCTGCTAAATATGGCAATGAAACTTCATCTCTTCCTTTTGGCTTCATTCCTTCTGGTTACTACTTCTGTAAGTTTCTTTACTCCACTCGTTTTCATTTTGTAAAATATAAGACACATTTGTTTTTATCTTATAACTTTCTAATTAATCTTTATGTTTGTTGTTTTCCCCCCCACAGATTACAACCAATGAACAAGAGGTAAGAACAGATCTCTTTGAAATAACCTAGAAATTTGAACCTTCTCCATTCTGGTGTTCATTTTTGGATTTTTGTAGATCTTGGAAGTAAAGTATAATACTAAAAAAGACACACAATATGTCTAATGTAAACAAGGATCTTGATTTCTTGGACTTCATTGTCATATGTTTTATTCTTATCCCATTTTTTTGTTTTTTACAATAAAATAATTTCTTCCTTCACTCTGATTACTAAATATCTGGTAATGATCCTTTCCCACTTATTCATCTATATGGCTATGTAGATCACCAGATTAGAGCGTTTGCATAAACTTCTACTTCATTTTCCAAAAAGTCCGGAAAGATCAGCTGCCTACCCAAATAACCCCTTGCTTATTAAATAAGTCTAAGTTTATATACTTCCCAAAAAGTCATGAAGTAATAAAATCTTTAAATAAAATTTCCCAAATACCAGTCACCCAAACACTCAACTTTTTGGAAAATGAAACCTTGAGAAGTGTTGACAGAAAAGGAAAGAGAACACATGCATTATTCCGTACAGATTTAGTTGTCGCAATCATATTGGTAGCCTTTTTTTAAATGTACCATTATTTTGGCCACACTCTTTATACTATAAAATATATTTATTTAAATTCTACATTTTTTAATAAAATTAAAAATTGTGGCTAATGAATATTAATTCAGTCTATATCTCTTATGTTGTAAACCATGTAAATAGAAGTAGAGATGGTATTGAATATTGATACCATGATTCTACCTGTATATATTTGTGATTCAGTATTCACTTTTCATAAGGATTTCCAATTTTCCATTTTATATGTATCTTTTCATTTTTGACTATTATAAAATATATTTCATCTAAACTTTTAGTTTTAACCTTATTTAGAAAAATTATACATTATAAAAAATGTAATAAATTGACTTTTTTTTCCTTGATAAACTCTTAACTTTTGTTTGGTGCAGGCCTCATATGTTGCCACATCCCCTGCCCCAGCGAAACTCACACTTCCTGCACCAGAAGTGAAACCATCACCACCACCACCGTCACCTTCTCCACCGGAGGCTAAACCCCCCACCCCTACGCCACCAGTCTCCCAACCACCCACTGCCGCCCCACCAAGAAACACTAAAGGTATAATCTTTTTGTTTATTCAAATACCCCCATTTCTTCATGTTATCCTAATTTTCTTGTTTTATATTGCAGAATGTTACCCACCGTGTGTTGAGAGGTGCAAGCTTCATTCAAGGAAGAATGTATGTTTGAGAGCTTGCGTGACATGCTGTGACCGGTGCAAATGTGTTCCGCCGGGAACATCCGGCAACCAGGAGGTTTGCGGCAAGTGCTACACCAATATGAAAACTCACGGTGGCAGACCCAAATGCCCTTAATTTCGATTAGCCTATTATTAATTAAGCTTAAGCTATGTTGAAATAATAATGAGGTTGTGTTGTAGTGTCATTTGTGTTTGGTTATATATTCTTCAGTTTGTATGCCAAGTGAAAAGGGGATTAGGGTTTCTATTTTATGTTGATGGTGGAAATTGAGTTAGTACTGCTTTTGATGGTATTAGTAGTTGTTTATGTTTAAGCTCACTATGGCATAACGTCATCAAAAGTCAAGTGTGTTTGATTAAATTTTTTAGTCTTAGAAGACGGACCAACACTTCCGCAACTTGTTTGTGTTTTCCTCTGCTTTTCGTGCCTAAAACCTAAGAAGTCGAGCAACTTTGGATTATCCAATTTTGGATTTAGTGTATACATAACCATTTTTAAACCCTACTATAAAATAGATTTGTTGATGCGATGGGTTATTTTTATTTAGTGCGGTTGTAACAAATAACCGCATCATCAAATATAATTCGCATAAAAAAATATAAAACCGCACTATTTAATCTATTTGTTAATGCGGTGGGTTATTTTTATTTAGTGCGATTGTAACAAATAACCGCATCATCAAATATAATTCGCATAAAAAAATATAAAACCGCACTATTTCATCTATTTGTTAATGCGGTTAAGAAAAAGGCACCAATAAATCACATTTGCATCCAAAAAACACTTTTTGCCATGTCATCAATCTGCACCACTATCATGTGATCTTAGTCGTTCATTGTTCATTATCACTTATCAATGACCAAAATTGATTCAGCTTACACCACTTATCCCCATGAATATATATTCAAATACTCCCACAATCCTTAATCATTTTACTCATATTTTATTTCTTTCATCATTTACAAGTTTCATATGAGTAATTCTCTCATTTTTTCTTCAATCTATATTCAAATATCTCAAACATCATTAATCATCTTACTCATATTCCATTTCTTTCATATCTCAAAAGTTTCAGGTGAGTAATTTTCTCAATTTTACTTTAATAATTGTTTTATCATCTCTAATTTTTGTTTGTTTCCATTAATTTAACTCGGTTCAAATAATTTTGTTGTGCAGATTTGAATTAAACAAAAAATGTCAAGACATGTAAAATTAGGAAAATGATTAGGAAAGTTAAAAAGTCCGGACGTTCAAAATGACTAGAAATTAAGTTCAACAATTTTTGCATAAATATTTAATATTTTATCCCATCTCTAAAGGAAGGAGGAGAAGGTAGTTGAATTTACTGGGGTTAGGTTGGATGACTTTCTCTTGTTGAAGATTATAGAGCAATTGACATCCATCCCATTCGTAGCATCTCAAAACATTGCGAAGTACAAAATTTCATAAACATTTAATATTTAATAATTAATTAAAAAAATATATAAATACCTTTTTTGGTGCGGTTCTGATTTATTGGTGCGATCATTTGATGGAGCGGTTTTATATTTTTTGGTGCGATCATTTAATGGTGCGGTTGTAACGATTTAATGATGCGATATTTCTTGGTGCGGTCTTTTACCCGCACCAATTAACCATTTTAACCGCATCAACAAAGCTTTTCTGTACTAGTGAAAGTGACTTAGTGGTAATGTGTCCCTGAATAATTGAAAATACCATAGTTTGAACTTGGGCTTGACTAAACAGTAAAAACTTTGAGATGGAGCCATAAACAAGGGTGGTGATTTGCACAAAGATTTGTTTTTTTTTTCACAAGGAAATTTAAAGTTAAAGTACAATTTTACCCCTAATATAATAAAACTTAAATTTTCACATCACACCCTACAAATCCTATAAAAAAGAGCCAACCATCTTCTCCTATATTTCGGTTATGGAATACTGAAATTAAAATGCAGTAGGAAACGAAATATCATAAATATTAATATGCGTCTTTAAACAAATTGGATTACAAGAAACCAAAAGGTTGTGAGTGCACCAAAACCAAAAAGTTGTGACGTCTAACTAAAAAAATGAAAAAATGTGATTAGAATCATGGAAAAAAAATCTTAATACAATAGTCGAAGTGGCAGAGCGAGTTGTTGAAATCAAAGAAAAAGTTCTCTGGAAACGAAATAAAGGATCAGACGTATTTTTTAGGGTTTGTAGGGTATAAGGTGAAAAATTAGGTTCTATTATATTAAGGGTAAAATTGTATTTTCACTTCAAAATTCCTTGTGTAAAAAAAACACATTCTTGTGCAAATCACCACCCGGAAAAACAACCACAAGAATACTAGTTAAACTGTGTATATTAAAGCCATAAACTCAACTTTTTCATCTGAAAAGAGATATCGCTTGGTTTATTCATTTTAGATTTAGCGTGAATGTAGGTATTATTGGGTTGAAATACTACTTTCTAAATGTATTTAACACGATTCAAAATTTTATTTGAGTAATTCTTTGATTATTACCAATCTCACACATAAAATTGTTAGCTATAATTGAATGAATAAATGGACTATTATTGGAAACAAGCCGCTCTCAAGTCTCAACTTAGATCATGAAACATTTCTTGATAAGGTTTTAATAATGACAGTTCCAGAGTTATATTTAAAGCATAAAAAAATGTACATTAATTCATAGGGATGGTCATTCCTAAAATCCAGGGGTTAGTTATAGATTGAAGTATAAGATTTTAATACATTATTGACAACACTTATCATTATCAAAACTCTTTCTTAATATCATTTGTTATTATAACTTGTTTAAAAAAGACAACAAAAACATTTGACTTTCAAGATTTGAGGACTTGGTTTCTTAGCGATAATCCTTAACGTTTTCATGGGTTTTGACACCAGCCTTGGCCAGCATCATTGACGATTAACACATAATCTTGCCATAATAGTCTACTACCCCTCGGTATCATCTTCCTTTCTTGTAATACTTGTAAACCATTATTTCTAATGACAAAAGTTTTTCTATATATACACGATTCCAACGTACTTTAAAAAAGCACAAACCCGAGTACTCAATATTCCACATAACAGACCAGCTTAGACATACAAATGGCTTCTTTTCAGATGGTGGCTGTTTTCGCCATTTGCTTTGCTAGTGCAACGATGCTAGCAACTGCTGATGAGTGGGCCCCAGCTCCTGCCCCGTCACATGCACCGAACGCGCTTTCTTTTGTCCAGTCAATGATGATAGGTTTTGCGGGTGCTGCAGTTTCTCTCTTTCTACTAAAAGAGGCAGCTTAATTTCGATTTCATGTTGTTTGTGTATTTTGATGTGACATACTCACATCTTGCATTAATAAAAGTCATAAAACTAGTGTTGTGTTAGTCTCAGCTTTCTTTTACTTGTGCCGGATGGATTGGGTCTCCTAAAAGATATTGGATTGGTTTCTCTAGCTCCCAATTTCTTGTAAGAAAAATTATAATGTGTAATGCGAAGTTTATTGCTTTAAAGTTGGTATAAAGTCTCTTCTCTCGACATAATGATTACATCATTTTATTTTATTTTATTTTATTTTTTTCGGTCGTAAAAACATAGTAAAATTAATTACATTTCTAGACTTCTAAAATATATCGTGTAGCTTCCTACAGATATTGATAGATCAAAATCGATCATACGTCAAACTAGTATTAACATGAGGTAACATAACACCAAGGCTAGCAGGTCTGACCGAAAAAAACCTTACAGTTAATGGGGATAAATGTGTTCAACTCATAAATAGGTTGACAAGGTCAATGTTAACCTTATTAATTAATGCTCAGGTTTGGGTTGGCATAAATGACTAGCTAGTTTCCAACCGACAAATCTAGCAAACAGAGGAGTTAACATCGGCTCCACTGTATGCAGACTGTGTAATACCTTGGATGAATCTGTGGATCACTTATTTACTAGTTGTCCGTATGCTACAAATATCATATCTTGGCTATTTAGGTGGTGCAATGTCTCTTTACCTACTTTCAATCCGGCGGCGGAATTTATTGAATTCGGTGCATCTTGGGGTAACTGTCCAAAGAAGAAATAGGTACTCAATATGATCATTCAATGTGTGATATGGTGTATATGGAAGTCAAGAAACGAGGTGGTCTTCAACAATAAGGTGAAATCTGAAATGAAAATTGCGGATGACATTGTTGCTATGACATTCACTTGGATAAAACATAGGAGTAAACTAAATTGTAATTGGGCGGATTGGTGTATTTCTCATTTTTTGTTTCCTATGTAATTGTTATCCATCCTTAGTGTCTTGCTAAGTTAGATTTTTTAATCTATTTGCGGTTTCCAAAAAAAATTTCCAACCGGCATTTGAAATTACACTTATATGATTTTGTAAATTGATTGAAGTTTAAAAACATGAGCGGATTATAATCTTGATTAAATAATAAGGTAAATGATTGAAATTTGAAAGAAAGTAATAGTTTTAATCTTATAGTTATATTAGTTGTTAACTTTAACTTGACATCTATTTTATAAAAGACTGTTTATATTACCAACTTTATCTACAGGCTATGAATATAGTTTAAGAACTTTAGATGAAATTCTAAGGACATATCATGATGCGCTTAATAAAAGAGTTATTTCATAAATATATATTAAATTTAAATAACATTAAATTCTAATGTGTTCAATTTTAAAATACACGTTAAATACGATTTTCTCTGTTTAAATAGAAATAATTATTTTATAAAATGAATACGAATGGATATTCAGTTTTAGAAATATAAAAAACACCTAGTGAAAACACCATGCTTTTTACTTTAATAAATAGTTTCCGATTGTCAGAGTTCCACCGAGCCATGACTAGTCAAACCCGGTCCAAGTTCGACACGAATCACAAAACATGACCAGTCAAACTAAAATAACCAGAAGGCAAATTGGTAATATTCAAAAGTTTGTTAGGGCTTAACCATCACAGACAGTGTGAAGTTGGTGAATCAGTGAGCAAGAAAGATGGAAGACCTGGGGATCTTGGGTGTCAAACCCAGAAAAGATTCAGCAGCGCGGATCAGAGGACGAAAATGGCTAAAACGGAGAGAAATATGGCTGGTTGCTCTTGGAATAGCACTTCATGCTGTCTACATGCTCAGCATTTTCGACATTTACTTCAAATCCCCAATTGTTCACGGCATGCAACCTGTTACCCCTTACTTTACTCCCCCTGCTAAGCGTCTTGTGCTTCTAGTAGGTAAAGTTACATCGATTCCATCCTTGCACACCAACTGTTCGATCATATGTCACTCAGAAAAGTTGTTTCGTATATGAGATGCAGATCAAGTAAAGTAATGATGTATAGTTTAATTGTGATTTCAGCTGATGGATTACGAGCAGACAAGTTCTTTGAGCCAGATTCTGATGGGAATTACAGAGCACCGTTTTTGCGAAATGTGATAAAAAATCAAGGTCGTTGGGGAGTATCTCATGCTCGCCCTCCAACTGAATCTAGACCTGGACACGTGTCGATTATAGCTGGTTTTTATGAGGATCCTAGTGCCGTTACAAAAGGTTGCATTTTTTCCCGCAAAAAAATAGTTTTTTGTTGTGTGATTTAATGAAGCATATTGCATCCTTTTTTAATTTATGAAACACTGTTTCGCTTGATAAATTGTAATATATGCAGGATGGAAAGCAAACCCTGTGGAATTCGATTCAGTTTTTAACAAAAGTAAGCATGTATTTTCTTATGGTAGTCCAGATATTGTTCCAATATTCTGTGGAGCTTTACCTCATAGTACATGGAATACATATCCTCATGAGTATGAAGATTTTGCTACTGGTATGCAAACACATACAGCATTACTTAAATAAGTTAATATTTATTTATTTGTTTATTAAACACTTTATTGATGATATTCCAGATGCTTCCTTCTTGGATGAATGGTCATATGATCAATTTGAGAGCCTTATGAATAGGTCTAAAGAAGACAGTAACTTAAAAAAACTAATTCAACAAGATCAAGTTGTTATATTTTTGCATCTTCTTGGTTGTGATTCAAATGGTCATGCACACCGGCCATATTCTTCTATATATTTGAATAATGTTAAAGTTGTTGATCGTATTGCTGAACGTGTTTATAATCTTCTTGAAAATTACTTTAAGGATAATCAAACAGCATATGTATTTACAGCAGATCATGGAATGAGTGATAAAGGTTTGGACTTTGGAAACTTGTAAAGATTTTCTTTGTTAAACCATTTTTTTCAAAATAATATAACTTTTGTTTGGAATTTTAGGAAGTCATGGAGATGGTCATTGGTCAGTTACAGATACTCCACTTGTTGTTTGGGGAGCAGGTGTAAAACATCCTAGGATTTCATCAAACAATCATCAAAATCATGAAAGATTTGTTGATGAACATGATATGCATGATATGCCTACACCTACTAATTGGGGTCTCAATAATATTGAAAGAGTTGATGTTAATCAAGCTGATATTGCACCATTAATGGTTTCACTTTCACTTTCCTATTTATTTTATTTATTTTAAAGGGTTTTTGTTTGTTTCTAGTTCTGACATTTTCTTTTTCATGTTTGGCAGTCAACACTTCTTGGTTTGCCATGTCCTGCTAATTCAGTTGGAAGTCTGCCCCTTGATTATGTTGATTTCGATAAGGTAAAAACAAACTCTAGTTTGCTTGAATACTTCTTTTAGAAATTATTTGTATACCACAAAATTACTTCACACACCACAATATACAACTTCTAAAGCAAATTGTACAAACACCACTAAAGAGTGTTTTGGTGTGTCATGTACTCTTTTTTTGTGGCGTATAAATCACCTTCCTTTAATTCAAGAAATGTAGGTTAGTATATTGATAATATAATTGCTAAATCATATTTAATACATTAATTATTTATATAATAAAAAGAAAAATAAACAAAAAAAATATATTATCACGTCAACCAATTTGCCTCAACCCGTTCTAAAAATTACCCATTTTGACCCGGTTTACCCATTTTAAAACTTATGTTGCTTTTAATTGGATTAATTTGTTAGTTTATCAAATAAGAATTAATTCAATATTCTATTTGTGTGTTTATATCATTCAGGAAAATGAAGTCCATGCTGTGTTTGCTAATGCAAAACAAATTCTCAACCAATATCTTCGTAAAGCACGTATCCTTTAAAGTCAACAAGACAGTTTTGGTTATATATAAAGTAAAGCTAATTATGTAACTACATTAACTTATATATTGTTATTAAAAGAATATTACAATTTACAAGTAAGAAAAGATATTTCTTTTAACTATTTTCCTTAAAAATTCAGAACTGAAGAAGGCAAGCTCGTTCAGATATAAAACATTTGAACCATTAGCAGAATTTAAATCGATTGTGCATAATATTGAGTGGATAATGATAGGTGGAGATTATGAAAATGCAATGAATTTATCCAAGCTTCTTAGAACATTAGCACTCGATGGCCTCCATTATTTTCAAACTTATGATTGGTTCATGTTAATGAGTGTTATAATCCTCGGTTACATTGGTTGGATGATTTGTCTTATTCTTCACGTGTTGCAATCTTATACAAATTTACCTGCAAAAATACTAAAAAAAGACGAAACAGTTTTCACAAAAAACCGTCCATCAAAGGTATGTTATGTTACAAGGTTATTATTGTTATATTTAGTTTTTTTTTATATTAATTTTATTATGTGACAGGTGTACTTATGTGGAAGTCTCGTCATGGGATTAATTTTTACATTATTATATTTGGAGCACTCACCACCACTTTATCATGCTTATTTTGCAATGACGGTATTTTTATGGACAAATATATTTAGTGAATATCGTTTTCTGAAAGCTTTATGGAGATATTTCTTACAAACAAAAGAATTTAATCATTTTATCAAACTCACTGCAACTTTTGTTGTTTCCATCATTGTTCTTGAGTTGTTAGTGAGAAGCTTTACCGAAAGAATTATCTACACATGGTGTTTTTTAATTGTTGGGATTATTTCTCCATTATATCTTTTTAAAAAAATCCCATGGAAATCTGGAATTCCTGTTTTTTTGTGGGCAGTTTGTTGGTTTTTGTCTGTTTTTACCTTGATGCCTGCAGAGATCCCTGATAACACGGTGTTAGTGTAAGTTAATAAACTTTTATTTTTTATAATCATTTGTTAATAATTTCCAATTACGTGTGTGATGTTATTTTATTATATGTATTGCAGGAGTATAAGTGGACTTATAATTATTGTAATAGGAGGGTTTAGTAGGTACCTAGATATGCATACTAAAGATAACAAATATTGGCTTTTTCTCATTAACCGTGACTCAGAACCCAAACTCCCCATGCTATTTCATTTACAGGTATTTATTTATATACGGAGTATTAATTTATTATTTCTATTAAAATAAACATTTAATTAATATTAAGAAATTTGTGTAGGCCATTTTGGTTGGTTTATCATCAGTGTTGGTGTACCTTTCAACATCTCATAGAACAGAAAAACGTCAACTGCTTGCATTACATCAAATGTTGAATTGGTCCATTGCAGGTTAAATTTCATATATTATTGTTTTATTATTATTATTATTATTATTATTATTATTATTATTATTAATTTTATTATTAACAATATTATTATTGGATATCTGGTCATATTAAGTCTTTTTAATAAAGCCGTTTACCAAGCGTAAATTACATAAATCATCCCTGGAGTTTTGTTTATTACACAAATAGTCCCAAATTCTGAAACTTGCAACCTTGAAGCAAAAAATGTCGTTAACAGGGACCGTTGATGTTACAAGTTTTAATACTACGAACCGTATTTATAACTAAAAAAATTAAGGGATGGAATTTATAATTTAATACAAACCACAGGGACGATTTATGTAATTTAGTCTAAAACTAATCAAATTGTGTATGTGTAGGTTTATCCATGGTGCTCCCACTATTTTCAGCAACTGACCTATTATCACGACTTACTTCCATATTTCTCGGTTTTGCACCCCCTTTTCTACTATTATCTATCGGGTACATTACATATATAAATTTCTTTTCTTTTTAATTTTATGCACTTATTTTACATGATAATATTTAGTTTAATATTTTCTGAATCATGTATATAGATATGAAGCTGTCTTTTATGGGGCTCTTGGCCTTGCACTTTTTGGATGGATAATGTTTGAAAATGCAATTTTATATGTCAATAAGACAAATAATAACTCATTTGAATCTGAAAATGGTAATATTATTCTTGAGGAAGGCGATCGATGCCTACAGTTATCTGATATGAGAATTCCAGTAGTTTTTGTAAGTAACAGTTTCCATTTTACCCTTTTTAATTACAATATTTTCAAAATCTCAAATATTCTCTGTTTCTGTTTTTTATTTTATAGTTGGTGTTCTTTAATATTGCATTTTTTGGAACCGGTAACTTTGCAAGTATTGCAAGTTTTGAGATTTCATCGGTTTATCGATTTATCACAATATTCAGTGTAAGTAAAATTCGATTAAATTATATAGATTATTCTCGATAAATGAGCATTTAATTAATTATTTGATGATTTTTTTTTTGTTTGTTTCTGGTGACAGCCATTTCTTATGGCAGCCCTGCTCATTTTCAAATTATTCATCCCGTTCATGCTTGTCATGTAAGTTATATTTACAACAAAATTAGAGAAATTAATTAATTAATTATTATCAGAGCTTGAATAATTCGTTAATTGCAGATGTGCGTTTAGTGCAATAACCAAGTTAGTGAGAGTTCCAAGATCAGGATGCTACTTTCTTGTTATATTATGCTCAGATGTCATGACAATTCACTTCTTCTTCCTGGTATGATTATGAATATGAATATGAATGCCTAATCCTTATGATAATCATTCTATTATTAACTTAATCACCTATTTAATCAATGTAACTAACATAAACAGGTTAAAAATACTGGAAGTTGGATGGAAATTGGCAACAGTATTAGTCATTTTGGAATTGTGAGTGCTCAAGTTGTATTTGTTTTGTTGCTTTTTGCTCTCACAAGCATATACACTAAAGACATTCAAACTCGATCGACCAAACATATTTCTCAAAAGATTATGTAGATCTTGTTAGCTGTGTTATTCCTCCTTATAAGACTGATGTTTGGCCAATATTTATGACATGTAGAAGGAATTTTGATTAATTATTTGTGAATGAATTGTCATCTTTGTTAGGAAAGATGTGATATGATATGCTAACAAAATCTATGTAATTGAATAGTTATATAGCTACAATTAATGCTTTTAGGGAGTGTTTGGTTTGTGACAAGGAATCACTATGGTTTTGGTCTAGCAAATTTGAAAATGAGTTTTCAAACCAACCCCCTTGGTGGTTTAGAGTATCCTCAAATTATCCAACTCAAAAACCATAACCCACTAATCAAATGGAGTTTATTTAATTAATCAAAAACCATAACCCTTTTATCAATAATTGTAATTGTAATTTGAGACTTGCATTTCCTAGAAATTGTCAATGATCGAGGTCCCTGTTAATACAGTGATGATGTGACAAAAGAGTACTAGAAAGTTTGAATTTTGAGCCAAATCGAAAGATTCTCATGTCTATGCAAGTAGTAATGTGTTTCAATACAGTGATGATGTGACGATTAGCATTTCCTTGAAATTGTTAGTGGACCAATATTATATAAAAAAGTTTAGAAACTAGTACTATACAAGAAATTGCCGGTGGACCCACTTGGTAGAAGGAATACGCGTGAAATGAAAAGCATGTGTTCATACTATGCGAGCAATTTTAAAGATATAGATTATATCTATACACTAAAATATTCATATTCATGATAGTGTATTTTATATAAAAAAGCACTATTCATTGAAAAAACAATTAATTACCAGTTGATGTGACGTAGGTAATTTAAGCATTTAGAAAACATGTAATTAAAAATACAAAACTAACATTTCACATATACTTCAAATGAATCGTCAACGAAACTGAAGTAAAAATGAAAGTTCGAAACGAATTAAAGTACGTAGTCCTGCATGTGTCTATACAAGAACTAATATGTTATTGTAACCATATTTCTTGATGATGGCCTTAAGTCAGACGAGGTGATCGTATTCCTTTCAGACATGATTAAGCACACGATTTTTAAACATTTAAACCAAAATGAAGCCAAAATTGATAAAGATATCACATTGCACTTCTTTTGTAACTTAAATCTAGAAGGGTTTAATTTGCGTCTAAAAAACTAAAAAAGAAGTGTTTGATTTGCTCAACTTACAAACTTAATTAAGATTTACTTTTTAATTTACTTATTAATTGACATCATGTACATCGTGCATATTTACAACGGGAAAAAATACTTCATATACATAAGACACATATATCATTGACTTGTACAATAGCTGTGTGACTATGTTCACGGCATATTTACAATAGTTGTGTGACTATGTTCATGGCATACATATATATTGTTCAATTTAAATGGAAATTTCAAGTTAACTAAATGTATTATTAAGAACACTATGTTAAAAAAAACCTTTGTAATTATGATAATAATAATAATAATTATGATTATTTTTAACAGATAATTATTATTTTATCCATCCCAAAATTACTGTCCAGTTTAACAAAGTGTATTTATTGAACTATATGACCAATACAATTTTATCTTAACCACTTAATTTTTTTATAATTTGTTGAAATTTAGAACCAAACAATTACGGAGTATTATATAGGGTATAACAAAAATTGGAAAAGGTACAATAAAATTAGAATGGAAGGTATAATTAATTAAAGCTTACCGAATAGTTCCCTTTCCATTATAACTAATTCTCTTGATGATAATATATCAATACTTGACAAATATTTTATTTTTGCTAGACTATATCTAGTGGAAATATCGGTGATTATTCAAATATAAATAAAAAACAGTTGAAAACGTACTTAATTTATATTGATTCAAATTATGCATAGGTCATAGGTGAATATAAACAAAATCAAATGCCATAAAAGTTAATATTTATATTTACTAAAATTTGTATATAAATGAACTTTATAATATATAAATTAACATTTATCGTATTTCTCATTAAAATAAGGTTTTTATACGAAGCCAAACAATATATTTGTTGTAAGCTTGATTTCCAAGTCATTCGATCCCCACACGCATTTCAACCTTTAAAAGCTTCTTTCTAGCTATTGTCTAGAAGAAAATCACGTTCACCAAAACTTTCTTCAGAGAAATCAAGATAGAAGATGAGCGATAACAAGTAAGCTTCATTTTCACCCATCTTAACCACGTGCATCTCATTATCAAGATCTGACAAATTTAAGGAATCTTATAATTTCTAGTGTTTTTTATTTTATTTTCTTGATATTATACTGCGTGCCATTAGTGGGGTAATTGATTTTATATAAACAAAAACTTGCAGGTTCAGCAGTGATGTCGAATTGGGCAAGTTTCTTCGTAGCATAGATACCATTCCATTTGCATTTCGAGCAATTTCAGAAACTTCTTCAGATTATAAATTTCACACGAGTCCTTCTGGGATCCAAGTTTTGGCTTTCAACTGTTCGTCTGATTATACAGATAGATTTATTAATGGAGAGTTTGATTTGGTTTCATCAGAAGTCGTTGACTTCATTTCCAAGGCAGAAGTCAACTCTTCATTCTCCATCAACAAAGCTGCTGTTGAGTTTTTTAATCAGCTCCCAGACGAGCTTAAACAGTTTGACAAGAAGGTAACTTTTAATTCGATGTAGCAAAATTTTATAAGTGCATATAGCTTGACAAAAAATTTAAGCGTCTTTAAGAAATGATATACTTGTTCAATACCAGAAAAATGCCATTTGTTGACACAGAAAAAAATGGAACTATCTATCAAATTACTGTAACTAAATGTTATAATAGTGTGGCTAAAAGTAAACAAAAAAAAAGAAAGAAAAGAAGAACGTCCAACTATTCTATTTACATAATTAAAAGTGGGGTTAAAAACGTTGTCAGTACAAATTTTTGACTTTTACGCGACACAAAAGATTTTGATAATAGATGTTCTACTTCTACGTGACACAATTTTATAATATGTCATTAAACCTAAAAAATATAAACTTTCCAAAAAGCATCACTAAAACTTAAACATAGTGATGCTTGTAGACTTGTAGTGTAGCATATGTCTTATTAGATTAAGAAATGATAATGACAGTCTTTAAAAATTGTGCATTAATTGATTATAACCGGCCTCTTATATTTAAGGAATTCCCTTATATTGTTGAAATACAGATTAAATAGTGCATGTAATACTTTTTTAAAGACAACCGTAAGGGATATCGCAAACAAAACTCTTAAAGCTTAACTAGTGTTTGTATTTTCAGCTAATAAATAGCCCGTTGGTCATCACCGGATGGGGTTTGGGCGGATACCGTGCCATTCTTTTCGCTCTATGGCTGCATCATGCTATAGATGAGGAAGAATCAAAGGATTCATGGGTTTGTAAAAGGCCGATTTGCATAACTTTTGGTTCCCCCCTCGTTGGTGATGAAAATCTACAACTCATCATCTCTAAATACCCACAATGGAAATCCTGCTTCCTAAACGTGGTTGCGAAAACGGATCTTGTTGCTAGTTTTTTCTCATCAAATAGTCGATACAAGCCTTTTGGTACCTTCTTGTTTTGCACAGAATCAGGCGGTCACACTGCTTTTGAAGATCAAGAGTCGATCCTGGCAGTTCTAGATGCCATGAGGTCATCAAATGCTGGAAACTTTGAGATGCACAAATATGGGAACGATTTGAAGTCAATGAGAAGGAAGGTATTGTATCGCGGGGTTTCTGAATCAGGTGGGGATCAGATTGCAGTTTAGGGAAGTTGGCGTGTTGGATGGTATTCCGAATGATCAGATTGTTAGATTACAGGGGAAACAACTAGATATGATAAAAAGCAAGACCAGTGTATATGAGCCTACAAAGAAGCTAAATGACTTGAAGATAAAGATGTCACACATTGAAAAGTACATGAAAATGAAGAGAGCATATGGGGGTTACTACGATTGCTACAAGAATCGAAACAAAAGCAGAGAAGAAATAGCCGAGTGGAACAAAATTGTTACATACCAACTAAACCAGTATTGGAAGTGGTTTGTTGAAGAAACCGACCGAAAGCCACAAAAGGAAGATGCGTATACGTTGGCTCTATAATGGATACAACTATAAAAGGATGGTCGAGCCACTTGACATAGCGGAATTTTATGGAAAAGTTGGCAACCGAAATTACATAGAAAAAAGATCCAACCACTATATCAGGTTAGAGAGGTTATTAAAAAAGTATGTGAAAGCAAAACCAAATGAAGGAAAGAAAGATAAGGCTGCTAGTCTTACCAATGACTCTTGCTTTTGGGCACGTGTGGAGGAAGCATTGAAAGACTTGAAGGATGAAGCCAGAAATTGGAGGTTTTTGAGAAGTATGTGATGAGTGCAATCAATGATTATTCGGTGTCCCCAGATATTTTCTTGCCGGGGAGTAGTTTTATGAAGTGGTGGGGCGAGTATAAAGCATACAAAGGAAGTTCATCAGTTTGCTAATTACATGAACAACAAAGTTAATTACAAGTTGTATCAGTAACCGATTTCACGATGATCGATCGGATATCACGTTCTACTTTCAAGGTTAATTAAATTATCCGAATATGTATAATTTAGCTTGTAAGTTAAGTTTGTTTTGGTTGAGTTTTTGTTAAGTGTGATGCATGCTTTCCTATTTGATTCCTTATTTTGCTTATTAATTAATATTATGGATTATGGATGGTAGCCTTTAATTTTTACATGTTTATGAGTAACACACGAAAAGATCTCAACGTGCCGGATGTTCTTATATACAAACAATGAATTAAAAGACATGATTTATGTTTGCTGAAGGTCCAGTGTTCTTCATTCTATGTTCCATCTTAAGTTTTCGAGAGTAAAAGCAAACCAATTATTATACCTTTATAATATGATCAAAGTACCAGAGATGTGAATTGCTACATGTAAAATACTGCACATATCCTTTGTTGGAGGTAACTTTAACAAACAAACTCGGGCTGGCTCTACAAACTAGTGGAACAATGTACGCGCGCAAACCAAGAGATAGAGCCGGGTGGCCGTAAATAGTTGAAGTTTATAAGATTCTAACTCGATAGATCGATACCTCATTTGGATATCCAATCGATCTTTTGCTATAAGATTCTAATTTTCCCAGTTAATCGCAATATATAAAAATTAATTTAAACATTTATCTATTACTTTGATATATGTGTTTTTTGTATCCAGGCATCTAACTCGCTTTGCGAGCCGACTAATCCCAAAGTGATCACCCGTTATTTGCGGGTAGCCCGGAGTTGGCGCATGTGAACCTCCGTGGCTACAAGGGGGTATAATTTTTTTGCGACAAGTGGGATTTGAACTTTGGACTTCCAAACAATTTTACCAATGGAGATCAAACTCTTACCACTAGGACACCCCTTATGATTTGATATATGTTTTGGGTAGCAGGGTCAGGAATAGACGAGCTATTTAACTCTAATATATACATGTTATGGGTTTAAATAATATATATGGTATAGTCTAGTGGTATAAGTTCAAATCCTATCGTTAACAAATGAAGTAAATTTAGTATCTTCAAAAAAATTCGAGACATGTGATGTTTATCTTTATCTTAGCGATAGTCTTTACTTTTTGTTTTCTTATTCATTATGTAAATTTTAAAGTTTAGTATAACCTTTTCCAAGAAATTGCCAATGGGTTTCTACAATTTTGTAATAATTGAGTTAAAAGTTAGTTTGACATTTGTGCCACTGGCCTTGTTTCTACTTGATTGACATTTAATATTACTTAGTCCCAGATCCAAAATCACAAGATTATTGAATTACGTGAGGTATTATCTATTAAATTACCAAGGTTTTTCTAACATGTCATATTAACACATGTTAAAATATATTCAAGGCTTGTAGCCTAGTGATATTAGAGGAGGATTTAAAGTTTTGCCCATGACCTATTGATCATAGGTTCAAGTCCCGTCATGGACAAAAAAAGTGGAAGGTTCGAGGGAATATATATTGCTCTTGTAAATGTCACTGTCTAGGCTCGAACCACTAACTTACTAACTAGCCGTTAAGAAAAACACATGTTAAAATAGTATTTTATTATAGTAACCCACTTTTTTTAAAAACATCTGAATACATATTTATAAAGTCTAACTAATTTTAAACTTTAAATAGATGTATTAAATATATATTTTTTCTATTCTAGTGGCCAATTTACCTCTAGTAAATACATCTTAACTGTTTAATATTATGATAACTAAATTGAAATAAATCTAAAAATGAAGGTTCCCATTGTTTAAATTAGAAACTTCACTGAAATGTACTACCGAAGATATGCAAATAAGATTGTATTTTAGTCAAATTTGAATGGATTTAATATACATGTACATTATTGCACTGTGGCCCACTGATCGACATATTTTTTGTGGTTGAGGAGACACCTTCTTAATCGAAACTTAAAGGAATGACACTAATATATTTTCTTAATATACTTCAGAGTTGCGTTCAAGAAGACTCGTCATTTTTATGAAATTTCGAGAAATAAATTTTAACCATTAATCAATATGATCTAATTGTCAAGATTAATCACATACTTTATACATGGAGGTATTTTGGTCATTTTAAAAAAATAAAATATTTTTTTATTATTTTATAATTATTTTTTTTATTACTTTTAAAAAAAAAAATATTTTTTTATTAATAACACATGTGATTGCATACTGAATCACATGTGATTGTGTACTGCATCACATGTGATTGAACTTTTTTTTTTTAAACGACAACCTAATCTACTCCTAAATCCACATATGTCCACTATGAGACTTGAACCCACAACCTCAAAGTTGAGGCCATTGGCCCTTTTCACATGTGATTGAACTAAAACATCAAATATGTTTAAATATAATCACATGTGATTTTACACTAAAATCACATGTGATTAAGTATTACACGTAATTATTAAATAAATTTTATTTTTAATGAAAAAATAATATAAATAAAAAAATAAAGAAATTTAAAAATTAAAAAAATCAAATTTTTTTTTAAGTGCCAAATGACCAAAATATCCTTCATGTATAAAATATGTGATTAATCTTGACCATTAGATCTTATTGATCAATGGTTGAGATTTGTTTCTCGGGACTTCATAAAAATAATGGACCTCTTTGAACAATTCTCTATACTTATAACTATTTTCATGCCCAAAACCAATTGAAAACACATATCATCTCACTTTCATTCTCTTAAATATTAAGCTAGAAAAACCACGAAACAAGAACCATGTTCTTGAGATGACCATCAATGTCAACAAGCTTCTTGTTTACAATTTATGAAATTATATACTATTGATCAGAAATTTTTTAATTGTCTTTAATAAATAAAGACCTCCCCCACCGACGACTTTATAATTGACAAAGACTTTCTTCTTCGCCAAAAGCTAATAACTTGTAAAACATCTCCCAATCACCAAGAACTTTTGTTGCAAATACGATACGTACATATCTTTTTTGCATTATAAAATAATTCCATCATGATATCTAGCCAAAATACACCTACCAAAACGAATCTTTAAAAGCTTCATTCCATCATCTGTAACACCAACAAAAAAGGAACACCCAATATATTTCTTGAAACAAATCAAGGAAAAGATGATCAAGCAAAACATGTAAGTTTGATTTCCATAGATATTATTAAATCTTGAAAATGGGTTTCAAGTGTTCTGGATTTCTTGATAATATAATGCCGTTAATAAATATTTTCTTTTAATCCAAAATAATATTTCAGGTTTAGTAGTGAAGTCGAACTGGGCAAATTTCTGGGCAGGATAGACATTATTCCAGATGCTTATCAAGCAATTCTTTCGATGACTTCTGATCAGTCTTATAATATTTCCACGACTCCTTCTGGGATCCAAGTTTTGGCTTTCAACGGTCCAACTCATGATTATACAACTCGATTTCTTGATGGAGACTTTGATTTGGTTTCATCAGAAAACCTCCAAGTCGTTGACTTCATTTCGACAAAAGTCAACCCAAAGTTCTCCATCAACAAAGCTGCTGTTGAGTTGTTTGAGAAAATTCCAGCTAATGACCTCGAAAAAAAGGTATGTTTTCTTTTGTCTGGAAATCAAGATTAAGAGTAATATGTGTTCTCATGTATTCACTTAATATTTGTGTTTCAGATTGCAAATAGCCCATTAGTCATCACAGGACAGGGTTTGGGGGGTTACTGTGCAATTCTATTCGCACTTTGGCTGCAACATGCTTTAGATGTGAAAGAATCAACTGGTTCTAAAAGGCCTATCTGCATAACTTTCGGTTCCCCCCTTTTTGGAGATGAATCTTTACAAAAAGCTATCTCGGAACACCCACAATGGAAATCTAGTTTCTTGAATGTGGTCGCGAAGAAGGATCATGTTGCTAGTTTCTTCTCATCGAATAGCAAATACACGCCTTTTGGTACCTTTTTGTTTTGCACAGAATCAGGCGGGCACTCGGCTTTTGAAGATCACGACTCGATCCTAGCAGTTCTAGATGCCATGAAGTCATCAGTTAATGTTGGAAACTTGGAAATCGGCCACAATTATGGGAACGATTTGAAGTCAATGAGAAGGAAGGTATTGTATCGCGGGGTTTCTGAATCAGGTGAATTCAACTTAGATTCATTGAAGGCAGGAATCACGTTGCAGTTCAAGGAAGTTGGTGATGTTTCAAACGATCTAATTGAGAAAATGAAGGTTAAACAAGAAAACATAATTAAAAAGAAGAAACATGCTTACGAGCCAACAAAGAAGCTAAACCAAATGAAGATAAGTTTGACGTACATGGAGTGGTACATGAAGACTAGGAAACCGAGAGGCGGTTACTACGATAGCTACAAGAACCCGCAACCCAGAGAAGATTTTGAGAAACAACAAGAAATTGTGAAGCATCACCGTAGCCTGAACCAGTATTGGAAGAAAACCGTTGAAGAAAACGATGTCATGCCCCAAAAAGATGGTGCAAAGTTACGTAAACGTTGGCTCTTTGGTGGAACCAACTACAGAAGGATCGTGGAGCCACTAGACATAGCCGATCACTACAAAAAGGGCAAGACAAACTACATAGCGGTTAGATCTGATCATTTTAAATTGTTAGAGAAGTGGTCGAACGAATATACCAAGGAAGAAAAAAGGAATCAGGCTGCTAGTCTCACTGTGGATTCTTGCTTCTGGGCACATGTCGAGAAGGCGTTGATTTTGTTGCAAGATTTGAGGAATGGAGGGTCGAAAGCCGACATCGAGAAGGAATTGGAGGGGTTTGAGAATTATGTGATGCTTGAAATAGAAAAGCTTGCGGTATCGCCTGATATTTTCGTTGAGGGAAGTAGTTTTATGACGTGGTGGAGCGAGATACAAAGGAAGCTCATATGCTTCTCAGTTTGCTCAATACATGAACAACAAAAGTTACATATTGTATCAGTAAAGTCTGATTGACCTTCCTCGTGATGATTTAATGTTTAAGTGTCACACTCGTGCATTATATATAATTTAATGTTTTTGTATTTAAAAGTTTCTGGTTTTGGTTAGTTTGTAATGTAAATTGGCATGTTTTTTGGGTTTCTAATGGCAATATGTGTCATTTCACATGTGAAACCTTATGTGAGTTGCTTATTTGGTCCTAAGCCCACCAGGTCTCGTTTAATCAATAACTGCCAGGTTCGAGGCTTTGCGCTCGGGATTTTGTTTCCTGTTTATCTTAGGCGGTTTAAATTATTGGTTCTCAATGTTCTTGGCTTCTGGCGTATGTTGACACATCTTAGGATTTAATTGAACCTTGTTTTGGAAAGTATATAATAGCCAAAAGATAACATTTATTTATTATTAGGTCGCATATTTTGGTAGAAACATGATTTAAACGTTTTCTGAATCGCATGATCGAAAGCCATTTGGATTATTGGATATATAAACGTTGTAGAGTAACTAGAATCAATTAAGGTAACTCATGCAAGTGAACCTACATAAAACATGTTATCACAAAATAACCTCAAATTATCCACAAACCCAAAATTATTATCGAACTAAATGCTTCAAAATGTTATCACATAACCATATCTCCAAACTTCAAACCTCAATTAATGGTGAACCTGCAAGGTGACTCTCTTAACAAAGTTGACTCTGACTAAAAAATGAATCGACCCGAAAATCTTTATTTACACCACTATGCTTTTTTATCCACACATCAACAAAAGGGTCCTCATGAAAAGAACCCAAAGTTAAATAAAAATGATCACAACAGAAAACTCAAAAACTGCCCTAAATATATGTGGCCCAGTTAAGTCCACCTTCACCCTTTACCATAAACGACTTCATATCGGGACCGAGTCAACTCGTCAGAATTGAGTAATGCTTCCCAGTCAACACTCTCCTCTTCCTCGTATTTTTGTCTCATAACCTCCAATATCTTCTTCGCTTTCTCTTTACACCGATCAGTTCCTGTTTCTTCCTCTCTCATCAACAATTCCTCTGCACCAGCCTCCTTTGCAAGCCCTTTGAACCGTAGCCCACCTTGACTCAGCCCATATAATGCCCCTAAACACCCCTCCCGAGTTGAATCCGAGTCATACTCGGCCCGACTCAGTAGCCCGAATAAGCATTCCACTGCCCCACCGTCCAACATTGCGGCCCGGCCTTCCGCACTCCCGGCTAAATTACATAAAACCAGCATGACCCGACCCGTCATATGACCCGACTTGACCATGTTTAAAAACAACTGAACTGACCCAAGTTTGACCAGCTTTGACCGGTTGCTTTGAACGAGGGATAAGTGGTATAAAGCCAACGCGGAGTCATGGCGGGACCTGTCGGAACCTGAACGGAGCGCGTGGAGCAACGGCGGTAACGCGCCGAGAACGCCGATGGCGGTTTTGTTCTGGTCGTCGAGAGCTAAACTGAACAACGCGCCGGCGGCATGGTCTTGTGCTTCCGGGAAACCGCCTTTTAAAACGTCAATCAACGGTGGGACGATTCCTGACCGTACGATCTTCACTTTGTTCACATTTTCTAACGATAAGTTAACCAACGCCGCGACGGAGTTCACTTGAACGTCGGAGTTTTTAGAAACAATCAAATGACGTAACGCCGAGAGTAATCTCGGTGTACAGAGATGGATCCGAGCATCCTGTTTCGTTCGTGTTATTTTTCTTAATGAAACGACGGCGTTTTCCTGATCGGACATCAAACCGCTTCTGAGCATACAAATGATTTCTTCATCTTCTTCAGCTGGATTGTCGATTTCGGAGGATGAAGAAGATGAGTAACAAAAAGGACGAGTGGTTAGTAATGTTAGAGGGGTGGTAGAGCACGAATCTGCATCTACTCCGGCGGCGGCGGCGACCACTGAATCCTCCGATGTAGATGATAAGCAGCTCGAGAGACGAATTTGTGGATAAGTTGGGGAATTTTTCATTAACGATTGGATAATGTTTAAAGCGGAACGGATATCGAGTGGTTGGGGGATTGGTGAGAAAGAATTGGTCCGACACCAGTTAATGATGGCGGATTTGAGAGCGAGATTGGGAATTATGGTGGTGAAATCTACGGTGGTGAGGATGGTGGTGGGTTTGAAGGAGAGAGATATACAAGCGAGGACGCAATTACGCTCGAAAGTTTGGCCGGAAGAAACGATAACAGGGTCAGCCATGAGTTCGCTGGAGATTGGACAGATGAATTCAGGTGGTGGTGATTGTTTTCTGAGATTGGATGGTGAACGGAGGAGAGTGAATCTCCATTTGTGCTTGCTACTGCCCATGTGAAGCACGATTTATTAATTAGCTGAAAGTGCAGAGATTCTGAGGTTGATTAATTTGAAGGGATGAAGAAATGGAAATGGAAGAACAGCATGGAATCGGAGTAGGAAAGAGGAAGAACATATTGGGAAAAGAAGAAATGAGAGTAAAGGGAATCATGGAAGAGATTATGCTTTTTATTTATGGGTTCGTATAGGCAAACAAAAGTTGATGGTTCGATCTTGAAATAATTGCCATTATTATTTATTTTCGGGGTTTTTGTCCCTAATATTTGTTTGTCAGTTTTTTTGTCCCTTAAGTTTTTCAAATTCTGGAAATTTGTCCTTCCGTCTAATTTTGGCCGTTAAGTGACGATTTTTTTGTCAATTTCCCCAAATTACCCTTGCATCATCTTCCTCATTATGTGTTCTTCCCCAATTAAATCCTAATTCTGATTTGAAACCCTAATTGTAAAAAAAATCAATCTCAAAGAAATCTTTTAACCCCTATCATCATCATCAAAGAAATCTTTGTCAATTTTTGTCAATTTCCCCGAATTACCCCTATCATCATCATCATCAAAGAAATCTTTTAACCCAAATGTGTTCTTTCAGATCTGAAACACGAAGAACATGGTGAGAAACCATTTTTGTTGTAATTTTATTAAAGATCAAGACACAAAGCTCAGGTTTCCACTCTTCTTCTTCCCTAAAAAACCCCTAAAATCACATTCTTCAAACACCAGGCGACCACCGCACCTTATTCTCCATCGATTCGTTCTTCCTCCTCCATCGTCTTCTTCACATGTCGAAGCATATTCTCTGTTATTGTTCATACCATCTTCGTCTTCTTCACATCTCCACCGTTGCTCTGACGACCACCGCCATCTTATTCTCCGACGACCACCGCCACCGTTCTTCCCCGGCATCACCTTCGAGATCTGAGATCTGAAAATCGAGATCTGAGATCTGAAAATCGAGATTTGAGATGTTGTGGAAATCGACATTTGAAAATACGGTGGAAATGATTTAGAGATTTTGTGGTGATCGGTAGCTGTGGAAATCCTCATTATTGATTTCAGATTCAAGAAGGGGGACATGGAGAATGAAGAATGAGGAATGAAGAATGAAGAATTTCTGATTTTGTCTGGGTTTCTTGAAGAACATGAAGAATGAGGAAAAAAGACGAAAATACCCTTCTTTTTTTGCATTTTTAGTCACTTAACGGCCAAAATTGGACGGAAGGACAAATTTCCAGAATTTGAAAAACTTAAGGGACAAAAAAACCGACAAAAAAACATTAGGGACAAAAACCCCGAATCGGTCATAGGTCAGGGACAAAAACTGTAATTTACCCTAAAAAATATTATACATTAAAATAATAAAATTGTTTATTTTTAATATGCATTCATAGTCTAACTCTATCTATAGTGGTTGATATTATGTATAAACCGAACAAAAACATTAAAGAACCCAAACAAACATTTATCTATTACTCAAACTGTTTAGAGTAAAAGAATGCACGAGAATACTTAAATTTCTTGGCTTGCTAAATTGGATATAGTTAAAAACTTACGACATTTAGGTCCGTCCCAATGGACGTCAAAAACCCCGTCACTACCACGTCAACTAGTGATGCCATTGGCACCACTCCATTACAAGCATGCATCACTAAATCACGTCTTCTACACGACGGGGGAAGAGTTTGCGTCGTAGCGAGCTGTGAGGGGAGGGGAGGGGGGTTGGGTAATATTTTAATAGCTTTTTGAGTGGGGATGAGTTAGTGATGGGTTAGTGATGTGTTGTTGTTGGCACGACCTCGTCAATAACCCGTCAGTAGGGAAGGGTTTAGTGATGTGTTTAGTGACGCGTCACTGTTGGGAGAGGCCTAATAAATAGGTCTGGTCGGTGGAAGCTCGATCAACGCTTGTAGCCGTTTGAATTGAACTATACGGAACCAAGTTATACCATTTTAGTTATTAGTTATAATTTCCATGCAAAATAAGCACTCTGTTCGCTACAGTTCCAAGTGGTTCGGTCCAAAACCAAGAAAACCCGGAAAAAGTCGAAGAAATTTTCTTGGTTCTCAGTTCAGAGAGGTTCTCGGTCCGGTTTGATTCTGTTCCAAGCATCATCGGTTTGGTTTTTGGTTCTGCTGAATTAACCATTTTTTCAGTCCTCAGTTAAGTTTGATTCCAAGTGATCGATTCAATCTTAGACTGCACAAAACGTCAAAACTAGTAACATATAATCAAATCAAACGATTTGGGAGATAAAATGAAAGTTTAATTTATGTATATTATGGCTTTCTTTAAAGGATGGAAGGGTTGACCACTTTTTCATGGAGGACTCAAAACTTGGTCAAAATCTTAAAAGCAACATATTGATGGATGTACGCAGGTGCGTACTACGGAGTATGTTTTATTTCTATGAATGCTTTGCTTGGTTGCTAAGAATTTTGATTACACCAATGAGTACGGTTTTTAATAATTGAGTTTAATGTTTTTTAATGTTAAACCTTAGCGTACTCCTCAATGTTGTCTTTTGGGCAAAGTATAAATTCATAATATAATTGACTATTGTTGAAACTAGTTCTTCGGGCAGTCAAGACGGATGGTAAACCTTTCTTAACAAGCTAACGTGAAACCTGAAAACAACCGAAACCTTTAGTCAGATGCTCCCCGAGAGTTATCCTCGTGAGAACATTCCGACGCTCAAGTTAGACTTTATTGACGTAAGGTCTGTAATAGGGTGAGATCGCATTAAATGTTCGAATATGCGGTTGTGGAGATGGGTTAGCATTCAATGCTCAAATCGTGGCGATGGTGAATGCTAAGTGTACGGAGTGTGTATTGTGAACGTACCATGCTGTTTGGAGAAGCATGTATATTTATAACCGGACGGTTGGGCGGGAAACAGAGAGCTCTTCGTCCTTCAGTCCGGTCCATGTGAGAGTCTTCCGGGCAATGTGTTGCGGCTCGACTTGTTATCCGTAGTGTAAAGACTCAAGCTTTCACCCGAGCCGTCTTGGGCTAAAGTCGCATTTAATGTTCTCGTGGCTCGATGCACTTTATCCGGAAAACCTGTTCATCGCTCGGATCGTGATATGGGGATGTGAACCCGGAACCGTTTGTCAGGTCCTTCCGTCCGTCTACCCGAAGCGTCCTCGCAGGTCGCATATTCATCATTCCTCATTAAGTCTCTCAAGTTAGGAGTAAACCTTTTCTTTTGTGTAAGTTTGCTTCTAACTTTACCATGACCTTTTCGTCACGGCTCTTCATTTACCCTACTGCTAAGTTATATTATTAAAACACAAAGTTACCGTTACTTTGAGCGTTTTCGACCGTTAGGAACCGCTAGCGGTCCTTTCAACTTCTTCTCCTATAAAACTTGCTTTCTGTTTTCCCCTTCTCTTATATTCTAACCTCTCTTTTACTTCCCTTTTTTCCCCCAATCTTTCGAAGCCCAAAATGACTAAGAAAGATAAGCAGCCAAAGGAAAAGAGCGGCAAATCCGCAAAGATCACAGCCTTCAATACATATACCAATCTTTCCGAGACAGATCTTTCCTCTATCGTCTCTGAATTTCATATTGACCCTCAATATCCCCTTCACTTACCTGTGGGATCAAAAAGCATCAAAACTGCACTCGAAGGGTTTGAACCGGTTTATCTTCAATATCTGCTGGGAGGGTTGCGCTTCCCTCTTGATGACTTTGTTATTACCCTTCTTCAGGATTTTGGTCTTCATGTCGCACAACTTGCACCCAACTCGTTTCGAAAAATTATAGGCTTCATCATGCTTTGCCGCTCCCTTGGTATACCTCTTTCTCCCAGATTGTTTCACCATTTATACGTGGTTACAGGTCGAGGCGATTGGGCTGTTCTTACGCTGCGGTCTGGACGTAACGAGCATATTACTGGGTTGAGAGATTCCATCCACGGTTGGAAGCATGGGTTCTTCTTTGTTGGTCGATCTACTTTTAAAGGCGCGATATTTTCTTGGGGGAAAATCGTTGGCCGCACCTCTGAACCACCCCCGGAACTATCTCCCGAAGAAACTGCTCAAGTGCAGGCCCTTTCATCTATTGAGGTTAAATGGGAGGATCCGGATGAGATCTTCTTAGGTATGGTGGACTTGAGCCCTTATTATTTTTCGCAAGGCATCCGTCCGGTTTGGATGATTGATGACAGGGAAGTTTCATTGCTTCGACGTTTGAAGATGCCGAAGGGTATTCCTCCCTCAGGTACTGTTTCTGTCACCGATGGCCCAATCGTTCCTTTTTGTCCGCCACCAGAACCTTCCGAGAGCTCGGAAGAGACCCCTGATACCCGCATTGTCTCTACCGATGTAATTGTGTCTTCAGTTGCTCCTGAGGTACGTCCACCCGTCTTTACGGTTGAAGATACAATGGTGCACGATTCTCAAATGGAAACCTCCAAACCGCGGAAGGTTCGATCCGTCCGTTCTGTTTCCGTTCCGGAGAAAACGAAAGCTCAACATTTGAAAAGGTTACTTGGTGAGGGTTCTCAATCTTCACCGAAGCGAATCTTGGTCGAGGATGAAGATATGGCTTGTTACTTTTATATATATTCGTTTTGCCTGTTTTCGAGTGATTTTAACTTAACTTGTATTTGTGCAGAATTACCCGAGTCCGTCATTGTTTCTGAGAAAACTCTTAATATTGTGAAACCTTCCGAACCCCCGTCAACCATTACTCCACCTCTTGTATCCGGAGTTCCTCCAACGAATCCTTCATTTATCACAGTACCACCGCTGCCTTCATCGTTTCGACGTCCTTTGGTATCGTCAAGCACCTCTCCCTAGCAGCTTTTGAGAGCAGCTTGTTTAGTTCTGGAATGCAGTTGTCTTCTACTATAAAGAGCTCTTATTCATCACAGCCTGCTTAGAGTCAATCTTCATTACCTAACTTCCCCTTTTTAGGTGAGCTTACTTTCCATGGTGATACTTTAATACTTCTACGTTACCCGCGCACGCCCTTAAATAATTTATTGCAGGTAAAAAGGTGCTCACAACCATCTCTGCGTCCACCGCTGAACCCTTCGAGATTGTCAAATTGCCAGGTTCCCAGATGCCCTAACTAGTTGTGGCTATTACTTCTTCTTCTCCTATCGTACATACCGTTGCTACTGAGGGCCAGGTTTTGAAATTTCTCGGATGAGGGTATATTTTTCTGAAAGCTCATTCTGAGTTGTTGTCTGCTACAGAGCTCTTGTCAAAGTTGCATGCAAGAGGTGTTCGTAATCGGCAGTCTTCTCTTCGTGATAACCTGGAGTTCGCTCGTTTGAATGAACTAATAAATATTGTCAAGATGTTGCACCAGAAGGAGACGGAAGAGATAAATCGTTTGGCAAGTGTGAATGAGTCCTTGGTTGAGGAGAATCGTGAGCTTGTGGCAGGTATTGAAGAGATAAGAAAGTCTTCGTCTGCCAAAGATGCCCAAATTATTGATTTGAAGAGCGAATACAGCGCTCTTCCCGCGAGGATTGCTGAGTTGGAGCACCTGCTAGTAGAGAAGGATGCTCAAGCGAAAGAGGCCTTAGATCTTTCCCACAAAGAGAATGAGAAGCTGCAGGAACAGGTGGGGACCTGTTATCGGGATATCTCTTGGTTACTACAAAAAGGAATTCTCGGGGTCGTTTAAGCCTTCGTCTCTTCAGGAGAGTTTGTAAATGCCAATACCAACCTCCAGAGGGAGAGTATCCGGTTCGGCCAGTACCAGGGGTGTCTGGACACGCATCGAGCGTATGCCGACATACTTAAGGATGCCATGCTCGTTCACAATTATCCTGATGCCCAGATGAACATCATGGGTTTATTTGGTGAATTGGTATCCACCCGGCCCCCTTTGCTTCAAGCTCTTGAATCTGGTGTTATTTCCCTTGGCGAGCTGAAGGCTCAACTTCTCCAAGTTTCTTCTGGGCCGGAGGATGTGACAGAGAGCTCCGCTCAAGGACGAGATCCTTCCGTGACTTAGGCTTTGCCTTTAGATAAGGCGTTTTCTTTTGGGATAGTTTTGTATTTGCTTGCTCTTTTAATGACTATAACTTGCATCTTGTAAAATGAATGTATTATCCCTTTGTCGTAATATAAATTTCCTGTTTTTGTGACAATGTTCGTATTCGTCGCTTTGTTTGAACTTGTCGCTTTTTGTATTTCGTGTTTGTTTAGTGCACTATCGTTTTATTTCGTACAAATTTCCTATTTTGGAGGCGTCCCTCCTTAGAAATTTTTCGTAATTCGCATGCATGTTTATGTTTCGTCGGATTGGTTTTTTTGTCAACCATAAATAGAATGTTCAATCCTTTCGGGGATTAGAACGCTCTTTTCCCCATTCGTAAGAGGTTTGTTGATTGCTTAAAAATTATTCGTAGCATAATCATTATCGTAAAAGAAATTACTTAACAAAAGAACCTGCTCGCAGGGATTTTCATTAATATATTCGAAGTTCTTCTAATACAAACGATGATCGGAAAATGATCATACAAAATGTTAAAGCATAGGGGCTACTCGTAGCACAAAAGCGATCGTAGCTTCCCTAATGATGGAATTTACACAAGTTCCTCATGTTCCAAGTCCGAGGAATGGTCGTCCGATTCATCGTTTCTAATACGTAAGAGCCATTCCTCCTGGCCTCCTTCACCCTGTAGGGACCTTCCCAATTTGGTGTTAACTTTCCTGGTTTGTAATGGAGACTAGCTTCATTCTTCCATAACACCAGGTCCCCTACTTTACATGTTGTTCCTCGGACCCTCGCGTTGTAGTACCCTTCCGTCCGTAGCTTGTATGCTGCCTGTCGCAGGGCAGCATTTTCCCTTCGTTCGTCTACGAGGTCTAGGTTATGCCTTAATGCCTCCGCATTTCCTTCCAGACGGAAATTTTCAACTCGTGGGGATGGTAAGGTGACTTCAAGTGGGATGACCGCCTCCGACCCATACACCAGGCTGTAAGGGGTTTCTTGAGTTGCACTCCTTACTGTGGTTCGGTACGCCCACAAGACACTTTGCAATTCGTCTGCCCATCCCCCTACCGCGCGGCTCAAACGTTTCTTTATTCCCTTTACTATGGTTCTGTTTGTTACCTCAGTTTGCCCATTAGCTTGGGTATGAGCGACGGATGTAAAATTTTGGCGAATGCACAAGCCCACACACCAACCCTTGAAGGGATTATTGGCGAATTGCTTTCCATTGTCGCTGACGATGGTATACGGGAGACCAAACCTACAAATAATTTGCTTACATACGAATTTAACAACGTTCTCTCCTGAAATACATGTTAAAGGTTTCGCTTCGACCCACTTGGTAAAGTAATCTACCGCCACCACCAAGAACTTTAGACCTCCTGGAGCCTTTGGGAAGGGTCCTACTATGTCGATTCCCCATTGACAAAACGGTCATGGGCTTTGGATACTTGTAAGGTTAACGGGTGCTTGGTTGGGAACATTCGAGTATGCTTGGCATTTTTTACACTTCTTGACATATTCCTGAATGTCTTTCGACATTTGAGGCCAGAAATATCCCATTCGAAATACCTTTTGTGTTAGTGCCCTCGATCATGCATGAGCTTCGCAAAGACCTTCGTGTACTTCCTCTATCGCCCTCTGGGATTCTGTTTGACTTAAGCACCGCAACCATGGAGTAGAGTATCCCTTTCCGTATAACCGATCATTTTTTATCACGTACCTTCTGGCATTCATTCTGACATTTCTTGCCTCGCTAGTGCTAACCGGAAGGACTCCTTCTACAAGGTATTGTCTGATTGGTTTCATCCAACAATGTTGGCTTTCGCCTATATCTGCTACTTCCTCCTCCGTCGTCTGCTCAATACTTATATTTGGGAGTACTTCTACTAGAACCTCCTTTGTAAGATGGTGGTTCAACATTGAAGCTAACTTACTAAGTGCGTCTGCCACTTTGTTCTTGGTTCGAGTGACCTGAGTAATCTTAAATTTTTCAAACTTGGCCGCTTTACTTTTCACCTGTTCTAAATATCGTTTCATGTGGCTTTCTTTAGCTTCGGAGGATCCGTTCACCTGGTTGACGACTAGCATTGAATCCGCAAATGCCTCGAGTTCCTTTACTTCTAAGCTCTTAGCCAGGTTCAACCCTGCTAATAATGCCTCGTACTCGACCTCGTTGTTTGAGCATGCGAAATCAAACCTCGGGGCGTATGTTATTTTTTCTTCCTGAGGCCCAGACAAGACTACTCCTGCCCCACACCCATCGGATCATGCGGCTCCGTCTGTATACATCCGCCAAAGAACACTACTTTCTGCATACACTGAATTCCCCTTCTCTTCAGCTTGCATACTTTCCCCCATTAGTCTTTCTTCATCCGACATTTCTAGCAAACAATCTGCCAACGCTTGACCCTTTATACTTGGCCTTGGCTTAAAAGTCATCTCATATGCCCCCAATTCGATTGCCCATTTGGTCATCCGTCCAGATCGTTCGGGTTGGAGTAATATGTTTTTGATCGGTTGGTTAGTTAGAATCGTTACCGCATGAGCTTGAAAGTATCTTTTCAAGCGTCTAACCGAATATATTAAGCTTAGAATTAACTTTTCGATTATGGAATAATTTAACTCTGCCCCCTGCAGCACCCGACTGACAAAGTATACTGGAACTTGTTTCCCTACCCTTTCTGCAATTAATACCGAACTGATTGCTTCTCTTCCTGCTCACAGGTACATGACCAAAGCCTCTCCAGTCTTCGGGCTGGCCATAGTGGGAATACTTCGTAAGTATTGCTTTAACTCTTCGAACGCCCTTTCAGCTTCTTTGGTCCACTCTACCCCCTTTCTTGGTACACACATGCAGCGTCTTAAAGAAAGGAATGGACCTTTCTGCAGATTTTGCTAGGAAACGCCCCAACGCGGCAAGCTTTCCATTTAAGGCCTGGACTTCCTTCACCGTTCGTGGGGTTCCTGTTTCCAACAGACTTTCTATTTTCTCTGGGTTAGCTTGTATACCGGAAGGTGTTATAATGTGGCCCAAGAATTTTCCTCTGCTCATGTCGAACGAACACTTCTTGGGGTTCAACTTCATATTGATCTCTTGCAATCGTCGCAGGGTTTCCTCAATATCGCTGATTAGGTCGCTATCCCCTGTGCTTTTGATCACCATATCGTCAATGTATACCTCCAGATTGCGACCTATCTGCTTTTCAAAAGCATTGTCGACTAACCGTTGGAATGTGGCTCCTGCATTTCGTATTCCAAAGGGCATCTTAATGTAGCAGAACGTGCCCTTGGCTATATGGAAGGCCGTTCTCTCTTCATCCTCTTTGGCCATTTGTACTTGATGGTAGCCTTTGTAAGCGCCCAGGAATGACTTCCATTTATACCCTCCTAGCGCTTCTACCTTCTGCTCTATCTCCGGAAGGGGGTAGCTGTCTTTGGGGCACGCTTTGTTAAGATCTTTAAAATATATGCACATCCGCATGGACCCGTCCCCCTTTTTTACCAACACCGGATTAGCTACCCATTCTGGGTACTGAGTGCTTCGTAGTACTCTGGTCGATACTAAGTCTTCTACCTATTTACTAACCACTTTGACTCAATCGACTTCCATTCCTCTCTTTGATTGCTTAACCGGCGTGAACGCCGGGTTAATATTCAGCTTGTGCTCCGCAAACTCCCGAGACACGCCCGTCATGTCCTTGGGTTCCCAGACAAACACATGTTTATTCCTCCTTAGGAGGGCCTCGAGCTCTCCTTTTAACTTGGGTGGAAGGTCCCCTCCTATCCGAACAGTTGCCTCCGGATATTCCTCATTGTCCACGACTTGAGCCTCCTCCTGCTCCGTCCAACTTTCTTGATGTGTGACACTTCCGCCCTCCGTTGTGGGAATAGGCATGCTCTGCATAGTGAGCACCCCATGTTCTGAAGGAAATTTGAGCAAACCATGAATGGTGGATGCAATTGCCTGTAACTGCCACATTCCGGTTCGTCCCAAAATGACGTTGTATCCGGTCGGGGCTTCAATGACGATAAACTCCGTTACGATGGACTTGCTGCGACTAGAATTCCAATCTGCCAACACCAGGGGCATGTGAATCTTTCCTCATAGCCATACCGAACGTTCTGAAAATCCTACCACTGAAGATGTTGCTGGTTTGAGGAACACTTTGACTTCAGGGGAGAATTTTTCAAAGCAGTGATCGTACATAATATTAGCGGAGCTCCCTCCGTCCACATAAATTCGTCGAACCATCGTTCGATGGCACCACAGATCACCAATGGTTCCATCCCCACATACCCTTCGGGGATAGGTTCATCCCTTCCAAACTCTATATTTACCCCTTTTCTTTTTCCTTGAGGAGATACCGAATAAACTTCCTCCTCCGCCATCATGATTTCCGTGTCATACACGGTCGCTCCTCCTTTCGGTACTTCGGTTATCACGTCCACGCCTTCTCCTTTCTTTTGAGTTTCCTTTTCTCTCTTATAGCTTTCACAAGTTGCGGTAGCATGACCCATTAATTTGTGGAACTCACAGTAAGCGTTCGGGTCTCGAGGGTATCTTTTTCGAGGGAGCCCTTCCATCCTTATCTGCCTTAGGCTCGGACGCCTCCGAACGATAGGGTTCGTACTTCTCACTCGGGAACCTCCCTCCGGAGGCTTTTCCTTTGAAGGATGTCCATCCGCGGAAGCTTGGACGAAAAGAAAGGCTTTTCTTGTTCTTTCGTTGTTGCGGTGAGGGCCGGAGCCGGACTCTCCCTTCTTTTCTTCGGCCTCAAAACGCAGCTTCTCCGCGCTTTCTTCTTCCTGTTTGAGTACCTTGTTTACCGCATTGATCATGTCGCCCACCTTGACGAAATATTTTTTTGACAACTCTCTGAACAATTCTCCTTCACGAAGGCCGTATGTGAAAGCCGCTATTATAAGCGAGTCTTCCCGTACGGGCATCTTCCGTCTTTGCTCGTTGAACATTTTAAAGTATGATTTGTTTGACTCCCCTTCCCGTTGTCTGCAAGCCATGATGGACTGAGACCGCTGCTGGTATTTCTTTTAGTGTATGAAGTTGTGGCTGAACTGAGTAACAAGTTTTTCGAAGCTAGCTATGGTCTTCTGCGGTAGGCTGGATAACCAGTATCGGGCTGACCCTTCCAACGTTCTTGCGAAGTAGAGACACCATAGTTTTTGATCCATAGGAATCATTCTGACAGCCCATCGGAAGCTGGCTACATGGTCGTCTGGATCTCCCATCCCATCGTACGATTTGACTCTGGGGCCTTTAAGCCCCGGAGGGATGGGCATCTCGTTGATGTCATCGGTGAACGGAGATCGGAAGTTACGGAGTGCTGGAAGGTGATGTTGAGCGAACCCTTCTTCTCTTCCACCAGAAGTTCGTTCTCCTCTTCTTTCCGGGGTTCGTTCTCTCCTTCTCTCCGGAGTTCGTTCTCTCCTTCTTTCCGGAGTTCGTTCTCTCCTTCTCTCCCTTTCCCGTCTGGACTCCTGGCTATGAATCCGGGCAGGAGGAGTTTCTTCCTTATAAACTTCTTTTGCGGATTCTTCCTCTGCGGATTTTTCGCTAGAATAAGTTAGAGTCCTTCCAACTCCGCTCATTCCTTCGGTCGTCCTTCTTCTGCTTTTCTCCCGATCTCGCAACTTGCGGAACTTGCAGAAGAGGTTGAACTCTTTGATTTCCTCTTCTGTTGGTTCATCCTTCCCAGACCCGGAAGGAGGAGGACACGTCGCAACATTAACAACGGCTGAAGCAGGAAAAGGAGGGGTAGGATCATCGCTTGGCGGTGGCAGAGGTTGATTCCCTCCTTTTGGTGTGGAATCGAGGGCCATTTCGTTCAGTGTCCCACGGATGGCGCCAAATGTTGAAACTGGTTCTTCGGGCAGTCAAGACGGATGGTAAACCTTTCTTGACAAGCTAACGCGAAACCTGAAAACAACCGAAACCCTCGGTCAGATGCTCCCCGAGGGTTATCCTCGTGAGAACACTCCGACGCTCAAGTTAGACTTTATTGACGTAAGGTCTGTAATAGGGTGAGATCGCATTAAATGTTCGAATATGCGGTTGTGGAGATGGGTTAGCATTCAATGCTCAAATCGTGGCGATGGTGAATGCTAAGTGTACGGAGTGTGTATTGTGAACGTACCATGCTGTTTGGAGAAGCATGTATATTTATAACCGGACGGTTGGGCGGGAAACAGAGAGCTCTTCGTCCTTCAGTCCGGTCCATGTGAGAGTCTTCCGGGCAATGTGTTGCGGCTCGACTTGTTATCCGTAGTGTAAAGACTCAAGCTTTCACCCGAGCCGTCTTGGGCTAAAGTCGCATTTAATGTTCTCGTGGCTCGATGCACTTTATCCGGAAAACCCGTTCATCGCTCGGATCGTGATATGGGGATGTGAACCCGGAACCGTTCGTCAGGTCCTTCCGTCCGTCTACCCGAAGCGTCCTCGCAGGTCGCATATTCATCATTCCTCATTAACTATCAAAACTGTAATTTGGTTAATTCCTAATATCTTAAAAATAAATCGTTATAAATTCGCTTCTTTCCTTAGTTTTAAAAGAAGCACCGAGTTTTACTCTAGCAAAATGCAACAAAAACTCAAGAAAAACTGCGATCTAATATTACGAGAATTACTATAAAGCTAATAAATGAGTAAACATTGTTTTACAAATGGCTAATATTTTCATGCAAGTAGTAATGCTATGCTGATAATGGTCGCAACCTTAAGTGTTTCGTTTGTAATGATGTCCCTAGTATCTTTTTAATTGCTAGTTTTCTCAACACGTCTAACATTTTAATGTCACATTATATAAATAGCATGACTTTAGGTTGCTTTTCAAGATAAAAAGACAATCTTCTACAAATTATATATCTAGTTATAGAAGCTTTTTATTGAATAACATACTTGGCAACAACATACTAGATGTGTGAATGATTATGTATAAATCACATAATTACCTACGCATAAGCATAACTAGGGGTTAGCAGAAAAAGAGGATAACCGGAATTGGAATCGGAACTGTCTCGGAACCGGAGGTTCCGGACCCGGAACCCGTTAGAAGGTTCTGGTTCCGGTTCCTAAAATCTGGGACCGTCATAAGAGGTTCCGGTTCCGGTTCTCAAAATTAAGGAACCTGCAACCGGTAGATACCCTGGAACCGGCGATTACATAGATGTTTTTATTAGAATATATTTATATAAATGTAAAATACTAGTCAAAGTAAAAATATAAAATTTTCCTTACTCGTTATAATTGAGTGAGACATTCTGTCAGGATTGAATAACTCAAACAAGTTATTGAATCACAGATCTACTAACAAAGAGAAGTTACAGCGGATTAACACTCTTGTTATTAAATTAAGAACAATGTAAACTGTCATCGAATAAGAAATATTAAGAACACAGTTTATCACAAAAAAACTTCAATGTATATTAATAATCGATCAATACACACGTACGTTTACAATTCGTAAGGAACTATTTATAATAGTCCTTGAAGCCTAAACATTTAACCTAGTTATTCTAGGAAACAATTACAATACAATTAAAATTGATATTGTCTTCTAAACTAACTTTCCTAAGATCTCGGACTCGATATTCTCTGTAAATAACATCATCAGTAGTATATGCCATGATCAGTAGTAAGTTGTATCTTCAGTAGTAATTGTAGTATCAGTATCAAGTAGTCATGGCAACAATAACTCTTGATCAGTAGTATCTGCACATCAGTAATATAATACTTATAACCCAACACATTCACTCGTCGTGCGGTCGTATCTTTGTGACTGACTTTCAAACCTTTCACACATTTACTATGTTATAATCACTATTATTCACTTATTTCTATTTTGAACAGTATTCGTAATCGTTGAATTATATTTAGAACTATTAAACGATATTTGTAATCGTTAGTTCGTGTGATTTATTGTCTTGGTTATATAGTAAGTAAGTAATGTTAAATTTTTTTTGAATTTAAAGTCAGGGTAACTGGAACCTGCCCTGGAACCGGCGGTTCCGGTTCCGGTTCTGAAAATTTAGGAACCTGTCTTCCAGGTTTCGGTTCCTATATTTCAGGAACCTGCGGTTCTGGTTCCATTCAGAACCGGCAAGTACCCTATTATGATCACCCCTACGCATAACCACATTGATCATGTTTACTCTACTCGATCATATTTGTTTACTTATATTCAGAACGGCGCTCAATACTAACATTCTAACCCTATCTACGTAATTAGGCATACCAATAAAACCAAAACTCATTAAGTTAAAATAAATTTCAATTTGTAAACATTTCACAATTTCAACTATCACAGTCATACTTGGTTCGCATTTAATATGTCCAGTTCGTAGTAGCTTATAACAATCTTTTAAACTGATTGGTTTGGTACAATATGCCTTTTATTTTTGGATTGTCCAATGAGACTTATAAACATTAATAAATACTTCAATAGATTCAAAATAAGTGAAATTTTTTTGCTTTCACGATTTTTGGCAAAAGATTATAATAATAGTTAAATTAGATTAATTAGATAGTTAATGGGGGAATGAGTCCCACACTTTTTGAATAAAGTGGTGTTAATGATGTTTATAAGTAAAAAGTAAGGTAATAAGGGTCATTTTAACTTGTTAAAGTATATCATTAGTGGGTGTGAGTCTCACTATTTTTTGCCAAATAAGGTAATTTTTAAAAATGTATCACTTATTTTGAATAACAAAAAAAAAAATTCAATTATTCTGAATCGGAGGTGTAAGTTTATGGGGTTCCATCTTAAAACCAATTGGTTGTAAGAGGAGTAGGTCATGACCTTTATAAGCACATTACATGTTTGTTCTTTGTCCAATGTGGGACATTACTCAACACGCCCCCTCACGTGTGGCGTCCTTTTTTTTCTCGCTTAACACGTGGATATTTATGAGTTACGTGGAGTCCGTGTGGCCATTTGACCAACCACGGGTGAGTCATGGCTCTGTACCATGTAAGTTTATGGGGTTCCATCTTAAAACCAATTGGTTGTAAAAGAAGTAACTCATGATTTTTATAAGCATATTACAAGTTTATTTTTTGTTCAATGTGTGACATTGGAAGTGTTATTTTTCCCGTTAGAAGATCTGTTGACATGTGAGGAATTAGCAGGCCTACATTTCCAAAGTCATATACTCATATGCATCCATGGTTAAAATCAAAAAGGTACAAATCTTTGAAATCAGTGAGTAAATTGGGGCCCATTTGATTATGAAACATGTCTCCTGGCATCCACTTGATATTGTCTTGTTTTGTTTGATATATTTTCTATGTACGCTTTTTCATGTTCATACCCTCTTTTCCTTCTGGAAAGTGCTAAAATCAACATCTAAAAGATCACTATTCCTGTATTCTAATATAATATACTAGCTACATAACCTGCCCGATGGGCGGGTATGTTTCAAAATTTAGTATGTAGAAAAATTCCAATAAAGATTAATAATTTTAAAAATGACATAATAATGTTGTAGCTGTAATGATGAATTGGTAGAAAAATCGATACATGAAGAAATGTTACATAAAATTTACAAACGAAATAAGACTTCTTTGTAAACTACATTTGCTGTTGAATTAGTGTAATTCTTATCGATGTCACAACAAATGTCCTTCAATCCCTTTATGTTCTTAACTCGTGATACAGCCACATAAAGTTGGCCATGTGAGAATACCGGTTTTTGCAGAAACAAACCAACTTATCTTATTTATTAAAACTTATCTTGTTAGGATCAGTTAGAGTTATTATTCTATTAGGATTGTTGGGAATCGGTTTTTCTTGTCTCTATAAAAGAGGATCGAACCAGTAGAAGAATTCATTCAATTAAGTTTTATTTTATTATTTTAATTCTGCGTGCAGTATAAACTCTTTAATTTAATAAGGTCGGGACTTGAAAAATTTATTAATTTTGAGAGTTATTAATTTATCGATGAGAAATATTTTATAATGGCCCATGTCGGGACCGGACAAATTTATTATTTTAGAGAGTTTATTAATTTACCGATAATTAATTTAAATAGATTCTACTGTATTAGTTTAATATAAAGATCAGTCGAATGTGTCTGATTTATTAGCTTACTTTTCTGTTATTAACTTGATTTGTATCACATTTCAACCCAATCCCGACCAACTCATTTTACCACATAATAATTGATAGCATAAAAGTATGTTGCATACCTTAACAATCAAGCGCAACAAATTAAAAATGATTGGAAAATAAACATTGATTCTAGCAATTAAAATTAGGAAGCCGCTTGAAACTCACGGGCCTGATACATGCATCATACATGGCAGATATAAGTACAATATTTCTTATATTTTCATAATCTTTTATATAAGTACAATCTTTTATATTTCTTAAATTTTATTTAGATATTTCTCATAACCCTTATATTTTCATAATCTTTTATATTATTAGTTATATTTGAAAATATTTCTTAGTTTAAACAAATATTTTTATATATTTTTTAGAATATCAACTGAGGTTATTTTTTTAGCAATTGAAAAAACGCTCCCGAAATTATCAATATAAGTACAATAAATTTACATTCTTTGTATCATTTTATAACATATAATAAAGTTAACGTGTTTATACAAAAGCAAAAAAAATTAAGAAGAATGTAAATTTTGTAATAAACCTTAAGCAGGGATGAGTAAGCTTTCTTTGGGGTTTTCAAGCTCCAAACCATTTTTGTGATTTGGAGAAAAATTGATACGAAGAAAATGAAGATAGGTTAAAGCAAATGACATATAATCTTGGGGTTGGGGTCCTTTGAGATGGTAGTAAGAATGTTGAATTAGGCCCTATATATCCTTCAGGTATTCATGCTTCAATGCAACCTTTGCTGTAATTCTTTTGTTGTGGTCCATTCTCAGCAATTTCTAAAATTATATTCCATATATTAAGATTTACATTTCATAAAATAATAAGCAAAAAGAAACATGCATGTCACACACAAGTAAATTATGTAAAGGAACATCTAATTATAAAATCAAATTTATGCATTATTATTAGCTTTCCAAGAAATTCATCATTCATAACTTTGTGTATTCTATTTGAAGCATGAATTCATATCAGTTTTAAGATTAGAAAGTTCCCTATTGAGCTCAAAAGTCAGCGTATGTCTCTTCTCGTGAAGAGATGATATGATCAGTAGGCGATTTTGATCCACTTACTTACATGGGTCGATTTCGGCTAAATTTTATCTCCAACGTACCAAAAAACTGATAATATCTTAAAAGAAAACGGGTCAAAATAGCTTAAAAGAATGGGTCGCCGGACCTTCCTCCAGTTAGCAAGACTACTACCGTGGATGAGTCGATGGGAATCCACCCAACTGCCCCTCACTCCACACCTCATGACCGGAAATCTGGTTCGTGTCTCCATTCATAACTCTCCCCAAATTAGTGGAGCTTGTCCACTTTACACATTTATTCTTTCGCCATACCAACGTATTCAACAAACAAGATTCAAACGGTCAACTCAACAGTTGAAAACAACACAGTTAGATCAAATCATGGCATTTCTCATAGGGGTCGACCCTATCATACTAATGCCATACGGCCTCAAAAGACTTCACATTACACATTTCATAACAACTTCTATAGGTCCCCTAGGTTCAACCCTAAACTTAACATAAAGTCTCAAGGTCAACCTATCGATCTCCAGGAATTTTACATTCCTATTGCTACAGTCTAAGACTAGGATGGACATCCAACCTAATTCACTTAAACTATAGCTCTGATACCAAGTTGTAACACCCGTATTTTTAATACATCGTTTAAATCATTTAAAATACATTTTTACCAATAATTGACATATTGTCCAAAATACAGTTTAACAAAAACTTTAAAACCTTTATCAGAGTTTACAAAAATACGGTGTCACCAAGTATATCAAAACCATAGGCAACGGGATCTACCTATGAGCTCCCGAACTAAGCATCCCTAGGCCACTTCTAGTACAACCTTCTATCACTTCAACCTGTACCTGAGTACATAGCCATAAAAACAAACGTAGTACGTGAGACAAAATAGTCTCGTGAGATACACGGGTTTTAGACCCCAATAATAATAATCATTTCATAAATATATAAACATATATGTATATATATACTACATCAATACCGTCTAGTCACCCTATTGTGACCCTATATATTTCTGCTCTCCTAGCAATCATACCTAACTATCGGGTTGCCCCCGAACTAGCTAGAAGCACATTAACTTATTAACCGGGGATCCCCCGCATTAATAAGCTTCAACCAAACCTAGTATATAAACATATACATACTAGAAACATACCGGGGATCCCCCGAATTGCTCAAGATAACGGCAAGAGGGAATCGCCCAATCTACCGATACCTGCCTTACTCGCCGGACCTTCCTCCAGTTAGCAAGACTACTACCGTGGATGAGTCGATGGGAATCCACCCAACTGCCCCTCACTCCACACCTCATGACCGGGGATCCCCCGCGTCATCACGTCATCTCATTCTTACCATAACTCATCAGTTATTCCAATCATAGCCTTCGGCTATCACATCCATCACCAAACAAGTTAGTTATCTAATAATAACTATATATATAACTAGTTCAACATAGTGTGAACGTACCTGTATGATCCCATGGTCCCGGTCATAAGCAACCCACATTTACTTCTACATCTATGAACCCCAGAAGGTTCATCCTTACTTATTCTCATAAGATACATTTCTTATTTATCAACATCATAATACTTTTATCTCTTCTTGACTATATTACATATTCATTACCAGTCAATTCATATTCATTTACATACATATTCGTTCCTCACTCTCATTAGTAACTCTTACCAAATAGGTACTCATTACTATAAAATCATTACTAGTTATTTTACTAATGCATACTTCTTTATAAGGATTCCATATACATTCTTTTACTCAATAACCTTATTATTTAGGTTCGTTAATAAAGGTTTCATAATTACTTAGTTCATCATATTCACTTCCAAATTCATCAATTATACTAGATACATTCCAGTATCACATTACACCTATTTTCTTATCCTTTCGATCACTATCTTTATCAAAACATTTATTAACAAAGACCCATGAAGTATCATATGTATTTCAAAACCATTTACTATGTACTCAGTTTTTAAAGTCTCATGTACTCACCTTAGCAATGCTTTCCAGATCGCGTTTGACAACCCGAATCCTTGCTTCACAATTTGGTCAACCTTCCAAGACCTCACCAAATGCCTAATACAATAATCACAAGATTATCAACATCACATTCTACTACTATTGTGTTCATCTATCTCTAGATAACACTTATTAACACATTCCCCCAATTGTGGTGATTTACCAAACCCTAGGTTTAACCAACCCTTAAGATTCTTACAAATCGAAATCATACACTTGTTTCCTTTGTTAATATACCATCTATTAAGTGTATACACCATTTGTTTACCATAAACCATAACCCCCAATAACTAGGGTTTCAAACCCAACCACCAAAATACATAGATCTAAAGCTACAAAGATCAAGGAGTGAAGATATACCTTTAATCTTCACTTAGGAGTGAAATCTATCAATCTTTGATGGAGAAATCGACCCAAAACGGCCCTTGCACTCGAAAATCGCCATAGAAGAAGCTAGGGTTTTGATATGGCATCAAATGAGCCAAAACCCGATTTAATGTTCTGGTCGGAAGAGCTCGCGCCCCGCTCGCGCCGAGCTCGCGCCGCGAAGAGACGCGGGTCTGCCCACTAGTCGCCGCTTTTACCAGACTTCGCGTCTGGCTCGCGCCTGGCTCGCGCCGCGACGTCGACGCGAAGTCGACGCGAAGTTCTCGCGTTCCAGCTCTGATCCTTCTGCCCAACCTCGCGTTTCGCTCGCGCCAGGCTCGCGCCGCGAGCCTGCCTTTGCAGCAGGGCTGCACTTTTCGGTCTAGGTTTCAACCCGGTTTCGTCCATAACTTTCTCATACGGTCTCCAAACGACACGAAACCAATTCCTACGTTCTTTAAACGATTTATCCTTATTTATCGTATTTTTATCCAATTTATTTACTTACAAATTTCGGGTCGTTACAACTATCTACCCCTTAAAAAGGATTCCGTCCTCGGAATCGCTAAGAATTCCAACCCACATCCGACCGAGCATTCCGCTCTCATTCCCTTGTGATCATTACCATCAAACTTTCCTCATTCCCGTTCCATTAACATTACATATCCAAACATTCATTTAACTCCGTTAAGTCTGAACGGTCAAGACCAAATTTTAAAACTCTTAATACTCAAACGGGTCAAAATTACACAATTTGACCATAGCGCTTCCAATCCTTTAACCGATCGTCTATTCACAAAACAATAACACGACATAATCATTACAATCATCTAATTGATCAACACGAATAAAAGAAAATCTAGCTTCGATCGAGTCGATATAATCCAACCTTGTCCAATCTTTGACTTAAGCACAAAGTCAACTATACTTTAACAATTTCTTTATTTGTTAAAGGTCTCATTAGTCATCCTTCCTATCATCATTGACCTTTTATTTATGATCCATCAATAATCATATTCCCAATTTCAACTCTAAACACCCAACGGGTCAAGTCACACAATCCGACTACAACCCCTTTAATTATCCCATTAACCTTTTCACGTACATACAATCGACACATTATGCTCACAACATTCACTAGTCATTCAAACGAGAGTCAAAACCCATCTTTGACCAAGTCAACCAATCACAAATTGATAAATTTTGACTTTTGCATAAAGTCAACCATACTTTTCCCAACTAACAAATTCTCTACTCACGAGGTACTACCCCGCAATTTATCACTTCCGGTTTTACTCATCATTATTTCCTTAACAATTGTTCCCGTTTCCTTTTTACTTAAGGTCCTCCCCAAATATTCCGAGAGTCGCACCCTTACTTAAGGTCACACTAACATTTACCGTTTATTGACCTTCGTTTGGTCACTCACGCTATCACTTAGTATTCTTTCACCCATCTTTGTATCACATCGATCAATTTCATAACTTTTATTCTCAATTATCGGTATTAGATCCTCTACCGCAACACATTCCCTAATTTCACACAAGTTTACCATATCTTGGTTACCAACAAAATTTGCTTGCTAAAAGCATCGCCTTTCTAACATTCCACGAATTGAAGGCATCTCCCACTCATACATGACCCAATGCAACCCGCGCTAGCAAACCAATTTCTTATTTATCACATAAAATTATAACAACACACATTAACCAAATGGTCCTACATTCATTATGTATATATATATAAACATTATTATATAAACACACAATTCATACATTAACTATCTTATCGAGATGATTGGAAAGCCTCCAATCCATCAAGATCCAAATTGTCACAGTGATTGGAACATCCCCAATCACAGAATGGAACCATTGGGATTCGCCCAACCAATTCCACCCCCAAACATCATAGTAGCCGGGGATCCCCCGAACTACCACATCATCTTTTCCTCATTCTATCGAACTTGGGTACCATACTAGTATACCCCTATTCACATCACATAACTTCACTATCAACTTACACATTCAATAGCCGATTTATTCACCGTGCAATCTAGAACGTTTCTCATAATATCACACATCATTTTCTTTCATACCTAACGTACTTCCCATTCGACATATTACCAAACACGTTTCATATAACATTATCTTCCCATTATATTATGCCTTCAAAGGCCATCACATAATGCACCTGCATTGTACCCCGCGGGTAACTAATAAAATTTCCAATTACTATTTACCGTTTCACTTACACATTAACCACTCTTAACCGGTTCATTCCTCATTACCACCTTTCCAAATCTTTGTCACTACCGGAGTAACTACCACTATTAATCATAATTCACCGGCCAATCCAATCATCCTTGAGTCAAACAATCGACTTCGGTCTACCTTTGCAACCCATGACTTAGGGCCCAATAAGCCAACATTCCATGTTCTACTCCTTTTTACACCGCGAGACTTAGAAATATTCCTTTCCAACCGTAGTCTCACACCACACTATGTCATATACCAACATACCTTTACTATGACATCTTACCAATAATTGTCTTCTTACCCTTAACGTCGAATCCATCATCTCTGTCAATAAACGTTGCTATGGTTATATGCCAACTTAAACTCAACCATTTTTAACAATCAAACTTCGTCATTCCCGACACTTATCCTTTCCCACATATTTACCATTCATGAGTTTCATGGCATCACTATACCTTTAGCCATCATTTTCTTTACCACTCATGTATAATAATATTTTATTACTCATCCGGATTCCCGCCGGATATCCAAGTTCAAATTCCCAAGTTTCCATTTCTTTAATTCCCCTCCATACCAAAAATTCTTACCATGACTTAGTACTTCATTGTACTACTATCTTTTCTTGAAACACATTTACCATCCTCATGGCTCTTCCTTTGATACTACATAGTAGCATCAACCCTTATATCCTTACTACATGCGACACACTGGTCTATAATCCTTTCCAATACATACTTCCATACACATAACTAACCGGGAAGACTATTCCCAAAATAAATCTCCGCATCATACGATTCATTTCCAATATCTATAGGCACCAATTCGTGCAACAATTAAACAATTAAACCATAATCACATAACATCCAATTTACCTAAGATCTCCGAGGTGGCATCATGAACCCCCCCCCCTCTAGATTTCCTTCCGGGAAGACTTCCCCTTTCAACTCACTCATGAGTTCCTTTCACAACATATTGTACCGCACTCTCTCTCCCAAAGTTTCATACTACATGTTCCACCGTGTCAACGCCTCACCCTTTAACTATATGGATCTCAAACTCATCATATCTTTCTTTCTTCGCTTGCTACTCTCTAGCACTTGCTCAATCCTCTGAATCCACCAATCGTGACCTCCGGCTCAGAACCTTCGAATTACCCAACGGTTTTACACGCTATGAAGGCCTTATACAACATCCTTCCATTCCTTCCGACTAGGTCTTGCTACCTTTTATGTAGATACCCTCCACTAAGGGATTCACCATTTGATTACTCTTCCTTCATATGGGTATTGGAATCATTCCACCTACCCTCATTCATTCGATTATCCAAAATCTGGTTCGTGTCTCCATTCATAACTCTCCCCAAATTAGTGGAGCTTGTCCACTTTACACATTTATTCTTTCGCCATACCAACGTATTCAACAAACAAGATTCAAACGGTCAACTCAACAGTTGAAAACAACACAGTTAGATCAAATCATGGCATTTCTCATAGGGGTCGACCCTATCATACTAATGCCATACGGCCTCAAAAGACTTCACATTACACATTTCATAACAACTTCTATAGGTCCCCTAGGTTCAACCCTAAACTTAACATAAAGTCTCAAGGTCAACCTATCGATCTCCAGGAATTTTACATTCCTATTGCTACAGTCTAAGACTAGGATGGACATCCAACCTAATTCACTTAAACTATAGCTCTGATACCAAGTTGTAACACCCGTATTTTTAATACATCGTTTAAATCATTTAAAATACATTTTTACCAATAATTGACATATTGTCCAAAATACAGTTTAACAAAAACTTTAAAACCTTTATCAGAGTTTACAAAAATACGGTGTCACCAAGTATATCAAAACCATAGGCAACGGGATCTACCTATGAGCTCCCGAACTAAGCATCCCTAGGCCACTTCTAGTACAACCTTCTATCACTTCAACCTGTACCTGAGTACATAGCCATAAAAACAAACGTAGTACGTGAGACAAAATAGTCTCGTGAGATACACGGGTTTTAGACCCCAATAATAATAATCATTTCATAAATATATAAACATATATGTACATATATACTACATCAATACCGTCTAGTCACCCTATTGTGACCCTATATATTTCTACTCTCCTAGCAATCATACCTAACTATCGGGTTGCCCCCGAACTAGCTAGAAGCACATTAACTTATTAACCGGGGATCCCCCGCATTAATAAGCTTCAACCAAACCTAGTATATAAACATATACATACTAGAAACATACCGGGGATCCCCCGAATTGCTCAAGATAACGGCAAGAGGGAATCGCCCAATCTACCGATACCTGCCTTACTCGCCGGACCTTCCTCCAGTTAGCAAGACTACTACCGTGGATGAGTCGATGGGAATCCACCCAACTGCCCCTCACTCCACACCTCATGACCGGAAATCTGGTTCGTGTCTCCATTCATAACTCTCCCCAAATTAGTGGAGCTTGTCCACTTTACACATTTATTCTTTCGCCATACCAACGTATTCAACAAACAAGATTCAAACGGTCAACTCAACAGTTGAAAACAACACAGTTAGATCAAATCATGGCATTTCTCATAGGGGTCGACCCTATCATACTAATGCCATACGGCCTCAAAAGACTTCACATTACACATTTCATAACAACTTCTATAGGTCCCCTAGGTTCAACCCTAAACTTAACATAAAGTCTCAAGGTCAACCTATCGATCTCCAGGAATTTTACATTCCTATTGCTACAGTCTAAGACTAGGATGGACATCCAACCTAATTCACTTAAACTATAGCTCTGATACCAAGTTGTAACACCCGTATTTTTAATACATCGTTTAAATCATTTAAAATACATTTTTACCAATAATTGACATATTGTCCAAAATACAGTTTAACAAAAACTTTAAAACCTTTATCAGAGTTTACAAAAATACGGTGTCACCAAGTATATCAAAACCATAGGCAACGGGATCTACCTATGAGCTCCCGAACTAAGCATCCCTAGGCCACTTCTAGTACAACCTTCTATCACTTCAACCTGTACCTGAGTACATAGCCATAAAAACAAACGTAGTACGTGAGACAAAATAGTCTCGTGAGATACACGGGTTTTAGACCCCAATAATAATAATCATTTCATAAATATATAAACATATATGTATATATATACTACATCAATACCGTCTAGTCACCCTATTGTGACCCTATATATTTCTGCTCTCCTAGCAATCATACCTAACTATCGGGTTGCCCCCGAACTAGCTAGAAGCACATTAACTTATTAACCGGGGATCCCCCGCATTAATAAGCTTCAACCAAACCTAGTATATAAACATATACATACTAGAAACATACCGGGGATCCCCCGAATTGCTCAAGATAACGGCAAGAGGGAATCGCCCAATCTACCGATACCTGCCTTACTCGCCGGACCTTCCTCCAGTTAGCAAGACTACTACCGTGGATGAGTCGATGGGAATCCACCCAACTGCCCCTCACTCCACACCTCATGACCGGGGATCCCCCGCGTCATCACGTCATCTCATTCTTACCATAACTCATCAGTTATTCCAATCATAGCCTTCGGCTATCACATCCATCACCAAACAAGTTAGTTATCTAATAATAACTATATATATAACTAGTTCAACATAGTGTGAACGTACCTGTATGATCCCATGGTCCCGGTCATAAGCAACCCACATTTACTTCTACATCTATGAACCCCAGAAGGTTCATCCTTACTTATTCTCATAAGATACATTTCTTATTTATCAACATCATAATACTTTTATCTCTTCTTGACTATATTACATATTCATTACCAGTCAATTCATATTCATTTACATACATATTCGTTCCTCACTCTCATTAGTAACTCTTACCAAATAGGTACTCATTACTATAAAATCATTACTAGTTATTTTACTAATGCATACTTCTTTATAAGGATTCCATATACATTCTTTTACTCAATAACCTTATTATTTAGGTTCGTTAATAAAGGTTTCATAATTACTTAGTTCATCATATTCACTTCCAAATTCATCAATTATACTAGATACATTCCAGTATCACATTACACCTATTTTCTTATCCTTTCGATCACTATCTTTATCAAAACATTTATTAACAAAGACCCATGAAGTATCATATGTATTTCAAAACCATTTACTATGTACTCAGTTTTTAAAGTCTCATGTACTCACCTTAGCAATGCTTTCCAGATCGCGTTTGACAACCCGAATCCTTGCTTCACAATTTGGTCAACCTTCCAAGACCTCACCAAATGCCTAATACAATAATCACAAGATTATCAACATCACATTCTACTACTATTGTGTTCATCTATCTCTAGATAACACTTATTAACACATTCCCCCAATTGTGGTGATTTACCAAACCCTAGGTTTAACCAACCCTTAAGATTCTTACAAATCGAAATCATACACTTGTTTCCTTTGTTAATATACCATCTATTAAGTGTATACACCATTTGTTTACCATAAACCATAACCCCCAATAACTAGGGTTTCAAACCCAACCACCAAAATACATAGATCTAAAGCTACAAAGATCAAGGAGTGAAGATATACCTTTAATCTTCACTTAGGAGTGAAATCTATCAATCTTTGATGGAGAAATCGACCCAAAACGGCCCTTGCACTCGAAAATCGCCATAGAAGAAGCTAGGGTTTTGATATGGCATCAAATGAGCCAAAACCCGATTTAATGTTCTGGTCGGAAGAGCTCGCGCCCCGCTCGCGCCGAGCTCGCGCCGCGAAGAGACGCGGGTCTGCCCACTAGTCGCCGCTTTTACCAGACTTCGCGTCTGGCTCGCGCCTGGCTCGCGCCGCGACGTCGACGCGAAGTCGACGCGAAGTTCTCGCGTTCCAGCTCTGATCCTTCTGCCCAACCTCGCGTTTCGCTCGCGCCAGGCTCGCGCCGCGAGCCTGCCTTTGCAGCAGGGCTGCACTTTTCGGTCTAGGTTTCAACCCGGTTTCGTCCATAACTTTCTCATACGGTCTCCAAACGACACGAAACCAATTCCTACGTTCTTTAAACGATTTATCCTTATTTATCGTATTTTTATCCAATTTATTTACTTACAAATTTCGGGTCGTTACACGATACATAAAACCTCAAATCTTTTTTATTCAAAGATATATATTTTTTTATTAATTTTTTTTTAACAGCTTTTTTATTTAAGGATATAGATTACCATTGAAATCATATACATTTTCTAATCAGATTTGGCACTCTAATTATTAACAAATAGTTGGACCAGAAATACTTCTGGTCAACCAGAACAAACATGTTTCGACTCGTTAATCCGCACTTCAGACCACCTATTTTGCTAACAAAATGATAATCGTTACATACCTGTGTACAACCCTTTCTTGTAGTTTTATGCAACGCGATATAATCCTTTTTATTAACCATATTTATCAGCCCATTATCAGTTTCAGTAAGTCCATTAACAACCTCAACATTTTGTCCCTTAACCGCCATATGATGGGCAGTTTATCCCTTTTTATCAGCTCTACCAACAATCCCGGGTACTTCTTTTAATGTATACAAGTGAAAACTGATGCTTTCTACAAACATCCATATTTGAAAGAATTGTAAGTTTGGGTTATATTCTATCTCTAACAGGTCAACTCGTTAAAATAAAAATATAAAACAGGACATTGGGTCAGAAGTTGTTACAACTCACAGTTTGTTTTTAATGTATACAGTCTCCTAAATTTTATATTAAAAAAAGAATTTGTTATTGTGAATTGTGATAATATACTTTTTCTGATAATAATTAACACCAATTATCACACACAACCCGCCCATTTTGCCCTTATTATCACATGGTGATTATCGACAATTTAATACTGCAGATACATTCAAGGAAATGCATTTAAGCCATTTTCAATAATACATTTGTAGGTTTGAAAAAACAATCATAAAATACTAAAATCTTTGATCTATAATTTTGATTAAAGAATTGAATTTGATTAAAAATTCAACAAATTGCTTACATGAATTTGACTAAACCATTGGGGTATTATTGTTGAAAAGGAACACAGTCACACACACATATGACATATATATAGTTTTGAATGAGATCAGTTTACACATATAAGAAAGTTAACAATGAAAGTTAGGACTAAAAGATACCTCATCGTCTTCACTTGTTAATCTGCCTCTTAATATGGCATAAAGATGTTGTACTCTTGTAAGATTGCTAATTGTTTTATCTGTTTCTACTAATATTCTTGTACACACACCCAACATACATGCATTTTGAAAACATACATTACCAAAACCGTACACTAAAATCATTCGAAATTGAAAAAAATTCATTGTGAGTTTAATGTGAAAGAAGATGCAATAATACATATCTGACATGTATTGGTGCCTTTTGTCCATATTCAACATGTGTAGGTATATCATGCGTGTTTAACATATATCCCGAAAAAAGAGTATTGACACCCGTATAGTGATATGATCTTTGTATAAAAAGTTAGGATGCAAATATCCCGAAAATTAATCAATCACATTAGTTAAGAAAAAAAAATTTCCTACTAATTCGGATCAGTTGGAAACTGAATCAATTTCAGGGAACTGAAAAATGAATGTTGGATTTGAAACAGAAACATTCAAAATGAATGTTATACAATTTTTATTTTAGGTTTTGGGAGGTTTTGAATGATAAATGAGATACCTTTAAAAGTTTATGAATCACTGACCAGTTTTACCATATGTTCTCTTTCAAGCATTTCATCGAAAAGTTGGTTTGCATCTGTAAATTACCACATCACCTTACCTGCATCCAGCCATCCACACAAACAAAAAACACTGTAAATCAGTCCAATTTCCACCATAAAAACATCATTAATTCTCCAATCACGCAAAAAATTGCATTTGTAAATTGGGCTATTAGGGGTAACCATTCAAAACCTTTCTAAAATTTTGTAAATTGCATCTGTAAATTGTGCATCTGTATGATACCCATCTCAAATTAAAGACAAATTAAATAACAATTAATTACCGTATCACTGAGACCATTTTATGGAAAATCATATAGAAATAGAAGATGCATACGATAGGGCTCCATATAATATCGATTAACGATTTTGTACGTATAAAAACTGAGATTGGATATTAATTTTTACCTCGTTGACGAAGTTAAGCACAAATCCTGCAAATAGATTGAATTGACAGAGACGATATGAAACTACACTATCAGATTTGGGAGCAATCGTATTGTGTATTTTATTTTTGTGTGTAATTAATTGGGCAGATCTTTTAGAATAAATGTTGAAAAAATATTGCTTTTACATGCATATTGTAGTCAATCTTCCAGATTTGGTTGCCTGATTCTCCGCATCATATTAACTGCCCTATTGAATTGTCGTTGAGGAATGGTTGTGTGGTTGGACCAATGAGAGATTTACAGGTGGCATTTTCGGCCAATCAGGATCGAGCATTGTGCTGAGGTGTCGTACAATAATGGGGTGTAGCCTCATATATAGGTTAAGATACGTTTAAAAACATACATTTTTATGTAATTCTTCATGATCACTCTATTTGCCATAATAATATAACTAGTTGGTTGCAACACATGCAAGAAAAAAGAACGAATTTTATTGAACCTTCCGTTTGTTTTTACAGGTTATAAATAATTGTTAGTATTCTGACAATTAAATAATACAAGTTACAAATAAAGGAATACCCCAAAGTACAAAGTAACCGGTCACGTACATATCTCATTTGACCACCTCTGATCAATCACCTTTTTGTGAAAAGAATTTAGTTTACTCCTTTGTTGCAAAAAGGATGATTAATTACCCGTTTTGACACAAAAAAGTTCATAAAATTTCGTTGCTTGTTAGTAGAGTTGGGATTTTGGCTCATTTGGTAATCCAAGTTGCAACTTACATGCTGAATATGCCGAAGTCTCCTAGTAAAATTGAAATTATTATTGTAGGATATGCAGTTCTTGTAATCATAACAAGACTAATTAGTTAATAATTTGTACGAATCAATACAACTATACTTATCTAATCTAAGCAAAAACGATTATTTACATGAAAGCGAGTACAACCCAACCTATCATCATTTCACTTGAGGGGGTGATTTTGGTACCACATCTTTTAATCTTCAGACCACAATTGTTGCTTTATACACTTGTACAGTATGCAGTACTACTTGTATGATGTGGTATATGAATCAAAATATGTGGTAGATATATCAATTCTCTTTCACTTGTAGATTAGAATTCAAAAAACTATTTGACAATGGCATTTGACATATATTGTGGGGTATGGTTAATAAAGCTTAAACAATGAAATAATTAAGTAAAATTAGTGAGGATGGCATTAAGTAAAATAATTAACACTGTATTCCAGAATTTTAATATGAAAGAAAAGAAAAGAAAGGTAATAGAGAGAGGAGAAAAGAAAAGATTTATAGAAGAAATTAATTTTGTTACGTGTGTTCCCGAGTGGAAAAGAAAAGAAAAGAAAAAAACATTTTTTTTGTGTTCCCGAGTTGGAGAGAAAGGAAAAAAATTAATAAATTTACAAATTTACCCTTAGAATGTAAATTAATTTGGTAACATAGAGGGTATTTTAGTAAGTACAACTTTTTTCATTAATACTAATTTCCTTTCTCTCCAAATCTTTCCACTTTTGAGAGGAAAATTATTAGAGAAATAATGACCCAAAATTTCTCTCCTCTTTTTTTCTCTTCTTTTAAAAACAAATTCTGGAACACAATAAAAATTAAAGATCCTTCTAACTCACTTCTTTTCTCTCTGAATTTTTACTCGGGAACACAGTGTAATTAAAATATTGTGGGTGTCTTGGTGTGATGACATTGCCATAACTCTTTTTCGTTATCCCCATTTTACTGTTCAAAAAAATCAAATAAATAAATGATTTATAAGAACTTTATAGAAAGGAAAGAGTATTATTCCTTGTCTTTACAATTGAGCAACTTTCCCTTTTGTTTGCTAAAAGTCACCAAACACGCCTTCTCGGGAGGATCAACGTTGTTACAATCATTATATCCCATGCTTTTGTTTATAATTTAAAAAATAAATAAATTAGAATGCAACTAAAAAAATTGAGTATATTTTATTTATCAAGACATTGAAAAAATATATTATGTCTTTAAAATATAAATATTAGTTTTTACAAAATTGACCATAAAGATTATGTTGGTAATGCCAAAATCAAAGATAAATGAAAATAAGTATTTCAAAGTTGTGTAGTTTTCACATTTTTTCCTGATTAATTGTCCACCAAATATATTTTTCCTGATTCAAATGTATATGGGGCTCAATCTCATATGATTAGTTGACAAAAGTCACAAAATCATCACATTATCACATGTTGAAAAAAGGGGTCACGGGTTGGATTTCGAATTCACCCATAGTGAATGGTCAGCTCAGTTTAGGTAAATAAGGACAAAAGAACTACAATGATAGATATATCGAAATATTAGTAGTGAGTGTATAAAACTAAAAAGAGATAACCGTGGTACCAACAAACCATGTTGGTTTGTCACGCTACTGGATACACAATTAGAGGTGCACAACCAGACCGGTTTTTAAACCGGTTGTTTAACAAAAAATAGAGCCGTTCGATTGTTACCGTTGAATAACTAGCCGTTGCAAGGTAACGTTCGAAATTATAGCCGTTGGCCCCCAACCGGTTTAAAAACCGGACACAAAACCGGTTTAAAAACCGGTTTTTTAACCGGTTTTCGGTGTGTCCAAAAAAATAGCTGTTAAACTAGCCGTTATTTGACCGTTGGGAGTGTTTCTAGCCATTTTTTTTTGTCTTTTAGGGTCCACAATTCACCTATAAATACCCCTTAGGTGTTAAGGATCAATCACCACTCAAAACACTCTCATTTCTAGCTTAAAAACTCACACCACACTCAAAAACGCAAGTAATCTTTGCTATGGATTCGGAATCTCAACCTTCGGTTGGTATGGGTGAATCTTCTACCGACGTTATCGTTGAGAAGATACTTCCTACAAAGAGAAATCCGGACATTTGGTGCAATTTCGACTTATGTTTGATGTCAGATGGATCGAAAAAAGCTCGGTGCAAAAGATGTAAGCGTTTCTTTAAAGAAGATGGAAATACAAGTTTGAAGAATCATAAGAATAAAAGTTGCACCGTTGTAAAAATGGGTTCGACGAGTGGCCAAACAACCATGGGAAATGACAGCAACGTACATACTTTCGACGCTAGTAAGCTTCGTCAACGAATGGCGAAGTTGGTGGTTCAAGAGGCGTTGCCCTTTAACTTTTTCGACAACAAAAGGTTGACGAGCATGATCCAAGAAGAGTTGGAAGCACGCTATTCCCATGTAAGTCGTACTACCTTAAGACGTGATGCTATAAAATTATGGAAACTTGCTAAAGATGATTTAAAAAAAAGGTTTTGAAAATTTACAAACGGGGGTTAATTTAACTAGTGATGTTTGGACCGCCCCAAATGCTACACACGACTCGTACCTTTGCGTTACCGCTCATTGGATTGATCCTAATACTTGGGTAATGATGAAGCGTACGATTGCGTTTGAATTATTTGGGACTCCACATACGGGGGGAAATTTGTACCAAATTTTAGACTATGTTATAAGAAGTTATAAATTAGAGTCTAAAATCTTTTCTATGTCTTTTGATAATGCGTCCAACAATACAAATGCGGTTCAAAAACTAATTCTTAAATATAAACCGATTTGTAACGGTATGTTTTTCCATAGTCGGTGTGTTGCACATATTATTAATTTAGTTGTGCAAGATGGGTTACGTTCTATCGAACCCACAACAACCGCTTTTAGAGTAATGCTAAAAGATGTTTTTTGGTATGACCGGTTTAAGACATAATAAGTATATGAAATTTTATGTCGATGCGGGGCAAGATTGGTTAGGTCCAAATTGGGACGTACCTACGCGTTGGAATTCCACTTGCCACATGTTTGAGTGTGCTTTGCGTCAAAAATCATCTTTAAAAATTTTCCATAATATGTTAGCCGATCGAAACCGTGTTGTACGATTTGCGGAGTCTAAGTGGGAAACGATCAAACAAGCTACCGAATTACTTTGTGTTTTCAAAAATGCAACAACTTATTTGTCGGAGGTTTACTATCCTACAAGTCCATTGGTGTTAAAACAACTTTACTTAAATGACTTTGAATTTTGGGGTCCCCCATTTACCGAAAATGGTGGTACCGATGAAAGAAAAACTTAGAAAATATTTTACCGAAATGCCCCCGTTATAACAATAGCCGCTGCTTTAAACCCCATGATAAACACGTCAGGGGTTGAGGTGTTAATTACCAATATTTGTAGCGATTTGAATTTGTGTGACCAAGACGTTCATTTTGCGGAAAATGCCATTAAACATTTCAACAATTGTTTAACGAACATGTTTAATGCTTACTTGGAAAAATATGGTCCAACAACACACATTCATACCATGATGCACGAGGGGGCCTCTGGTTCGAGTCATAGGGATTATGATGAAAATGTTAGATTCTACAACACTTTGAAAAATGAAAATAGCAAACGAGCTCGTGATAACACCACTAGTAGCGAGCTTGGGAGGTATACACTTACCGATTTCTTGTCAACTATAAGTGTAGAAGAATTTCTAAACTTTGATATTTTGGATTGGTGGAAAGGAAAGGGTATCCAATTTCTAATTCTTTCCGCTATGGCTCGTGACCTGCTAAGTGTTCAAGCTTCTACGGTACCTTCGGAATCCGCTTTTAGTTTTAGCGGTAGGGTTATATCAAACAGGAGATCGAAGCTCAATCCTTTTTCGGTTGAAGTTATAATTTGTTTGAAAGACCATCTCGATGCAGTAGAACGTTTACAACATATTTCATCACTTGAGACCGAGTTGGGCGACGTGGAAGTTCGATTACATAACATGGAAATAGAGGGACATATGTCGGTACCTCTAACACAAGAAGAACTTGTAACGACCCGAATTTTGTGTTAAATAAATTATGAAAAAAAATATGATAAATAAGGATAAATCATTTAAAGAACGTAGGAATTGGTTTCGTGTCATTTGGACATCGTATGAGAAAGTTATGGACGAAACCGTGTCGAAGCAAATGTCGAAAATTGCAGCATGGGCTGCATAGCCCAAGATAGCGGCGCTATCTTGGGATAGCGACGCGATTTATGGTGGTCACCAAACAGCGACCCAAGATAGCGTCGAGTTCTGTCGTGAAAATGAGAATTTCTGAGATAGAGTCAGAGATAGCGGCGCTATCTCCGAAGCGAATTATGGCGGGTTCTGAAATAGCGGCGCTATCTTGTAGATAGCGACGCTATCTTCCTGTGTGCAGCATTAAAGACGGGTTTTGGCTCATTTGATGCCATTGTTGACCCTAGTTTCTCTCCCAACGAGTTTGTATACGTTTTTGAGTGGAAAACATCATTTGGAGCCGATTTCTTGGTCAAATCTCGTGATTCTTCACTCCTAGTTGAAGATTTAAGGTATATCTTCAATCCTTTGTAGTTGTAGCTTTAGATCTATGGATTTAGAAGCTTGGGCTTGAAACCCTAGTTCTTGGGTTGGTGATTAATGGTTAAATAAATGTTGTAGACACTTAATAGATGGTATTTTAACAAGGGAAACAAGTGTATGGTTAAGATTTGTAAGAATCTTAATATTGGTAAAACCTAGGGTTTTGGAAATCATCATAATTGGGGGAAAGTGATAGTTGATGGTATCTAGTGATAAATGGATACATTAATAGTAGATTGTGATGTTGAACATTGTATGATTATTGTATTAGGCTTTTGGTGACATCTTGGAAAGTCGGTGAATTGTGAAGCAAGAGATTGGTGTCAAGAATACGGTTGGAGCACTTATTTGCTAAGGTGAGTACATGAGACTTTTAAACTGGGTACGTAGCAAATAGTTTTGAAAGTACGTATGATATTGTATCAGTCTTTATTAACAAATATTTTGATAAAGATAGTAATTGAAAATGTATGAAAGTAAGTAGAATGTGATACTAGAATGTGTCTAGTATGATTGATGAATTTGAAGTAAATTATGATAGATTCAAGTAATTATGGAATCTATGTTAATGAACAATAATAATGAAGTAATTGATTAAAAGAATGTATACGGAGCCTTTATTAATAAATATGTATTAGTAAAGCAATTGGGAATGACTTTATAGTAATGAGTACCTATTGGTAAGATATACTAATAAAAGTAAAGAACGAATATATATGAGAAAGAATATGATGTGACTAGTAATAATTGTCCATTATAGTCAAGGGAGAGATAAAAGTATTATGTTATCGATAAATAAGAAATGTATCTTATGTATAAAGTAAGTATGGACCTCATAGGGTTCATAGATGTAGAAGTAACTGTGGTTGCTTATGATCGGGTCCATGGGACCATACAGGTACGTTCACACTGTGATGAACTAATTATATGTCGTTAGTATTAGATGACTAACTTGTTTGATGTTGGATGTGATAGCCGAAGGCTTTGACTGTCATAACTGTTAGGTTATGGTAAGAGATAGATGGTGGTGATGCGGGGGACCCCCGGTCACTGGACGGTGGTATATATGTTTATACACCGAGTGTATATATGTTTATACACTAAGCACACGGGTGCTTCTAGTACGCATATGTTTGGTACTAGGTATGTTAGGTTCTAATACATATATGTTTATGTATTAGATATGTTGGTTGGACGGTGGTATATATGTTTATACACCAAGTGTATATATGTTTATACACTAAGCACACGGGTGCTTCTAGTACGCATATGTTTGGTACTAGGTACGTTAGGTTCTAATACATATATGTTTATGTATTAGACATGATTGGGCTTCTGGTACATATATGTTTATGTACTAGATATGATTGGGCTGCTGGTACCTATACGTTTAGGTACTAGATAGGTTGCTAGGAAAGCAAAGTAGCTAGAGTCACAAAAGGGTGACTAGACGGTATTTATGTAGTTTATATATATGTTTATATATTTATGAAATGACTATTATTGGGGTCTAAAACCCATGTATCTCACGAGACTATTTTGTCTCACGTACTACGTTTGTTTTGTGGCTATGTACTCAGGTACAGGTTTGAAGTGATAGGAGGTTGCACTAGAAGTGGCCTAGAGATGCTTAGTTCGGGAGCTCATAGGTAGATCCCGTTGCCTATGGTTTTGATATACTTGGTGACACCGTATTTTTGTAAACTCTGATAAAGGTTTTAAAGTTTTTGTTAAACTGTATTTTTGGACAATATGTCATATATTGGGAAATATGTATTTTAAATGATTTAAACGATGTTTTAAAAATACGGGTGTTACAGAACTTGCATTAGACATGGAACTACGCAACAATGTCATGCGAGATGAAGAATGAAGAATGAAGAAATGGAGGCGGCGAATGACGACGAAGACATGAAGAATGAAGACTAATTATCGTTTGGTTTTGTATTATGTTTATGTTTAAATTTATGTTTAAAACTCTTGTATTTGGATTTAGAACTCTTGTATTTGGATGGTTTCGTTTAATTAAAAGTCGTTTTCTATTGTCTTTTTACATATTTTGTCCATAAAAAATACAAAAAAAAAAAACAAATATGGAAAACCCGTAAATCCGATAAATCCGATTTTTAAACCGAAAACCGATCCGATCCGATCCGATCCGATAAAACCAATCCGATCCGGTTTGAAACCGATCCGATCCGGTTTGGACCGGTTCTTGTAATCCAATGGTAAAACCGGTTCCAAAACCGAACCGGTTTGGACAAAACCGGTTTTGACCGATATTGACCAAAACCGATCCGGTTTTTGAAAAAAACCGGTTTGTGCACCTCTATACACAATACAGTTCGCGGTACCATTTATAGACAAGAAAATATTGTATTGTGGTACAGTTCGCGGTACCATTTATAGACAAGAAAATATTGTATTGTGGTACAGTTCGGTACATGTCTAATACGAGTTGAAGCTAGTTTTTGTTCATCATTTCTATGAAAATCTAAGTTGAAATCAATAACGCAAAGTTTTAATCGGTTCACAATACGGTTTGAGGCCAGACATATTATGTATCAATACTGAACCAATAATATATGATCTTGTATCCTCTACATATATTTTCAAGATTTTCGATAATGATGCGGTATGATAGTATGAGTACGTTTCACACCCCTGCTTGTTAGTACTAATAAGATAGTATGAGTACGTTTCACACCCCTACTTGTTAGTACTGACACTAAGCTAAAATCATATGTGATTTAACTCAAAGATAGAGTTCACTGTAGCTGTAAAATTTTGTTTGCTAGACTATTGTGTGTCAATAAATATGATTAAAGTCGCAAACGACTAGAGTATTCCTCAAAAAATGTAGATTGATAAGGACGCTCTGATCCTGTTACTCTGGCAGACTGTTTTTATCCCGTACATTACTTTGACAAACCCAAACATCGTACAATCTATAACAATGAATAAAAAATAAACAATGTTAAACAATCTTTATTTGCAAAAGATCTAGATATTTATTAAACATCATCTTTTATTTTGTAGGCCTTAAAAAACGTAAGCCAAAATAAGAAAGACACATACGAATCAGGGCTCTAAGTCGTTATAAAAATTGTGGAATATGGGTCAAAGTTTGCTTAATCTCCCCTAGCATAAACGGAGCCCATCAAAGCCCAGCCCGTTGAATAAACTAAAAGGCCCAAACAAATATAGCGCGTGTTAATGTGTGGGACCCAGACTCTTCATACGTCTTCACAAAGAGAACAATCTAGAAGCTTTCGAATTCAATCCAATCCATACGTCTACATGATTCATGGCTTACTCTCCAAGACAAACCATAGCTATAAATACGTTTCCCCCAAAACCCCGTAATGCACCATCGAAATTATAATCTTAAATCGAATTTAATTCTCGAACATTTAAATTGTTTCCCAAGTTAATCTTAATCTCAAGATCAAAAAGAGAATCACCATGGGAGGAGGAACAGAAGCTTTCCCTGATTTAGGCAAACACTGTCAGCTTTCCGATTGCAAACAGCTAGATTTTCTTCCATTCAAATGCGACGGTTGTCAAAAGGTAGATTCATAAAACCTTCGGTCGATTTGATTCGTGGATTTTCAATTTCAATCGACTGATTTTACTTTCTTTTTTTTTTCTTCAGGTTTTCTGTGTTGAACATCGATCTTATAAATCTCATGAATGTACAAATTCCGATCATAATAGCAGAAAAGTTTTGGTTTGCGAAACATGTTCGATTTCAATCGAGATTCCACCAAACAGCAAAGGAGAAAAAGACGAGATGAATTTGATTTTAGCAAAACACCAGAGATCTGGAGATTGTGATCCAAATAAGAAGAAGCCGACTTGTGGCGTTAAGCGGTGTAAGGAGATACTTACGTTTTCAAACACTAGTTCTTGCAAGTCTTGCCATAACAAGTTCTGTCTGAAACATCGGTTTCAATCTGATCATGCTTGCAAAAGTAACCACCCAGCGGTGGTGGCTGCTGCCAACCGTGCCGGTGCTGGCGGAAACGTGCGGCCATTTTTGGTTGCGTTGGCTTCAAGAAACGGTCAAGATTGTACAAAGAAGAACAACGGTTCTAAGTCAAGTTCTACGCCTTCTACATCTGTTAAAGCTTATTGAGATTGTTGATGATCAATTGATCATGTCTCTCTTGCTTTCTAAACATTGTTACAATTCTTTTTCAATGCTCTGGCTTGCTGTATTTGTTTCTTGCAAGATACATCATATTTACGATCAAATACAATATGATTGATATAATTATCTTAATGTTCAAATATACATACAGCTTCTTGATTTGAAAAGATATGGTGCGCAAACTAAGGATCATAATTTCTGACATGAACTGAAACTGATATAAAAATAGATTAAGATTAATCCAAAGATTTTTGGGTCATATTGCGACTCAATTGATATGTTTATTAAACAAGTGAAGTTTGGATTGATGATAATATAAATTGATTGACCTACAAATCCGATTAATCGTTAAAACATGTTAAAAAATAGAGATATTTATGCTTAAATAGTTTATAAATATATATTTTTGAAAAATAAATATATTTAGATAGGTATATTAAAAAACTTATTCATTTGACCCGTTTGGCTCATTCAAAACGCTAACATGTTTAACCAATTTTATTAAATGATTTATATGGGCCGTATTTCGTAGAAAGTAACGGAGTTAGAGTTAAAATATCTAACCCATTTATATAAACATGTCGGTTTGAAGTTGAATTAATTAAACCCACCTACCTAAACTCAATCTGAGTTGGCCCAATACTAATACAAAACTTAGTTGTCTCACATTCTTTATGTAAGTATGATTCATTTATTTAGCACTATATAAGGAAAGTTTATGTTTATCTGATACAAATCTCATTTAGTCCTTTCGTCCCATGTTTATTGTCTAGTATACTATTTTAGTTTTGTCCCACAAAGCATGTCTTTCCTAAATTTCAGTCAATCAAAAAATATTTAAGTGGAAAAAAGAAAATTTGATTGGTGACATAGTATAATTAATGTATTTTTCTTAAATTGTGTGCTTTTTTGTAGTGGACAATAAATTTGAGACGGAAAGAGTATTATTTTAGCAATATTCAGTCATAAACTATTGTCAAAAAAATATTGAAGTATTATGTTTTTAGCTAAAAAAGAAAGAGTAAAATACATTTGTTAAGATAAAATAATAAATCAGTAGCAATAAACAGATGTTAATGCAATGGTTTAGTGAAATCCTATACAAACTCATTAAAGTTATCATTTATTTGCCTATTTTTAAAAAGTTTATGAATTTAAAAGATTATTGCTTGCTCGTGAGTTATGACCTTCAATGAGGTCATAAATAACGGTTTTGCAAGTTAGCGGTTTAGTAAGATCTTATATAACATAGGTTATTATTTAATTCAACTAAAAAATGAATAGTTTTTTTATATAAAAAATTTTATTAATTAATTAATTAATTAAAAGATATATGTTATACATAAGTAAGAAAACCCTGTTGCAATGGTTTCATGTCATTTTTTATCAGAACTTTCATAAATTTGTATAAAATTTACAAGTTTAGAAGACTTATATATCCAAAAAGTCCGATTAATAAATTTGTGTGCTATTAAGAAAATACTTTTTATGGTATTAAATTATGATATTGATTGTTATTTTAATAAAATGAATTGAGTTTTAAATACTATTAGATATCTTATTAAAGATGAATATTGATTTTAAAACTTTTGGTTAGGCCTTGGCGCTAAATCTAATTTTGCCAGGAAATACAAAAGCGTTTTTAAAGTTTTGGTTTTTTTTTCTCCTGAAAAATGAAATCCACGCGTGAAATTCCCGCGAAACAACTTTACACTTTCAATTCTTGTATTTCCCTCCTCCAATGGTGAAATCCCAAAATTACCCCTCCAAAATTAAAACTCTAATCCATATTTATATCTCCCAAAATCCGATTCTATCTCCATCCATATTTCTCACTCTGTAACTATCAAATCAATCGGGAAGATGGAGGGAATGGCCTCTAATTTATGCCAAAACTATGATAATAAAGAGAACATCCCTCCATTTTTCTCCACCAGCAATAATAAGCTCGGCGTGAAGATGACATTGAAGAAGAAGAACAAGTACAGGAAGCCCCTTAAGGACATTACTAATCTCATTGTTGACTCCCTAGTGCAATCACCGGCTACTTCACCGTTGTTGTCAGTATCTATTTGTCAGTCGAAATCTGGTAATCGCAGTTTGATCGATAAGGGGCGTTGCAAATCGTTGAGATTTAATTTTAGATGAAAATGTATGCAGAGGAAGTTATAGCTAGATGATTATATAGACTAGTATACAGTTTACAAGCACAGCGCCTGAAATTCTTAGTAAGAAAGAATGAAAACATATGAAAGTTTATATTGTTTCCTGATAAATTTTATTTTTTTTAATAGCAAAGAAGACCCTAATCAAGAGCTTTGTACTTTTTCTTCCTTGCTTATAAAATAATGGCCAAAATGCAATTTAGTACTCTTAGAGTCTTAGCTTGCTAATTAGGTCCTCTACTACCATGAGCTAGTAAAGGTGTAACATGGTATCTGAACGTGATAAAATGGTCAATTTAGTACTCTAACTTACTAATTTGGCCTTGTTGTTTCTTTTGACTTACTTTCGTTGGACTTTTGACGAACTAAAAAATATACGTTCATTTCAATATATTGATATTAAAAGCAAATCTCATGAGAAAACAAGGCTATATTAGTGATTTCGGGTACTAAATCGACCATTTTGTCAAGTTCAGGGTATCATGACGCACCTTTAATAGTTCAGGGTAATAAATGTCCTAATTAGTCAAGTTCAGGGTACTAAAGTGCATTTTAGCCTAAAATAATTAACATGTTGAATACACTAGCCCTCTTTTTAAATCTTATCATTTGATTTTGAAATTTGTATTAATCAAATGAATAGTTGATCGAGTTTGCTCTGCGGGAACCTTGAGTCCGAAAACTATATTTACGATGGTATATGCAAGATCGCAAGTAAACTGAAGCAATGTCTTTTGTACACATATGAGAAATTAATATATAAATACTTTCCTAGAAAGATAAAAATAAATAAGGCTAGCTTTTGACTTTCTATATCTATGCAGGTTGCAGCCATCCAAGATTAATGTTATTGTCGATAATAGACTAGTAGTTTCTTCATAAAGATATCCCAAGTATAATTTTAATATCCAAAATTATGGGATGGATTAGGGGAGACATTTCAGTAAATGAACTAACATTTCTACATTGGCATTGTTAACATTTCCACATCGCTGTTATAAATAGAGCCAATGACTTCAAACATTCAACCAAATCACCAACCATATTCGATAATGGCATCTAAAATTCCTTTATTACCCTTTTTGTTAATCTTATTATTTCTCGTTCTCTCTTCGGTCAAGTGCAAACTTAGTAATGCCCAAGAATCATCACCTTTTGATTTCATCAAACACCTTCAAGGTCATAAGAAGGGTAGCGAAGCACCAGGTCTCCATGACCTCAAACTCTATCTTGCCCGTTTCGGTTACTTAAATTACCAACATACCCCTAGCAATACCTCCCCCGAAAACAACCTTTTTGATCAAGAGCTTGAGTCCGCCCTCAAAAGTTACCAAAACTTCTACAATCTCAACGTTACAGGTACGCTATTGGTCAACAAGATGTAAAAATGAACTCCCAACAGTTGAAAAATCCGCATTATAAATTATTCCCAGACAAGCCTGAATCGAGTAAAACGAACCTCACCTATGCATTCAACTGGCCTTATCCAGATAACTATATGCCACCTGTCGATCACATGGGCTACTGCTACTAAATACTTCACATTTTCTCGAGCTGATGATATTTATAGCGCTGATGATATTTGTAAAAAGGGAACATGGAGATGGTGCTCCGTTTGACGGGCCCGGTAGTGTATTAGCACATGCTTCTATTCCACCTGATGGAAGGTTCCATTATGATGCAGATGAGAAGTGGTCCCCTGAAGTACCGGTGTTTTTGATTTAGAGAGGGTGGCTGTTCATGAAATAGGACATTTACTTGGTTTGGACCATAGCCCGAATGAGAAGGCCATAATGTGGAGTTATATATCTCCTGGAACTCGAAAGAGTTTGAGTTCGGATGATATTAATGGAATCAAAGCTTTGTATGGACTCACTAATTGACGGGTATGAGGAGCTTTTAATGGCCCTTGCCCCTGGAATGTAAAACCCTTATCTTACTACTATATAAAGCATTTAGGCCTACCCCATTAGGCAAGTTTAAGGAGCTCCTTAAACTTGATTTTAAGGATCTTTCCACTTTTGTTAGTTAGTTCTCTACCTTAAAAAAAATGCGGCTAATAAGATTCGAACCCAAGACCTCTCCTAACTTATCACTATGTGTTAACCACTTGCTATACATTACACTTTGGTAACACCACCAACACTTAATAACAAAAGTCTGTTACTCGAAAACCATTTTACCCAATAACATTAAATATACGACGCTGTAAATCATCAACTCTTACCAGAATCCACATTTCCGTTTAATTATTTATTTCTAGCAACAATTATTACCGTGTAAACGAACAACACTTGTGTCAGGATCGATTAACTATAGAGAAGTTAATAAACACTTTAGATCTAATTGAATATAGAAGTTGCAGCGGATCAACACTATATCAATGTAATTAAGAACAATGAACTGTAAATAATATGCGAAAGTATTAAGAACACAGTTTCACAAAAAGCTTCAATGTATATTACTGAGTTAACAATACACACGTACGTTTACAATTCGTAAGGAACTATTTATAATAGTCCTTGAAGCTAAACTATTTACCCTAGTTATTCTAGGACTTTGATTTACATTCGAATTATAAAGATATGCATTGATTTACATTCTATAACTATCTCTACGAAGATCTCGGACTTGATATATTCCATAAACGCGTATCAGTAGTAAAACCAATCACCAGTAGTAAATATGCAACGTCAGTAGTAAACTTGGTGATCAGTAGTAAGACTAAAACCATCATCAGTAGTAACTACTATTGATCAGTAGTATCTTCAATATGCCTTGATCAGTAGTAACTTTAGTTATAGTCTTCATCAGTATCAACTTCATCAGTAATAACATGTTCTGCCCCATCAGTACTAAGTATGATTAGTACTAACTGCAGCATCAGTATCAAGTTGATCTGTGTTTTGCTCCAACAATCTCCCCCTAAACTTATTGATTATCTTTTAATCAATCAAGTTTCTTTTGTTCTTCTTCTTCTTTCCTTCTCTTCTCTAGGGTTCTTTGATTTTGAGCTTTTCTTTGAGCTATAATGTACTTGCTGTTTCTTTTTGTAAAATAATTCAATTTGTTCTGAAACATTACTTCATCGTATGGCTTCATCATGGTATTTGTGAATATCTGATACATTGTCTTCTCAGAGTGGGGATATTCTTTTTCATATAAGTACAGTTCACATATTTTTCCAGATTTTTCAAAGAAGTACATTTGAGCAGTTGGAATCACATTCCAATGATATACATTTCCTTCACTGGTAAATTGTTCTGGATAATTGTCTGGATAAAATGCAGCATCTATCATAGTTGTTAAGTATCCAGCTCCAGATTCTTTCCATGATTTCTTTCTCATTATTGGTTTTCCAATGATCAGTAATTTAATAACATCACTTCTTGAACAGGACATGATCAATGGTAACCATCCAGTGAATCTCTGTACAACTTTGTCTTCCCTTATGATCTCTATCACATTTTTATTCAAAATTCTCCAATTTATGATAGGATTGTTTTGTAAGGGAGCAACTGGTAGATCAAGAACTGGAATTACTTGCTCTGTTTTTGACTTCTTTTGAACACTTAGTTCTTGAGAGACCATCTTTCTTTTCTTTGTTGATGGCTCAACAGTAGTTGAGATACTATCTTGCTTGATTAATTTTGGACTGATTGGGATTAATACTTTGGCTTTCTTTGTTTCTTCAGCTTCTTGTTCAGCCAAGTCTTTCTTCTTAGCAGTGCAATATTTTTCAATTATAGTCATCATTTTCATTCTACCAAATGACTTTGCACTATGCCCTTTTGTTTTCAGATATTCAATCATATTAGCCTTCTGTTCAAACACATCATCTGTCAATTCACTTTTAGTTTTCTTGCATTCAGATACCAAATATTCAAGGCATTGTATGTGTTCTTCTTCTACTTTTCTGAGCCTTTTGAATTCTGCCTGTTGAGCTTCTATCTGACTATCTTCTGCTTGAACAGGTGTTTGAACAGGAATTGCACTTTGAACCTTCTTTTTCTTTTCCTCAAGTGCTTGATACATCTCTACTTTCTCCAACAATTTTCTCTGTTTTATCCTCCATCTTGATTGTTTCTCTGATCTGACATGATTAATTTTATTCACCATGTGGTGACCTAATGCTCTGTTTGGGTAATCATCATCATATACTTCTTTTCCCTTTCTAATATGAGCTGAAGGTGGAGGTGGAATATATTTCATATCAGGCACACCATTGATTACTATAGAAGGAGAAAATAACCTAAGTTCATTTTCTTGCAGTATTTTTGGATGTGGAGGAAGTGAGCACTCATCAACCTCAAACCAATTCACATTATCATCAATGTCAGGTATGATAAGTGGTTGATCAGGTGTAGGTGGTTTGGTGATGATTTCAAATTTTTCTCTTTCGATTAGCTCTGGTAGCTGTAATTCTTCCTCTTCAGTAGTAACCAGAGTAGTTACTACTGGTGTGATATCAGGAGTTACTACTGATAGGGCATCAGTAGTATTTGGTGCTTTCAATTCCTCTTCTTGACTTACTACTGCTATTATATCAGTAGTAGGAGTTACTACTGGTATTTCTTTTTCAACTTGTTCTTCCATTGTAGCAGTAGTAATAGGTTCATCTTCTGTAATCATCATTTCTGGGCCTTCATCAACTTTTGTTTCTTTTAAATTTAAGAGAGAGGATGCTGCTGCTGCAATTGATTCATCAATCATGGTCTGTATGTTATCCTTCTCCCCCTTAGTGAGCTCAATGTTGGAGCCTCACTAACTTCAATTTTCTTCTTCAATTTTCTGATGATTTTAGTTTGTTGATGAAGCCTGTGCTCATAGAATCTCATTCTTTTGTTAATGGTGTTCATATGTCTTTTTATTGCAGCCATTGTTTTCCCTTGATTAGTAAGATACTTGAGACAATCTTGTACAGTGGATTCAAGAGAATCCACTTTATCCGTCAATTGGTTGATTTTAATACTGCCCTCACTCCATCTAGCAAGATCATCGGGCTCACTAACAGGTACATTGGCTTTGAGGTTTTCCATCCTATCCATCAATTCAAAAGATCTGCCCTCATCACTTCTTGGTGATTCATTGGGTCTTTTAGACATCCTCTTCTTCCTAGAAGAAGCAGAGATGCCCCCCCCCCCCTTGTGGTTTCTTGGCACCGGGGTCCTTTGAGTAACTCCTCAAATGAGTCATCACTCAAAGTTGCCGAGGTCTGGGTCCTAATGATGTTTTCACTGTCCTGTGCACCCACCTTTGGGGCATCAGTAGTGAAAGCCCTCGCCTCATGTCCTCTCTCCTCCTTGGAGGACAACTCTTGGAGCCTAGGGTTTGACTCAATGTGTCCCCTGGTGTCCTTTAAAGATTTCTTTCTTTTGTAAGTAGTGGAAATATTTTGGGTTTTGTCTGGCAGGTCTTCCACAGAGTGAAGAGTAGCACTCTGCAGATTTAAGTCAAGTTCCTGGGACACATTCAGGACTTCTATGTTAGTGGGTGATTGAGTAGCTGTTTGGGGTGGTGTTTGGACTGTATTTGGGGGTGATGGAGTGGGTTGAGGTTCAACTTGGGTTGTATCAATGGTTGAACCCTCTCCAATAAGAGTTTGATCTTTAATCATATTTGGAAACAGAGGGGTTTCCTTGCCCGAAAATTTAAATTGTTTTCTCATATTTGAGAAAACTTTCTTGTTCAACTCAGGTAGTATGAAAATGTTTTTAGGAGTTGACAAGTTTTGTAATTCACAATTTATGATATGTTGTATAAATCTAGGATACATTAAAAATTTAGAAGAACTAAGATTTCCCAACATACCTTCAAAAATCATTTGAGAAAAATTAAATACTTGGTCTGTGCATAAACAGACAACAGCAGATGCTATTGCCTTATTAAACTCATTCCAAGTACTTCTTTTTGGAGAAATACAATGCTGAATAGTATGTACTAAGAATTTCCATTGTGGGGAGAGAAGACCCTTTTGAAAGGTTACTATATTCAGTCTTCCCTCATAACCCATTTTTTGTAAAATTTCAGCAATGTATTCCTTTGGAAGAGTAAACATACCTGAATCGTCATGTAGTTGTAGATGGTGTCTGATTGATTGTTCTGTTAATGTGATATGCTTTCCATCTACTTTTGATTTGATCATTGTTATGGTTGTTCCTTCTGTTTGCTCAGCATTGGTCCAGAAATCCACCAAGTGCTGTTGATATGATTTTGGTTTTACAGTTAAAGCAAACTGTATATACGAATTTCTCAAAAATTTGACGATCGGACGAAAATCTTTTGTGCCGTCGGGATTCTTTAGGAAGGCACACATATTGTGAAATTCTGAGTATTTGAGATCGGTTTGAACATTCAAAGATTTTAGAGTTGCCATTTTTGTTGAATTTTGAGAAGAACAGGAGTGAATTTTGTTACTGACGAAGGGTTTTTGATCGTAAACTAGGGTTTATCGAGAGAATTTAGCAAATCGAAGTGAAGATAATGCTAAATTAATCGACTGCCGCCTTTTATATCTTTTGATTTAATCTGCAAAAAGACTAAAATGCCCTTCGAATCATAACATAACGGTTATTTTCATGGGGGTTAGTTTGGTAATTGTGATTCTGAAAGACCAGTAGTAAATAAGATATCAGTAGTAAAACGTCAGTAGTATCTTCTAACATCAGTAGTGACTAAGGATTTTGACATCAGTAGTAACTATGGACATCAGTAGTAACCACTAACACACAAGACCAGTAGTATATGTGAATACCAGTAGTACTGACTTATCAGTAGTATTTGTGTAAACCTAATACACACCAGTAGTATTTAACTACCAGTAGTATTTTGTGCACATGCCTACACACCAGTAATACAATATACCAGTAGTAAAACACTTAAGTAAATAAAGAATATTTTACAACAATAACTTTACACATGATTTTAAGTGAGATTTAAATTTATCAAAATCATTCCAATACTGCTAACCAAGAAGTTGAATCTTCCTACATCAAATGCTTTTGTAAAAAGATCTGCTAATTGATCATCGGTATGGATTTTAACTACTTTGATTAATTTCTTTTCATTACAATCTCTTATAAAGTGAAATCTTATTTCAATGTGTTTAGTTTTTGAGTGTTTTACTGGATTGTTCACAATACTAATAGCACTTTGATTATCAATAAAAATTGGAGTTTTAAGGATAGAGATACCAAAGTCTAGAAGCTGGTTTTGAATCCATAGTACTTGAGCACAGCAAGCAGATGCAGCTACATATTCTGCTTCAGCAGTTGATGTTGATACATTTGTTTGCTTCTTACATTGCCATGACACCAGTCTTGATCCAAAGAATTGACATCCACCAGTAGTGGACTTTCTATCTTGACATTCACCTCCATAGTCACTATCTGTGTAGGCTATGAGTTCAAAGGGTGAATCATGTGGATACCATAGACCTAGTGATGGTTTGCCTTTCAAGTATCTGAATATTCTTTTAACAGCCTGCAAGTGTAGTTCTTTGGGTCTTGCTTGATATCTTGCACACACACACAAACACTATACATAATGTCAGGTCTTGATGCAGTTAAGTACATCAAAGAACCTATCATTGATCTATATAAGTGTTCATCTACATCCTCCCCCTCAACATCAGGATGTAGGTGTTTGTGTGTTTCCATTGGTGTAGTAGCACTTTTACTGTCTTTCAAATCAAACTTTTCCAAGATGTATTTGACATATTTTGATTGATTTATCAAAATACCATCTGTTCTTTGATTGACTTGGAGTCCAAGGAAGAAGTTCATTGGACCCATAGAGCTCATCTTGAATTTAATCTGCATCAGTTCTTCAAATTCTTTGCATAGTAAATCATTGGTTGAGCAAAAAATGATATCATCTACATAAATTTGTACCAGTAGTATATCATCTTTGACTCTCTTTGTAAACAAAGTTTTGTCAATGGCTCCTCTTTTAAAGTTGTTCTTCAATAGGTATGATGATAATGTGTCATACCATGCTCTTGGTGCCTGATGTAGGCCATACTGAGCTTTATCTAGTTTGAACACATAATCACCATGTTTTGGATCTTCAAAACCTGGAGGTTGGCAAACATAGACCTCTTCTTCAATCTTCCCATATAGGAAAGCACTCTTTACATCCATTTGATAGACTTTGAACTTCTTGAATGAAGCATATGCTAGAAATATTCTTATGGCTTCAATTCTGGCAACAGGAGCATATACTTCATCATAGTCTATTCCTTCTTCTTGAGTGTATCCTTGGGCTACAAGTCTGGCTTTGTTCTTGATCACTACACCTCTTTCATCTTTCTTGTTTCTGAAGATCCATCTTGTTCCAATGGCTCTTTTTCCTTTGGGTAGAGGTACAAGTGTCCAAACAGCTTGTAACTTAAATTGAAGAAGTTCTTCTTGCATTGCCTCAATCCAGTTTGAGTCCTTCATTGCTTGTTGGATTTTCTTTGGTTCATCCTGAGACAGAAAGCATTCAAACATACATTCATTAGCAATTAAACTTATATTGCACATGTTTGCAGTTAGGCTTTTATTTAATTTGCTTCTTGTTTGTAGTGGTGAGTTAACATCACTTAGAACAAGGTCTAATGGATGGTTTTTCTGAGTCCTTGTGGTTGTAGTTTTATCAACTACTAGTTGATTTTCAAGATTGGACTCATTTGTCTCAGGCAGTTGTTGCTCTAGTGATCCTTCATTGTCATTGATGTTTGGTTCATCATCATCTTGGTCAGAGTTACTACTGCTATTGTCTTCATTTAGATCAGTGGAATTGTTGTTGTTACTGGCATCAGTAGTATCTTGAGAATCTAGGTTAATGTTGGGACCAGTAGTATTTTGAGTACTATTACTGGTATCAGTAGTATTTGAATTACTACTGTCCTCATTCTCAGAGTTACTACTGGTTCCAGAACTTGAGTTATTACTGACATCAGTATTAACTATTGGAGCAGTATTAACTACAATGTATCTCATTTCCTCTTGACCAGTATTAACTGATGATGTTCCTTCCTTTTGATAGTGGCAATTTGAATTACCTGCATTGAAATTCATGTTAGAATTAAAGGATTTGGTTAGATTGTCTATGTCAAATAGCCAATCTGGACCATTTCCTTGTTCATTAGGTACATTTTCATTAAAGGATACATTGATGCTTTCTTCAATTATCCTTAGTCTTTTGTTGAATACTCTGTATGATTTGCTTTGAGTAGTGTATCCCACAAAGATTCCATCATCAGATTTGCAGTCAAACTTACCAATTTGTTCTCTTGTAATCAAAATAGTACAAGGACAACCAAATGATTTTAGAAAACTTATAGAAGGTTTTCTTTTATTAAAAAGTTCATATGGTGTTTTAAAATGTGGCTTCACTATTAATACTCTGTTTTGAACATAACAAGCAGTATTAACAGCTTCTGCCCAAAAAGTAATTGGTAATTTTGAGTCTGCAAGCATTGATCTTGCTGCTTCAATGATGGTTCTATTTCTTCTTTCAGCTACACCATTTTGTTGTGGAGTTCTAGGTGAGCTGTATTGCCTGTCAATACCTTTAAAATCACAAAAGTTAATTAAGTTAGCATTTTTAAATTCTGTGCCATTATCACATCTTATGGCTTTAACTTTTTGATCAGATGTGTTCTCCAGTTTGACAATTAAGTTCTTTATGAGTTCACTTGTTTCATCCTTTGTCCTGAGAAAGAAAACCCATGTATATCTGGAAAAGTCATCAGTAATAACAAGACAATATTGTTTCTTTCCAATACTCATTACATTTGTAGGTCCAAAGAGGTCCATATGTAAGAGCTGTAAAGGAACAGAAATAGAGTTCACAGTTTTGGACTTATGAGAAGTCTTGTGTTGTTTACCTTTTAGACATGCAACACAATGATGATCACACATGAATTGTTTTTGAGGTAGTCCAATACCAAATTTCTTTTTACTAAATTGTTCATGTTTTTGAAATTTGTGTGACACATCCTTCTATGCCATAGTTCTGATTCAGTGGTGTTTGCCTTGGATATAAAACAGTTGACCTCATTTGAAGAAATGAGTTCTCCCCCTATATCTAGGCAATACACATTGTTTCTCCTTGGAGTTCTTAAAACAACATATTTTTCATCCAAAATAAAGTCAGGAGAAAGAATGATGCACTCAATGTCTGTGAAAAGAATTTTGTTCTTTTTATCACAAACTTGAGACACACTGACAAGATTGTATTTCAGTTCAGCTACATAAAATACATCATCAAAGGTAATTTTGCCATTAGTAACAGTACCTTTACCTGTAATCTTACCTCCTTGTGGATTCTCACCAAATGCCACATATCCTCCATCAAATGACTTGAAATCTTTAAGAATTTGCAGATTTCCAGTCATGTGCCTTGAGCATCCACTATCAATATGTCATGTTCTTCCTTCTTCTGGGATCTGAATGCTCTGCACAAGTGAGTAAAGGATTAGTTAAGTTTGGGAACCCAAGCTTTATATGTCTTGGGTTCATCCTTTGAGAAATAAGCTTTTGGGGATTTAACTTTAAACATTTTTGGTACCCATACTTGTTTATTACTGGTGTTTTGTTTTACTACTGTCCTTTTGAAAGTATTACTGGTGTGATAATTTCCTACTGATCTTGGTTTATACCCATGATCTTTAGCTTTTGAATGTTTTACTACTGATGGACCAGTAGTATTTTGGTACTTACCATTTTTAGATTGACCAGTAGTGTTTTTAGGGTTGACACCAGTAGTATTTTTGAAAGTTGTTTTGGGAGCAGTAGTATTTTTGTAATTAGGGTTTTTACCAGTAGTATTCTTGTACTGGTACCATACAGCATTATAATTAGGGTTAACACCAGTAGTAAAGTTGTTAAAGTTTTTACTGGTGTTGGAAAATTTAAAATATTATTTATTTTGATTGGATTTTCCATTGTTCTTGAAGTAATTGCTGTTCTTTGGGCTTCCAACTCTTCTGTTTTGCACAAATCTTGGTGCACTTCTTCCAAATCTTGGAGTTTCAGCAATTGGAGTTTTAATTTTATTTACTACTGAAAGACCAGTAGTATCTTTTAACTTTTGAGTTTTTGCATTTTCTTTAAAAATTTTAAATTCCTTTAACTCTTTGCAGTTTATTGGATTGAAGTGACAATCCTTTGATAAATGGTTCATTTTGTTGCATATAACACATCTTAACTTCTTATTTTTAGCACCTTCAGGTATTCTTTGATCTAAGAGTTGTTTTTTATTTCTTTCATTTCCCCTTGTTAATATTTTTGGTACATTTTCTGCATCATACTTGGGAGAATCATTTGGACTTTAAGCTGTGTGAAAACTTGTATCAATTGATTTTGGTGATTCAGTTTGAGAGATTGTAAATTCAATTGATTGATCATCATCAGAAGAATCATTTGATTCAGATGTTTCATTATGTGGTTCAGTTTGATTTTCAGTTTTTAATTCATTAATGATTCTTTCTGAACTGTTTTTAAGTGGTGGAATGATTTTATATGGAGGTGGAACAGCATGATATCCCACCCCATGAACAACTTTTTCTGTAGTTTGATTATTAGTTAGTTCATCAAGAATTTTAGTACTTCTTTCAAATTTTTTAATTGTTAATTTATTTTGTTCAATTTCAAGTTGACATTCTTCTAGTTTACTTGTTAATTCTTTATTTTTTAGTTCATAAAATTCTTTCTCATCCACAGCCTGAAGCAATTCTTCTTTTATCTTTTGATCAATCATCTGGTACACCTTTATTTGATGTTCTTGGTCAGCAATCACACTATCAAACTCATGATTTCTTCTGACTGCTTTTGCTAAATCTTCATTTAGTTTAGTGTTTTATTTTTCTAAGTTTTTAACAATTTTAGCACATTCAGAAGTACAAGGTTTAGGTTTTACCTCAGTTTTGTTGTCAGTAAAGGCCATGAGAGCTTGATTTTGAGTATGCTCTTCTGCTTGGAAGCTCCAGTCATAGCCTTGTCCTTGTTGTGATACAAGGGCAGTTGATTTTGATCTTTTGTCTGGCTGAGGACATTCTTTTGCAAAGTGACCAAGGTTGTTACAGTTGTAACATTTGACTTTAGTTTTGTCAAATCCAGCTTTGTCACCTTTGTTGAAGTTGAGGCTTGTCCTACCAGTTCTCTTTAAGAATCTTTTTGTCCATAGGCTCATCATAGCCATCTGCCATTTAAGGTCCATCTCCTCAAGATCATCTGGGTTCAATTGTTCCAAGTCATCACTAATCAATGCAGTATGCACATGACTAGTGAAGAAGGATTCTCTTGCAGCATCCTCAGAATCTGCAGCCTTTCCTGTGAAGGTTTCCTGACCTTGACCTGTACTAGAGACAAATGCAGCATTATTAGAAGAAATAGAAGGGTTCTTTTGGTTTACCTCAGTTTCAAATACTCTGAGATCATTGTAGAGTTCATCCAACTCTTTTTCTTCTAGAGCATCTCTTTGTCTATATACCACTGTATACATGGCCCATTCTTCACTAAGAGATCTTAGGAACTTCATGTTGACATCTTCTTGATCCATCTTAACCCCAACCTGGTTAAGTTCACCAATTAGCTTGTTGAATCTGTCAAACACTTGAGTGAGAGTTTCATTGGGTTTTCCTTTGAAGTTTTCAAAGTCTTGTTTGAGAACAGACTTCATGTTCCTCTTGGTGCTCTTGGTCCCAACGAATCTCTTCTCCAGTGCTTCCCATAGCACCTTTGCATCATCATACTCAACAAAGAGATGTTGATAATCGTTAGGAATGGCCAGTAGGAGAGTGCTTAGAGCTTTGAGTTCGATTCCCTTGTCCTTCTTTTCCTTCTCACACTTAAGTTTGTCTGCCTCAGTTGCAGAGCTGCTTGCTTGACCATGACCAGTTTTGTTTCCTTCAAGGACAACTTCCCACATAGAATAATCTGTAATAAGCATGTATTGCTTAATACGATTCTTCCACATCCCAAAGTTGTTGGGAGTGAGTATAGGAATTTTGTTGGCCTGAGTGCTTTCATTATTATCAGTCATGATTAATAATGTGTGTGTTTTTAAGATTAAAACATTTTGTTGTTCCTAACAAATAGTAGATCTAGAACCAATAATCTCTGATACCACTTGTCAGGATCGATTAACTATAGAGAAGTTAATAAACACTTTAGATCTAATTGAATATAGAAGTTGCAGCGGATCAACACTATATCAATGTAATTAAGAACAATGAACTGTAAATAATATGCGAAAGTATTAAGAACACAGTTTCACAAAAAGCTTCAATGTATATTATTGAGTTAACAATACACACGTACGTTTACAATTCGTAAGGAACTATTTATAATAGTCCTTGAAACTAAACTATTTACCCTAGTTATTCTAGGACTTTGATTTACATTCGAATTATAAAGATATACATTGATTTACATTCTATAACTATCTCTACGAAGATCTCGGACTTGATATGTTCCATAAACGCGTATCAGTAGTAAAACCAATCACCAGTAGTAAATATGCAACGTCAGTAGTAAACTTGGTGATCAGTAGTAAGACTAAAACCATCATCAGTAGTAACTACTATTGATCAGTAGTATCTTCAATATGCCTTGATCAGTAGTAACTTTAGTTATAGTCTTCATCAGTATCAACTTCATCAGTAATAACATGTTCTGCCCCATCAGTACTAAGTATGATTAGTACTAACTGCAGCATCAGTATCAAGTTGATCTGTGTTTTGCTCCAACAACTTGCTCGCCACGAATATGATTTCTGGGTACCCGCCGCCACATTGCGCGGGTACCCTGCTAGTTTTACATTATGTTTGCTATGTAGCTAGATTCAAGTAAGGAAAGAAGGAAAAGAGGCATGCAATTTTGAAAATGATGGTTTTTGGAAATTAGTTGGTTTAGTGGAACAAGTTTCTTAGTATCAATCTTTTGTTTCTGTTATGGTGTAGTTTGGTTTGCTCTGATGTCGTAAAATTTTTGGTGGGGAAGTGACCCTTACCTTATAGTCTAATAGTAATTTTATTTGCTGTTTAAAAAACTGAAAACTTGTGTAAAGCTTTCATCGTATATACATATGTATGTGTACGTGCATTTAACCTTGAATTGTGCGGCTGATCTTGACAAAATGTGCATAATATAAGAAATTCCAACGTTTCGAGTCGTCTTTAGGAAAATGCCAATAAAACTTTATTTCGTTTAATGGTATGGCTTAACATAAGCGCAATCATTGACTGCAATCGTAGAGCTGATGTTAGTATATGTTAGTCCCAAGACTAAATAAATATGATTTGATAATCGATAGCCAACAAGAATAAATAACAGCTGAAGTTTGTATCTCAGCTGAAGCAAGTATATACAATAAACCTTCAGCTGAGTACGTACTTAGCTTTAGGATACAAGTCAAATCAGCAGCTATTAACGAGAGTTCATTCGAAGTCTATGACCAAAGGACAAAGACAAGAAGAAGACTATTCAGCTGATTGTGGAATCAGCTGATAGTATCTGCTGCAGATGAAGATTTAAAGGAAATGTTCATTGACACCTTGAACATTTCCCTTTCCCGCTCAAAGAAGAAGAAAACGATGAAGATCTTCTGTTTTGGAATAGAAGATAATGTCAGTACATTATCATCGTTTGTCCCTCAAGCATGTAAAGAGAAAGTCAACAATTTCTGTACTTATGTAGTACACCTTTCACTGTGTGTCAGAAAGGGTACCGGAAGTAGTTGACACAAAGTACACTTGGGACAATAACTTGTGCAAGAGCATTTAATGATCCATAGACAAGTCCACATCGACGAATAATATGTTTACACGACGTCAAACTTGTGGACTAAGGAACATGGATCTTGGGCTATAAATACAGACGTAAATGCTTGCATTTACATACACCTTTTAGAAATCATAGCACAAGAACATTCTCTGAGAGTTAGTTATTTGTCTAAGTATTAACTCCTCCATAGTTATTACTAAGGCATTAATATCAGCTGTTAGTATCAGCTGATATAACTCTCAGTGTATACTCTTCTAGTTTTGAGCGGTCTAAAGTGTCATTTTAAGTATAGAGTTTTAGTTAGTTTTGTACTATCTATTTCCGCAAACTTTGTACTGTATTAAGTTGTTTTAATAAACTCTTAATCATTGAAATCTTGTTGTTCATTTATCTTATCTTCATTACTCGGTAATAACGCAACACGTTTGTGTTGTTGGAATCCAACAGTATCAATTTTTAGAATTGGGTGATTAAATCATTTGACTATCCTAGAATCATTGACTGCTTTAAAATGAAAGATTCTATCAATTTGTTAATCTAGGCATTAACTCATTTTGTGATTAATATATTTTAAAGTAAATTACAAGAATGGTCCCTGTGGTTTACACAATGTTTTGGATTTGGTCCTTAAGTCTCAGTAATTACACCCGTGGTCACTGTGGTTTACACTTCGTATTGGTTTTGGTCCCTAGTACTAACAGCCGTTAAAATTTGCTGTTAACTTTTTCTAATTGACAATTTTACCCTCACCACTCCTTCCTCTTTCCTTTTTCCTTCATCTCTACATACAAAAACACACCCAAATTAGAACCCTAACCCCAATTAAAAATTCATCCGTGTAACCGAATCGCCACCGCCGTCATCTTCATCGCCGGCGGCCCAAAAAAGTTGGAACTTTATACAAAAATTTGCAGCAATGGCATTGGACGCCATTGAAGATGGAGTAAAAGCAAGAGAAAGATTACACCCTTTACCGAAAACAGCCGACCCAGATGTTCAAATCGCCGGAAATTTCTCTCCTGTACCGGAACAACCTGTACGACAATCTTTACCGGTCACCGGAAAAATCCCGGAACATATTCAAGGAGTTTATTTACGAAACGGAGCTAACCCGTTATTTGAACCAACTTCCTGCCACCATTTATTCGACGGTGACGGTAAGATTTACGCCACTAAATTCGATAACGGCTCAGCAAGTTACGCTTGCCGGTTCACTGAAACTCACCGGCTCGTTCAAGAACGTGCTATCGGAAAACCGGTTTTCCCGAAAGCAATCGGAGAATTACACGGCCATTCCGGCATAGCGAAGCTTTTATTATTTTACGCACGTGGCTTATGTGGTTTAATCGATCACACTCAAGGAATCAGGGTGACGAACGCCGGTTTGGTTTATTTTAACAACCGTCTTTTATCGATGTCGGAAGATGATTTGCCGGTGATCTTAAAACCGAGGGAAGGTATAACTTCGATGGGCAATTAGAGTCAACGATGATCGCCCACCCGAAACTTGACCCGGTTTTTGGGCCGCCGGCGATGAAGATGACGGCGGTGGCGATTCGGTTACACGGATGATTTTTTAATCGGGGTTAGGGTTCTAATTTGGGTGTGTTTTTGTATGTAGAGATGAAGGAAAGAGGAAGGAGTGGTGAGGGTAAAATTGTCAATTAGAAAAAGTTAACAGCAAATTTTAACGGCTGTTAGTATTAGGGACCAAAACCAATACGAAGTGTAAACCACAGTAACCACGGGTATAATTACTGAGACTTAGAAACCAAATCCAAAATATTATGTAAACCACAGGACCGTTCGTGTAATTTACTCTATATTTTACTTTCATTTTGTAATATATTTTGCCGAATGATCTTTTAAAAAAAGTTAACACCAGCAAAATCTGGGCCCATTCCATATTGATTGGGCGGGCTTAGAAAGTTTGAAGCCCATTTAAGAGGCGTAATCATGAAAAGTGGAGGGAATGATTCCAGTGCACGATACCGTTTATTCCTCCGGGGATCTCGATTTCCATTAACATTTGACTCGCCGGCCGACCGTCTTCCACGACTTACCTGACTTTAACTAAACTCACAATCTCTTCACCGTTGATTTACTCTTACTGTATCATATTCCGAAGTCGTAATTAGGGTTGCTTAAGAATATGAAGAACTCGGACGAGAAGGTGGTGGCCGTGATCATGGTCGGTGGTCCCACGAAAGGTCTGAAATTCATCTCTACAGCTTTACTAGTTTTATGTTATTGTTGGATTTTCGTTCACTCTCATGATTTTTATTTTTTTTTAATTTTGTTGAATTCGCAGGTACTCGATTTAGGCCGCTTTCGTTTAACACTCCGAAACCTCTTTTCCCTCTAGCTGGTCAGCCGATGGTTCATCATCCTATTTCTGCTTGTAAATCGGTATTGAAATTTTATTATATAAACATTTATTTTCCTAATTTTGATCCATAATTAGAGCTCATGTTTCTAATTTTGAAAAGATTAAGAATAGCATCATGTCACGTTTTATCAGAACTGTTAATACAAAGGTTAAACAGAGAAAAAGGCAGAAACTGTAATTAATTTAGATTTGTGTGTATTTTGTATCCTAAATTTGAGCTTATGATGCTATTTTCATATAATGTAGATCCCTAATTTAGCACGAATATTTCTAATTGGATTTCACGAGGAGAGGGAATTTGCATTATACGTCTCCTCAATCTCCAGTGAACTTAAAATTCCAGTCAGGTGATTAAGTGATTGTATTAAAATGTCTCCTTTGATATTTGAATCCATAGATTGATAATATTTGAGTAAACTGTTGTTCAGATATCTAAAAGAAGACAAACCTCATGGTTCAGCTGGTGGTCTGTATTACTTTAAAGATCTCATTATGGAAGATAACCCGGTACATAAGTTGACCTAATCACCAACATATATTAACTTATTTGTGACAATTTGTGATGCTTGTTTCTGACACTTGCATTCTATGTTTTGTTGCAGTCACATATCTTTTTGTTAAATTGTGATGTGTGTTGCAGCTTTCCTCTACCAGAAATGCTCGGTAAGCTACTGTATCTTATAAGCTTTTTAAATTATTATAATACTATCTCATCAATGATGTGATGTTGTAGATGCTCATAGAAGGTATGGTGGAATGGGGACATTATTAGTTATAAAGGTGAGCTTTTTGCAGTAAATCTTCTACTTTCTATCTGGATAAAAATGCAAAATTTAAGATTGCTGTTGTAATACTTTCTGAGTAGGTTTCTGCTGAGTCTGCAAGCGAGTTCGGTGAACTAGTTGCTGATCCAGTTACCAAAGAAGTTCTACATTACACAGAAAAACCCGAGACTTTTGTAAGAATATGGTCATAGAAGGAGTTACTAACTTACTATTATGCATCTTTGTTTGCATTTACTAATTTTTATTTTAATGGATTGCAGGTAAGTGATTTAATAAACTGTGGTGTTTATATTTTCACCCCGGAAATATTTAATGTTATTGAAGATGTACATACACATCGCGAAGACAGAGGTTAGCTTTTTCACTCGTAGCAAATATAATATAAAGTTATATATAGTTTTCAAAACTCATAAACATTTGTTGCATGACTGTGACTTAATGTTATTATGTACATTGCAGCTAACCTGGACACTTTATCCAGCTTTCGATTGGCAACAAAGTAAGATTTCACTTTTATGATTCTATCTTTATGGAAGTAATAATGTATTTGCTTGTCCCCTTTAAATTGTATACCAATATATTAATATTAATAATAATATGTTTTAACAGGACTCCTGCTAAGGATTTTGTTAGATTGGATCAAGATATTTTATCACCTCTTGCTGGAAAGAAGCAATTATATACTTATGAGACAATGGATTTCTGGGAACAGATTAAAACTCCAGCGTACGTCTTTTTTATTTGTTTATTATATATTTATATTTATATTTTTAAATTAAATAATTTGTTACATCTTTCCTGACACTTAAGAATTGTATAGGATGTCACTAAAATGCTCTGCTTTGTATCTTGCACAATTCCGAATAAATTCTCCCGGTCTCTTGGCTTGTGGTGATGGAACGAAGAAACCAACAGTTGTTGGTGATGTTTATATTCATCCATCAGCAAAAGTACATCCAACTGCAAAGGTCAACTATTCTCTTTATATCTTATTAATTTTCTATTTGATTTAATACATTAAATTCTGTTGGAACAGATTGGTCCGAATGTTTCTATCTCTGCGAATGTTCGTGTTGGTCCAGGTGTAAGGCTGATGAGCTGTATTATCTTAGATGATGCTGAAATACAGGAAAATGCGTTTGTGATGTATGCGATTGTTGGTTGGAAATCGTCTTTGGGGAAATGGTCTCGTGTTCAGGGTGAAGGAGATTATAAATCAAAACTAGGGATCACCATTCTTGGTATGTTTTCTTCATCTCTGGCATAATGTTAGTTATTATGGTGCTAAAAGGTTCTGTTTGTTGGTTGGTTGGTTGTAGGAGAAGCAGTGACGGTTGAGGATGAAGTTGTTGTGGTTAACAGTATTGTTCTTCCAAATAAAATACTAAATATAAGCGTACAGGAGGAAATAATCCTCTAAACTTTCTTCAATTCAAAAAACCACCCTCGGATGGTTGTTATAATGTTATCACACGAGTTTGGTTTCATGTTTTTTTTGTTGAGGTTTTTGTTAGGTTTTAAGTCTTGCATAATAACTTGTAGTATGTTTTGGTGTATCGGTCAAAACCTAGCTGCGTTTAACTTGAACAAGTATGAGAATACTTTAACTGTTTTTATTTAATCCTTAGACGTTGTATTTAATGATATTTTAGATATTTGGTTATTACTTAAACACAAAGTCACCAATATAGCCTTATAATGTTTTATAGTAATGTAACTTTTGTCAGACATGATTACTATCCTACAAGATGACTCTCGATTGCAGCTATGGATGATGATCGGACATTGATATGGAGTGAAGGATGTCGTATCTATATCCACTTATTTTTTCGTCATACATATCCATTTAACTTCAAATCATCCATCAGGTAATTGGGTATCCAACGGATTATAAAACAATTAAGAAAATAAAACTTTGAAATGAAATAACATTGTTTGTTGCAAATACAAATACAACTTGATACAATAAAAAATTAGCCTTGCAAAAACATGTTAACATTGTTGCCATGGAAATTCAGTTTGATAACTTAGACATACAAAATACTTTCTTCCTTAACTCCTTACTTTGTTGCAAAATAAGTTGATTATGAATTATCATCCTTAAAGTAATTGTCTTTAAAAGGCTTGAGCCGACATATGAGGCTGGTGGAACTATACTATTAACTAGTATCATAGCGATTTATGAGAATGAGAAAATAGAAAATTGACAATCCCATATCCGATCCACTAATATTATTAGTCATGGACTCACGGGTCACCCATATCGAATATTTATCCAATTGGTTCATACACATCCACCTTTGGTGAATCGGGTCGGGTGGATATCCACCGGGTCAGATGACAACTACCATCCCTAATTGCAGCCAATATTTTCTTGGAGGTACAAAACACGGACAAACATATAGGCTAGGCTAGTCACAATTGACCGAACTGAACAGTTAATGTACTTGGCTTTTAAACGAAAACATAAAACTTAGGTTTTCAACACCATCTGTTTATTTCCAAACACAATATTTGCTTCAACAATTTGCCCACACTAGTTTTAAATCTTACAAAGGCAAATGCAATCTCAAACCAACTGGGTTTTGTTAAAACAAGTTTATTTAGGGTCTGCAAAGAAGGAATTGATGTTTGGCATAATCTCGGGACTCTTGTTGCGAACAAATTTCCTTAGGGGATGCTCAGCATACTTCTCTCCTTCAGCAAAGTTATCCAGCACACCAGCAGCTCTATTTTCCTTAGTCACTCTATACATACATCCCAAATAAAATAATTAGTACGTCACAAGGAACATGAAACATTCAACAATATGCAGCAGAAAAATCATAGATGTGTGTTTGGGAGAGCGTATTTTCAGCACAAAATAAGCAGTGTAATGCAGAATTTAATTGCTTCTCTTTTTGTTTCTTTCCGAATCCTTTTATTTTCTCTCCATAATTTGTACTAAGAAACAGAGTGTCAAGATGTTGTTATTCATGCAATTTCATTGATTTACATTATTCAATTGTTGTTGATTGTTAAGACTTACTCTTACTTATGAAATCAAAGAGATATGCTTCCAACGTGATTCGGAGATACTTTCAATTTCTTATACTAAATTTAGATACAGAAATCAGGTCAATTCTTCATCAGGCCATCCAAAAAACACAATAAATATAAACCTAACAATAACTGGTCCTACAAATTGAGGAATCATTGTTATCCTAAAAGTAAAGCAATAGAGATAGAGAAAGAAAAATACCTGACTTCTGGATTGCCGCTGATGTTGCGAAACAATTGCATACCGCAGATTCCGACGGCAACGCCAAGAGCAGCAAACAGAGGGTAAACCTTTCAGATAATATAGATCCATCAGATCCGTTTGACATACACAAATCAGACCTCACGATAGTATCGTTTTACTCGTTAAATCAGTAAACATACAAAAAATTATTTTAAAAAATTAAACATAAATCGGAAAAAAGTCAAACAAAAAAGAAGAGTAAGACCGATTGCTACGAACCTCAGGCCTCAACCAACGCTTGAGAGTCGAAGAAGACATTTTGAGAAACGCCGGCAGACGGAAACCGGAGTAAAAGGGCGGACAAAGAGAGAAAGACGGAGGTCGTCGAGATGAATGATATGAGGGCAAAATTGACAAGTAATTCTGACTTGGCAACTTTATTTTATATACCACGCTATCCTCATCGACCAATCATATCGTTATGGAGACGCCCATACCGGCATACCGTATTAACTACCCCTCCATCTATGTAAGTTTATCAATTGACCCCCCTCAACTCTTAAGTTAAAAGTAATTGAGATTTTTGTTGTAATTATATTGCAAAACAACCATGGTTTATAGTTGTGAACATTTCATTTTTATATTATGTTATATACATATATTATGTTATATACATATATATATGTATAGTATACATATACACATAAGTATAAAACTATATAATATATAATTATATTTTTGTAATAATTAATACTTCCTCCGATTCAAAATAAGTGACACACTTTCCTTTTTGAGGTGATTTAAAATAAGTGATACACATTTGAAAATTTACCTTATTTGGCAAAAAAATAGTTGGACTCACACTTAGGGGTGAGCAGAAAAAAGGGGTAACCGGAATTGGAACCGGAACCGTCTCAGAACCGGAGGTTCCGGACCAGGAACCGCTTATGAGGTTCCGGTTCCGGTTCCTAAAATCATGGAACCGCCTTAAGAGGTTCCGGTTCCGGTTCTCAAAACTTAGGAACCGTTAACCGGTGGGTAACCGGAACCGGCGGTTTTACGAATGATTCACGCATAAAAATATTATATATATATATATATATATATATATATATATATATATATATATATATATATATATATATATATATATATATATATATATATATATATATATATATATATATATATATATATATATATAGTGAAGGATTATATTGAGAACCCTGATTTTAAAAAGAACTCTGAGAACTTTTCAATTTCAATCTGGTTCATTGAATTTAAAAATCAACGATTAAGATTGTCGTGGTATTTTTGTAAATAAAATTAATTACATTTATGGTAATAAATTAATTAAGAGGGTATACTAGGTATTTTGCCATAATAATAAAAATAATCAAAAATAAAGAAAAAGGAAATACTGTGATCCGTGATTTTCTCAAATCCCCACCCTACATATCTTCCTTTTCAAATGCTCAAAATTAACCCTTCGACGAATTGTACGGTCCGCCCCCAAAATCAACCCTTCGACGAACTCACAATCAACTTCCGCCGCAAACCGTAACTACTTCACCGTCCCTCCGTCGGCCGTCATCGACCTTGCTGCCACCGCCGCCAACGCCTGCATAACACCGCCGCCATCTGATGCTGATTTACAAAGAACCAACAAATTAAATAAAGTCAGGCATTCGTTTCTTAGGGTTTTTAATTTGTTAATATATGTTGCTTCTTCCATCACATTCTCGACGGATCTACAAGTCTATCTGAATCTATGTTTTTTCGGTGTTTTAACTGGGGAAAATAGGTTATTGATTTTGCATAAAAAGAGGTACTATTGCAATGATTTTGATTGTGGATCAAATTATTAATGTGGAGACGAAGAACACATAAAATGATTTAATCTCTGCGTATCGTTCTCACACTTCACCGTCATCTGATTATACCCAGCCAAGATATATCATCATAGCCTCTTAAATAATATTTTAGAAACAGAAGGAACATGTAGATTACGATGGTGATGGTGAAGATGGTATTAATAAGCAGAAGCACATAATTTAAGCATCCCCAAAAACCTGAAACAACCTCTGAAAGCAATACCATTTCTCTTAATAATAATAGCATAATGTTTTGAAGAATTAGAATCAGAGATCTGAAACACTTGCGTTCCATCTCAATCTCTCGCACTCTGTCTCTACACACATAAGCATACATGCATGCATGTATAGATATATTTTATAGTTTTTGGTATGCCCTTTTTGCCTTGTGTTCTTAGCTAACTGCTGGAATATAAATAAAAAACATTTAGTTATCTAATAATTAGTTTGTGTTTTGCAGTGGGTGGTGCAATGAGTGGTTGTTGTTAACATTGGTGAAAATCATTCTACCGAAGGAGGTGATTAAGATTAAGGTGTTATGATCAAGCAATCAAAGTGTTGTTGATGTTGGCATTGGTGTAGATGATTAGGTCTTGTGAGTCCAAGTTTGCGTATGTGTTGTTATTGATTAGGGTAACATAAATGTTATTGTTTGGATACATATGTGTTCTAGGTGCATGTATGCTATTCAATATTTTTTTAATGTTTTTACTAGAGTGTATGTTTGAGTTCGACAACATATATATTAAATTGTACATATGTGTTCTTTTAAATATTTTTTGTCATTTGTATATGGATAAGTTGAACATGTATGTTCAAACATATATATTCAATAAAAACGTAAGATAACCTATTGTAACAATAAATTTATGAAATTAATGCAAAAAAAAACATATATGTAAAAAAAACATACATGCACACAACCGTCTTGACAGAAATAATAAAGTAATGATAAATTTTTGAAAATAATTCTGAAATTTTAGTAAATTTTCAAAAAAGGAAATATTTTTCTTTTTGGTCAAATGTCCTAAATACCCCTGAATAATTAATATGAATTAAATTAATCAAAATTAATTTACTAAATCCTGATTGGTTAATAAGAGTTCTCAGAGTTCTTTTTGAAATCAGGGTTCTCAATATAACTCGACCCTATATATATATATATATATATATATATATATATATATATATATATATATAAAAGAATGAAATAATGAATGTTTTTTGTAAAAATATATACATAACAGTATTACAAATTAAGTCATTTGCATGGATTTTTAGTGGGTTACTTGGTTGTGTTCTATATGAGTTATTCACTTTTAATAATTACATAACATCTATCAGTCCTCATAACCGACCTTAGACCATACTGAATAGATATCGAGAAATTTCATCTATGATACGACATACAACAGGGTAACCGGAACCGGTATTGGAACCGGTGGTTCCGGTTCTGAAAATTGAGGAACCGGTATGACAGGTTCCGGTTCCGGTTCCTAGATTTAAGGAACCGGCGGTTCCGGTTCTGGTTCCGGTTCCGGCCGGAACCGGCGGGTAACCGGTTATGCTCACCCCTAGTCACACTCACTAACTATCTACTTTAACAAAGTGAAAAGTGAAATGACTCCTTTACCCTTATTTTTTACTTTTAGACATCATTAACCCACTTTATTTAAAATGTGTGGGACCCATTCCCCCCACTAACCATTCAATTAATCTAATTTAATCATCATTATAATCTTTTGCCTTAAAACCATGAAGCCTAAATTGTGTCACTTATTTCGAATCGGAGGAAGTATATATTTGCTCGTTTAGGGTCGCGAGCCTAATCAATCTTAGTGGATCAAGCTCGGGCTCGTTTAATAAACGAGCTCTTAGTTAAGCTCAGACTCGGCTCATACTCGTTTAAGTTCGGCTCATTTCAAACTTTTAACGAGTCGATCCCGAGTAGCTCACGAACAACTCAGTTAGTTTTCACCCTTATTTTTATGTTTATAATGAAAGTATGTATTCCTTTTCCTTGTGAGACCTTATGTGCGTTTCTTATTTGATTTTTTTTAACCGGTTGTTAATACAAAAAATATGAATAGGGTCGTCCCACAACTTTTGAAGCCCACGTGTGGTGATGAAAATTGGTGTGGTGTGGTCATACTCACAAAAGATAATAATTAACGGGTGTGAGTGAAAAAGGTGGGTTGTGATTAGGGGTGAGCAGAAAAAGAGGGTAACCGGAATCGGAACCGGAACCGCTTGGGAACCGGAGGTTCCGGATCCGGAACCTGCTAGGAGGTTCCGGTTCTGGTTCCTAAAATCAGGGAACTGGCCTAAGAGGTTCCGGTTCTCAAAATTAAAGAACCTGGAACCGGCGGATACCCTGTATTTATTTATTAAATATATAATATATAATATAAAATACATTAAAATAAATGATTTTACCCAAATATATCAGACTATAGCTGTATTTTTAACAGTCCAAATTATATGGGCTGTTTTATCACTTATTGGGCCAGAAATTGGGGCTCTAAAATTATCTCTATTTACCGATTACATGAGTTAGAAATTAGAATTAGCCACTTAGGGTTTCGTTTTATCTCGCCAGTCGCCACTTCTGCTCTCGTACTTACCTCTCCGCCTCTCTCGACCATAGCTGCACAACCGCCGCCATTCTCCAACCTCCGCCTCTCTCGTATGTGATATTTGTAATATTTAGTTAGTAATCCTTAAACCATATTTAAACTCGCTAAATGATATTTGTAATCATTAGTTTGTGTAATTTATTGTCTTGTTTATTTAGTTAGTAATAGTTAAATGTTTATGAATTTAGAGACAGGGTAACCGAAACCTGCCCTGGAACCGGTGGATATGGTTCCGGTTCCGAAAATTTAGGAACCTGTCTTCCAGGTTTCAAATCCGGTTCCTATATTCCAGGAACCTGCGGTTCCAATTCCGGTTCCGGTTCCGGTCGGAACCGGCGGGTACCCTGTTATGCTCACCCCTAGTTGTGATTGGTTAGATGCTTAATTTTTTATTTTATATTAAATGGATGGATATGGTATAGTTGGTGTAGTAAATATTTTCTGGATAAATGGTGTATGTTGAAGGGACAAATGATATGATAGAAAAAATTGTGTGGTCGGATACTCATAAGTCATACCCCATAGTCTAAGCTTAGGGTGTTCGTTTGGATGGTTTGGTTTTATCCGAACCAAATAGGTGAAATCAAATAAAATCCAGTTTTCAAAAGTTCAAACCGAACCGTCCAAACTAATTCGAAAACCAAACCGATCCGAACCAAATAACAATTTGGTTGGTTTGGTTTTATCCGTTTGGTTTTTCCTTAAAATTTTCAAAATATTCCAAAAGTATATAACATAAATAATATTAAGTTCATATGTAAAATTCTGAAATGATAAACTACTTTCTACATATAAACAAGTGTAATTCATAACTTATGACATGTACAATCATATATGCAAAAAAATTGACATCAATTTTATAAAAAACTCCAAAAAGATTGGTACATCACCAACTGATACAATATAAAATGGAACAAGTGTTAGTATATAAATCAATTTACTATAAGAAATGTAAAGAAAAGGGAAACAATAATTGCTTACAATGAAAACCAACAAGTGTTAGTATATAAATCAATTTACTATATATTAGTATTTGGTTTTTTTAGACAATCCGGTTTTCACAACGGAAACCAAATCCAATCCGAAATCCAAACTATTAATTTGATTCAAGTCCAAACCGATCCAAAAAACCAAATAACCAATTCAAATAGTCCGATCCGAAATGTCCAATTGGACAATCCGATTATATCCGAATAGTGAACACCCCTGAACTCTAAGCATAGAGTGGCAAATCCGTAATTAAATACGGTAAACAAGGGTGTTATTGTTTTAAAACGCGAAGCACAAAACCACAAGAAAACCAAACTAGTATTGGTGGCTCTCGAGAATAAATCGGAGCGGAACGCTCGAGAACCCCCGCCGTACTGGAAAATCGACCGGCAATTATCCACCTCGAGCAACAAACTGCGGCAGCTTCTTCCAGAGCTCTACTATTCTCTCCACTCTCCAACTACTCAAATCCCCACCAGAAACCACCTCCTTATCTCTATTCTCACCATGGCCTCATCCGTCCATTGTTTCCCTGCCTTTACACCGCCTCCACCTCCACTTCCAAGAAACGTCCTGGTTCTGCTGCTTCCATCAGCTGCCTTATCTCCGACGTCGACGGCGGCGGTGTCTCTGATGACTTCGTCTTATCCACTGACTCCTTCTACCGCGAATTCTCCGTCATCGCCAACATGCTGAAGAAAATTGAGCCTCTGGACACTTGTATGATATCTAAAGGCGTTTCTGATTCCGTCAAAGACTCCATGAGACAAATGGTTTCTACTATGCTAGGTTTGCTTCCATCGGATCAATTCTCCGTCACCGTTACTGTTTCCAAACGTCCGCTAGTTCGATTACTGGCCTCTTCCTTAATCACAGGGTAATCCATTTCTTCAATCACACAGTTAATTGACTTAATAACTTGTTATGCACGAATCATATGATCAGTTTGTGACTGGATTGGCGTGTACTGTTTAGGTATACTCTGTGGAACGCTGAGTACAGGATCATGTTAATGAGGAACTTTGAAACCTCTCTAATTGACATGCCAAGTAGGCTGAATTCAGGTGATTGTGATGTTGCTTTAGAGGATCAGATTAAGGAGAATGAGGAATTGTGTGATAATAGTGTTGAGATTGAGTATAGTCCTGAGGAATTAATAAGATTAAATCTCCAAAGCTGTTTAGCTGATTTGTCTCCTGATGCTATGAGTTACATTCAAGAGTTGGAATCTGAGCTATCCGAAGCCAAGAAGGTGAGACAATTCATGTTTTTGAGTGTATACTACTTGCAAAATTTATCTCACTTTTCTCAAAAGTTTGTAGCTCTATTTGGTTCCTGCACAGTTTGTGGTTCATAATAGGGGTGGCGATTCGTGTTCGGGTTGGCACCTTGGCGGGTTCATTTAGCTCAAACCTAACCTGACCCATTTAGTTAACCGTGTCGAAAAGTTCAACCATAACCCGACCTATTTATTTAAACGGGTTAATCATGTCGACCCGTTTACGATCCCAACCCGTTTACGATCCCAGTTAGTATAAAAATACATGATTATTATTATATGTGAGCCAAAATATTTTGAGGAAATATGCTAATACTAAGGCATAAACATGAATAACCATATAAAACATTTTGAGGTATGAGTATATGACAAATATTAAGACATAAACATTTACATAACTACTTATAAAATAGTTGGGATGTTTTCAGAAAATTAAATTAATTTATAACATATAACGTGTAAATAGCTTCATGTTTTGCTGATTGTTTTATACTCCTTCCTCTCAGGATCTGCATTCTCAAAAGCAAGAAACAACACGAATCGGATATACAAAAGAAAATAGTAATGATTTATTAAAGTACTTGCGATCACTGGATACAGACATGGTAATTACTGTAACTCAGTCTGCATGTTTTGTTCTACCTTAACCAGTAAGTTATTCATTTGTTATGTTTCAACAGGTGAATGAACTATCAAGACCATCATCTTCAGAGGTGAAACAAGTTTTGCAACAACTTGTACATTCTACATCTACAAGACTATTTAAGGAAGAAATCAACTTCAGGGATTCAGAAGCAAGACTCCAACAAAACTTTCAAAATGACAATGTTGTCTTCTGTGAATCACGGGATTATCTCACAAAACTACTTTTCTGGTTAGTATTGCATCATCCAAATTGTCACTTATATATAATCCGTTTTCACCTTAATGATACTCCCTCCGTCCCAAAATTATTATCCACCAAACAAAATCACACAGTTTCAGAAAAGTGCATTTGTAACACTGTCTTGCCAATAAAATTCCATCTTTACCACAAAACTATTTTTTATTGGTGGAATTTTCAAATTAACAATAATTTTGGAACAAACCAAAAAGGAAAGATGGCCCCAATGATTTCATAAACATATCACATATGGCACCCAATAATGTAGGTAACATTTTCTTTTACAGGTGTATGCTATTAGGTCATCGATTGAGAAGTTTGGAGAACAGGTTGTATCTGAGCTGTAATGTTGGCTTCTTGTGATCATTTGTAATGTATGCTTTTTGTGCTTATTCAGGTAAAAAGTAAAATTAATAGATGATGGATCAGTAGTTAGAATGTTATCTTCCTAGTTATCATAATAACAACCAAATCTCATGTATATAGTTTGTGCTCATATTTAGTTATGCCACCACAAAATTGCTATTTCCTTCATGTTCATGTATAGATATACAAAATAATCTCTTTAACAAACAAAAATCAAAATCAACATACATATACATAGAAAAAAGAATAAATTAAATCACAAATAACCAAGATACAATGATCATCTAAGTCGTTGTTTGGAGTGTTTATAAAGATCATAAGGAGCCCATAGTTCATCAACCGGACACGAATCACCCGCATCAAGTCTCACCCATGGTTTACCTTTACCACTCCAATGCAACAAACTAATCGGACCAGGGTGCAATGACCTGCAACTATGGACCCGATTGTTCCCACCTAACCCATGTTGGTTCCACCTGTGGTCAATCTCCGCCACATCACCGCCAAACACAAGCAAAAATGGCGGCAATGAACCCAACTCGTATATCCTTTCCGCCTTTTGTATCTCCATCCACTTCTCAATTTTACCCCTATAATCTTCCTTTCTCCATTTAACCAAATCCATCACCATTACACCTGTATTGAAATAACAAGGGTTTTTACCGTTGAAAACACTCGATAATTGCGAATTGGACCAAAATTTATCGGTAAAATATTTTGTAAAATTCGCGTGACAGTAGACCGGAGCTCCGATTGCTGTTGACCCGGTTAATGAAACGGACCAAAGCTTTTGAATATCATCGACAACGATAATATCCGAATCCAGATATATAACCCGGGTTACACTCGGGTCAAGTATATCAGCTAAGTAAGTTCTCGCATAATTTAACGGGTCTTCGAGTGCTTCACGGATCGAATACGAGATTAGATCCTTGACGAGTTTATCATCGAAACTGTAGACCTTGAAATCCAGAGATGGGAATATGGTTTTGATGATCCGGGTCAAGTCATCGGGTTTGGGCGATTTTGATTCAGATGCAATGAAATGAAAGTAAACGTTTTCGGGACAAGAAGTGTGTTTGAGTATTGAATGAACAGCAGCTACTGATCCTCTTAGATAGTTGAAATCAAGAGTCATTGCTACGTGGATCACGAACGGACCGTACGCTGCGTTGGTTGTACCCAAAACCCCACATTGAGCACCGTTTCTGTACTCTGGTGCTTCAGTGTATTGTACGTTGGTATTCTCTTCAACTTCAATCTTCAAAACATAATCGTTTATGGATTGTGTTTCAGGAATTGAACGAATCGCATTCGTCGACACAAGAAATAGAGAAAATATAAATATAATCAACACAAAAGCAACACCAACAGCTTGTAATCGAAGCATATCATCAAAGCTTTTCCGATCAGATGTTTCTCCGGCGGTCAAAATCGGTGGTCGGGATGGTCGGATTCAGATGAATTTGTTTTGTGTTGTCTGAAAAGAAGATGAAGAGTGTATGCGTGTATATATTCAGAGGAGGGAAGAAACGCGTTTTTTGTTGGAACGCGGAAGGTGTTGAATGGGTATTCCGTAAGAGTTGAAGGGGAGGGTTTGGAAAACAATAGAAGATGAGGGTGGAGTTTGGAAATTCGTTTTGTATTGAAAAATCAAAGTTAGAAGGTTCGAGGAGGTTGACAGCAAATTAGGTTGTATCGTATCATTGATTTCCATGTTACCACGTGCCTTGTTCTGTACATTATTTCATGTGTTTACTAATATGTTTATTCATGTTATATGGAAAATTAATTAGTTTATTATTAGGAGAAATAACAAATGTATTATACATAGGCTTGTGTATAGTTGAAAAGTCGAATCGAACTATTCTGACCGAACTGATAGTTGAGAAAATGCTTACTGCCAAACCAGGGATCAAACCGATCTTGACCGGAACAGAACTGAGAATTGAAAAAATCTCTTCGTCTATTTTGGGGTTTTATTGGTTATGAACGAAACATACTGAATCGAGAACTAATTTTACATAAACTTTAGAACCGATGACTGAAACGGTATGATCCATTTCAGTTCGGCATCTGGTAGATTTTCAATCCAATTTGTAAATGCTTAGTTACACCTGTCATATTTTATGTGAATAAGCACATGAAATAGGCCATATTCTGTCTTCCAACTTAAAATGTTTGATTGTTCTTGTCCAAGGGTGTCTTTGAGGAGATACAGGAGGTGTAGCCGCACAGGGCCTATATTTTATAGGGGCCCAATTTTTATATATAAAATATTAAAATTTAAGTCAACTTAATAATTTAATAGGAAAAAAAAATAAAAAGTCCAAATTTTTATAAAAATCTTGTATTAAGAGAGCCCATTTTCGTGTTTTCGCATAGGGTCTTCAAAATCTCGGAGACGCCCTGTTCTTGTCACTTAGTATTTAAACGACAAAATGCGGCTTATTTTTGTATTGTATTTATTTTAGGTGATCTGCTGCAATATGTTTTTATCTTATATTTTAGACAGCTAACTACTAATGATAACAGTCATAACACATATTCATAGCAGAAAGTGACGTACCTCTCTAATCGATTAAATAAAATGTGGGTGATTAAAAGTAAATTGGTATCTGGATTAAACAAAAGAGATTCTCATTTTTAGTAATTTGTCTTCTATTTTATTCCTTCTAATTATAAATTGGGAATGAAATATTATTCCTGCTATTCTTACAGTTTTTATAGATCTAATTTGAAATAATAGGTTAATTAAAGGGTTTGTAGTGTTAAACTATTTTTTTTTGTGTAGTAATTTTCGTTGGTAGCTGATGACAATTTTTAAAACTTTTTAAGATTGTTTAATTGGTATTGTTTTAAAAAGTTTATATTGTTTAAGCAGAACAACTTTCGATTTCGAATCGAACGTTATCGCCAACTTGGTTCTTTTACCGACGATCTAATCGAGATATAACCTAATTGATTCATTCCGGGCGGCTAACTTTTTGTTTCCCGTTTCGAACGGTTCAACCGGATTTCTAAATCATTCTTTATAAGTTTAATACATATATAACTTATCGAAACTCAAGATCTCTCAAGTGTTAGAATGAATCTTTGAATTGATGAAGTTTGCTATTAATATTGCTGGTAGCAAGCATTTATTCACTGATGTCCAAATGCAGACTCATTGAATAATACATGTAACGACACTAGGATGTTTCCACCTTTTACTCTCCACCTATGGGTTTTCATTAAAAAAATATGCATTTTGAAATTTAAATATGAAAAAGTAAAAAAAAAAAAGTGAATTTTCTTAAAATAGATTCATTGTATCTAATTCAAGTTTGAAGTATTTAACTAATCACATGTTTATGGTTTCTAGAATTCTAACCGACCAAGATACCCAATTCTTATTCTTGATTTTTTTAACTATGTAACCATGCATTGGTCCATTTAATTATTAAATTTATAAAATCTAAAAGATGAATATTATGTTTTTAAACTCTAAGGAAATTCTATACAGTTTTATGTTTTTATTCAAAAAAGTTATAATGAATATTAAATTAGATTAATTTGAGTAGTTGGTGGAGATAAATTCTATATATTTTGATTAAAGTAAGTTTAATAATATTTAAAAATAAATATAAATAAATTATTTCATTATACTCCCTCCGTCCCAATGCCATGTTTACAAAATGTGTATAATATTAGAGTAAATGATACTTCTAATATTTAATACTCCTAAAACCTAACGAGAGATAATTTGTATACAATATAGTTAAATTAAATTTGTAATGCTTACAAATTATTAAAAAGGTAATTTAAGAAAATCGAATTTTAGAGTTGGAGAAGCGTGGAATTATATGAGGCAGATGTCACGGCTGACAACTGTAGATGGTCAGAGTAAGGAATATTTGAAGCCACCACCCATTTTTTTTTGTTTTTACCCCATATTTAATATTGCATGTGTCTAATTTTTAAATTCATACACATACACACCAGGATATACATGTATGTCTATTTCTATAGAAAGAAAAGAAAAAAAAATGTACGTCACAAAAATTTATGGTTGAAATGTATTTTAGTACCTTGAACTTGGCTAATTAGGTCATCTACTACCCTGAACTATTAAAAGTGCAGCATAGTACCATGAACTTGGCAAAATGGTCGATTTAGTACCCTGACTCATTAATTTGATCACATTTTCTCGTTTGACTTACTTTCGTTGGAGCTTTTGACGGAATAAAAAATATACGCCCATCTCAATATATTGATATTAGAAGCAAATCTCGTGAGAAAAAAGGTCAAATTAGTGAGTTAGGTTACTAAATCGACCATTTTGTCAAGTTCAGAGTACCATGCTGCATCTTTAATAGTTCAGGGTAGTAGAAGACTCAGTCGAGCAAGTTCAGGGTACTAAAATGCATTTTGACAAAAATTTATTATCGGAGTGATTTACTTTGCTCATGGGTAAAAAAGGATGTCTGTATTCTTATAACTGCATGTAATCTTACGAGTATTTATCACTATAACACATTAGATATAATTGGGTAGAGAGGAAAACTGAAGTAGGAATTAGGAGACTTACATTTGGTCACCATTGGCATTACTACAAGCCTATTCTCAAATTTTAACAAAAGCCTGATATTTTTTTTATATAAGAGTACGATTTCCAAAAGTTAGATACTAGTATTACTTTAAATTAGTAACCAAATTGTATATAAACCAAAGTTGCAATGCTATTTAATGCAATTTACGTCTATAAAAATCAAGTTCGTAGTGTTGTTGAGTTTGGTACTCTCCAGAAGGTTTGGTAAGCATGCAACTGCTGAGTGTTGACCTTTAAATTATTAAACAGATTTATTTAATTGCAATGGTTTATTTCATGAAGCCAATATTTTAGAGGATAAATAGCATCGACGACTTTGATTCTTTGAATATGACTAAACTACCCATATAGACTTTCGATCTTCTATGTTTTGTTGAAACTTAAAAGTAAAAATCTTATAAACAGCTCTAATATAAAAGCTTTTGTATACACTACTTTAGAACCCACTAAGCAATGAAAAAGAGATACAAACAAGTCGAGTGCCTCTTTTCCTATTTTAAGTGATCCACACGTTTTGAATTACAATTTTTTTAATCTTATTATTTATACATCCAATTTCAAAAGGTTATAAATTTCCTATGACTGATTATAAAATTTGAACTTGTATACAATTATTTTAATATTTCAAATAATTGACTAAAGAAAACTAGAAATCGTGAAGTGTCATCATGTGTTCAAGCACGAGTCTTGCCTTTTTAGAGTTTTCTAACAAAAGAACGTTGGAAATTAATGGTGGCCTAGTTATTGAATTTAGTATTTATGATAATTAAATTTTCAAAGAGTTTCATGTTCAAATCATATAATAAAAAACACATTCTCTTAAGGTTCACCCTTTTTGACTTTGAGAAGCACTGAAATTAGTCGGATCGCAAGATAAGCCGGAAGGTTAACAAAAAACAAAAAATGAACGTTGAAAGCCGACATTTAGAGTTGATACACAAAATAAAGTCGCATCGTCATAGACTCATAGCCAAACAAGGTTTATACGTTGACCAGAAATGTTTGCGTGTTTTCGTCTTAGAAAGTTATAATTTGAAGATGAGTCTTGAACAAACACTTGTCTTACACGGAGTACATATTGGTCAAGGTGGTGTAGCTTGTCATTGATTGAGACATTTCAAAATTGAACATTTTTAGTTTGAAATGTTTGTGTTTATATTTATACTGAAAATCAAAGCTTGTTGTCAATAAGCATATACCTTCGGATCACTTGCGTAACAAGGGGAAATTCATATTATTTATGCTAGGAAAAATTGTCAAGAAAATGGTAAATAATCACCGTTTTTCTTTAAAAGATTATCAAATTGAACTCTCCTGAAGTAGAGGTGCCATCTCCTTCTTCAAGATGTAAAGGCGACCAGCTTTAGCCATAGGAACTCCTCTATCGTTCGAGTGTATCCCTATTGTCTTATCCAGATGTAAACGAGCAAGGCATAACATAATAAACTAAACTATTGCCAAGGGAGACCGGGGTACGCTCTGCCCCATCACCTACAAAAGGATCAGTTACTAGAGTGCTGCGCTTCTCAGGGCCCTCTGAGTCAGAGCAACCCCGCCGGGCGATCCAATCACCCGGAGAATTGTTTGCGCTAAGTTACTTACGATGACTTTTTCTCACCTAAAGGCCTGAATAAGTCAGGTCGAGGGGTGGCACTCGATTTACTGTCGAGACTTTCTGTCAAAAGACAAACTCTTCCTTGGATTTTAGATCTTGTACCGTAGTACAATTGAGCACTAAGCCAATCTAGACAACGACAAGTAAAGTACACGCAACAAAAAAAGATAAGTATAATCAAGGTTCAACTGGGCTAGCCTGCATCCTAGCTACTCAAGTCTCACCTAAAAAGGGATAGAAAACAACTTGTTCCGAGAAAAATTCAAAAAGTTGACAGGTTCATTAAATATGTTACAAAATACACCAACGAGAAATTCAAAACAAAAAACAGACGACATTGTTAACGCCTTTGTTATGTAAACTTGGAAACAGGAACTATATGCTATGTTTACCTACGACCATATCGAGCATAATATGGTCTTCTAAATCGGTCGTATACTTCTCTATATTCGTTGAACTTAGTCAACTGTTTATACTCGAGATAGCCCAGAGTTATAGATCTGACCTATAATATGACTGTAATAGTCGTTATAGGACTTGATCTTTACTTGAATATATCGATCGTAATTGGGGCTTGTGAACAAACTTATAATTAATCATCATCGTCTGTCTTCATCTTCAAGCAAACCTTGGGTTCACTAGTATTAATCTTTTCTTTAATCACCCTAAAAGTTTTTTTTTAATGGCTCTCGTATAACATTAGAGGGAAAAAAATTTAGTAAAAGATAAAAATACCCTCATTTGGAATACATATAAAAAAAGTTAACAGAAAAACTTAACATTATTTAGCCAAAATAATCGTCATACACTAAGCGAGTGTGCTGTGCATTTCATAAGAAATAAAATTCTGTTATTTAAAATTTAATAAAAAGTTAATGTAATTTCTATCCGTCCACCATTATAATCAACAATACCAACTTCTGTACAAAACAGTTTCGCAACACCTATCACAAACCGACTTCAAAATTACTAAACCAGAAAAGAAAAAGAAAAAAAAATGTCGATAAAACATTAAATAGGATTAAACCTTGTATTTACGAAACTGATGACACCTAACAACATTGTTCATATAAAAGCTTCATACGATACACTCAGTTGTAAATTATGCACCTAAACTTCTTCTGCAAAAAGATAACCAGAATATTTAGGTTGTGACAATTAACAAATATATGCTGGATAAGATGTACCTTTGACTATTGGTAAGATAATGAGGCTGCTAAAATACTGTGAAACCGTTGTACGTTTGACTGGTTATGTTTAGAAGATGATGACGGTTTGACTTTTTGTCTTTTTCTTCTTTCACGAAAGAAGAAATCCTCCGTATCCAGAACATATGAGATCTGCCATAATAATAATAATATTAATATTAATATTATTGGTCAGCTTGTTGGGAAAAATCACAAACTTTAGTGGTCAATTTTCATGATTCATAAACTTGCTATTACCTTTGATGAGCTGCAAGACATTTTATACTCCAAACCATTGGACACATGAGCACCTTCCATGGCAACTGACAGATCATCCGTTCCCGAAAATCGGCTTTTATTTCTGTAAATATGGTTAAATTAATTTTCATCTTCATTCGGCTAATTGCATTAAAATGATGATATGGTTGACTTTTTCCAATTAACTTTTTTGTAGGTTTAAAGTGTGCAATTTGGCCTATAATATTAGAATTAATAACTACCTGTGCATCATAATGGCAGATTGCTTAATTGCAGTTGCAACTGAAAGAAAATCTTTGTGGAGATAAGTTGCAAAATGAGGATCCACAGAAACTGCAACCACTTCTGGCTTTTCAATCCCATCATCCATCAACTGGATCGTTAAACCACAAGGATCATATGACTGCAAAAAAATATAAATTAGATTTAAAAAGTAAGTAAAACAGCTGCCATGCTATTAATTAAGTGAAAAATTACAAATTGGAATCTGTATATGTTCTCATCATGAAGGAGAACATGTGCATTTTCATAATATACAGAATCAACAAATTTGTGTGGTTCTCGGGATCTTTCATATTCATATAACTGTATCAGTTTGTTATCCATTTCATCGCCTACAATGTTTTGAAGCTGTAAACACAAAAATTAAAACTTTTATTTACTTGAGTGTTAATTATTATTAGCAATATTTATTTAAAGGGTAAGAAAATACATTACCTGTTTAACAAGCTTGCAAATCAATTTGTCCAATGTAAATAAAACGTAAGATTGATTACCAATAAGAGCCCGACAATCGTCTTCAAATTTTGCATTGTCACCAACACCATCAAGCAAATTGTATAAAGAACCCATAAATCTATAAAAGTATAATCACATTATTTCATATATAATATTTTAATATAAAATAAATAAATAAAAAAGTGTAAGAAAAATAATTACATGGAATATAAATCACAAGGGGAAGAATCTTTAGCAGTTTTCCGTTTTGCTTGTGCAGATATGGAATTGACTTTTGCAAATAACAGTCGGTCATATAACGCCTGGAAAAAGATTAATTAAAATTACAATCTTGTAAAAAAGTCAACTCCTATTTATTAAAAATAAATAAATTCAAAAGAGCGCATATTCTTACTTGATGAAGCCTAAAAAGTGTATAATAAGCATCATTCCCATAAAACACACGCGAATCCTTGTTTTGACCATAACTTGATGAAGAAGCAACAGATTTTGCTAATGGTTTTGCAGTCCTTAAATAATAAGTTACATCTTCAGAATCTTTCTTTTCAATTTCATGTTTACCATTATCATCAGCATCATCATTATCTTCATCATGATTACCATCTTCATTAGAACACTCATCATTACCAGATTCACTAACTGACACATCATCATCATGGTGTCTATTTTCACTGTCATCATCATCACCATCTGCTTCCATTTCACCTCCAATGTTTGACTCGTCAAAGTCAACATTTGGTGACAGCTCACCTTCTTCTTTCTCAGATTTTGAAGAATTTCCATTAGCCATTGGTGTAGTATCTCCATGCTGTAAATACAACAAATTATATCAAATATACATTTCTTATAACAAACCTCTGAAAAATATCTTAAAATATAGGGATGATTGCTTTTATATCCTTCTAAAACTCATAAATTATTTTTATATCCTTCTCAAATTCATAAATTATCTCTATGTCCTTCTAAATTTTATAATTACCTTCATATCCTTCCAAACCTTTAAAACTCTTTTTTATGTCCAAAAACCTATTTTATTATTTATTAAATCGTGATAATATCAATAATACAGGCTAATAAACATGATTCCTAATACATAATCAACATATTTATTGCATAATTATTTGATAATTATTGATATTATAATGATTTAATAAATATCAAAATAGGTTTTTGGACATAAAAGAGAGTTTTAAGATTTAGAAGGATATAGAAGCAATTACAAAGTTTAAAATGATATAAAGATAATTTATGAATTTGAGAAAGATATAGAAATTATTTATGAGTTTTACAAGGATACAAAAGCAATTATCCTTAAAATATAAAGTTTTACCTGTGTGACAGGAACATCAACATTTGACTTAACTTCATGACCATTCTCAGTAACATCGTTTTCTTTAGTCAAACTATCTCCATTGACCAGAATATTCTTTTGTTCATCTCCATTACATGCAGCCTTTGATTGGTTGCTGACATCATCATGACCTGGACTTCCATCACTCTCAACTGCAACGTTTTTGGTGGAAACACCGAGAATTGGTTCCAGAAAAGTTGTCCAAATATTCAAAACTTTGTTTAATTGTTCTTTTCCAGTGCAAATTTCTTCACATGAATATTTAATGAGTTTAAATGCATCTTCATGAATATCGTTATCCGTAAATTCAAATTCAAGATTTGGTGAAATAAAATGTCGGTTTCCTGCAGATATACTATGAAGCAAGTCTTCATCTTTCTGACTTTTTTCCTTTATTTCTCTAATTTCAGCCACCAATGCTGTCAATAAAAAGGAAAACAAATTATTCACATTATTAAAAAATTAGATACATAACTGAAAACAATTAAAAAAAATTAAACTAAATAAATCATCAATTTTGTTTGTATTAAAGTTTGGATTTTGTCCCTTAATTACGCACCCTAATTTCAAAACTTGCAACACCAACAATCCCTAAAGTAAAAAGAAAAAGTTAAACTTTTTATGATTTTTAGGCTAAAAAAAGGTGGAGGGACGAAATCCATAATTTGAAACAAAGGACAGGGACAATTTATGTAATTTAGTCTAGAAAGACAGTTGACTTACATTTTGTGCTCAAATTCTTGGAATCTTGTTGCTTGAAATAGAAGCTACGATGATCAAGTGATTTATAATGATTTTTTGAATAAATATCAGCCCAAACTTTATTAAAATCGGATCTACACTTTTTCCATTCTTCTTGTTTTTGTTTTAAGCGAGTTAACATAACTGGTAATGCAACTGAAGGATTTCTTCTGAGTGTTTCCATGGCATCAAGACCATGATCACCATATAATCGTTCCATGCACCGTATATTCAGAGCTACAAATATTCATAAAAAATTATCAATAAAAACCATTGACTGGTCAACATGAAGATCTAATACATAAATATATAATATATAATAAATAATTAAATTAGTACCAGAAAAGTGGTCTTCTATACGAATAGGAGTATCAGGGCCGTTGATCTTGTTCATCAAATCTTCAACCCGTTTAGCAGTAGAATTTGCAGACTCCAACAACATATCAAGTTCAAACCTGATGACATCAATAAAGTATTATTGTTTTTGTTTTTTTTTTTTTCTAGTTTATTTTATTTTAATAAGAGAATAAACAAATAAAATAGAAAGTTTTATTACCTATCATCCTCACATCTGAATAAGCTCTCTTCATATTGGTTTCTACGCATATGTGTAAAAGAATAATCTTCACTACCAGAAGTAACAGACACCCAAACATCGTTTAATACTTGAGTTCCAAGTTCAGATCTTTGACTAACTGATGGTATTGGATACTGTAAAAGAAATTAAAAAATAAATAAAAATAAAAAATAATTATTAATTAAAAAAGATTTAATAAGTGACTGACATCATCGGGAAGAAGTCTGTAACTGGGAGTACAACGTTGGCAATCAGAGAGATCAAGTTCTTGTATAGATTTTGCCCAGTATTTCTCTTTGTATTTGTCTTCTTTTGCAGCCTGTTCTCTTTCTTTTTCCTCTGTTCTGTTTGATTTTGAAACATGTCCTTCGGTCCATAAAGATTCTGAAAAGGTCAAACAGACAACAAGCAAAATTAAATTTTAAAAAAATAAATAAATATAGCCAAGGCTAGAAGAAGAAAAACACCTACTTTTGTCCATAACACCAGCAAGAAATCCATCTGCAAATGAAAAACATTAGTGGCAACCATAAAAATATCAAAAAACATGGAAATTGGAATTTACCTATATTTTCACAGCGTTCCAGAAATGCACTAAACCCTTCCATAAGATCAGCATGTTTTCCAAGTAGATCAGAAACCTAAAAATGGAAGCTAACAGTTAGGAAAATTGGTTTTCTAATGTGATAATTAATTGATTTATGCAAAAAGAATTATTTGTGAGATTAATATGTAATTAAGTAGCACATAACATACCAAGCTTTGCAATTCTTTCCTAGTGATTATTTCTGTGCTGTAAATATGAAGACACTTCAAAAAAGCTTGATAATCGTCTTGATTGTGTAATTTTTCCTTCACTTTTTCACAGAAAGTGAATTCTTGGCTGTACATATCTGAAAAAAATACATATAAATGCACTGTCACCACTTTTTTGATGATAATTTCCAGTGTTGTAAAACTCGGTCAAAACTCAGAAACACGGTTAAAACTCGGTCAAACTCAGCCAATTTCTCCAAAATGCTTACTTTCCCACCACCCCATTTTCCAAAATACATTTTAAGTTATCAGTCTTATTAATATTATTTATATACAATATTAGTGAGATACATTTTACTTATAGGTTTTAAAATGCGTTTTATTTTAAGACCTAGGGAAATTATATGTATAATTTAAAATTTTAAACAAAATTTTAAAGAAAAATTCCTATCCGAGTACTCACCAAGCAACCATGATAATTTCTTATTAATTTGTGACAAAAAATTGACTCACTTTTTAGGGAATCTTTATCAGCAGCATGTGAGCCCACACCTGAATGGGTTCCAAAATCATCAACCTTGCTTGCAGATTTTCGTTTTTCAGCACGCAAAATGTCCTTATTACCCTCAACATCAGCCTCTTTTTCAGACCGTTTTCTCTGCTCCTTTGGTTGTTTCACTGCTGATTTGTCATCCTCGTCAGCATTTATGTCCACCTCAGCAATTGAAGAATTAACCCTATTATCTCTCTTGCCTCGTTGCTAATAACATCACAAATTTAGTCCCTCGGGAAGAAAAAAGAAATTAGAAATAAATAAATAATATTGAATTATTAATAATTACCTTATCTATTTGTGCTTGTTTGGGAGCTATAGCTGAACTGCGGTTATGAGCATTAGCAGCAGCAGAAGCATCTGGTAGAAATCTTGTGAATTCATCAAGAAGATCGGGTTGATCTTCAAAAAGTGCAGAAACCTCTTGATAAACTTCATTAATTCCCTTATGTTCTTTTCGGTACATGTTCAAAATGTCCAAAAATGACTTGTAAACATGATCATTGTTTTGGAAACGTTTCTGCAAAACAAAAAAAATTATAATCGGTATGTAGACATTAAAAAAATAAAAAAAATACAAACTTTACCTTTATTTTGTTTACAAAACTTATTGCCTCTTCAAACTCGACAGTTCTTTTTGGTGGTGGTTCATCATCTTCAATTACAGTTATTTCATACCCTTTGGGTAAGAAAGTGTTGAACCCAAAAATCAGATCATTGTGCCCTTTAAATAAGGTTTTTACCCTTGATATCACACCAGTAGTGTCGATTCTGCATTATATAAAATGAATTATAAACTTAAAATCAGTGTTACTTTTATATCAATATTAAACTTCTGATGAAAAAAATTCATATACCTTTGAGCTTTAAAATCTTTCATTACATCAAGAAACATGTCATATTTATCTCTTTGGTCAGTAAACATATCCCTAACTTGCTTTAAATATGTTAATGCATCATTTGTTGTGAGTTTTTGTGCATTACTAACACCTTCAGCCCCTGCACCTGCCCCAGCCCCTGCCCGCCCTGCCACATCAGCTACTCCTTCATCTACTTGGACTGGGGGTTGACCATATCTGTAACACAAACAGAATAAGAAAAATAAAAGTCAACACTTTGTCATGCAATGTAATATCATAACAGCATGCAAATGCTTTATAGCAATCATATATATGACAGTGATGGATACTTCCATTCATCATGCCTAGGGTTATGTTATAACACAGATAATAATGATTTGATTAAAAAATATGATATTTACAAAAAAAAAAAAAAATCCTTTTGTTATGGTGGTATTCTAATGAACTGTTACCACTTACCGCACACACAACCACCCAAACCCTAAAATCCAAGAAACAAATTTTTTTTGTTGCAGGCCAAGTGCCCTTGTTTATTTGTGATGGTGATAAGATTATATTGTGCAAAAAGATGAAAAATTGGCTAATTACATGCTATTTCCAAATCAGAGATAATCAAAGACATGTGCCTATTTATGTTTAATTAGAGATGTGATTCAAAAACCAATTAGCTTTGAATTTCGATTACAGATTTATGAAATCAGCATCATATAAATCCGCAAAATTCAGAACTAACCCTGTATAAAGTTATACAAAATTCAAAGTCAAACGATTAGCAAAAAACATAAACATATTTTCTTAAAATTAGCCGCCTCAAATCATCACAAATCCAGAACCGATACATTCTGACACAATCAAGCACTATAAAAATACAAAATTGAAAAAATTAAAAGCAATTAAAAAGGAGAAATCTTACGGTTCTCCTCGAGGAGAAACAAATGGCCGCTTGAATTGATGAGAGTTACTATATACATCATCACGCAATCGTTTCATCCCTTCACAAAAGACAATCAATTACAAATTAGCAACAGATTTCTGATATTACAACAAGTAAATCGATTTTACGATAATACCAAACAACAGAAAAAAGGATATATGGATAGATTACCTGTGAAGTAACCTTGTCGGAAAACAAATTGGGGGAGATCTAAAGAACTGAACAAAATCGAACAAGTTAAATCACGTTTAGATCGATTTTGTCAGGAAAGAAGGTAAGAGTTTGTGTTAGCAAACGCAAACCAGTTTATGTTTGTGAGAAGAGAAACGAAGAGGTGAAGAAATTTTTGTATTGCATATTGTGTTAGTGATTGATATAATACAATTTACGTGACACTATTTATATTTACAATATTTGCTTTTTATATAGGGATTTTTTTTATGGCGTTCAATATAATGAAAATTAAATAACTTTAAATTCAAACCAAACCGAACTAGATTGAACTTGAAGTATTCCAAGTCGGTTTACGGATTTAGTAAAAATAACTCAAATATAAATAATTTGTTTCGAGCTACTTGATTAAACTGAACCGATCTGATAAAGATCATTAATCTTAGGGTGTGTTTGATTTAATTTACTTTTTTCCATTTGGATATCAAACCCATAAATTTGGGTATACTTCAAAGTTCAAACCCAATATAGTGAGTTTCAAAATCTATTTCCATTCTCATACCTGATACCAATTGGCATACCCTATTGTAAACCAAAGCGTATGTATTTTTAGAGTTTCTTGGTCTTTAACCTGAAAACCAACATTGGGCCTCTCTAGTGGGATGGGCCTATTTAAGCTACGTCTTTGGGTACCATATATAAAAAGGAAAATATCTTCAATATTTTAATACGAAAGTTTTGACAAGTATTCATGGTTTAAATTTACACGATCTAAAGCAAAAAATAAATAATACGAAAAATATGTTGTAGACATCGTGATATGATTAAACACAAACCATGTATTAAAATTCGGATTTTGAATTAAACTGGTCAGTGCCTCAAATACAATTGTACCAGTTGAATTGGAAGAACCGAGCCATGGAACCAGATGATAATTTTTTTGTAGTATTTAGTAAAAAGTGTATAAATACAACAAAAAAATAACTAATAACTATCTCTAATTTTTTCAAAACAAATACCATAAAAAATCTAAAATCTACTTTTCAGACTAAATATAATATTTTTGTGTGACAAAACCTATGAAAACTCTCATGTCTATTTTATTTTCTAAGTTATACTTCGTGCGATTCAAAATAAGTGCTACACTTTCCATAAATGGGTAATTCAAAATAAGTGATACACTTTTCATAAATGGCAAAATATAGTAGGACCCACACCCACTAACTACCTACTTTTAACAAAGTGAAATAACTCATTTACCCTTACTTTTAATTTTTAAACATCATTAACTCTACTTTATTCAAAAGGTTTGGGACTCATTATCCACTAATCATTCAATTAATTTAATTTAACCATCATTACATTATTTTGCTTCAAAAATCGTGAAAGTAGAAGTGTAAAAATTATTTTGAATCGGAGGAAGTATATATTTTTTAGAAAATTCAGGGGCTTTGATTACGATTTATCGGTTTAATCGAGCTTATATCTAAACAGCCAGATCAGTCAAACTATAACCAATAATCTAATTAGCTCTTTTCCCATTAGCTATCTTTACAATTCCCTATTCAATTTATTGTTCAATTGATATTCTAAAAAATATTGTAAAAAGATAAAAGCACATATTCTCTACTAAAAATAAATATTATGGGCATGTGACTTTATAGTAGTGAGAAATGATATTTCTTCATATATTTAGTCCTGCTTAAAATTCTATTTATTTGATAATAATAAATGTTAAAATTAAATGATGATATGATGAAAGAAAATTAATGAATGACACCTATCAAATTTAGATATAAAATAAGACTAAAAGATATAAAGAAACAAAATTAATAAAAGTTACGTAGCCGACAGATGAGATCAACTCTGGGAAAATGTATCTACTTTATCCACTACTATTTTAATTGAAATATAACAGCTTGATAGAAAAGTAACTACATTCGGAATACAACCACATTCCCTTACGAAATCATAACGATCTACCATAATATTATTAAAGATTTAATAGCAAACACTTGATGTTTTATGTTAGAGAGGTGATTTGTATAAAATAATTTTTATCTATACAAAATAATTTTATTTTAAATGATAATTATGGTCTTCCTTTCATTTTATTAACATTTTGCAATTTACCCCTCATACTAAGGATATAATTATCTTTTAATATGAAATTACTCTTTAAGATAAAAAATGTTATGTACGAATCAACCTCCTTTTATATTAAATGGCCCAAATTAATTTCTCACTCGACTAAGAAAGATCAATATCATTCTTTATTGATTTAACGTTTATAGATGAATTTTAATGACTCAAGGCTTCTAGTCTATCAGTATTGGTGAAAAATATAAAGTGTTGTCCATGATCTATAGGTCATGGTTCAAGTCTTGTCGTGAACAAATGATGGGGTTTATTCCCCATAGGTGGAGGGTTAGAGGAAAGAGATATTACCCTTTGTGGATGTCACTAGGCCTGTGCAAATTGGACCGAGAACCGACTGGGACCGCAGAACCGGACCGGACCGGACCGAACCGGACCGAACCGAGCTACATCGGTTCGGTTCTCGGTTCTAATTTTTATGAAAAATCGGTTCTCGGTCCCAATCGGTTCGGTTCCAACCGGTTCGGTTCGGTCCAAAACCGAAAAAACCGAAAAAAAGTCAAAGAAATTAACTCGGTTCTCGGTTCGGTTCGGTTCCTACCGGTTCTCGGTCCTGCTCGGTTCGGTTCCGAGCATCTTCGGTTCGGTCCTCGGTCCGGCAAAAACCATTTTTTCGGTTCTCGGTCCTAGTTGGTCCGGTCCGGTTCGGTCCGGTTTTTGGACCGTGCACAGGCCTAGATGTCACTGTCTAGACTCAAACCACTAACTTACTAAGTGACCGTTAAAAAACGGTGAATTTTAATGTAAGCAGCATAAATCATCCTTGTAATTTACTCTTAAACTAAAAATAGGAAATGACGAAAACATACTCACATGAGTTGCATGTGACTACATTTAACATAAAAATCAGCCGTTTGTCTGAAGGACCTTGGTTGGGGAAAAAATTAAGTAGGTTCTACCAATATAATTTTTTAAAGAGATGATATTGGTTCCTATCACTTGTGTTTACTTATGTGCCTACTTATCTAATTATGACAAATGTTAAAATCAAAAAATGATACAAGAAAAGATAATTAGTGAATTACATATCTTAAGTTTATAAGTACATAATAATATGTGTAAGAAAAAAAAGATAATGAAGAAATATTATTTCTCAATTTTTTATCTCTCAGTTTATATGGAATAGATCTATCATCTATGTATGATGTATATCCAAAGACGAGGAAAATGGAAGGGTCCAATATACAAAGCCGATTGGGTTGGTTGGGTTTGGTACGTAAACACTCATTTTTGTTTAAATCATAAATAAAATAATTGATATGTTATTTCGGTTTTCAATTTAGTAGGTTTCAGTGTTTAATGAACACGAATATACTTTACTTTAACCCATTTATATCTTAGCAAATACGTATTTTTAACATATATGACTCGTTGCAAATAATGTAGAACCTGAAATAATTCATTTACTCATAACTAAATTGAAATTCTTACCTCTCTAAAGTCCTTGAGTGTTAACAAACATGTTGATTTTCTAAGAAATAGGATGTCAACCTAGTGTATCATAAATTTATAGTATATGAAAAAGGGATTGGTATAAACTTCATAATAAGATTTGGTGATAGTCATGTTTCGTTTTAGCTTTACGAGTATCGTGATTAGCTTGTACGCATAGCCAATAACGATGTGACTACTCACGACAAATAGGTAGACATGACTTGATAAAAAGATAAATATTTAAATTCTTAAGCTTATTAAGGATAATAAGCTTATAAACCTGGCGTCATTTACCCAATTAACTTACAATATTCCAGTTGAAAAATCATTCTTACTTTTAGTCTACAAAACCAATTATTTAAAGTAAAATAGTCAGTATCAAAAATCCAAAAAAAACAAGGGTTTAAATTGCAGTGTAGAAAGACTTGCAAGAAGCTAAATTCCCAGAGTTTTTTTTATTTTTTAATGAAGAATTCCACCCAACATTTCTGCATTGTCACGATGACAGCTGGGACATATGCATTTCTTCTGCAACATTTCACCAAGGGAACTACATTCTTCTTCAAGTCTTGAAGTCTTCGTGCTTCCAGTCAAGGAAAAATAATTGATAAAGGCTACTTATGGATTTTATTTGGTATATCTTTTGTTTTTTAAAGTCAACTGGTAAAAAAAAAAATAAAGGCTAAAAAGAGAATGGGTCAATGAGTTGAACGCTTGAAAGTCGTCCAACGTGTATTCAATGCATACTTCCTAAATCACTTTACTCTAAAAAAATATAATATTAATATTAAAGTTTTTCTAGTTATAATTAAAGCTCATATTTGTTTTATAAATTTTAAAATTTGTGTGTTTGGAAGTATAGAGAAGGAAACTAAAGTAAGGATATATGGTTAGTTCTTGAATCTCTTTACTTTCTTCCATTACTGATTCCATCAAAGATATTCTATGTTTCAAATCATCCACCTTCTTTTGCTCCTACATATAATATAATAAAAGCAATTAATGCATAAAAACAATAAAATAAACTACATTAATGGAACATTTAGGCCTAATATAAAAATTAACTCCCAATGTGGCACTATTATTTTACCTGCATATGTAGGTTTTGTTCTGACTGAAATTCGAGTTCATTCTTATTGGTTTCAGATATTATTTGAGCAAGCTTATCTTCAAGATCTTTCTTTGCTTCTTCAAGTTGCCTTGTATCAGCATTTTCAGAGTCAACTTTGGTCAAAAGTACAAATGATTTGTATGAGATATAGATAAAACCTTAGACCATATGTTGTGTATTATAAGATATCAATCTGTTACAAGAATATGGATACAAACCATTTTGTGATATCGTGTTGTTGCTAAATGCTTCATGTATATCAGAATTTACCAACTGCTGGAACTTTCTGCATCATAATGTATTTGTACCAAATAAAATAATCAGCATTAGTCAATTCGATTAAATTAACATCAAAATGATAGTACATATTACATACCTAATCTCTGCATTTAGGTCAAACATCTTTCCAATGAAGTCATCTCTACAAGAAGCATAACAAGTGAAGATATGAAATTTCCATAAATAACTTCTTTTCGTCTAACAGAATAAATGACAGAAAATAACTACAAAAACCCTACCTCAAAGCACCTTCTTCATCCTGGATGAGGTTTCATGCAGGTTTAACAGCCAATAGGTCCAAGTAATTCAAAACACACTTAATCAGCAGTCAAATAAAGTGGAAAAATATCTGTCAACGAAATGATGTTTTTGAATACCTTAAGTGCCTCCAAATCAGATGAAATTGTAGATATTTCATCCTGAATCAAAGAAATCCGCCCCTGAAGATACATCCAAACAGTATAGATCATAATTTTCGATCAATGAGGATGTTTAATTTAAACAGAAAAAGTATTGAGTTTGAAGCAAAAATTCATTCATGAATAACGCTCAACATGCACTGATTTCATCCTTATCGGCTACAAATAGTCACTATCTACGTGATTCATACATTTCATTAACATGTACTACAAAAATTCATTCATGAATCACACATTATAAAGCATAAAAAACAAATTCATATATAATCATAGGATTATAGAAACAGTTCTTCATATATTAAATCACAGGATCATACTGAAAAACAAACAAACCTCTAGAGTTTGAATTGAGGACTCATTCATAGCCAATTCAACTTCGTAGCCTTTAAGCTCTTGTTCAGTACATTCTTTCAAACGTTTAGCTTCTTCAAGCTCTAAATTCAGAGACTCAAGTTCCGACTGGAGTTCTTCAATTTGCCGCTTGAGGTTTACAACCCTGCGCTCTGTGTTTGTTTGAAAATGCGATCAGTGAAAGCATTATACGAGCATGATTATGAGGATATTGTATGAGTTTATTTTGATTGAATTGTGTACCTCCTTGCGATTTTTCTGTAGAAACATCTCGGATTAGGGTTAGGAGCTCCTTCTGCGAATTGCTGCCTGCCATTGCTGTTTCCCGCTAGTAACTACAGAGAGGGTTTCCATTGGGAATTCCTTTATATACGACTGAAGATCATCAGGCGTCCGTTCCAACAGTGGTAAAATTGGACATTTTAATTTGGGAATATCTATTTGAACACCCTAACTTTCTATACAAACACCTTAATACTAAACAATAATTAACTAGTGATTATTAACAATGATTACTGACATATTTATTAATTTTACATTTTAATAATTAATGCTTACTTTAATTTGCATTTTACTAATTAGTACTTTTTTTATATTTTATAATAATAAAATAAATTATAAATAAATAAATATGACATGTTAAAAAAATAGGATAATGATATATTTTTTGAGAATATCATATTATTTTATAAATATACAAATTACAAAAAAAAAATTGCTGAAAAATAAGATTTATTTTAAGAAAAATCAATACCACGTATAAAATACTTTTTTTTTTTAATTTTAGAAAACTAATTAATTAAGACGGATAAATGAACCTTGATAATAGTATCTTATTATTTTTTCAAGAATATGAGTTGTACATAGGGGTGCTTATCGGGCCAAAACCGAACCGAACCGAACCGATAACCGATAACGATGAATTTTCAAAACCGAAACCGAACCGATAACATGTTATCGGTTTCGGTTCGGTTCGGTATCGGTTCGGTCCGGTTTCGGTTCGGTTATTTAGGCCAAATGTTCATCCTTTTCCGAAAACCGAACCGAACCGATAGAACCGATAACCGATAATGATGAATTTTCAAAACCGAAACCGAACCGATAACATGTTATCGGTTTCGGTTCGGTTCGGTTTCAGTCGGTTTTCGGTTCGGTTCGGTTTTTTCGGTCAATATGCTCACCCCTAGTTGTACATAAAGCATTGATGATTAGACATGTTTTTGAATTTAAATATTTAAACATTGGAAAAGTGAATTAGCTCTAATTAATGAGGGTTAGACTATTAAATGAGATGTCAAAGTAGTATGTAAGGGTGTCAAAATAGAAGGACCCTTTAATTATAAGCTGCCGATTTTAATTTTACACTAATAAAATAAAAAGAATACCATCGCAAGTTACAATTAATAACTTTTGCAAATCTTTTTGATATTCTTAACGATTTTTAGAGATGGTCGGTAATAAATAACTCATCATGATTCGGAAAGAAATTTGTATGGGGTATTGATTTTTTATTTTAATTTAATAAAAGTTTTTCTAACAAAGACATTTTAATACATGTTTAGAAAATAATTATTTCATTAAATACATGATAGTGTATGCGTTACAATATACATTAGAAAAACACAATAAAAATGTATCTTAGAATGAGATAAATCTTAAGTTATAGTGTATATTCCCCCACCCCACACACACAATGTGACATCCTCCCAACTAGTCCTCTTCTTTTTTAGCTTGGTTTATTTCACACTTTTGAAAACTTCAATTTTCGCTCCCCGCCACTTTTTACTTTGATAAAGGCATTTGATCACGGTTACCACCATTTGAACACGTGTTTGGTCTTGAAGAGAAAAGTTAAGGTGGTGCTGAGATGAAAATAATGATCACAATTGTGTTTGGTTACCAATACTATCGGTCTATCCCATCTTCAGGTCGATCAAACCAGATTAAGAGCATTATTTTAGATTTAAGCTTATTTCGACCCGGTAGTGTAATTATAAAATTTTTAGTGTCATTTTATGTTTTTTTTCCTTCTCATAACCAGTTTTTGTTAAACGGTTATTGACTTATTGTTAACTCCTGCATATTATTATTACTCCGTATTAGTTAAGCAACTAGTTGTTGTTTGTCGCACTCCGACACTAGATCTTGTTTCTAGTTTCGGTACTCGGTTTGCTTCGGCCTTCGGGTGTTTGGCTCTCTTTGTTTGTCTGTGGTGTTTTGTTTTTCTTTAACTCTTAAACCTGGTTGTTTTTCTTGTTGTTAGCTTCTTGCTTCTCTCCGAGGATCCCCAAGCAATCAAAATTAAGTAACCATAATATATGATAGATAATTTCGATTTACGCTGTGGTTAATAGAGTCATTTAAAGGGGGAAATGTCTTCTTTTTGAATCATTTCAAAAAAAGATTAAAAACCTAGACAGAAAGAGAACAAAAAGAAAGTAATCCCTACACTTTTCCTCAATAGTCAAAACTAAAGTCAGTCCCAGGAAAGAACAATAAATAGAATGAACAAATTAGCATTTTAAAAAAAAATTAAAACATAACTCTAAAAAATGTCATCTACAATACAAAAGAAAAGAAATTAAGATGTAAGGTGGAGATACATTACATCATGAACATCAAAAGAACCACCATAACAACCACACGCGCCACCGTGAGAGTAGCTTAAACTGTTATAGTTTTCGAAAAAACTACACGTCCACACACATTATCGGAACTACTTCTAGTTCTACCGATCTTAACATCGGAAACCAAATATTGTTGCCGGAATCTTGAAATAAAAGCTTCTACTTTCTCATTTAACTCATCATTCGACAATAAACTCGACGATTTTTCATCATCTTCTTCTGCTTCTTTATCTTCAAAACTACTTTCTTCTATCTCTTCACTACTCAACTTTAACCCATTTATTCCGTCGTCAACGACTTCTTCACGGTGGTCAGCCACCACCGGCGGTTGGATCTTGACTGTTTCTTGACCGGAATGAGATTTAGGAGGCGGGTCTGAAGCATTTCGAGGCGGGTGTGTGGATGTGAAGAGAATAGCTATGAGCAAAAGGTTAAGTGCAAGGAAAACCCACATATGCCAATTTTTGAATATTGACAAGACGGTGGCGCGTTCAAGGCACGCGATCATGACCGCCATGCCGGCGGCGAACCAGACGGCTTGTAGTTGATCTTTTCTGGTTTTATCTTCCATATTTTTGGTTTGGGTGTGCTTCGGTTATTGGAACTTTTGTTTGCTTTATAGAAGGAGTATTTTGATTTTTGAAGGACGCATGCATTGGGGAATGGAGAGCATTTGTCGAGATGGGGGGTTAATCATCACGTGATAAGGCACGTGAGTCGGGTAAAGAGGAGGCAATAAAACATTCTCACCCTGCCTTGTTGCTTTCATCATCCAATATTTTTACTTTACAAATTACGTAGATCATAAGCAATATATTGCAAAAAATTTATACAAAATGTTTGCAGTAAGATAATTTAAAGAATGTGATATCGAGGTTAGCTCAATCCAATAAGCTCGAGTGCATCGTAATAAACACTTGAATCTTATGATAAGTTTATTAGAGATAAATTAAAATAGCATGAGACATAACAAAAGACTGTATTATTTTATAGCGAAACTGCGAAAGCATCAAAAGCCATTTTACAAATGTGCCACCTATCCAGGTTAACAGAATAAGTAACTTGATGAAAATGTTTAGATATTACTTCACTAGCTAAGGTTGATATGTATTATATTGATTTAAATCTGGATTTTCAACCTAAATTGTGTATTAGATTTCAAGTTTTAGGTTTATTGTTAATTATGCCGTGTATGCCCAATTTACTAATTATGGATTGTATTTATGGATTGTATTTGTAACACCGCAAAATTTAAGCTATTTTTTTTAAATAAACATAACCTAACGGAAGCAATCCCAAAATAATACCGTTTACCAAAGACTTACAAACTATTAATAATTTACAGACCAACATAAACCATTTTTAAAAGTATCATGTGTAACTAAATCCAAGGCTTGACCATTTTTCAAAATATCAGAGTAATTAACAAAACTTTCCTTCAAACCCCGACTCTAATATTCACCCAGTCAAACCTGAAAAGAGTCAACAATAGAGGGATTATCATAACGCTAAGTGAATGAAATTATAAACATTAAATTGCACAACCACAACAATTTAAGATAACACACTCTACAAATAACACCCTTTGTAATTAGCAAATAACCAGAGGAACGACGGTTCGGCCAAACTCACAAGTGTTGTCGGCCCAACAACAGTTTACCGATAGCCCTAAGCTACTTGGTACAATACTAGTGCTCATCGACTTACCCGTGTCCAAGGAGTCCTGGTATTGTCTCCAATAGCTAACGATGCTCAGCCACTAACTGCACGGGCTGACCTCTTTCCGTGTATCATGCGCATATAACAGTTAATTACACATAACAGCTAATTAACTAACACCCAAACAAGAACCGTATCGAAAACAATTCTACAGATCAAAAATCTTGCATAATCTGCATTAACCCAAGTGGAACCCGAAACCATTGCAAGTTATACTATCTAATGGATATAAATCCACTCACTTTAGCAAAAACTCCTTGATACCCAGTAATCTTATATTACTGAGTTCCTTTACCCTTTCCTGCAATACAAATAAACACCTGAATTAATAACCATTTTGACCCGAAATGTGCAAAATTATACAATACACTATAATATCATAACAATATGCACTCAATCCAAAACTTACATTTATTTAACCCCAAATTTGACACTTTGACTTACAAAAGTCAAACCCGATTCATTCTTGTAAAATTATTCAATTTTACCCAAATGGGTCAAAAAGCCCACTTTAATTAATTAACAAATACTCAAACGGGTCAAATTGGCCCACTTTAATTAAAAGAATACCCAAACGGGTCAAATAGGCCCACTTTAATTAACAAAATACCCAAACGGGTCAAATAGGCCCACTTTAATTAAAATTTAAAAGAATACCCAAACGGGTCAAATAGCCCACTTTAATTGATCAAAATACCCAAACGGGTCAAAAAGGCCCATTTATCCTATAACTTAACAAATGTGTATCTTTGGATCTCATTCGCCATCCTTTTGTATTTCCTACAACTTATGATCAATTAAACCCATTTTAGTAGGGGTGAACATGATACGGTACCACATATATTTTCTTCATACCGTATACCGTACCAACTATAATTGGTACACTGATTTAGCTACCATTACCATACCAATTTGTTTGGCTACCAACAATCTTGGTTGGTACAAATTGGTAATGGTATATATACCAACATCACTAACTCATATGAAATTAAAAAAATTAATAACAAAAGAACAATGATATTTTATCATTATCGATCAGTTAAACATATTAACAAGTGTTCCGAACATGGAAACAAAATAAGCAAAATGATATAATATGTTATGTGCTATATAGACATAATCTAGTACGATAAAGTAATAAAAGATGTAGCTATCTTGTCGTAACTGAATCACTGATTTACGTGAATGTAGAGATAAAATATTATATTTTCAAAGGTATTTTTAGTTTCAATGATAAAATAAGTATGTGTTATTATATTATATTAGTTTCAGAGATATTTTTTGGGCACATCTATAATTTAAAGAAAATATCGTATACTTTAATATTTAATTGGAATCTTGGGCAAATAGGTTGCTAGTTTGGTATAATATATTAAACTAAAAATCATATAATATATATATCTTGGTTGGTACGGTATACCATGGTATTTAAAATTTTTGTACCATTACCGTACCATGATTACACAATTGGTACGGTACTACCAACCAAACATGTTGGCTACCAACATATTGGCTACCAAATATTATTGGTATGGTTGGTAGCATGTTGGCTGTTTTATTCGGTACAAATTTGACACCCCTACATTTTAGGTCAAAAGTCCACAACTCATTTAACTAGTGTCTATTACTTAATCAATTTTAGTCAAACTTAACAATTGACCAAATTGATATTATAACTAGTTTTTAATAACAATTACAACCCTAATCATAACTTATAACAACCATAATTATCACAGAAATTATAAGTCCAAGAATTAATGTTCTTCCCCAAATCACCAAAATAGTGATTCTTTCCACTAGTCAACAATTTTGAAGTGTCAACTAACAAGGAATCATAGAATAGACACAACTTACTCATACAAACTTAGGTAAGTAATCAATCTCTTGATTTCAATCAAAACCCATAAACCCTAGTTATGTTCTTGAGCAAAAACACTTAAAATTGAAACCCTAGAAAAGAAGAGATGATTACTTACCAACTTGTTGCTTAATTTCGAAATTATGGCTGGAAAATGAAGAATTTAAGCTTCAATTTGCAAGAAGGAGTGAAGAACTAAGGTTTGTGTGTGTTTTGGTGTAAAATGAACGAGACAGAGAACGAGATTGTATTTTATAGGGGTGAGCATAAAAATCGAAAAACCGAACCTAAACCGAAAAACCTGAAAAAACCGCCCCGAAAAAACCGAACCATTTGAAAAACCGATGTCAACGGTTTTAATTTTTGGAAAACCCGAATGTTTGAGGCGGTTTTGGGGGTATATGAAAAACCCGACCGAAAAGCCCGCCCCGCCACTATATATTTTTCAAATTTTATAAAAATATTCTTATATTTATAAAAGATTTGACATTTATTTATCTTTTAAATAAAAGATATGATTGAATTTTTTAGGTGATTTATTTCTATATTTTCTAGGTTTTAAATAAAAGATTTTTGAGTATTTTATATCACGAAAGATTGTTGGATGTTATTTTATTATTAATCTTATTCAAGTTATTTTAGTTGAATTTATTATTACATTATATTAAACTTACTATGTGTTTTTTACTTATAACGAAATGTGTTAAGGTTTGGAAGTTTGAATCATAAGATTAATTTTTAAGGTAACAATTTGGTAAATTTAAAGGAAAAAAACCGAAAAAACCCCGAAACCGAACCGAAAAACCCGAAAAACCGAAACCGAAAAACCCGAAACCGAACGGGGTGGAATTCCCGAACATTTGAGGCGGGGGTTGGTTTTTGTTAAAAACCGCCCCATGTTCACCCCTAATATTTTCTGATTCAGCCCAAGATAAAAGAAACGTGGTCAGCTTGAGGATTTAGCTGTAGCTGACCAAAATTCATTTTTATCAGTTAATACTAAAATTTCGATGTTTAATTCGGAACCCTAAACAAACCCTGTTTTTAATTATGAAAATACCGTTGGAACCCTTATTCAAAAGAGAACATGGATATATAAAAATCATTCTAATATATGTATATATATATATATATATATCTCAATATTTGCTAATTTTTAACCTCGTGGTTAAAAATACAAATAATTCTAATAAAATCCTATAAAATAGAAAAATAATAAATAATACTTACAAATATTATTAAAATATCAGACCGGGTCTCGGGATGTTACAATATTTTTAATCAATATATCTTCCCATCCAAAGGTTTGCAAGCATGAAAGAGAAAATGGGAAGGATTGGATTTCAAACCTCTAGCCATAGGAATTTGGCTCAAGAAATCCTCATTGTATAGTTCTTATTGTCACAATATTTCCTGGTTTTTGTTATCTCTTTTTGGCTCATTTTAGGGTCTCCCTATACATACTCTTTGGTCCCTTCCCGGAATTTGCATTTAATTTCCTTTTGCCGTTTAAAAAAATTGTATCAACATTTGTAAAGTGTACACATACATTAAATTAGAAAAAAAGAAGAAAAGAAACAAGCAGTAAGGTCGATAGATGAAATCGTTCGGATATTCTATCGTCGAATAGACCATCAATCATGCTAGTTACTATACTTGTTGAGATTTGAGAAACAATACACACAAAATGGTGTTAGGGTAAACATGCCTCAATAGAAAAACATTTATACACAAGTATATACAATTTTTGCTTATAACGCAATTATATATTAGGCTTGTTTATTAGAGTAGAGTGGTGGTCCAGGAAATACCTTGGATGGTTCAGTGTACAGTGGGGCTATGGTGTACCCGTAAAGGGAGCATCTGACTAACACTCCCTCTGATATCCAATAATGGTTGCAGCATGATGTTAACCACACTGCCTCGCTATAGTAAATTCACTGCTAACCTTAATTGTGTATTTCTTTTCTGTTTTCCTTATTTACTTGCATTTCACTTTTGGTTTCGGCAAAAATAGAATCCAATGAATTTATAGCTCCTCATGTGTTTATTGATGTTGTTTTTCCATATTTTTGGCGTTCCGTTCTTTAGCCGTTTAGTGGTTGTTTGTTTGGGCCTCTCGATGACATTTAGTTTCTGTTTCGTTGTTTGTTTTGGGTCCAATTTGTATATAACTTTGGTCCTGTCTCGGGTTTATATTGAAGTTTTAGCCTTTCAATATCACTTATTTAGTTATTTTAAACTATCACTTATTTTGAAATGAAAGTACATTTGTAACATATAAATCTTAAATTACGAGAAAATTATATTTTATTCATCCCTAAATAAACTTCTCATTTTCCCTTATTTTTTTGTCCTGAATAAACTTTACACTTATCCGATTTAATGAAGTATACTTAATAAAATAATCTTTATTGCACAAGAATCTACTTAAGGATCCATAATTATACGAGTTTTGATAATGACAACCTTTAGGGCTGTCAATAAGGATAGATAAGAATGAGCAGTCTTGATTCTGATTAGAGGAAGAATTTGAATGTTGCTAAAAAGAAGAAACATAACTTGATTAATGAAGTTAAAATGGGCTAAATATGAAAATAATCTTCCTTTTATCGGTTCTTATTGACAGCCCTAAAAGCTGTCATTATCAAAACCCTAATTATAAAACTAATTTTATATTTTAATCACAACTATTTACCAAATACTCATCTTTAAATCCTTCCTAAAAAATGTGCCAAGTAGAAATGAGGCTGAAATATACTTCACTTCTAGAAACTCTAACTGGTCAAGATGAATGTGTATTTGAATGGGCCCAAATGATTCTTAGCCCGTTTTACATGTCATTGACCTCTAATAAATAGTAATTTATTTGTATGGACGTGAAGGATAATTCTTTTCCCATTTAACATTAAAAGCTTCAATAACCGAAACATGAACTAAATTACTACAATCAGAAAAACGAGAAGGACTAACGAACCACTTTAAGATCAATGAAGCTATGTTGCGGTCCATTGAAAATCTATAGAAAAAATATAGAGTAAATTACACGAATGGTCCCTGTGGTTTGCCAAAAGTTTTGGATCTAGTCCCTAACTTCTAGAATTTACATTCGTGGTCACTGTGGTTTGCACTTCGTATTGCTTTTGGTCCAAAATCCTAACAGACGTTAAATTTAGCTGTTAAATTTGTTTAAATGACGAAATTACCCTTTATCTTCACCTGAATATCTTCTGCAAAACCTTAACACTATCACTAACCCTTGCATCCCAACTATTACGTCCGTTGGATTTAATTCAAAAAATCCGAATCTGTCATTGAGACCTACCCCACCGGCCACCGCGGTATAGAGGAATTCAGCTCCAGGATCAAGAAAGAAACAACTGGTGCCGGATTGGCTCGGGAGTTGCTTGAAATAGCCATAGCTTCCAAAAACTCATTGTGCATAAAACCCACAAAAATTAAAGAATTTAACCACTTTAGCTCTTCTTTAATTTCAAATCGGTATGTTTAATTCCAAGAACAAGAAAGAGAATTAGATATTGGTTCAAATCGGTATGTTTCCATAAACGATCTCTGTAATATGACCATTTAAATTAGTTTCTAGTTTTTTTTTTTTTCTTCTTTAGAAGTGGGTTTTCATTTTGTTGATTGATTGTTGAAATTGGTGATGCAACATGATTGAAAACTTTGTGTTTGTGAATGTGTTTGAATTGTGGAGATTTAGGGGAAAATGTTTGAATTTGAATTGGTTTTTCATTTCGAAGTGTGTTTTCACTTTTCATTTTATTCGCTGCTCATCAAATTGTGGCTGAAAAGAGAATTAAGAGAGAAGAGATCAAATACGTAAAGGATATTAAAGTAAGGGTATTTTGGTCACTGGAAAATATTTAACAGCTAAATTTAACTTCTGTTAAGATTTTGGACCAAAAGCAATATGAAGTACAAACCACAGTGACCACTGGTGTAATTTCTGAAAGTTAGGGACCAAATTCAAAACTGTTGGCAAACCACAGGGACTATCCGTGTAATTTACTCAAAAATATACTAAGAGCATGTTTAGAAAACTTATTTAAAAGATTTTTAAGTTTATTAGTTTATTAAGTTTTTCAAGTTTATTAAAATAATTAGCACAAAAGCTCTTTAAATTTTTTTCCAAACGTGCCAATCGTTATAAATACTAAAATAGCAAAAAGCCAACATATTAATAATAACTAAAGTCATCATTAAACATAAGCAAACTTAATATTTAATAAATTTATGATGAAGAAAACCATTTATGTCACTAGCAATATAAAACCTAGTATTCCCTTATGTTATCCAAAGTACCAACCTACATATACTAGCTTTAGAACTTCCTAAATCCTACTCCCTCCGTCCCACTTTAATTATCCACTACAAAAAAGCACACAGTTTAAGAAAAGTGCATTAATTATATAATGTCACCAATCAAATTTTCTCTTTCCCACTTAAATGTTTTTTAATTGGTTGAAATTTAGGAAATGACACTCTTTATGGGACAAACTAAAATAGTATATTGGACAATTAAAATGGAACGGAGGGAGTATTAGACATTGAACACGAAAAATTAACACAATATTTCATCACTAAGAATATGAGGTTTGGTATCATAAATACACCACCACACTAACTATATTATATTAGCGTCACATTAGATTTCTACAAAGTCTCACTAATCATCAATAATACATTGTTGTAGATCATGCCCACTACTACCCCTGTTTTTTTAATTAATTTTTTTACCTCGGAAAACTCTCACTCGAATCCATGATACCTGCCATGAAAACCTCTACCCTGCCCCCACCATGGAGTGAGCGGTGTGGTGACCATGAGCACCACTGACCCCGGTGGTGGTCACCCGATGGCCTAAGTTAGAAGTTAAAACATTTCTACTTACCAATTCATACCGTCTAAAGAAATCTTTTGACTTCGTCCTTTTTCAACTTTTTCTAACAGCCACCAAACCATGGACCCATAGTTTCTATTTCTTCTGCATTAAACCTCTCATTATCAATATCATAAGATATGTCCACTCTCATCGTTGTTGCAACCACAAAGACCTTCTCTCACCTCACCTTGGGCTGTGTTGGCGAGGGTGAAATCTTTGACACCTCAACAAAAAGGGAGATGACGAAGGAGGAACGCCACCACACCCCCTTCTCTTATAATAGCGTGCTTCGCCATTCTGGAAAGAAATAATATTTGCTTATGAATGCAAATAGGCATATATATTTGTACTAGGAAAAATTCTAACCAATCAAAATCCAGTGAGCAATAATTTTATTTTCACAATTATATAATATATAATTAGAGGAATGTGTAAACATTATTACATTACCATTCAACTGTTGATCTAGAATGTTTAAGTTATATACATTTATATTTCAACTTCATGTTATGTGTCTTAAATCGTATACTACCCTTCATCAAATTATTTAATCAGTAGAAACCTTGTCCATGTATATTTAGTTTAAATAGAGGTATAATTAATATGCGTAATTTGAGATAAACTATATGGATCATCTATATCTTGTAATGCATTTGTTCTAAAGATAACGAATGTGGTTAGACTTGTTCCAATAGTTTATTTGGTAAAATGACATGGTTAGCGACATATCTTTAATTTGTTCATCACGGTTGGAATTTTTTTAGTTTTAGTTTCAGTGTGTTGATAGACAGGGAGACGAGAGGGGTGAGGTGTTCGAATAAAAGTAAGACCGATGCCAACGAAGGCTGTCGGTTTCGTCAAACCGTTGACACGATTTTTCAGTTCCTCTCATTTGATTATTCAGTTCAGTTCTCCAAAGTGAAGAGATGAGAGGAAGGTAGGTGTAAAAGATATTTTAATACAATATTTAATATTTTGTGTATATATATTTATACTAATACTAATTGAGATTAAAAAACAAAAAAAATGAATAATATTAATATAACTATGTAAGTTAAATATTATTTGGAATGTTAGCTAATATAATTTTGATGCATCAAAAATTAATGGAAGTAGTTTGTACAAAATAATATCTATTAATACTAATAAAAGAAGTTTAAGATGCCACATGGCACTTTCATACATAGCCATATTGCCACGTGGCAGCCGTTTATTGGTCCATTCACTTTTTTTCCCGCCAATAGTAGTACATCTCATTTTTCGATTTTTTTCATTATATTGCTACCTTTCCATTTACGAAATTATGATACCAGGAGTAATTTATGGAATTACGGTTAAATAAATATGGTATATTTAGCATATTAAGGACTAATTTAGGGACCCGAATCATTGCTAGAAATTAACCCTATTAAACTGAATTATATTCATAGTTTTGTTTCTTCAATTATCTCTTTCATAATTATGGAATGCCTTACAATTTGAATTTTGTATATGTATTTAGAAAACTTCCTAATGTAATCACATATATAAATGCATTTCTGTATTTGAATGTATTTCATAATCAACTTAAATCACCGATTTTATTTACTTTTTTTTAGTTCCCCACTCCTATATCATTTATACAGAATTTATGTTTACGTTTTGATCATACAACTTTTATTGCAGCCGTATCACTTCTGAAGAACCCGTCCATCAGCAGCCTCAACAGGTTATTAAAAAAATTATGTATATGTTTCTACATTTTAACATGTTATTATCCAGTTTCTGTATAATATATATCATGTTATTATCAATTCTGTTTCAACTACATAATAAACATAAGATGTTGTATGCTTCATTTATGCTTGATGCATTAGTCTCACATATCTATTTTTTTAGTAGTTTTTAACATTTAATAATACTAATGAAATAAATATTATCAAGTCTTTTGTTTTTTATGGTAGGATGAATGCAAATGAGTATGAACAGGAAGTCAAAACTTAATACTCGAGCTTTCGAACAAAAGCTTCAGGGAGTGGTCATGGTTTTCAAATTGTAAGTCCATATTAAATTCTATGATATTATCCACCATGATCTATGATTCAAGATATTCATTGCATTAGTTAATCTTTCTTTGACCTGCGATTTAACAGATAATACAACATGGGTATGAATTTCATATTGTCTTCATTTTTACTTCATACTGGTATAAGTCCTAACGGCCTAATGGGTAATTATTTTTACAAAACATTTAGTTCCATCCTTATCAACATATATTAAAACTCAAAGAACATAAGTTTATCATCTTGAGCATTGAATCAACACTAGAGCTCTCACACCGGTGGAAAATTTCAAATTGATAACCCTTAATTTGGGTATGGAACTAAATCAACAAGTCATTTTGAAATTTTCATTTGCTATAGCCAATTTATGTGTGATTACCTTAATTATTATGCTGGTCATTTTTAAGGCTCTTTCATATTTTTATACATTACCAAGCCAAAGTTATGTCATGCGCTCATTTCATGGTCATAAATGTAGACTTCCTGCTTCATTTTGCGATACTCCTTTTCTAACTTGTGTTCTCAAATAAGAAGGTGGTGTTCTTTCGCAAATAGAGATAGTAAAATATATATTTAATATGATGTTGTTTGGATGTTGATGGTGCTTTATTTAATGATGTTGTTTAGAGCACCGGGTATGGTGGCTTAAGCCAAAACGTCATATCAGCGTCACTTCAGCATTTCAAATTTCACATTCAAAACCCCAAATACCCCATCTACCGTCACTAACCAATAATACTTCTTTGGGGTCCACCAAAATACCCTCTCACTCACAAAAATACCCTTAAAAAAGATTAAAATCTTTCTCTCTCTTCTCGCCGGATCACTGGCGAACCCTCTCGCTCACCCCACTTGGGGTATGGTGGCGAAGCCCACTTGGCTGATGTGGCCTCCGGCGGACCATTTCACCGTGACCACACCGGAAGCTCTTAGATGCTGATGGTGCTCTTGTTTAGTGATGTTGTTTGAATGTTGATTGTCCAACAAATAAAACATCCAATATTATATCCATGTATCATTTTCTTAATGACACTTTGTTCAGCAATACCTATTTTATTAAAAAATAATTAATTAGTTTTTATACATGTATCATTTTGTTATATCTTAAATGACAATTGAATTCCAAAATTTATATCAGCGACATTTTATAATTTGATATCATATATGGAATAATCATATTAATGTTTATCAAAATTATGGGTTGTCCGTGAAAATTCACGGGTTATAACCTAGTTTATATATATAGAGTAACTAGCTACAAAACCCGCCCGATGGGCGGGTATGCTGTAAATTTTAGTATGTAGAAAAATGTCCAAAAACTTTATATATTTCTAAATGACATAATAATCGATAGATGTGATGATGATTTTGTACAAAAAAACAGTAAATGAAGAAATGTTACACGGGCATTTTATTAATCTGAAGTCTGGTTCCGTTGCACAATCCAGCTTTTTATGCCGTAATCATAGAATGCCGGTTTTATGGAAATTATATTGAGTCGTGTATCACTTCTGAATAAATACGATTGAGTCGCTGATTGATCTTTTAAATATTTATTTGTTTCCTTGTATGTAGGATCTTTTAAATAGTTATTTATTTGTTTCCTTGTATGTAGGAAGCCGTATATGGAGCATATGAATGTAGACCGTAAGCCGTACCAGATTCGTTTGCAGTATATGGAGCGTATGAATGTAGACCGTAAGCTGTACCAGATTCGTTTGTATTAGTGCAAATGACGTGGACCAATCAGGGAATTCCAAGTGGCATTATGGACGAATAGGAATGCTTGGAATTGCCATGGTGTCAAACCCTCTTCAAATTTAGGCCTCATATATAGGGTAGGATTTCATTTTAAATGACAATTATATTATTTTTTTCTTTTTACTAAATTTTATATTTCACTTATCCTTTTAAAGACATGAATGTTATTTAACTTAAAATTAAAAGATATCGGATTTACATTCCTAAAGTAGTTGGAACTTGGAAAGTGAGCGGGCTAAAATAAATTCTCCCGGTCAAAATTACTACACTCTGCATCACCAGAAAGGTCAATGTTCTTCCTTTGCTTATCCTCCTTCTCTCACGCACTTTCTTAATTTCCGATAAAATTCAAACCCTAGATCGATGCCTTCTCTCCGACCTATTCTCCATTCTCTAGTTCTCATCACACTCGCCATTTTCTTCTTTACTCACTCGTCTTCCGTCTTCGCCGAGGATGATGTCAAGTGTTTGCAAGGCGTCAAGAACTCGCTTGAACCACAATCAGCGTTCAGAGATTGGAATTTCAACAACAATACTCCAGGATTCGTCTGCCTCTTTGAGTTCATCGAATGCTGGAATCAACAGGAAAATCGTGTGATTAAGCTAAACCCTGCTGATCAAGGACTTGCCGGACAATTTCCATCGGACCTACGGTTCTGCCAGGGCTTACAAACCCTAGATCTCTCCGGTAATAACATCACTGGCTCTATACCTAGCGAACTTTGTACTTGGTTGCCGTATCTAGTTGAGCTAGATCTGTCAAGCAACCAATTGACCGGAGAAATTCCGGCAGAACTCGGTAAGTGTTCGTTTTTGAACAGCCTCGTTTTGTCAGAAAATCAATTATCCGGTAAAATACCTCCTCAGTTCTCTAATTTGGTAAGATTACGTACGTTTTCTGTTGCAAACAATATTCTTTCTGGTCCAATTCCATCAAGGTTGTCGAGTTTTGATTCGTCCGACTTTGATGGAAATAAAGGACTTTGCGGTAAGCCTCTTGGCAGTTGCGGCGGTTTAAACAAGAAGAATTTGACCATAATTGTAGCCGCCGGTGTGTTCGGAGCAGCAGCATCGTTGTTAATAGGGTTTGGTTTATGGTGGTGGTGCTTCACAAAGACAAAAAGGAACAAACTGAATGGAATTGCAGGAGAAGACAGCAGCAGCTGGGCTCTCAGATTAAGAAGTCACAAGCTTGTTCAAGTATCTTTGTTTCAGAAACCACTCGTCAAGGTCAGATTGGTTGATTTAATGGCTGCAACAAACAATTTCAGTAAACAAAATGTCATAACTTCAACTGGCACCGGAACAACTTACAAAGCGATTCTCAGGGACGGTTCTGCACTTGCAATTAAACGACTCAGCACATGTACGCTTCCCGAGAGACAATTTCAGGCTGAAATGAACGGGTTAGGTCAACTCAGACACCCGAATTTGACTCCTTTGTTAGGGTACTGCATGGTGGAAGATGAAAAACTTTTGGTTTACAAATACATGTCTAATGGAACTCTCTCTTCATTGCTGGCTAAGCAATCAAGCTTATTAGATTGGCCCGCAAGGTTTAGAATCGGGTTGGGTGCAGCAAGAGGGCTCGCTTGGCTTCACCATGGCTGTCGGCCCGCAATCTTGCATCAAAACATTAGCTCTAATGCTATATTTCTGGATGAAGATTATGATGCCCGAATAGTTGATTTCGGGTTAGCTAGACTCATGAATTCTTCAAATAACCACCTAAACAAAAGCAGTATTATTAATGGCGATCTTGGTGAATTTGGTTATTTGGCACCAGAATACTCACTCACCATGGTTGGATCTCTAAAAGGCGACAGTTATGCTTTTGGGGTAGTTCTTCTGGAACTAGCAACTGGACAGAAACCAACAAATGTGGCAGCATTTGAGGAAGGGTATAAAGGTAATTTAGTCGGATTTGTAAATCACCACGCAAGAGCGGGACACATTGAGAATGCTATTGATAATGGTATTCGAGGAACAGGTCATGATGAGAAAATTGTTGAATTTATGAAAATTGCAGTTAATTGTATTAATTCTGAGCCCAGATCAAGATGGTCTATGTACAAGGTTTATGAAGCATTGAAGAATATGGGGCAAGAATTAGGGTTATCTGAACATCATGATGAATTTCCACTTCTTTTTGAGAATCCGAGTGATGGTGTTTGAGATAAAATCATGTTTCCAACATGACCATGGCGATTAATTAGTTACTAAAGCTTGTTTGTTGTAGATCCTGTGGTCTCTATTCATTTGATGCTTGTCAAATATAGATGTATGATAATATAAGTATGACTAGAAGCTTTATTATTTGTTGCATATAATGATTTACTAATTAAATAGTAGGCCTGTGCATGTAACGACCGGGTCAAGAAATCCCACCAATCAAAACGAACAACTTTCTAATTACAATTAACCATTCTAAACAGATAACAACTATACAAAATACAACAAACGAGCCAAGATCTCACTACCAACAAAGACTATGGATACAAACCAGCTAACTACAAAATTATCAAAACAAAACTACCCAACTCCCACATACCTAAATATACGCCCGGAGTATAACTTCTAAGCCTCCGATCAACTTCAAGATCCTATATGCTTACTCTTATCTTTTCCTGTAAAAAGTTAGTCCACTAAACGGGTAAGCCACAACGAGCTTAGTGAGTTCATAAAGTACAAAATAATACTAGCATTATATACAAAACAAAGAAATAATAACATATAAAATGGTATAAAACTATTTAAGTAATTCATATTATAGCAAGTACACATCAATGCATAACTGACCGAAAGGCTTTACAACTTAACATGAGATTTACCGAGAATCCGTCATGGCCGAGTATCAACACTTATCCGGGATCAACAAGAATCACTGAATGACTGACATTAAGAATACAACTCTATCGCAAGAATCAACAAGAGTTTGCAAGATAATAAACACAATTGAGAACCAATCACCGAATCAACACTCCACGAGAATCATCACGTAACCACCGGAACCGATAGACAATACCGCATCATGAATCAATGAGATCTCAATACCATCCAAACGAATCAAAGTGCGTCATTCCCCCTTAGGCCATTAGGGAATGAGGCCGATGAAGGTGATCAAGGCACCCCTAACCGAGTCCATGATCCAGCTTCACCACCACGGTCCATACCACTCCTCCTCCAGGTACTCCCGCGTCCACCGCTCAACATATTACACAAAGTAATACTCAAGCCGTCGTGGGTCCTCACGAAACGAAATTATCTCTCAAGGAATTCGTACGGGTAACTCATATTCGATATCAAACGACACAATAACAACGATGACTCCACGAGACCGGAACAAGAGGATTATCACAACCCGAATCAATAAAAATGCATCTCATACTAGAGCAATCCAACCGAAACGTAACACAAGGAATTTATACGACATGAATCGATATCAAGTGAGACACTTCAAGGATATTCCATCAATCAAGACATCTATCAAAAGATTATACACAAGGCATACTACAAATAATCACTATATTCTTACAAGTCAATACACATAGCAAAAGTCTATTAATGAGTCAAACTTCATTTAATCATATTACAGTCAAATCACTAGAATTACCAATTCAATGTTCTAGGCATCGCATATGTGATAATAATAAACCAAATAACAATTAAACACGTAGCATTTAAATATATAACTACTAGTATACAGTTGTACATAGATGAACTCACCTGGGATCAAGCAATTGTCAACACGAGCCACGAACTCCTTTAATCACAATTCCAATGTCACCGGTCAAGGTAATCACCACAATCTCCCAATTGATTACCTTTCATAATATACACATCTCATTCAATATCCTAATCCATAATCACAACTAGTATAAACCCTAATCACTAATTTCCCCCAAATTGATGATGAACCAAACCCTAGACCATCAATATATCTAAAAATTTGTGCATTATCACATGATAACTACGAATCTCATAGCTAGATACTAGATATGTTAACATACAACATCAATTTCAGATTTGTGATCCAAACCCTAACCTAAGGTTCAACATTCCACCCAAATTTTTACCCAATTTAATACATGCATGAACAAAAACTAAGCATAATACCTTTATAGCTTGAACTTATGATGAAAACCCCTTAGATTTGCACCAAAATTCGTCCTTGATTCAACAAAATCGCCTGAAGATCGTACCAAACCGTAAGAAGAAGGAAAATGAGCTGAAATGGGGAAAAATCCCGTTTTTATGCCTGACAGCACAAGATAGCGCCGCTATCTGCCCAAGATAGCGCCGCTATCTCGACCCCGCGTTAAATAGCGCCGCTATTTCCTGAGATAGCTCCGCTATCTCTAAATTTTCGCGTTTTACCCTTAGCTATTTCGGGCTGCTATCCCAAATTTGCCCAAGATAGCGCCGCTATCCATGGATAGCGCCGCTATCTACCCAGAATGCTGCAATTTTCAGCTTTTCTCCCATTTTAACTTATACCATTTAATCAATTACCCAAAACACAGATTTTTAACAATACTTCCATCTAACAAAACGTATTACCTTATCATTTACCGGTTATTATCAATCTTAAAAATTTCCAACTCTCAAAATAAAACACGTATGTTACAGTGCACAGTCCAAAGACGGAACGAACCAAATTTGCTGCATCAATTTAGTCATTCTTTTTAATTTTGGAAACAATTTAGTTATCTGATGAGCATATTGAATTTGGATGGAGTAGGTGTAATTGAGCAAAAGGCTGGAAAGTGGAAACTATAACAAACCTGACATAAGAGAAAATTCTTTTACTTTACAGGATGGCTGCTGGACATTTTTTTACCTACTCACACCACCCAAAGTTGTATGTTTGTATTTGTTTCAACAATTTAAAAATATATTTTGTTAAACGTATGACTTTGGACCACTGACTTTATATTGGGATAGATATATTATAGTAGTATTTAGAGTAACTTATAAAAATGGTTTCTATAGTTTGCTATTTTGTGCGGGTTTGGTCCTTCTCTGAAACCTTTTGTTATTACGGTACTTGTGGTTTCGATTTTGTTGCGTCCTTAGTCCCTCTCATGTTAAATGAATGCTAAATTTTCTGAAACCCCACGTACGAGAATAGCAAGAGACGCAAGACGCAACAATTTTTTTAGGGTAAATTACAATTTTTATCACTGACTTATGGCTGATTCGGAGTTTTTGTCCCTAATGTTTTTTTGTCAGTTTTTTTGTCCCTTAAGTTTTTCAAATTTTAGAAATTTGTCCTTCCGTCCAATTTTGGCCGGTAGCTGACGGTTTTTTTTGTCTATTTTACCAAATTACCCCTGTTCTATCATTCTTCTTCCTTCATTGAACCCTAATCCCCCAAATTGATGAACCCTAATCCCCCAAAATCAATTTCATACAACTCAAATCAAATCCAAGATCTAGTTTCCAACTAATCTCTTTTCTACCTAAGTTAATGTTTTTCTTTACATGTTTGCAATAAAACCCAAAATCAGGTCGAATGAAGAACAAATCAGATCAGATCGAATGAAGAACAAATCAGCCGTCGCAGATCAGATCGAATGAAGAACAGATCAGGTCGAATGAAGAACAAATCAGCCGTCGCAGATCAGATCGAATGAAGAACAGATCCAATAAAACCCAAAATCAATCGCTCGATTGAGGTCGTTTATTTTTCACTTAATCCCTCTTCTTACTGACTCATTCGATCTCAACAGATGATGATTTCAAGTAAATCTGGAGAAGAGAGGGATTATAAATTGAGATTTTGGATGGAAATTTCAAGAAGTCTAAAATGGTGGTGTAATTTAGGATTAGGGTTCGTCATTTGGGGATTATGTTATGTAGATGATGAAGAATGAGGTTTGTTCCAACTAGCTATATTATCTTGATGCCAGAAAGATGACGGTGGTGATGGGCGTTTAAGGTTGAAAATGGTGGCCCAATTGGACGAAAATACCGGTGGTAGTGGTTGCAGGTTGTGAAGAGGGAAGAAGATGAAGAAGAGGGAAGAAGATGAAGAACATGAAGAGTGAGGAAAAAAGACGAAAATACCTTATTTTTTTTGCGTTTTTAGTCACTTAACGGCCAAAATTGGACGGAAGGACAAATTTCCAGAATTTGAAAAACTTAAGGGACAAAAAAACCGACAAAAAAAATTAGGGACAAAAACCCCGAATCGGCCATAGGTTAGGGACAAAAACTGTAATTTACCCTTTTTTTTAACATCCATCTAACACATTTTTAACGGAGGAGAGAGTAAAGACGCATCAAATTGAAACCTCATGCACGAGTATAGCAAAAGGTTTCAGAGAGCAACCATAACTGCAAGAACCATTTTTGTGACTTACTCGTATCTTTATATATAATAAACAAAAGTTTTTTTAAATTTGTTTGTTGAGTCATTGTTGACTCATTGATGAGTCATTGATGAAGTGGCACCACATCATCTATACATCTAACTGTCTAGAAAACCAGTTTTTAAAGGGAGATAACTACCAAACGCGGGGCAAAATTTATGGAACCAATAGTTACCAGCAAATATTTTTATAACTCCCTTGTGGCCATTTTCGTTTCAGTTTGAATTAAACGCTAAAAATGGTGATGAAGCCCGTTCTCTCTCTTCCCTGTTGAAGATATTCTATCCATTGCCTATTTCTTCCCTACAGTCAAAGGTTCTTTAATTTCTTATTCCATCATTCAATCCTTCAAACCTTTTCAATTTTGATCATTATCCCTATTTGCTGTTATTAATTAGGGTTTGGAATGCTATTCAGATTGAAGGGTAAATGCTTCTTAGTGACTTAATTCTTCAGTTTGCTGCCAATTATGGAGTACAATCTCAGGTACGTTGGTGACTTTTGATTTTCTATCATTGTTTACTAAATCATATATTTTACAGGGCATTGCTTTAAAAAGTGGCGCATTACGCCATGACATCCATTATTGGCTAGGTATAGATACAAGTCATGTGCGTTTTATTATATCTTGATTGTAAATGTAATCCTAATATTCGATTTTATTAATTTTATTGGTGGGACAGTTGCCCCAAAAACAATTGAAGTTGATGCAACTTTAGGAGGGAGTGCAGATCAATATCGTGAAGTACAAGGACATGAAAAAAAAGATTTCTTTATTTTTTAAACCATGCTAATTGGTTAAAATCTATAAGATGATTATACAGCGGCATCAATGGGACCATCAGGTTTTGTGTTGTTCAGATTATGGATAACACCAAAGAAGGTATGAAGTTTATATCGAATTTAATAATTAATTAATTATTTTAAAAAAATTTAGAAATTAAGGCTCTGGTGTTTTTGGTTTCAGCTACAAGAAAACAGTCGTTTACTGCTATATATGGGCTTGCTTTAGGAGGAAGATTGGAGGTTGCGATGAAGGGGCGTTGATCAGGTATTTTCAGGTTTCGGATAGTTCGAGTCGGGTGGTTCGGGTTTTTTCAAATAAAAAAATACCCGATAGACAAACCAAATTAAATTTGGTTATTTGGGTATGGGTAGTTCGGGTGACATGTCGGATATGGGTATATTCACTTATACCCGAAAAATTGTACTTAAAATCAAATGGGTGGTCTTAATGAAATGCGGCGGGTGAAAAAGACGATAGGGTCAAATAGGTGGTCTTAATGAAATTTAAGTAAAGGGAAACTGTCAAATGGGCGAACATGTCAAACAGGGTTTAAATTAATTGTAATTGGCAAATTTAATTTCATCATAAAAAGTTAAAAATTGACATTAAAATTAAACATCCAATTTGTAACTTTAAATTAAACTATCAACCCATTAGTTTTTAACAAGTTACCGGAAGAAAGGAAGTGAAATTATATGTGATGAAACTTATCTGTAATGTAAATTAACAACAACCTGGTCGCTAAATGTAAATAAACAAGTTTCATGCATGTTAGTTGCTCTTTTTAATATATTCTTTTAATTTCAATGGGGAGTTAATGTTAGTTGCTCTTTTTAATATATCTTTTTCTTTTCTTATAGTTGATTAATTCATACTGTAATAATTGCAGCTTGGAATTAAGTTTGAGGCAGTGAGGTTAGAATCTTCAATTATTTATGCACTCTCATTCAACTCACAGAAAAAACGAGGTGGTGTTGCACTGAATTTGTTAATTTAGAAACATGTAAACTCTTTAAAAATATATTTTTTATTTCTTTGTTTTTAATTAGGCTGATTGTGAAGTTCATGTACACCAGAAAAGGTGTTGCTGTAATCGTGTTAGATGCATGCAAAAGATACATGATTTAGTTTCATGATGAAGCAAAGGTATAATCATAAAAACACATTTTACTTATTTTCAGTTTAAAAAAAGATACCATTAGAAGCTCGTGTTGCAACGTTTATCTCCCTTATTTCTAACGTTATTATGATGAAGCAACAAATGATGGAAATAGGTTTGTTTTCCTTTTCTTTATTTTTGGTCATTAAAATTTTAAAATTGATTAAGTTTAGCGTTCGTAATCATATTTAATACACACTTATTTTTTAAATGGAACTTTGTATTATAGGTTATAAAACTGTCAACAAGCATGTGGAAAAGAAGGCTTTATTCGGAGATAATAGAGGAATTGCAATTGGCAGATTACACGTGATCAACTTTGACTTGTGTTGGATGAGTGAAATGGAAAAAAGACAATTGCGATTTTGATTATGGAGGATATTTCTTAATCAGAGGAGCTGAAAGGGTACATACATAATTATAAAAGTCATATAATATAATTGTAAGAGATTACATCTTTTCCTTCATGTGATATCAATATGAAAATGTGTTTTAATTACGAAATTATTTTAAATCTCAAAATTTCAGACGGATAGAATATTCTTAAGGAAGTAAAAGATTATGAATTTACACATGAAAATATTATGGAAATTTCTACAAGCCACCTGTGATTCATCACGGATTATAGGCTAGTATTTATAACTTATGTATACTTGATAGCACATGCAATGATGCAATATAAATAATTAAAAATAGAAGAAAATAATCAAATATCAACAAAGAAACCTTAACCGTGTTTTGAGTAAGTTAGACGTGTAGCCTAAGTCAGGATTTTGGAATATGTACATCTAAATCACTGTATTTTTTTCATGTGTAGGAAAGTGAGTGCATGTCATGTATTACATTTAATAGAGTGTAATATATTTTTTAAGTTTATAGTAATTATTAATTCATAATTTTTTTGGGACTGAAAATTATGAAGGATATCCCAAATAAGTAAAATCTTATAATTTTATCAATTGTTTCAATTTTTTACATTGGTCTGAGTCGAGACTGGACAAGTTTATTATTTTAGAGAGTTTATTAATTTATCGAGTTTTAATTTAAAAAGTTTTTGTTGCACATCGTTTTACAAGTATCTAATTTTGTTTTTATTTTAAATCGTTGCATGTAAAATTTCAAAGAATATTTTAGGATTTTCAATTCAAGATGATCCATTTAACATTTGGTTAAAACCTACGTGTTATAAAGTGGGCTGGGCCGATTGGGCCTGGACGGACGAGTTGAATATCAAAGAGCTTTCTTATACGTCGTATTGGTTAAAACGGGTTGGATCTTCTTAATCCGTCGGCTACACTTTCTTACATGTTATTACATAAACTGAAAAAGATGGATGGTTAAATGTTAAGAATAAATAAACTTTGTATCTTAACGATATCAATAATTTTAACTTTTAAGAGGTGGTGTATATCGAAATTACAATTCGGGCATAACAAAACACAACCAAAATCGACACTAAATGAGTTAAATTGACTTAACGTTTCCAAAAAAAGGATGAAAATCGATTGGTTAAATTACCCATCATATATAAGTTTCTTGGATATGAAATTTAAGAAAATATGTTTCCCTTGTAAGAGCGATGGTGTAAAGAATGTAAGAGAACCCATGATTTGTTTATCTTGAGGATATATAATACTCCGTAATAAAGAGATTCGGATTATTATGTTAGAATTTAGATAGATTTTGGTTATACCTTTTCAACACTTTTTTTTTTGCCTTCTATTATCTTCTTATTTAATTATATAGTATAACAAATAAGATATAAAGAAATAAACAAATGAAAACATGAAATATATACCCAAAATTACAAAAGGAATTGAGAGTGGCAGTCAGTCGTCGGTCATGCATGCAATGCAAATTATGCAACCCAAAAGAAAGAAAAGGTGCTTTTGAAATCTGTTTAGACCCAAAATTCTTGAAACTTTCAAAATCAAACACCATAAAAGAAAAGAAAACACATGTAAAGAAAAGCTAAAGATACAAAAAAGAAGACAAGTACAGAGAGATTGTTGCGCACTTTATTCATTTTACAAACACCTTAAATTATTCTTGTTTTATTTTTTTTATGGTGATAACCTATTGATAAGAGCTCCTAAATAACTTTTTAAGATTATCGGCCACTTCAAGGAAGCCCATTATAACGATAATATCTTTTTTAGAAAAAACCCAACCCAATAAAGCCAACCCCGTTAAAGCCCAAAGCTAATAAAGCAAACACAATTCATGCCCCTTTTAACATTTGCATCTTTTAAACACATACAAACCGGAACCGAAACTGTATTAGATTTCCTTTTCATCTAAAATTAAACATCCAAATCCATCAATCTTTCAATTCAAACTTTGAACAAACTACTTACCTGCTACAAACACACCCATGCTTACCCTTTAATAATGCTTCATAAAATCGCAAAAAAGTAACGTGTCATAAATCAAACATCATCATCATTAACACTATCTCAAGAATGTAACATTATAATTCATTTTTAAGAACCAAATTTTGCAAGATCTACTTTGGTTTCCAAACAAATTTCCATGTACACAAGTCTTCGATCAAGTCAATCTTATGCCCGTTCAGGCGGTTGTTTGTCATTCCCAATTTTCCTACACGAAATTATTTATAATACGATGAGCAATATTTGCATGCAAAACTATAGCTTAAACTTTAAGTATACTCAACTTTTATAATCTTTTAACTCCGAATTGTGACTTATTCGACATAAAAAACATCATATACAAGAACAAAGTGAGACATGAGTGCTTTCGAATATAAATTAAGGGTTTTGTTAATGACAGTTTTTAACATACATAAAAAGCTTGTACATTCATTGATAAAGTAGTGATCATAAAATTCAGGAGTTATCTTGCATAAATTTTGTATTCTTATTGAAAACTATTAGGCCAAACTGTCATTATCATTTTCCTTAAATTAATATAAAGAAATGAAAATGCATTTGTTTGCATACCGGTTATGGATAGGATCAGGCCCATTTGGCACTCTTCTTTTGCTCACGTAGTTTAAAACCGAACCCTCGTGCCTTCTTGTTTCATGATCTCCTTTTGACATGAAAACGCCAACACTTGCACTTGGCCGTGTGATTGTGGAAACCCCAAATAACATAAAACAACAAAAACCAACTAACAAAAGTGCCCTAAAAACCATCTTCATGTTCCTCCCCATGGCTCTTTTTCTACCTCTTTTACCAAAGTACCCCTCTAGATGTGTTGTCCAAAATAGAATTTTGAACGCTCAAGATATATGGTTGATGATAAACATACAACAATCATAGTTGTTTGGCATCAGGATAATGCATATATCCCTCTCTTTGATATAGAAGTTGGCCACACATACATAGATAGAGAGAGATAGAGATATATAGATAGAGAGAGTAAAGCAAGGGAATGTAAGTTTTTTTTTAACTTGGTGGGTAAGAGAGAGCACTTTTCTTTAAAGATGGAATACTACAAGCAATTCTGTTGCACTTTTTCTTTCTCATAGAGATGTTATTAGATAAAAGGTAAAAATAAAAATAAAAATACATCAACTTTTGACAACCATTCTTGCTTTAGGTTGTGATTGGGTCCACACAAAAAACTTACCAATTAATGCTTTGTCATGTGCATGAGTAACACAAACATCTTAACATTATAGTAATAGATGCTTAAGAATACATTGAATTATGTGCAAATCTTACTAAAAGTACAGTTTAGGAATTCAATACTTCTGTTCAAGATTTCATTTCGGTCAGGTTGCCAACAGTAACTCGATAACAACTACTCTTTGTTTAAAAAAAATGACAGTTTTTTCGATGTACCACTTGTCCAATTTCTATGTGATTGTGTTATAAATGTTGTACTCACGGTCCCAATTGATTAAGATTACCACAATATGATTCTGAACCTAAGATAAATTCAATGATAGTAACATTTCAAAAAAAAGTATTACCAAGACTTTATGGTATCTAGAGTTGTAGACATATAACTTTATTTTTGTCTCATAGGAAGGCAAACAAAAGAGGTTGCCCTAATAAAACTCAAAGTATATACATAGTGGTCCACCGTTTCATGTTCAAACTTCAAACATACTTGTTTCTACTTTTATTAGGAATATACATCACAACCATTTGGTGATTATTGTCTAGCGGTAAAAATGTTGGATATACGAGTAGTATCTAACGTATATAAAACATGTTCTTTTTTATTAAAATTTACATATAGATTTACAAATTCTCACAAAAGTATGTTCCAGATTTTCTTGACAACCTATCATCTGCAAGTCTTTTTCCATCCATTCAACAATACATATTCATTTCATATTTTATAGAGTAAATTAAGGTTTTTGTCTCTGTGGTTTGCCCGTTTCAGCGTTTTTGTCCCTGTGGTTTTTTTTCCTGTTTTTTTGTCCATGAGGTATGTCAAATTCCGTTTTTTTGTCCTTCCGTCCAACTCTGTTAGAATTAAGCCGTTAACTTGCCTCACATGCCAAACATGTGAGGGTATTTTAGTCCTTTCCCCAAATTACCTGTATCTTGTGCATTAAAAATTGTACCTTGTTCATACTTGCCTTCTTCTCCACCATCCTCGTGAAGAACAAGCTCAAATTATTTAATACTTACAAACCAGAACCGAACGATGCTTACAAACCACCACCGTTCTCCGGCGCCCACCACCACCGTTCTTCTCCGGCGAGCACTTCCGGCGTTCTTCTCCGGCGAACACAACCACCGTTCTTCTCCAGCGAATTTAGAAAAGTTGATGACAGATCTGAAGTTCTTAAACCAAAAAAGTTGATGATTACAGATCTAAAGTTGATATTCTTCAGATGCAGATCTGAAGTTCTCCATCGCTGACGTCACTAACGAGCTCTAGAAAGATGCAGAGGAGAAGACAAATCTGAAAGGATTTGATAAATTTGAAGAAGTCGATGATGTTTGTGTTTGTTGATTGTGTTCGATCTTCATCAGACATAACCAATGATGGCCATGGAAGGAGTGGTTCTCAAGCTTCCTTCTTTTTCTCAAATTATAAACCCTAATTATATCACCATTCGGGCTTCCTTCAAATTCCGTTTCAATTTCCCCAAATCTTGTTCTTACTCCTCTTCAACAGCTTCTCTTTCTGTTCCAGCGGCCGCACCCGTTTCTCTCGGGCACTTCATCCGACTCGATTTTGAAATCCTTCACCAGGAACATAATTAGGGAAATTAGGTTTAAATCGTCAACGGTGACTGTGCAATCTTCATACTTTGATGTTTTCTTATTTAAGGAATTAGGGTTTCTTCAAGCAAGAAGATTGTGTTATTGTGATGTTGTCAGCTCTAATTTGTTATATTGGGGAGGGAGTTCGAAAACCCTAGTTCATGGTGAGGGAAGGAAGAAGATGAAGAAATATTATAGAAAAATAGAAATATAAAAGAAAAGGATAAAATGACGAATGTACCCTCACGTTTTCAGCACGTGAGGGGCTTAACGGCTAAAAAGAAACGGAGGATGGACGGAAGGACAAAAAAACGGAAATTTGCATACCTCAGGGACAAAAAAACAGAAAAAAAAACCACAGGGACAAAAACGCTGAAACGGACAAACCACAGGGACAAAAACCGTAATTTACTCTATTTTATACATAAAACATACACACAAAAAATTCTAATACCCAACTAAATTACCATTTCCCTCTTCGCTTGATACGTCACCTAACCAACCAAAAAGACCGACGTCTCCAGCTGAAGGACACATGCTAATGGCTCCCCTAAACCGAAGACAGCCGATTAGTCCATTGTCGTTGTTGGGATAAATACAAGTTATTACTGATGCTGCAGGTAATACTGATGAATACTACTGATGGTGCTTAAACGTGAAATACTACTAGACTTGGATATACTACTGACGATGGCAAATACTACTGATGTCGATATTTAGAGATGATCGTGTCCGAGATCTTCGTATAGATAGTTTAGAATTTAAATCTTTTTGTAATTCGATTGTAATCTAGTCCTAGAATAACTAGGGTTATAATGTTAGGCTTCAAAACTATTATATATAGTTCCTTATGAATTGTAAACATACGCGTATTGATCGATCAAAATTAATACATTGAAGCTTTTTGTGATAAACTGTGTTCTTGCTCATTCGTATTCAATTTACAGTTTACATTGTTCTTAATCAATAACAAGAGTGTTAATCCGCTGTAACTTCTCCTTGTTAGTAGATCTGTGATTTAATAACTTGTTAAGTTATTTGATCCTGATAGTCGTCTTAGTTGGTTCTTTTTATGGAGAGATTATATTTGTTGTTTGTGCTCCTTTTCGGTTCTCTGCTAGTAAAAAAAGTGATATGAAGTAAGATAAACTCAATATCAATATTAATATTTATATATCCAATCAAATAATTACGAGAGGTAATAATACATACTAAACCATAGCTAGGTAAGGAATAACATGTAGAGATACAAATCGAAATCATAAAATAAACAAAAGAAGAAACCTTACTAGAATATCACATAAAGATATCTCATATCACAAACCTATAAATACATTATTGTTTTGTACTCGCAATTTCAAAAACAAAATAAATAGTGTTGACAAAGTCACATAAAGAACAAAAGGCATAGGTGATTACGTGTTAGATTTGATTTAATTCATAACATGTAGGTTTAATAAATGATATCGATGATAAATTTATTTGAAAACTAAAAAAAAACTTAGAGAAGTTAAAATTTACACGTGAACATAAAAACTTTAGATCTACTCATATTTAGTTTAGATGTAGTTTTTATGTGAACATGTTAAGTAATAAATCTACTACTATAATAAATCAAAGCCTATACGGTCATATGTTGTTTTTCTAGACCACCAACTATACACGTGTCATTCTCCTAAGCATTTAAATTCCACTGAATTTATAATTTTAAAGATTAAATAAATTTGAATTAAATATTACACCATAGTCATTGACCAATTTTAAATTTATTAATTTGTGATTTAAATAAATTCGTAATAACAATATTAATTAATTGATTAGGACATTATCTTTTAGAATAAAATCATAATACGTAATTAAATAAATTCGTAATAACAATAATAATTTAAATTAATTGATTATCACGTTAATAAATTATTAATAATAATGTGATTATCATAATATCTTTTACTTATTCCGATTCAAAATAAGTGATATACTTTCCATATTTTGGTATATCAAAATAAGTGATACTTGAAAATTTACCTTATTTGGTAAAAAAAATAGTAGGCCACACACCCACTAACTACTTGACTTTAATAAAGTGAAATGACATATGTATCCTTACTTTTACTTTTAAACATCATTAAAATCACTTTATTCAAAGATTGTGGGACCCATTCACTAATCATCCAATTAATCTAATTTAACCATCATTACAATCTTTTGACTCAAAAAGTATGAAACCAACAATGTATCACTTATTTTAAATCGGAGGAAGTACAAACTAACCATGTTTATCATATTGAATAGGTTTTCTTTTCAAACATCCTATAATTGGACTTTAATTTTTGTGAATTGTTGTATAAATTCAAGGCAATTATTTAATTTTGAGTAATGGTATTTATAGCATCACAATGGTTAACCTCACAAATCACAATAACTATTTATTTTTGCCACATCAACTTTTCACTAAATAAAAACCTATTCAGAAAAAGTTTTTCTAATGGTCAATCTTTCCAAAAGTTTTTTCTTATTAATGCTATCAGTTTACCTTTATCTATCTCAAATGTTTATAAATACCCCTCATATATATATATATATATATATATATATATATATATATATATATATATATATATATATATATATATATATATATATATATATATAACAATCTTTTTAGCATTTATAAAACTTAACATTTTTTTAAGAAATCTCATACAAAATAAGAAATACTACATTTTTTATAGCATTTATAATACATAACCTTAAAATGTAAAATTATTAAATATATGAACTAAAGAACACAAACAATGAAAATGAATAAGTGGTTGGAGTGACATTGTAAAAAAATTATGTATTCCAATGGTAAAAAGTAATTCAAAGAGTTATTCAAATAATAATAACCTACTGAAAAAAAACTCCCATTGGAGATGCTCTTAGTTATACCATTCGGTTCTACTCATTAGATAAAAACATGTGTCAAGTCAACGGATAATATTAGAGAGAATTAGTGGAGTGCATATGTCATCCTATCAAGTAGGTGGCAATATTAGGGCTTTTCAAAAATATCCAAAAAACGGGTATCCGAAAAATTACCCGATATCCGAAATCGGAGTATCTAAAAATCCGGGTATCCGGAAATCAGAAAATCCGGGCATCCGAATTTCGGGTACCAAATACGGGTAGCGTTTTTCAAGATTTTCAGATACCCGATACACAAAAAATTACCCGAAAATAAAAAAATATACGAAAATGTACAAAAAATATACAAAAATTACCCAAAATATCCAAAAATACCCAAAATATTTGAAAAGTACCCGAAATATCTGAAAAATACCTAAAATATCCGAAAAAATACATGATATATTCGAAAAATATTTGAATATATTGTTTTTCCAGATATCGGATACCCGGATTTCGGATACCCGAAATGTAACATCCTAAAACCGGCTAGTAGATTTATGTATGTTGGTATATGATAAATTATGTTTTGACCATAAATGGAATTATTTGGTTAATTATTTAAATGGTGTGATATTTTAACCATGGGGTTAAAATATCTTTTTACTGAAACGTTTTATTGTGAATACGATTTTTATATTTCTAGATCCTCTTTTGAATTGTGATTCCGAAAATATCTTCGTTGTTAAAAACAAAATCCGTTTGGTATTTAAATTAATTAGCTATGGACCGGACCTTTTGAATTTCATTGCTTAAAACTAAAAGTTGGTGGCGACCCCCTCCTTCTTTTGGACGGATCTTGGAGGATAAGGGTGGCGCCTTATCCTCCCAATTTTCTCACCATCTCTGCTCTAAACTCTCTCTTTCTCTAAATTTGGAAAAAACCCACCAAGAATCAAAGTATATTTCCTCCATCTTTTCTTGAATCAAGCGTGGGATCTTGCTAGTTCTAGTTTCTCATCTCTTTTGGTGCAAGCATTCAAGTAAGTTGTTGTTCTAGTTGGTTGTTCTTGTAGTTTTTGTCTAGTTATAGATTTAATGTGTTAGGTTTTGTAAGATTTTTGCTACATTGGTTGTAATAATGATATCTTCATGTTTGTATGGACTTATTAGGTTGTTTACATGAAAATTATTGTTAGTTAATCTTGGTGTTCTTGAAAAATGATGGACTATGATTGATAAATCTTGCTAAATGTTGTTATAGATAGTATAAAATGTGTTTGTATAAACATTTTTGCACAAGGTACAAGTACTCAATAAAATGTACAAATGTGGGTGGGTGTGTGTGTCCGTGAGTGTGGTGTGTGTGCGCCGGTGTGTATGTGTGTGTGTCATTTGTGTGGTCTTGACTTTGGTATGGAGGGCATTACTTTGTACTAGAGTTTTAGAAGATGGTACAACCAACTTAAGCTTGTTAGAATTATGTTCCTTAATATAAGAGTTTTAGCAAATTAAGTTGTACAAGTAAGTTGTGCAAGAAAATGGAGATGGTCTAAATAAATACATATAAATAAATAAATAGTTATTTACAAGACATGGGTTAACTAGTTATGGCTTGCTAAATGTGATATTACGTGGTTGTTTATGACTTAAAAGAATGAAATCGTTAGTTGAAATATTTATATGGATTTGAGTATAATTTATGAACTAGTTATTGGGTTTAAGTGACTACTTGGTGTAAAATGTCATTTGTATGTTTTATGACTTATATTGCTAGTTATGTTAAAATAACATGTTAGATATGTTATTTTTAGTGTTTGTTAATATTAGTCAAAAATAGTTAGACTTGGGTTTTGACCTTGATAAAATGACTAATTAGCTATGAATTTGCTAAATGATATGACTATAGCTTTAAAGTGGTGTTTGGAAAGTGCTAAAGTCAAATATAACGTTTTGACCCATTTGGGTATATAATGTGAAAGTTGGCTAAATGCATTTAGTATGGGTTGACTTGGTCTATGAATGACAATAACATGATAATTACATATTTTGGTAAATTGTAATGTGTTGACTTGTTGTAGTTAAATTCGGGTCTCGACCCGTTGGATGTATTATGCTATATTGGTTAGATATGGCTTGATTGTATTTGACATGAATTGCAAAAGTGTAACACGACATGTTTATATGATATTGCGAGTGTTTAGTTATTCATGTGGTGCAAGTGTTAGTGTTAAATGTATATTTAACATTGTTTATAATTTGGTGGGATTATATACTAATTCGGTATTCCTTTGGTGTACAGGAACGGGGATCGAGACTCAGAAACATTAGACCTATGAGTTCGACAAGTGGAAGTAACGGTGAGTGGATTTAACCTCCAACTTGTGTTTGGTTACAACCGGTTCGGTATTGCATGTTTGGCAGGAAAGATGCAGGAAAATACAGGAAAAATGCAGGAACCGTTCGCTGTAGTGAGTTCACGATCAAGTTCACGTCGTGAACTCTAGTTCACGTTCGTGAACTATTGTTCACGATCGTGAACTTCTGATTTCAGGTTTTCGGGTCATTTTCGGGCGCGAATTTTTGACAGTTTGCTTGTTTGGTACCTGTTCGATCGGGTTAGACGAAATAGGATATGTGCACATAGATGGAAAGGTTTTGCTTGATTGGTAGCAACAACTCGGTTAGTGGCAATCGAGGATAGGGATGAGGTCAGTGTCGGATGGATAACGGCTGGGCATAGTGTATCGACTAATAGGGTATCCGACCTTACCTGTATACGTTGCATGGTTAAGGGGAGGGACTTACCCGGGGTGTTGGATACAGGCTATCGGTTACCGTGGTTTTGGCTGACCATGGTTTAAGGCCCGCAAAGCCACCGATCCTCTCTCTTAGTGGTTACCCAACGCGGAGATGTAGTAATACTTCCGTGTTTAGCAATCGGAGATGTAGTTTTACTTCCGAGGTTAGTAGGCAGAGATGTAGAGTTACTTCCGTGCTTAGTGATTAGACAGTTAGCGGTTACTGGTTCGGTGGAACAGTGATTCAGTGGAACAGTGGTTAAGTAGTTACGAGGAGTAACGATCGTGGAGATGTTGGTGCTAGCTTGTTGAGCTTTACATAATTTGTAGATTATGTTCATTCACTTAGCTTTGTGCTAATCCCTCCTTCGTTGACTCTTTTCAGGTTGATCGGGGCTTTGGACGGAATGGGTGACCAAGCTCAAATGGATATTGTTAGGTCACAACACCCCTGGTTTGTTAGTTAATTGATTAGAATGATTATACAAGAGACAATTAAAGTGTAAAACACAGTATTAGAGTCGGTGTACAAATCCACTAAGTGTGGTATGCTGCGGAAAAGCAATACCACTGATCAATTACAAGATATGAAAGTGTAGAGTGCATTGGTGAGTACTCCTTTGCAAGATGATCTCTATTTATAATGTTATAGAGATCTTACATAATGAGCAAAGGAGTAACCGAAGGACTAAGCAAGGAAAATGACTAAGATCAAGGGATTTGATCTTAGTCCGTTACTATACTGAGTATCACTCAGTCCTTCTACTCAGTCCTTGTACTCAGTATCACTATCTGATACTGAGTACTGATACTGAGTTCCAATACTGATCACTCAGTATCAGACCTAAACTTAGCTATATTATTCTACATATAAATCACAGCTAGTCTAGGTTGTTTTGTTATCTTAAGATCTAAAGGGGCAAGGCTTTTTGCCTTAACAGTCTCCCCCTATCTAATGATAACAAAACAATTACAAAGAGATAAACAAAAATTACAACAGCATAGGTAACAATATCTTCTTCTTCATTTGCTGTTGATGGCTTCATACTCATAGAAGACTTCTTGTTTGATGTGGACAAACTCTTCTCTGCTTTTGAGTTCATCCCTTCTGCTATTCAGTACTGCAACAATCTTCTTTCTGAACCAAGAGTCTTCTTTCTTGGTGATCATCCATTTCAGTCCAACAAGGTGACTGATTTGAGCTCTTGGAAGATCTTCATCAGAAATGAAGCATTCTCTATCCTCTGAGTCAGTATACATATATCCAGAAGTTGGATATATGACACTCTTTTGATCCTGAAAGACAAGGTTAGGAAGAAGAGGATACTTTCTAAGATACTTGTATGTATGAAGGCACTCTGGTCTGTTGTTTGAGTAAGCCTCAGTCATCACACTGAGTGTTCTGTACTCTATTTCATGAAGTAAGTCCTTCTCATAACATACTGCAGCTACTGCACAGATCTCATCCAAGACTATTTGATCATAGGTTGATTTCTTTGGAAGCTCTTTGATCAGTCTTGTGATCTTCACCCAGTCTTGAAGACCAATTCTTTGAATATCATGAATAAATATCTTCATGGGGGGACTGGTTAAGCCAGTACAAGTGATAGTAATTCTTCCTTCTTTGAGCTTCACTTTTACTTTATTGACATCCAGATTTAACCAATGTATCCCCCTTACATTTTGAAATGTTTTGGTCCTCAAGAACTCCTTTCTTTGTTCCTTATACTGAGTCCTAGCAGCAACCATATTCCAATAATGTTGAATATGGTCTGGACCCTTTCTTGAGATTCTACGTGAAGGACCAGGAGTATCAGTATCTGGGTCAGATTCTGGTTCAGTTTTGACTCCCAACTCTTGCTCATATAAAAATCTTTCTTGTTCTGCCCAGAGTTGTTGAGGAGTCAGTCTTGGAGCCTGCTCGGTATCACTGTCCCTTGTAAGAACAGGTCTTCTTTGTCTTGTTACCAGAGGAGCAGATTCCTCACTTGATTCAGAAGAAGTGAGAACAGCATTGATAGGTCTTCTTGATAAGGAACTCCTTCTTCTAATTACCAGATTTTCTGGTTCTTCATCATCCGAGGATGATGATGAAGAACTTTCTTGTTCTACCAGATTTAGTGCATAGTTTACTAAATCTGGTTCTTCATCTTCATCATCAGCAATAGGCCAGATGAAAGGCCTATAGACCACAATTTGTAAATTATTCTCTTCAAGAGCAGGTGGCTCAGAATAAGTTTGCTGTGGTTGGTCAGTATGAGTCTCCCCCTGAGCAGATGGCTCAAGTGGGTCTTGAACTAGTGATGCTGACCTTGTTCTTTGTCTTCTTCTCTCATACTGAATGCGAAATGGCTCAGTATGAGGGCTTTGCTGATGTTGTTGTTGTGGAGGTTGATCTTCATTCAATCTTCTTCTTTTCTCCCCCTGAGCAGAAGGCTCAGTTTGATCAACCTCAGTATCTCTTTGTCTCTTCTCCCCCCTTTTGTTATCATTTGATGAGGAGGGAAGAGGATCAGTATCACCACCCATGTCCCCTTCAGGTTGTTCAAGAGTAGGGGAGGGCATGGGCTCAGTTGCAGCATCAGTATCACCAGCACGTCCTTCTCCTTCTCCTTCTTCATTGTGGTCACCATGTGAACCTGGTGGAGTTTGTGGAGGCTGCTGTGGTTGTTGAAGGAGTGATACTGACTGTTTTATTAAGTCAATATCACCACTCATCTTGTCCATTCTGGCTAGTATTACATTTTGAGTTTGTTGGATGGCCAGAATGTGCTGCATGATTGCTTGCAGAGTCACTTGGTCTGCTGCAGCCTGAGATGCCTGAATGCCCTGCACAGATGGTGCTAAAGAAACAAAAATGTAAAACTGGTTAGAAAGAAAGGTTTATCAAATAGAATTGTGGTGTTGTTTAATTCTACAATCATATAAACAGAGTTTGTGAAGTCTGTATTTCATCTCGTATAGGATGAAATATTGTGGACTTGTGCATAGCATGTGTAAGAAGATTTTAGTAAAGGTGAGTGTGAAAATTTAAGTAGCTCAGTATAGGATAAGTCACATTTACTAAAAGGTTTGGGTGTGGGAATTCGAAGCCTGGGATGTGCTTCTTGATATTTTCAATGTTTATCACTCGGTATGAGAGTGATAACAGAAATGTGGCTAAACCCCATGGGATATTTTTGGATTTTGTGGCTTAAGGGTTTGGGATCATTTCTTGAATGATGCTACCCAACTCAAAAATAAGTTGGACATTATTCAAGCAGCACCAGTGGGTGTCAGTATGACATCAACCACCATTGTCTCTTTAAATGTTGAGACAACTGTAGACTGACAATGATCAATTTAGTGTGCTCAGTATATGAATTTTGCATAGCAGCAGTGGGCTAGCTATGTTGGCCATAAAGGGATATATATTTGAAAGATCGTTTGAGACTTTGGTCAGTATTGAGTTGGTACTGGCCAATACTTAGTCTCTATTTGGGAATGAAATATATATATATAAGTTTAAGGGCTTTTTAGAAATTCATACCTGAGACTCTGTCAGATTCTCTTCTAGCATCTGCAGAGGTCGGTGCAGGATCATGTGTTTGTTGATGTGCAGCACCAACATCTTCAATACCGACCTCTATGTTATGCTGAGCACCTTCCATTGTAGTTTGTGCATATTGAATCTCCACATCAAGAGGAACATGAGGTTCCTCAATTTGTTGAGCAGATGGAGGAAGTTGTGGACTTGGAAGGTCAGCGGTGGCTGCAACTAGGCTTTGAGCTTGAAGAGAGGCAGTTAATGATGGAACATTTGCAGGCTGCACCTCCTCAGATGATAAGTTTCCCATAATGATAGGAGAGAGATTCCTTCTTCGTCTATGAAGAACCAATGGTGTGTCTTCTGAGGACTCAGTTTCAAGAACGGTTTCAATATGAGGAGCAGCAAGATCTTGTGCAGGTGGAGAGATAGATGGTTCTTGAACTTGTGGGATATCCTGCATCTCAATATCTTGACCATCCTGGGCTCCATTGCCACTATTATCATCATTATCATCATCACCATCATTGTCTGACTCAGTATCAGACATATCTTCTTCATCATTTATATGTTCTTGAACAATGGCCCACATAGGAGGACTTAGAAGAGGCTCTCCTTCTCTTGGCCTATAAAAGAAAATCTTCTCACTAAGCGGAGGAAGATCAACTCTTGGACTATGAAGATCATCATAAATGTGTGTGGGCATTGAGTGTTGAAAGATGAGTGATAGAAATCTGCAGAAAGGGACATTGCATTCCCTTGTGTTTGCTCGGACCAGAGTAGCTAATTCATTGAAAATTAGGCGAGCAAAATCAATATTTCTTCCATAGTACAGAGCATGTACTATTTGCATCCCAAATTCGTTTATTTGGTCCAAAGCTCCCGTCTTGTGGGTCATACATCGAATTATTGTTGTGATGAGAATACCCCACATAGGACCAAATTCATTTCTTTTGATTGTGCCCGTTGTTCCTCTTCGACCCAGAAATGGCAGTACAGAGCGTGCCTCTGATCTATCAACAAATGGGTCATACTGAGCTTGGGCGGGAAGTCTCAGTGCTTCACGAATGATTGCAGTAGAAACAAAAGCTCTTCTTTGATCCCTAATTACCCATCCAGCAATCATATCTGGAGAATCGAGTGTGGCAGAGTACCAAAACTCGCATAACATTTCTGGGTAAATTGCTCGAGGAGATAATGTCAGTGCACGAGCAATTGGGCAATGCTTCATAAAAGTCACGATGTTCGTGAATTCTTGGCATACCCAGGCTTGAGGAATATTAAAATTTGCTGTGATGTTGTTCCTCGCAAACCTGGGTACTTCATTATTTCGGAATTGGATTTCCGATTCAACGTTTGGAGCAACAAAAGTGTAATTCGCCATCTGTGATTGTGATTTGAAAACGTTTTGCTCGCTAAAAGAAAGTGAAATCGTTAATCGCAGAGAGAATTGAAAATGAAAGAAAGAAATAACAGTTAAAAAATTTGAAGTAAAAATAAACGGTTATTTATAGGAGATTTGAAAGATAATTAAGGTATTGGGAAGTAAAAACGGCTGATTTGACTGCCTTATCCTCTGCCAACGGTAACTTTCTTATTAAGAAAGGTTACCGTTTGAGCAGTATGATGATTAAGCTCGGTGTAAGAGCCGTCATACCCCAATACCGAGTTTAAAAAAAATTTAATTTTTAAAAAATTTTAAAAAATATAAAAACAATTAATTTACTCTTGAAATTAATAAAAAATAAAAAATTTTAAATTTTGATGATAACAGACTAGTGATACTGAGTGGTCAGTATCAACAGGATTGATACTGAGCGCTCAGTTTTAAAGAAATTTAATAAAGATTAAGGATTCAACATACCTAATTGCCCTAGTAAATACATAAACCTTTCCTCAGGAAGAGGTTTAGTAAACACATCAGCCAATTGTTCATTTGTTGGTACATAATCTACTTCAACCTTACCTTTTTCCACATTATCTCGAATAAAGTGGTGTCTGATATCAATGTGCTTGGTTTTGGAGTGATAGACTGGGTTCTCTGTGATAGCAATAGCACTCTTGTTATCACAATGAATAGGAGTCTTATGAAAGTTGAACCCATAGTCTAAGAGTTGATACTGCATCCATAATAATTGAGCACAACAACTTCCTGCAGCAACATATTCTGCTTCTGCTGTGGAAGTTGCTACCGAATTTTGTTTCTTGGATGACCAGCCAACTAGTCTTCCACCTAGGAATTGACATCCTCCACTTGTGCTCTTTCTGTCCAATCTACAACCTGCAAAATCTGCATCTGTGTACCCTTCAAGGTCAAAGTTTGAGTCTTTGGGATACCAAAGACCCAGGTTAGGAGTACCTGTAAGATATCTAAAGATGCGCTTAACTGCTTTCATGTGTGATTCTTTAGGATCAGCCTGATACCGAGCACACAAACATGTGGCAAACATGATATCAGGCCTACTAGCAGTTAAGTAAAGTAAGGAACCAATCATACCTCGGTATGTGGATTGACATACTGGTTTACCAGTTTCATCCTTACTTATCTTATCCTGAGTACCCATAGGAGTGTGCATGGAAGATAAATTTTCAAATTTGTATTTCTTTAACATGTCATGCACATACTTACTTTGATTTATAAAAGTGCCATCAGGCTTTTGTTCAACTTGTAAACCAAGAAAGTAAGTAAGTTCTCCCATCATACTCATCTGATACTGAGTTGACATTATCTTAGCAAACCAGTCACACATTGACTTGTCAGTGGAACCAAAGATAATATCATCTACATATATCTGAATGAGTAAGATATCAGAACCTTTCCTTTTTGAAAATAATGTTTTATCAATTTTACCTCTTGTAAACTTATTTTCAATAAGATACTCAGACAAGGTGTCATACCAGGCTCTTGGAGCTTGTTTGAGCCCATATAGAGCTTTATCAAGCTTGAAAACATAATGAGGAAATTTGGGATCAACAAAACCTGGAGGTTGTTTAACATAAACTTCTTCTTGTAGTTTTCCATTTAGAAAAGCACTTTTGACATCCATCTGATAAACTTTGAAATACTTAAAGGCTGCATATGCAAGATACAACCTAATAGCTTCAATTCTTGCAACTGGTGCAAAAGTTTCATCATAGTCAATGCCTTCTTCTTGCCTGTAACCTTGAGCAACTAACCTTGCTTTGTTTCTGATGACAACACCATCCTTGTCCATCTTGTTTCTAAACACCCACTTAGTACCAATAATAGTTTTGCCAGAAGGAGGTGGTACTAAGTTCCAAACTTTGTTTCTTTCAAACTCTGTGAGCTCTTCTTGCATAGCATCTACCCAATCTTCATCTAATAAAGCTTCATCAGCTTTCTTTGGTTCAATGGTAGATAGAAAACTTGAGAAGAAACAAAAGTTTGCAGTTGCTTGGGTTGGAAATTCTAATTTTCTTCTTGTCTGGACACCTTCTTCAATAGGACCAATAATGTTTGAGTGTGGATGGTCTCTGTGTTCCCTTAAATTGTTTCCTAAGGGAGCATTTGAAATAGGATCAACAATATCTTGTTGATTTGGTGTGTTGTCTGTCTGATACTGAGTGGAATTCTGATCAGTATTAGACAGTGCAGGTTGCTGTTCATCTTCATTTTGCAGAGTTGATGTGGATTCTTGTGAAGTGTTGGATGTTTCACCTTCTTCATAAATAGAGTGGTTCAGATCATTGGTTGGAAACTCAGTATGGAGGTCCTCTGATATGGGAACCTCAGTATTAGTCTCATTTGAGTGATACTGAGTTTGAACTTGATCAGTTTCATTAAACTTATTAGGAATAAAGTGTGGATGAAACTTAGGCTGTTCAGCAATGGAGTGTTCTGGATTGCATAGAATATCTATGCCACTTATGTCTTCACTTGCTGAGGTAGAATGCTCATTCTGATCTTCATCGAATGTGACATGAATGGATTCTACAATCATCTTAGTTGAGATGATATACACTCTGAAAGCTTTAGAGTGTGGAGAGTAGCCCATGAACACACCTTCATTTTCTTTGGGAGCAAATTTATTGAGATTTTGTTTTGTACTGAGTACAAAACATTTACTCCCAAAGATGTGGAAATATTCCACATTAGGAATCTTGCCATTGTATAACTCATATGGAGTCTTCAGATGTCTTTGGACTATAGTGGCTCTATTCTGAGTGAAGTTTGCACAGTTTACAGCTTCAGCCCAGAAACTCAGTGCCAGTCCAGCATGGCATAATAAAGTTCTTGCAGCTTCAATCAGTGTTCTGTTCTTTCTTTCTACAACACCATTTTGTTGTGGTGTGTAGGCTGCAGAGAAGTTTTGAATGATTCCTTTTTCTTCACAGAAATCTGCTAATACTGAGTTCTTAAACTCAGTACCATGGTCACTTCTAAGTTGCTTGACCTTGTTGCCTTTTTGAAGTTCCTCTCTTTTTATAAAGGCAATGATTTCGGTTGTTGCATCTGACTTAGTCTTGAGGAAGATGACCCAAGTATATCTTGAAAATTCATCAACTAAGACTAGAGTATAGATCTTTTTGGCCAAAGATGGTGTGCTGATGGGGCCAAAAAGATCCATATGTATCATAGTAAGAGGTTCATTGATGGAGTGATTGACTTTAGATTTGAATGAACTCTTCTTCTGCTTGCCCATTTCACATGCTGAGCATAACTTATCTTTTGAATAAGTAATTGTGGGCAATCCTCTCACCAGTTTCTTCATACTGAGCTCGTTGATATTTCTAAAATTGATGTGAGAGAGTTTCTTGTGCCATAGCCAATGTAATTCTGGCTTGACTTTAGAAAGCAGGCATACTCGAATAGTTGGGTCTATTTCAGATAGGTTGACCACATATACGTCTTTTTCTCTTCTAGCAATGAGTACATGTTGCCCTTTATCATTGTAGATGATTCCTGCAACCTTTCTGAATCGAGCTTCATTGTCATCATCACACATCTGGCTGATACTGAGCAGATTGTGTTTTAGACCCTCTACATAGGCAACTCTTTTAAAAGTTATGTTGCCTGCCTTGATCACACCATAACCTCTTGTTTTTCCCACCGAGTCATCTCCAAACTTGACAGAAGGACCCTTCTCTGGAGTATAATTGAGAAGGTATTCCATACTGCCTGTCATGTGTCTTGAGCAGCCACTATCTAAGTACCACTTTCTGTCACCCTGCACAAGACACAAAATAAGAGTTAGTTCTTTTTAGGAACCCATTTTTGAATGGGACCTTTGGTGGGATAAACACAATTTGACTTGATCTCTTTATGTGGAGAGGTCGGTATCACTTCAGGGGTAACTTTAGAAGTTTTCTTTGGTGATACTGACTTAGTTTCTCTCCTTTTCTTTGGTACTGAGTACCTAGGACTTGAGAGATTAGTCCAGCATTCATCTCCCTTATGACCAGTATGATGACATCTATAACATTTTCTAGGTCTATTTCTAAACATATTTTCATATGGTATTTTAGAAAAATGTTTCACTTTTGGTAGGTCAGTATGAACGAGTTTTGCAAATTGTTTACTTAAAGATTTGACCTGATCACCAAGTGTTTTTAAAATGTTAATTTTGTTATTTCTAATAGATGTATTAACATTGTTTTTAACTGGTTTAGGAGATGGAGGATCTGGTTGCTTATTTTTATTTGACAGAGAAGTCTTTCTAATATTATTAGTGGTAGACTTCTTGTCTTTAGCAACCAAAGACCTAGTTGAAGTTGTCTTTTGTTTATCATGTTTTGAAGGAACAACTTTAACAGGTTCTTTAGATGTCTCAGTATATAATGTTTCTGTTCCTGCAACTTCTGTATTTGATGAAACATGTGAGATAGAAGTTGTCTTATTATCATTATATAATTCAAAAGTTGTTGTATTAAATAATAATTCAAAAGGTGGAAAAGCAGAAGTGTCATACTGAACTATTGGTAGCTCGGTATCAGAAATTTCTGTTATTTGAAATTCAATACTGAGTTCTTGTAGCTCAGTATAGCACTTTGAGCAGATGGAAGGACCAATAGGTTTTTCTAAAATTTCATTTTCTTCATCATCTGACTCAGTTTGACATCCAACTTCACATAAAGTTTTAGCTTTTACAAAATTAATAGGGTTCATAGTAGAAAACTCTTCAAATAAATCAGCAAAATTGTTCCTGTTTTTAAATTGAGGATCAACACCAAGTGCAGCCCTCACATTTTCTGGAAATTGTTCATTTAAACATTTATTTAATTTTATTGAAGCATTTCCCCAAGATTTACACTGTTTTTCAAATTTCTCTTTTTCAAGTTTGTGTAAATGAGCTTTATCAGCTAATCTTTGGTTAATGTCTTTTAAATCTGAAAAGTTTAGTTCTAAATCTTTATATTTTGCTAATTTATCCAAGTTTTCATTATTTACCCTTTCAAGTTCTTTAATTGTTAATTTTAAAGCTTTTTCTTTTTGTACAGAAGTTTTAAGATCAACAAGCATATACTCAAAAATCTTGGTTTTTTCATTCACTGAATAAGTTTGAAAGGAACTTACCTTGTACAACTGAGTGGAATCCCAATCAGTATGAACACTCATCCTCTCAGCCTCTTTGATATCCTTTTCAAAGGAACTCTTCAAATCATCTTCAGTGAAAGCCATAAAGGCTTTATTCTCAATCTCTTCTTCATCATCACTTAACTCTTCATCCATCCAGGCTTCTGAGTAAAGTGCTTGATGAGGTGCTCCATTTCCTTCTGCCCTCTTTCCCTTGCTACAATTCTTCAGCTTGACATATTTGTCTCTATATCTTTTTGCTCGGTATGCAATCTTGTCATTTTGGTCAGTCTCAGAAGACTTGGTATGACAATTTGCAGCAATATGTCCAGGCTTTCCACACCTATAGCACAGACCTGATCTTGGGTCAGTATTAGAAGAGCTAACACCAAGCCTCTTCTTCTTCAACTGATCCAGCTTCATAGACATGAGAGCCATTTGAGTTTCAAGCTCTTCTGCCTCAGCATCAGCAAGATCAACTTCTGGTTCATCTGGCTCAGTCACAGTATAAGCCTGTTGCACAACTAGAGCCATACCAGTGGAAGACTTGTCAGTTTTCTTCCAGTTGATCAGTCTTGCAGCATTATTCTCCTCATGATTCAGCATTAGACCATACAAAGTTTGAAGAGTGTATGACTCAATGTTGTTAGCAGCATTGACAGAGTTTGCCATGTCAAGAAATTGTTGAGGAAGACTATCCAGGAACTTTTGAACAAGCTCTCCTTCCTCTTTCACAATGCCTACACTGATTAAATCATGGATAACAGTATTGAACCTGTTATAGAGAGTGGTGATGTCTTCATTTGGAGTTGAAAAGAAATTTTCATATTTCCTTCTCATGTTGCTTTTTCTTTGCAACTTCACCTTTGCTGTACCTTCATAGGTGACTGATAGGCTATCCCACATAGCCTTTGCTGTTGGCAATTTCATAATTGCATTAAGTATCTCTTTGGTAACAGCATTACCAATCACCCCTTTAGCTCTGGAGTCTAAAGCATACAACTGACGGTCAGTATCAGTCCAGTTGTGCTTTAGTTTAGGTACAGATCTTATGCCCTCAGGAGCATCATCAGTAGCAGCAACAGGTTCCACAGTTTGTGGAATGATGGGACCATCATTTAGCACAGTGAGCATCTCATGGTGAATAGATTCAAGATACCACTGAGCTTTGAGCTTCCATTGATGGAAGTCTTTTCCATCAAAGATGGGTACTCCCTTTCCAGACATAATTGGTGCATCAATTGTAGACATTTTGGATTTTTGAGTGTTGGAGGGATAGATGTAGGAAATGGCTGCCAGGGTTATAGATCGACTAAATAAGAGATTATTTAGCCTGCTCTGATACCAGTTGTTAGGTCACAACACCCCTGGTTTGTTAGTTAATTGATTAGAATGATTATACAAGAGACAATTAAAGTGTAAAACACAGTATTAGAGTCGGTGTACAAATCCACTAAGTGTGGTATGCTGCGGAAAAGCAATACCACTGATCAATTACAAGATATGAAAGTGTAGAGTGAATTGGTGAGTACTCCTTTGCAAGATGATCTCTATTTATAATGTTATAGAGATCTTACATAATGAGCAAAGGAGTAACCGAAGGACTAAGCAAGGAAAATGACTAAGATCAAGGGATTTGATCTAAGTCCGTTACTATACTGAGTATCACTCAGTCCTTCTACTCAGTCCTTGTACTCAGTATCACTATCTGATACTGAGTACTGATACTGAGTTCCAATACTGATCACTCAGTATCAGACCTAAACTTAGCTATATTATTCTACATATAAATCACAGCTAGTCTAGGTTGTTTTGTTATCTTAAGATCTAAAGGGGCAAGGCTTTTTGCCTTAACAGATATGTTTTGAAATATGAGCCATGTCGTTATGTGACACCGTTTAAATATTATTATTGTTTTGGAGTTTAATTTGGGACGTTCGGTTTGTAAACCTAAACCTAAACTATTTAATATCTTTATGCTTCCGCACACCTTTAAAAAAAAAGAAAACGTTTTCTAAATTTTGCGGTGTTACACGAAATTTCAGCTACTCGAAATTCGGGTACCAAATGCGGGTAGTAAAAATCACTATCCAAAAATCCGGGTCCCCAAATTTCGGGTATCCGAAAATCTGAGTACCCGATTTTGAACACCTCTAGGGAATATGGATATGAGAAAATAGTAGGACTAAATATTATTTCTCTTTAATTTAGCTTCTTTTTTAATTTAGATATGTTTTTTTACACATACATATTTTTTACATTTTTTTGTTCTATGACAAATATTTGGGATCGTTAATCATTTGTCCTTCTTCTTTTATATGGATTGTCATAATTACTTTATATAAATATTATGTAATTTCTTATCTAACATTTTATATACTTACATATAACGAATTATATTAATATTATAAAATTTTATATTAGTATAATTATGGCATCTCTTGAATTTTCACGGGATATAAATGTAACACCTCAATTTTTAATACAAAATATTTGCCCAATTAAATCATTTTCATAAATAGAAGACCAGTGTCAAAACACGGATTTACAAAACTTTGATATGAAAATCAGAGTATGAGGTTTGGTGTTACAAAATATATCAAAACCAATGTTAAGCATAAATCCGCTTTAATGATCTTCTACTCTAGGCTCCGCATATCTCAATCCATGCGCACCTATATCATCGATCCAGAATCTGAGTACATAGCAAACAAACAAGGAGTACATGAGACACAAAAATGTCTCGTGAGCTACATGGGTTTAGACCCCAATAATATCAAGTATCACATCGTATATAAATACATATTTATATTTTACCAACACATCCTAGTCACTCTATGGTGACTCTATTGGTCCTGCTTTCCTAGCATACATATCTAGTACATAAACATATATGTACTAGAACACAGTCATATCTAATACATAAACATATATGTATTAGAACACAAGAGAACCTAATACATAAACATATATGCATTAGATTCCTAGATTACCTAGTACGCAAACATATGCGAACTAGAAGCACCCGTGTGCTTAGTGTACAAACATATGTACACTCGTCTCAGTGACCGGGGTCCCCCCCCCCCCCCCCCCCGCGTCACCACCATCTATCACTAATCATAACTCTATCAGTTATGCTAGTCAAAGCCTTCGACTATCACATCAGTCATCAAACAAGTTAGTTAAATATTATAAATAATATATAAACTAACTCAACACATAATAAGTCTAGACAAACATTAAATAGACCGTTCATAAGTAATCAAAATACTTCATATAGTTATGTACTCAGTAAAGTCCACACGTACTCACCTTAGCAATAAAATGGTCCAATCGTATTCCTTACGTCAATTCCTTGCTTCACAATTCGGTCAACCTTCCAAGACCTCACCAAATGCCTAATACAATAATCACAAGGTTATCAACATCACATACGACTACTATTGTGTCCATCAATCTCTAGATAACACTTATTAATACATTTCCCCCAATTATGGTGATTTACCAAACCCTAGGTTTAACCAACCCTTAAGATTCTTACAAATCATAATCATACACTTGTTTCCTTTGATAATATATCATCTATTAAGTGTATACATCACTTATATCACCATAACCCATAACCCCAAGAACTAGGGTTTCAAATCCATACATCAAAATACATAGATCTTAAGCTACGAAGATCAAAGAGTGAAGATATACCTTTAATCTTCAACTAGGAGTGAAATCAACCAAAGATTTATGGAGGATTCGACCTCAATCAGTCCCCAAGCTCGAAAATCGCCAAATGAGAAGCTATGGTTTTGATATGGCATCAAATGAGCCAAAACCCGACTTTAAAGCTGTCGACCCAAGTTCACGGCGTGAACTTTGCGCTTCGTGAACAATTCCCGATCGCTACCTGAGCGTGAACTTCGATCGCCAAAATACACCAATCCCTGTAGGGAGTTCACGGTCGTGAACCCAAGTTCACGCCGTGAACTTCCCTTGTGCAGTAGGGCTGCATTTTTCGGTTGTTGTCTCGACCCGGTTTCGCCCATAACTTTCTCGTACGGTGTCCAAATGACACGAAACTAATTCCCACGTTCTTTAAACGATTTATCCTTATTTATCATATTTTTATACAATTTATTTATTTACAAATTTCGGGTCGTTACAATAAACTAGTATTGATTATATAAGAAGTTGATTGAGATTTGCTCATAATGTACTCGACAGATTAAAAATGATTGTTTTTAAATATATTTTTTTACCAATTGATAAATATTTACGTAATAAATATTGATCATATGTTTAAAAAAACATCCAAGAACCTTTAAATATACTTTGATATTAAATATAGAAGGCATGGTGTACGGTTTTATTAATAGACATCATAAGAATTAAGGATTATTAACTTGAGATTAATATCAAAGGGTTAATAGTTTAGCAGTAAAGATGTTTGCCTTAATTTTGATGTTGGGGGTTCAAGTGTTATAATAGAGATATAAGACTAAGCGTAATGCACGACCGGAATGCCGGTCGCAACCGGCCACCTCACTCCCTCCGATGCGTCCCACCTGTTACTGGCCTCCCTCCCCGACGCGTCTCATGAGCTTATCGGTCGAGTGGACTACCGATTGGGCTTTAGTGGTCGTGTGCTGTTTTGTTTCTTTATCCTTTTTCTCCACTTCTAAATATTATATTTTATATATAATAAATATTATATATAAAATTTAATTTAGATTTTATATTTTATATATAATAAACTAGCTTCATAACCCGCCCGGATGGGCGGGTATGCTTCAAAATTTATTATGTAGAAAAATACGAATATACATTAATAATGTTAAAGATTACATAATAATGATGTACATAAATAAATGTTAAATAAAATTCGATACATGAAGAAATGTTACATAAAATTTATTAATGAGGCTTATTAGCTTAATAAGCTTGAATTCAAGCTTATTAAGCTTATTAAGCTAATAAGCCTCATTAATAAGCTTTCCCAAACATGCCCTTAGTATTATCTAAATTCTAAAAGCATATTCTTTTGCCATCATATTTGACAATAATATATACAAAAACTTAACCGTTTTTGACCCGTTTCAGTTTGCACTTATAAACATGTTTTGAGTTCTTGAGAGTATTCCTTAGTACTTCGTTTCAAGTACTTCCAGAAAATATTGTTGCATTCAAACTCAGAACAAAATTATCATATAATTTGTAAATTTGTCCTAATTATTGTCACTAAATTAGCAATGACCCTTAGTAAAAGTTGACTTAATAACCATGTGCGCCATGTGGCTGGTTAAGCGAATGCTAACACTGACATAAAAGCCATTTGATGCAAAAAAAAAAAAAAAAAAAAAAAAAAAAAAAAAAAACATACATAGGACATCTTAATATATGTGATTGTTACTTCAAAGCAAATAACATCTTCAATTGAAATTTGAAGACTTGATAATCAAATAAGTAAATAATATGTAATAGTCCTAGTGTGCGTTTGGAGCATTTCTAGTAACATATGCCCAAAAATTATAAGTGTTGAAAATTGAAGGAAAAATTGATTCATGTTGACAATGGTTAATGACGTACCTCTATATGTGTGTATAAATCATTCTCATTTGTAATTGCTTTCCATTTGCAAATTAGCTTCATGGTGTTGGTTTTAGGAGGAAGAAAAAGCACTTTTAATTAGGAATGTATTTTGTTCCGGAACGGGTAAACCCGAAATCAGAAAATCTGGAAAGTCGAGAACCGAGTACCAAACTGATTTACCGGTTTCCATTCCGGTACAGACCATTTGGGTCATAACTGTTCGATGATTTTAGAAACACCTTCTGGCACACGAAGTAACTGGTAAGAACCTAACCTGAAAAAGCTGAATACCCATAGAAGTAAGTAAGCATATGAATACAAACCAAAAATATATATGAAAAAAAACCCATCTATGTGTTTATGTGTTTGGTCCTCCCAATATTATCCTAGAGACACGTTTGACCCATTAGAGCAAACCAAGAAAATTAACAAATATTAAAAAAAAAACACATAATCATTTATGTAAGTTACAAGAAAAACCGATTGTAATTAATTCTAAGTTTATTATTATAGTTGATTAGTTTAAAAATTGGTTTTGATCAACCATGTATGTGTGTAGGTGTTTGGTCATCCCATAATTATCCTAGTGACCGGTTTGACCCATTTGAGTCAATACTCATTTGACCCGTTTCCAATAGTAGTCATTTGAGTATAACCTACTCAACCGTTTGAGTTTTGACCCAGTAAAAGTATCACTTTTTTTCAAATATAAAAATCTGATTTGGTCAATATAGGAATGATTTATTTATGAACTTCAATGATCTTAAAAAATAGGTTAATATAGGAATGTCACCTATTTTTCAGTTTGGCCCGTTTGATGCAAAAACATATTTATGAAAGAAAAATAACACAAATTGCAAGTGTGTGAAAGCAAAACAAATTTATGTGTTGGATATTCATAGTTTTTGGTATGAATTTAAGTGCAAAACAGATTCATACATGTTTTGAAAAAACAGATTCATATATGTGCGAAAACAGGTCGAAATTCGCCCACATTGTAGTTTTAACGTATAAATTCTCCTAAATCATTTTATTCAAATGTACAAATTACTACTTAAAGAGTCTAACTTTTTGTAATCGTATATCACACGACCCACACTCAGAAATATATATTTTTACTATATGAGCATGTAAAATATATGCAAAAACACTTTAAAAACAATATACATTAAACTTAAAGGATACATCTTCCCTTTGGGTTCGATGGAATGGTATTGTAAGTGCCTTATCCTAGCTCCAAAACAGGTTCACATTTCTTGTAAAAAATTGTTGCCATTGAAGGCATAACTGTGATATATAAAGTAACAACACAAAATCTATATAAGGCATGTTTGGGAAAGTTTATTTAAGGGGCTTTTAAGCTTATTAGCCTATTAAGCTCGAATATTGCACTAATTTTCGAGCTTAATAAGCTAATAAGTTTAAAAACCCCTTAAATAAGCTTTCTCAAACATGGCCATAATCACATTAAAAAGAGGAATCAAAATAATATTTAAAACATTAAAAGAGTTGCAACATTGGGAGGTAGTTGAATAACAGGTAAAGAAGGGGCATTTACATGATGTTTATGGATGTATCTTTCAATCAACCAACTATAAAGATATTGATAATTGTTATTCTTGCATTATTAAAAACCGAATCAAATGTAAATAAATCGAAAAATGGTGTAGCAATTCAGCAGCATGCATAAACAGTATAAGCCTTAATCTAGCATGAACGATTAGGATTGAATCAATTTCAATCTATATGCAATTTCAGAAGGCGGTTTTATACATACAAAATTTCAGAGTCAAAGTTTAAATTAAGTGAAATTAAAGAGGTACATATTGATATATACAATGACAACTACGATATAAAAACTCATAAGTTACCTCAAGCTTTGTGTTCAGCCGATGTGTTCCTCATTTGTGCTGAATTTATAGTGTCGCAAGCTTTGAGGAATCGATTCCTCAAATTATAGAATCGACAGGGGAGAGGCTTTTTAAGGCAAGATTTCCAAATAATTAGATGCTTCGATTGGCTTTAACAAAAAAATTGTATTGAAGTGATTTGCTGCATCAAAATAATCTGAGGGTTTCAAAACACCAAATCAAAGGATTAGCAATTTTAACAACCAAATGCAATATAAATAAGATCAATTGGTACATGGAGTTGTTTGATCACATTACTTAACTAAGCAAAACACATAAAATTGATTCCAACGAATTCATTATTATGAAAACCTAACTTTTTAGGTCAATTTCTGACTTCATAACATCATGAACGAAGATTGTAACTGAAAGAAGTGAAGTAAGAAGATGATAGAAAAGTGTGACCTGATGATTTGTCAACAGATTGGTGAACTACATAAGATACTTTGTAACAGATTGGTTGCACTGTTTTGCTATGTCTTTAACTTCCAGTAATCTACATAAGGCTTCTGTCCATAATCTGCATTTACCGACAAAAATACCATTAAAAAGTTGATCTAATTTAGATTAGGTGAATTATGTTATACACCAAATCCTAAAACCACCTAAATCTATTTCAAACACATGTAATAGAATAACTGAAACCTTGATTTTCAGTCGAATCCACTAAAATTATGTTCCTAATCTAAGTGTCACAAATTCACAACCACGAGCCCTAAACAGAAGAGCTAAAAATTAAGAAAATTGAGAAAAGAATCGAACCAGTAGGAACAGAGCTGAAACCCTTGCTATCGTTAGAATCGTATCCGCCGCCACCTCCGCCGTTCTCAAACTTAGGGCGTTTGGCCTCGGCGTTGTTGAATCAGCCTTCTGTTTAGCAAGCTCGATCTCATCTACAGGTGGAGGTGCACTGTTGTACGCCGGACCGGAATCGGGAGATTGTGAATGGATGATGGGAGCGCAAAATCCAGTGGGGCGACGGCCGGATGAAGGCGGCAGTGGGGTGGTGGAGTCATCGTACTTGCGTTTGGCGGAGGAGAAGTCTCCGCCAGACGAATACTGTGCTTCCTCAGCCATTGAATGGTGGATAAAGAGAAGCAAAAGGGTTAAGAAAACCCTAGAAAAAGTTCGACGATCGAGAGAATCGAATTGTGAGGCTGGAGGGAAAAATTGTGCGAAATTTGTGCTGAAAATATCGGACCAATGGGAGAATTACAGGTGGATTAACGGACCAATCAGAAGCTTGTAAACTGATGATGTGTCAAACTCTAATGTGGTCTACCTGCATATATAGGGGAAGATATATATATATATATATATATATATATATATATATATATATATATATATATATATATATATATATATATATATATATATATATATATATATATATATATATATATATATATAGGGTCAAGTTATATTGAGAACCATGATTTCAAAAAGAACTCTGAGAACTCTTATTAACCAATCAGAATTTAGTAAATTGATTTTGATTAATTTAATTCATATTAATTACTCAGGGGTATTTAGGACATTTGACCAAAAAGAAAAATATTTCCTTTTTTGAAAATTTCCTGAAATTTAGGAATTAATTTCGAATATTAATTTTTATTTTGGTATTTTTGTCGAGTCGGTTGTGCATATATGTTTTTTTTTTGTAATTAGTGTTACATGTAGGTTGTGCATATATGTCGAGACAATTTTGCATATATGGTATTTTGCGGATTTGCATATATACTGAACATATATGTAATATAAAACAAACATGTTTAACAAACGAAATCTATATCCAAATTTTACAAAATTGATAGAGCAAACATAATACATACATGTTGAACTTATTACGAAGATTCAAAACTTATTTGAAAAAAACACATAAACAATAACATATATGCATCACAATGGTTGTTGGCATATAATTGTGTCTCCTTTTGAAGTAACTTTGTTTTATATACTCCAACACAAAATGTTCATTTCTTCTTTTTCACTTGTATAACTTTTCAATTTCCTTTGTCCACCCACTGCAACACAAAGAAAAATATGTTTAAGGAAGTAATCGCATGTGTAAACATGATGAATAATTGACCCACTTTTATAGACTTCTAACTATGTAAAATTGCATAAAAACCCCTAACTCTTCTCACTTATAAGAACGGCAAAGACTAAGATATAAATTTTGGTTTAATTAGGTAAATTTGTCAACATAGATGTATCAACATCTAGAGTCGAAATTGGTTTACCAAGAGCATAAATGTAACCGCGAACATATATGTCACTAAGAACAAATATGAGAACAAATATGTGATCGAGAACATAGATGTAACCGAGAAGATAGATGTACCCATTTCAATTAGCAAACTTGAATCACTTGCTTAGTACACAGCTCCTATTAAAATTGTGAATATAAAAAAAATGTGAAGTTAGTAAAAACACATCGTCATCACGAGTATTCGCGTCTGATGATTGATCTGATAATTGATGTAAAAATAATTAGTGGCACATAAAAAAATGAATTCAATTTATATATATTCTAAAAACCCATGGAGCAGCCTAACGAATTGATTAAAATAGCATACTTGACACGTATGCACTATGAGGATAAAATTTCAACTAAAAATCCACAATAATATACATAAAAAAATAACAGTTAAAGCAAAAAAAAGAAAAAAAGAAAAGGGATTAAGATTCATGTAAAAAAGGGGATTAACAGAATGAGTTTAAGAAATTTTACCAGCAAGCGCTTCCATCAATTCAACAACCTCCTCCACGCCACCGTCTTTCAAAATCCTACATTTATTTACCAGATCTATGACCAGCTTTGACATCGGGTTCCCTGACATCGTCGCCGGAGTTCTCAACCCTAGATATGTTTCGCAAAACCTATTATCCATGACCCAGATCTGATTTGCAAAACCCTAGAGAGAAAAAAGAGGAAAATCGACTGTTGGAGGTGCGTCGAGGGCGACATTTTATGTCGGAGAAGGTGCAGGTTCGCGCGGTGGTGATGATTGCGTTGATTGTGCTGTCGGCGGTGGTCGCCGGAAGTATTTCACAGGAAGGGGGGAGCACCGGCCGGAGGAGGGAGAAATCGCAAAACTACACACACGTGTGTGTTCATAGGCGGTGCGGGCTGTCGTGCAGCGATGGTTATAGAGAGGAGACGGAGGTTATATGGAGAAGAAGATGGTGCGGCGGTGGTTATAGAGAGAGACAAGTTTCAAGATGCAAAATTTAAAGATAGAGAGGCGCCTATGTTAATGAAAGATAGAAATAGAAAACAAACAAATTGGGGGTCAGAGAAAAAGTGACGGATTTTTAGGGATATTTTCTTTTTCAAAATACCTGATTTACCCTTTTTTAATTAATTCTTATTAAAAAAATAGATTGAATTATTTACAAAATTGCCATAATTAATTCCAACCATTGATCATAAATCCAATGGCCTAAATTGATTAATTAAGAGTTCTCAAATTTCTTTTTAAAATCAGGGTTCTCAATATAATCCTTCACTATATATATATATATATATATATATATATATATATATATATATATATATATATATATATATATATATATATATATATATATATATATATATATATATATATATATATATTAATAAAACTGAAATTAAAAAAAAAAGAAATTAGTCGCCGATTCGGTCACTCATTACGTCACTTTGGTCGCTGGTTGGTCATGTGTATGATTAAGAGAGAGAAAGTTAATGTAACGCAACCGATACGGTTATGCATAGTCTAAGTGAATTTATTACCATATTAGATTGCCGTTCAAAAACAAATTAACTTGAGATTGATTAAACCGGTTAATAAAAAAGGGAAGGAAAAAACAGGATAATTGATTAAAGTTAAAAGACAGTGACGTGAAGAAGTTGGATGTGGAATAGATTGAAACACAATGATGGTTTTTTAGCAATGCATTAATTAAACTCATCTCCATCTCCCAATTTTTTTAGCTTCACTCATCAAAATCAAAATAAAATCAAAATCAAAATCTCCTCAAGATTTGTTCTTTTTCTTCCCTTCAATTTGTGTAAATTTGTTTTACAGACCACTGCCTTTACTGCCTGTTCATCTCTTTACAGTGTGATTCCAATTTCAATCTTCAATCATATAACTCCTTGTTATTTTTTTAATCCGAATTTATACATCTTGTTGATTCCCAATAGATAATCGTTGGAATCCACCCAATTTTATCTCTACAATCATCATGGGATTAATAAGTGGATCGACATCAAAAATCAAAATTGCATATGAACAAATATCAATCATTAGCTTGATTCATTTGATCTGATTTCAGCTGCACTGTGTGTGTAAGAGAGATGGGAGTATGTGGATCGAAAGCAAAAGGATGCGTGCGTGTTGGATTAGGTCATAAGAAACATGGAGATGCTCCGGATGGTGAAATTGCACCAAAAACTAATGCAAGAACACATGGAAGAAAACGTAGAAGACGAATTGGTAGGAAATCGAAAACCGATGCTACTAATCGCTATTCATCTCGGAACAAAATTGATCCTTCTTCTTGTGCATCGAATTCCATGGATCGCTCTTATCGTAATCCTACATTTCAAGGTATTTATAGAAACCCTAATTTGTTCAATTTTCACATCCTTCCTAAATTTTGAAATTGGGGGTTATGGCTTCTTGCTTCTGTTAGTCTAAGTGTTCAATTATTACTGTAATTGTCTGATAAATTCATTACCCTACATAATTATTATGATCATGAATATTTTGTTTATACTGCTATCCATAATCAAAATTTGTTACTTTCTGCTGAAATTAGAGCTGGTGTTACACACTTTAATTTAAGAAAGTAACAAAGTAGCTTTAAATACTACTGGAATGAACTCATTTCGTAAAAACCTAGCTCATAATCTAATCAATTTCAGATTAAGCCAATTAATATTTTCTAAAACAATGTTGTCTTATTAGGCAATTCAGATTCCTGGTATGATACTCAAATTGGGATCGATTCTGATGGTGACGAAGATTTCTACAGCACTCAAGATGGTAAAAACTGTTCCTTTCATTCTTTTAATTTTCAACACCCAATTATTAAACCTTTTATATTTCCTTTTATTCTTATTTACACAGATATTACATCTCAAAACGGATCCATTAGTGCATCAGTAACTCCAAGATTTTCTGATAATGTCAACAACAACAACAACAGTTCTACATTCTCCAATTCCAATTCACTCACAAAACCAATTGAATCACAACAATCTTCAATAGATGGTGCATCAACTGACAATTTGGGAATTTTACAAAATAACTGTCTCCCGTGTCTTACTTGCACAACTTCAACAGATGTAAAAAGTAAATCACCGTGTTCGAGTCCTCCAAGTGCAAAAAAGAAAGTTACTTCTATGCTTTCTTTTAAATGGAGGGAAGGCCAATCGAATCTTTCTGTATGTAAGACTCATAATCCTTGCTAATAATAATAAATTAATAACTTTTAATTTTTGCTTATTTTTATTTAGAGTAAATTACCGTTTTTGTCCCTGTGGTTTGGCCGTTTCTGCGTTTTTGTCCCTGTGCTTTTTTTTTCTGTTTTTTTGTCCCTGAGGTATGCAAAATTCCGTTTTTTTGTCCTTCCGTCCATTTTCTGCTGTTAAGTAACAGAAAATGCAAAAAAAGTAAGGGTATCTTGGTCATTTTATATTTTCTTTTTATTTTTACTTTTTTTCTCCATCTTCATCTTCTCTAATCATCCATCTTCATCTTCCAAAACCCTAACCCTAACCCCATGGCCACCCCTTTTCCTCCCAACTTCACCATCCCTTCTCCCTCTCTTCCAAAAATTTCCTATTTTATTCAAATTCCATCCCACTAAATTAATTACCTCCGAATTTCATCAAATCTTTGAAGTTCCCAAATTTGAACTCAAAATGCAGCAAATTAATCAACAGATTGAACTCTTCATAGAGTTCGCAACATCAATTTCAAAATGCACATACACAATTGGGAATTAAAACGACAAATTGAGGAGATTTAAACTTCCGAAGAACTCTTAAAAATTAACAACAATTGGCAAGTATAACCTCATTATAGCTCTTCGAAACTTGAGATTCAAAAACCCCAAACATATGTTCGTATGAACCACAAGCTAATCGCAATAGCTTTGATTTGTTGGTTTCAAATTTTCGATTATTCTTCTTCCTGAAATTGCTCAGCCGCATTTATGATTTCGCCGGCTAGTTTTTCCACCTGTGTCTTCTCCGGTCAAAATTGAGGTTCCGACCACTGAAGCTTCGCCGCCTCCACTGTGAACCACTTGTTAACGAGATCGATTCACGAGATATGGAAGGTTTGGTTTTGTGATGCTGTTGATTTCTTCGCCGTCTTCTCCTGCAAATCTGATCGATTCACGCCAGATCTTCGGAGGTATTGTTGATTCCTCCTGCAAATCTGATTGATTTTGTGGTGTTGTTGATTTCTGATTGATTCGTTTTTGATTTGGGTGTTGTTGATTCTGATTTCTTAAAGAGGAAGATGATATATGGGTTTTGTTCATATCTGTATAAATGTACATATTTTAAAGCACATGGTACATATAAATTGGAAAATGACCAAATTACCCTCACATGTTTGGCATGTGCGGTAAGTTAACGGCAGAAAATGGACGGAAGGACAAAAAAACGGAAATTTGCATACCTCAGGGACAAAAAAACAGAAAAAAAAAACCACAGGGACAAAAACGCAGAAACGGCCAAACCACAGGGACAAAAACCGTAATTTACTCTTTTATTTAATGGTTTTTTATGTTTCAGTATCTCCAAAAGGTGTGGTTCAAAGACCAACAGGTGGTTCTCAAGTTCCATGTTGTCCTATTGACAAGAAAATGTCTGACTGCTGGTCACCCCTTGACCCTAGTACTTTTAAAGTCAGAGGACATAATTATTTAAGGTATAATATTGAATTATTGTTTTTGGAGGTTATTATTAATTTATTATTACTATTATTAATTTGTGTATTTATTAATTCTACAGAGACAAAAAGAAAGAAAATGCATCAAATGAAGCTGCTTTTTATCCAATTGGCGTTGATGTGTTTTTATCAGCACGTAAAATTGATCATATTGCACGTCTTGTTGAACTCCCAACAATTGAATCATCTGGAAAAGTCCCTCCTTTACTTGTTGTAAATCTTCAGGTATATCAACACTATTTTTATAATTCTTTTTCATATTAAAATTTTATATTAATAAATCTTGTTATTGGATGAAATACAGATACCACTGTATCCTCCTGCACTGTTTCAACATGAATACGATGGAGAAGGAATGAGTTTTGTATTTTACTTCAAGCTCTCTGATAACTATGATCAACTCCCACTCCATTTTCAAGAAAATATCAGGGTATCATTATCATTAGTTATTTAATTATTATTATTCGAGTATTTAGACGAGGAATTAAATTTAACAGAAAATGATTGATGATGAGGTGGAAAGAGTTAGAGGTTTTCCAGTAGATTCAATTGCACCATGCAGAGAACGATTAAAGATTTTGGGTCGAGTGACCAATTTAGAGGATCTTCAATTAAGTGCACCTCAAAGAAAGCTTATGAATGCTTACAATGAGAAGCCTGTTCTTTCACGTCCTCAACATGAATTTTATCTTGTAATAAATTATTTTTATTTTTTTCGTTTAGGGGTAATTTAGTAATTTGAAATTGATGGGGTTTTAAATGATTAAAACTTTTTTCACAGGGAGAAAACTACTTTGAGATTGATTTGGACATGCATAGATTTAGTTACATCTCTAGAAAAGGATTTGGAGCATTTCAAGATCGATTAAAGCATTGTAATCTCGATTTCGGGCTCACCATCCAGGTTCATATTATTCAAAATATTCATAGTTTTTTTTTCCTTCAATTTTAATATTAATTCTGATACAGGGAACGAAAGCTGAAGAACTGCCCGAATGTATTTTGTGCTGCCTTCATTTGAAAGAAATTGATTACAATAATTACAACCTTCTTGGACTTTAGATCTGAATACTTCTTTGCTCTTCTAAACTCGTCGATTTATGATGTTATTTCTAGAATACGTATCGAAAATAAAATTGATATAGAAAATTATGTATAGCTTCTAAAAACTAGGTTTTGGAATGCAATTGATGAGAATAATGTTTTTTTCAATGTTTGTGTTTCCTTTTGATCAGGTTAGATATGTGATAAATCGATTTGAATTAATTTATTGGGAAATTGGTCTGGTTTAGGTTATTATTGATCTGGTGATCTTAATAATTTAATTAAAATAGAAATATATTAACTTCATACGCATATCGGTTTGTGATTGTGGATTATTAACTTCTTTTATAATTGTAAGATGCCAAAAAAGGTTTTGTTTTGGCTGATTATATAACTTAACATTGACTCGTTTAACGAAATGTACTTATTTGACTGATTTAATGATATGCTAAACCTGTACCGTTATAACTAGTCAAATATTAGGTGTTACGTAAACTTTTTTTTGGAAACGGAAAATATTTATATATAAAACGCCCACCTTAGCAAGATACTAAGAGAAGTACATAACAGTTAAAAAGGAGACATACTCCATTCCACCCAATTACAAAGAATGTTACTCCTATGTTTTGCCCATAAGTAAGAAACGGACACAATATCGCCAATGACGGACATGTGTGGTTTTAGTATTTTGTTGAACACCATCTCATTCCTTGTCTTCCATATATGCCAAATCATGCATTGAATTATTGTGTTTAGCATTTTTCTTTGATTTTCACAGTTCCCCCAATCTATCCCGATTTCAATTAGCTCGATTGTAGATGAAAGAGAAGGAATGAAAAGACCACACCAGTTAAAAATCCAGTTTACTATGTTTTTTGAATACGGACATTGAGTGAAAATATGGTCCACCGTCTCCTCTTCGCTTAATAATATTTTAGTTTTATTATTTTATAATATTTTATTTGAATTAATTGTATTTTTAACCATGGGATTAAAAATTAGCAAACCTGAGATATTTAAACATTAAGATGCTTTTTATGTATTTGGGTTTACTTTTGAACCCAGGTTCTAAAAATATCCTCGTTGTTAAAATTGGAGTTAGTTAGGTCTAAATTAATTATCTGTGAATGGAATAGTCAGTATAATATACTGTAATTAAATGAAATTTCCATGTGTGGTGTGTGTGCACGTGTGTATGTGAGTGGCGCCAAAAGAAATCTGATTTCTCTTCCTCTTTCACTCTCTCGACAAAACACGCAAACACCCACTTTCACTTTGAATCCTTATCAATCTTGCATGCAAGCTTAGTAATCTTTCATATTTTAGCTGTAAATCTCGAATTGGTGCAAGGAAGTAAGTAATTAACCTTCTTTTCTTTATTAGGGTTCATAGTTTTTGGTAGTCTAAGAACTAGGGTTGAAGCTTTTGGTGATTTCTTGATAAAATGTGAAATTGATGATTTCTAGTGATGTTAGTAGGTATAGATGAAGATTTGTATGCTTAATTGTTAGTTGAATTTTATTAGAATTCTTGAATTGTTGAAGCTTTCATGAACCTCCATTAATGGTGTTCTTGGAGAAGAATGTATGAACCATAATTTATTGAATTAGTGATTTTGTGGTATTTAATATACTGTTTAGGTCAAATAACATGTTTAAGATGATATTTGTAGTTTGTAGTTAACTATAACATGAATTGGTTGTTTTTGATAGATTAAAAGTAGTGATTGGGTGAAATTTGTAAAAATCCCGTAAGCACAAAAAAAGACAGCTTTTGGCCAAATTTTGATGACTTTGTAAAAATCATATAAAATCAACCGTAACTCCGTTTTGGGCGTGCGACCAGTCGTTTCGAAGGTCTATGGGTCTACTTTAATAATATAATATTTTCCTGGACTGATATGGTTATAAAAGTGATCATATTTCTGAGTTAGTAACAGGTGGTCGAATGCATCTTTTCGGGTCAAACTTGTATTGATTATTTTGGGTGTTTCAAAGTATAATTAATTAACATGAAGTTTATTATAAAGTGGTAATTGTATACTTGAGGAAATGATAATTATGTGTTTGTAAATATGAGAAGTTAATAAAAATGGTTTTGACCCGTTTTCTAGAATAACTAGTTAAATTCATGAATTGTTGACTTTGGTCAAATCTGCAAGTTGACTTTAGTCTTGGATAATTAGTAAACTTTAATTATCAATTTCATAGCATAAATGTGTTTGTTGTGTGATTGTAAGTTTGATTATGTTAGTTTCGGGTCTTGACCCGTTTGGTTGTCAATATGTGCAAATTGACCTAAATAAGGTCAAAGTTGGTTGAACTTGCAATTGAATGCAAGTAACTTGTTATTTATGTGATTTTGTTGTTAAGTTAGTAGCTTAACTCATGGAATGTGTTGTTTGTATTCCCGATTCATTATTCTCGTTTTGACCCGTTTGGGCCTAATGTGTGCAAGTTGATTAAAATGCTTTATGAATTGTTTAGAATTAACTTGATGGAATTCTAGACATTGTAAGTAATATGTGTTGAAATGCAAGTGTTAAGTTTTCATTTGGTTGTTCACAAATAATGGTGTTTGGCTTATAGCACACTTGTTGTAAAATTAGTGATTTCGGGTAACTAATTCGGTGTTCGTTTTGTACAGGAAAAGGGAAGGAGCCTCAATAATATAAGATTCTGAGCTTGGCACAAAAAGGAAGCTAATGTGAGTGGATTTAACCTCCTTTCTTGTGTAATGTACAATAAGTTGAAATGGTGGAGTTCATAAGAGAAATTGCAGGATTTTTGACTGTCTGGAGAAGATAGCGACGCTATCTATAGATAGCGGCGCTATCTTGTGGTCGTTTTGGAAAATTGGAACAGAAAACCGAAATAGCTAAGGGGTCAGAAATAGCTAAGCTATCTCTAGATATCGACGCTATCTCTAGATAGCTTAGCTATCTTGCTGTTTTTTGGCAAAAGTGTATTTTTTATACTTTTCGATTTTCAGTTGTACCATTAATTGTGGGATTGTTAATGGTAGTATGTGCACATGTTTTTTAGAGGTTAGCTATAGTGGGTTTTGGCTACGCTTCGTTATTATTGGATGGGGGCGGACTCCTTCGAATTCGTTACGTAAGGAGGGATCACCGTGCCAATAGTAAAGGAGCCATCGGTAGACTGTTGTTGGGCCGACAACAGTCGAAGGTCCTCGCCCGACCGCCGGTCCTCTCATAACGTCCAATTGCTTGTGGAAGTTTGGACGGGTTTCCCGATTGATTTCTCTTAGTTTCTAATTTGTTGTGGTTATGCAAATTGACGTTTATTTCTATTCACTTAGCTTTGTGACAATCCCTCATTTGTTGACTCTTTTCAGGTTGTGGATTTGGCTTGACTAGAGTCGGTTTTGGAAGTCTGACCGTCTCTGATTTTGTAAATCGGGTCGAGCCTGTTTTTAGTAACACCTTTAAATGTTTTATATATTTTGGTTAATATGTAAATGGCTTTTATGATATGTAATAGTTAGGATTTATAGTTTTCTTAAATCGCTTCCGTATGCATATTTAAATAAATGGCTCTTAGATTGTGGTGTTACAAATTCCAATTAATAGAATCAAAGGCTTTTTCAAAATCTACCTTGAACATGAACATCTTCATTTTTGAGGATTTTGCCCAAGATAATAATTCATTTATGACCAAGGGACCTTCTAAAATGTTACGCCCATTTATATATGCCGATTGAGTGGAGCCAACAACATCGTTAATAACTGACTTTAGCCTGAAAGAAAGAGCTTTTGCAAGTATTTTGTACATGCAATTGATAAGAGAAATAGGCCGAAAGTCGCATAAGTTAACCGGATCTTTTATTTTTGGAATAAGGGTAATGAATGATGAGTTACATCCCCTAGCGATTACACCCGTGTTCTCAAAATGACGCACAAAACCCATGATATCATCAAAGAGTTCATCACAGTGTGCATTGATAAACTTGAGGGTAAAACCATCCGGTCCGGGGGCCTTTTCACCACCACATTCACTGATTGCACATTTTATTTCCGCATTGGTGAAAGGCAATTCGATCGTTTCAACCTGCAAAGGGGACAAACAGGAAAATAAATTGTTAGTATACCGAGGCCGATTAGGCCATTTTTCCGAGAACTTATCGGAGAAAAAGCGGTGCGCCTCCGCCTTTATAACAGAAGGATCAGATACCCAGCTGCCGTCAATAGCTAAACCGTGGATACGGTTATTTCTATTTTTGTTTTTTAGGGCACCATGGAAAACGCGGTATTTTCATCACCATCCACCGTCCATTTGATATGAGCTTTCTGCTTTAGATCCAATTTGTTAAACCTTTCTAGAGCTGCAATTTTATGTTTTCCCGATTTTACCTCATTTATTTCGGTATCTGACAGTGCCCTGGATTCCACCAACGAGTCAAGCTCCGATAGGCGCAATTTAACATCATTTAATTCTTTATTTTCTTTTGCAAATTCCACACTTCGCCAATTTTTTATTTCTTTTTTGATGAACCTGAGTTTTGCAGCAAGGAGCGAATCAGGGGACCCAAAACCAACAAAGGAGTTGCATGTTGATTTCACCAGTTCAGAGAATCCTGGTCTAAGCATCCACGAGTTATAGAATCTGAACGGTGGTGGGCCAAAATCAGCTAAACTTTTACACAAAATAACAGGGGAATGATCAGAATGCTCCCTTGGGAGCGCAGTAATAGAAGATGAGGGCTGCATAGCCATGAAGTTACTGCAAACAAGAAATCGATCCAGTTTGCTAAGTTTGCAACAATCTGGGCTTAAGTAGGTAAAGCGTCTACCGCCCATGCTAAATTCTTTGAGGCCCAACGAATTAATAAAGTTATTAAAAATCCGTGGCTGATGATTGGCAAAATTCGGAATTTATCCTTTCGGCCGGGCTTCTAACACAATTAAAGTCACCAAAGAATATCCAGGTATGTAACATCCTAAAACTGGCCTAGATGTTTTAGGTATATTTTGATATTTGAAAATATCTATTTGACCATATGTGGAATAAATTGATTAAGTGTTAAATGAATCGTTTGACCTTTTGTCCTTTTGTGATATTTTAATCAAGGGATTAAAATATCTGTTTTCTGAAATGTTTAAATGAAAATGTGATTTTTATATCTTTGGATTCCCCTTTTCATATCGTCTCCGAATATACTTTCGTTTTTAAAATTGGAGCCCGTTTGGTATTTTAAATAGATTAACTACGAAAGGGACTTTTGTATTGTATTTGTTTAAAAGTGAAAAAAAAGTCAAGTGGGTCCCACCCCCACCCTTGACCGGCCCCTAGATGGGGAGATGCCCCATTTCTTCTTCATTTTATTATTCTCTCTCTCTCTCTCCCTTTACGTCTCTCTCTCCTCTCTCTATCTCTAAACCACCATCTTCTTCAAGTTCTTGGTGTTTTTGGAAGATCTTGTTCTCGTTTCTTGGCCAATCTTTAATCCGAACACGTTTTTGGATAGCTCTTGAGGTAAGCTTCAACCTATATGTGTTTATTTTCGATTCCATGATAGTTGATAAATTAGGGTTTATGTGTTCTTGAGATTTGGTTGGTGATTATGGTGTTAAATGGTATATTAGATGTTTATGCAAAGTTTGACATGTATTGTTGCTTATGTACAAGTGTTTTAGCACAAGGTACAACCTTTTTAGCATAATGTACACATGGTGTGTGTGTGTGTGTGTGTTCGTGGGTGTGTGTGTGTGTGTTCGTGTGTGTGTGTGTGTTCGTGTGTGTGTGTGTGTGTGTGTGTGTATCAATTGTGTGGTTTTGGTTTATGCTTCCAACTTGACTTAATATGGGTTTTAATGTTAATGTGGGTTAAATTAAGATGTAAGAAGTGTTAATCTTGTAGAGTTGGGTAACTAGTTATGACTTGCTAGAAAGTTTGTGATTTATGGAATTTATGTCTAGTTATGATTAATGACATGTTGGATATGTTAGTTGTGATTATAATCAACTATTGTGTTAATTGATAAAACGACTAGTTGTGATAGTGTGAGTCAAAATTGTTAGTTTTGAATTATGTTGAGATTTAGTGAAATTGATGAAATGCTAACTAGTGTTTGGATGATTTGGGTCAAAAGTTATAACGTATGATTTTGAAGTAAAATAGTTGGGTTATGATAGTTATGAACTTGTTAGATTGATTAATTAGTTATGATTTGCTAAATGGTAGATTATAGCATTTGTGGTTGTGTTTGGATGTTTTTAGTTAGAAATGGTTAACTAGTAAATTGGAAGTAAAATGCATGGATTGTTGGTAACTTGAACTTGATGAATTGATATATGATTATGAATTGCCAAATGTGGTTTAATGTCATGGTAAAGTTCATTGTAGGATTAAAGAGGTAATAATTGGGCATGTTGACAATTATGTGATTTTGACCCGTTTGGGCCATTTGGTGGTAAAATGACTTAAAATAACTTGGATTGTGAAAATATAAGTATTTGGTTAGGATTATGTGATTAACAATGTTATTGGTAACATTTGGTGAATTGCAAGTTGATGTTATGTTTACAATTGTAGGATGTATTATTGTTTAATAACCCGGTTTGACCCGTTTGAATGCAAGACTTGCAAAATGACTAGTTGACTTGTTGTGTAAGTGTAAATGATCATGGCATGTTCATATGATGGTTTAAGTGTTTGGCTATTTAGTTAGTGCTAGTGTTAATGTTAAATGTGTAGTTAACATTGTTTATGATTTGGTGGAATTATACACTAATTCGGTATTCCTTTGGTGTACAGGAATCGGGATCGGGACTCAGAAACATTAGACCTCTGAGCTCGGCAAGTGGAAGGTTTCGGTGAGTGGATTTAATCTCCAACTTGTGTTCGGTCACAATTGGTTCGGTATATGCATACTTGATAAAATGCAGGAAATCGCCAGACAAGAGGAGTTCACGACGCGAACTTAGTTCGCGATCGTGAAGTCGGTCCAGAGAAAATGGTTTGCCATCGCGAAGAGTTCACGACCCGAGTTCACGTCGCGAACTCTAGTTCGCGATCGTGAACTAGAGTTAGCGATCGGGAAATCTGTTGTGACGTTTTTTCGCGGTGTTCTTCGTACCTAGTCTACTTGTTATGTATGCCTAGTGTTAGGGAATACCATACATGACCATGGGCACTAGGTGAAGAGACTTGGCTTGTTTGCAAGCAACAACTCGGTGTGTTGGTTAGCCGAGGCTCGGTGTGTGTTAATCCGAGGTTTGAGAAGTCACTGCGCTGGGCATCGGGTGTCGACTAAAGGGTATCCGACCTTACCTGTATTTGTTGCATGGTCAAGGGGAGGGAGTTGCCCGGGTGTTGGGCACGAAACGCTATCGGTTACCGTGGTTTGGCCGACCATGGTTTAAGGCTCCGGCAGGTTCCCGGTCTTCTCGAACAAACAGTGTTGTCCCCAACCGGAGATGTTTTAGAACTTCCGTGTTTTAGTGGACGGTGATACGTAGTTCTGTGGCCTTTAGACCGTAGGGATTTCTATGCTAGCTTGTTGGGCTTTACAGAATTTGTAGATTCTATTCATTCACTTAGCTTTGTGCTAATCCCTCCCTCGTTGAATCTTTTCAGGTGATCGGTGCTTTGGACGGGATGATTGACCAAGCTCCGTCTGATATGTTTTAAAAAAATGAGCCATGTCGTTTAAGTGACACCGTTTTGTATTGTTTAAGTAATGTTCATTTTGGAAGCTTATTGTGGGACCTTGTTTGTAAACTAAACTAAACTAAACTAACCTAGAGGATAACCTAATCGCCTTCGGGCATTTAAAAAAAAAAATGCTTCCTAAATTTCGCGGTGTTACAAGGTACCTTGACACGAGTTTTTCAAAGCAACTAACTCGGCCCATAACAGTCTTTTATCGGGCATAGATTGTGGGCCATAAATAATAACAAGGAATGTATTGCCCGCAAAACCAGACCAGGATCCACCCACAGCAAGATAATGACGGGATTTCTTACAGAAGTTCATTTTAAACACGTTAGGGTTCCAGATGCAGATAAGGCCACCCGACCTACTAGTAGAATTTATCACCTCAAAATGAAAATTATTTCCACCCCAACAGCCAGATATGTCGATATCCCTGTGATCCGATAAGTGAGTTTCTTGTAAGCCAATGAAGTCTATTTTGTGTTTGAATTTTAAGTTCCTAACCCAGTCTACTTTGTGAGACTCGCTCACACCCCCGAATGTTTAGAGATAGTATATTCATTGGGGAACATTTTGTGCACCATCGCTAGAGAGGATCTCACGTAGGACTGGATCGTCATCGTTGATTTGAAACCCAACTTCGGCCCCTATCGCAACCAATTTAACAATCTCAGAGATGGAACATTGCGAAGAGGAAGTATCGGAGTGAGAAATCGATTCACCATGATTTGAAATAGTGGGGTTCAGATTTAAATCAATTGTCGGGTTTGGGATCGAAGGGATATGAACCTGCGTAATTGGCGTACCTGTAGGGTTCAGACGGGTTGGGCAAAATCGACGTCTTTTTTTTTTAGATGGACTGGGTTAGACCAGTGACAAATGGGCTGGACGAAAATTCCATAGCAACAGGCCCAGCTGGTGCAGTAGAAGGAAATGGCCCAAATTTAAAACATGGCCCAGGAGAAGAATTGCCCACTAACGGAAGAAACGATGGAGTATTAACTGCGTTATTTGAATCAGCCACATGGGGAAGCTCACGAGACCCCACCTCAATATTCGGTCCATCATTCTGGGGAGATGTTAGTGACTCCTCGACTACCGTGACATTCTCACTGTCATTCTCCATGTCAACATTAATGGCATTAAATTCTTGATTTAATGCATCGTTCCCACCGGAATCATCTTCCTCACCGGAAGCATTATCTCCGACCACCGTTACCTCCGGTACATCAACAGGAACATCGATGTTGTTGGGAATTTCGCCCTCTTCCCACGTATTCGAAATCCCGTCTTCCTCGTCCGAGGATTCATTCATATCGGACGAATCAGATTCGTCATCCATATCATCGGAGTCATTTGGGTTTGATGAGAATGGATGCAGAGAAAAAGGGTGCCAATCAAAATATATTTCAGATATGCCGATTTGATAATTATAACCCCTATTGGTGATAGATATCTCCTCGTTGATTCTGGTTTTATTTGTTGTTAATATTGCAATTTTAATGTTAGAGACATTTGATACTGACCAGATGTTATCGTTCATCTCGACTAAAACCCCAAGCCTATTAGCAATTTTTGCGATGTTGTCGGCATCAAAAAACTGTAGAGGAAGACCCATGATTCTAACCCAAGCCAATCGTTGAAACTTTGTAGTTGTAACATCGTCACCAAATTTTAGCCATTTGAACCACTTTTTCCAGCATGCCTCATTTTTCAGAAACTCGTTAGCACTCGAGGACATATTGAAACTCAGGACGACTTGTAAACCGCCATGATAATGGATTTTGACATTTGAAATACCTTCTTCATTCACTAACATAGGTAAGTTCCGAAGTTTATTGAAATCAATGGTTTCACCGATGAGCATCATGTACTTCAAGGAACTCTCCATTACTTTTGATGGCACAAGTGGTATCACCAAACTACTGTTTTTGGTGAAGTATGGTGACCATTGAACACGTTCACATACGATCTACCGTTGGGGAAAGCTCCCAGAGCGTGGACTTTTTGGTTAAAATGTGGTGGAGGTGGTGGTGGTGGTGGCCGTGATGAAGGTCTGTTTGGGATGTTATTGTTGTTGTTGTTCCCCCGAAACCCAGTTCCGTTTGCACCATTGCGTTGAAATTTCGCTAGATTTCAATGTAAAATGCACTGGCCGTATGTGATTACTCCAATGGATCTTTCAAGTTTTTTACCGTCATGCACCCCGGTGAATCTTATGAAGGCAAAATTTGCACCACCTATATCCTTCTTCTTGGCAATGTAGATATCTACAATCTTGCCAAAATTTTGAAATCTTTCGCGAAGACCAAACGGACTGCAATCATCTGGAAGGTTTGAAACAAACAAAGTGGTCTGCTCGTTTTTCCGGTTTGCCACCGTGCGCCACCCATCACCGGAATCATAATGACCTCTCATAATCTCGGAAGGATTGAGACAGCACTCTCGAGCCAAACCCTATAGGTTCAAGGACCACTCCTGTAACAACGCTCGTAAAGCAAGAATCCAACGAAGAATTCAAGCAATCACAGCGAAGCTTGCAAGAATGGAGAACAAGAACGGTAGTAGCTTGAAGCGAGAGAGAAAACATAGTTAGATATTAATTACGAACGGTAGTAAAAAACTTTTATAGGTGTTACGTAAACAAATCGATTTTCTTTATATTATCGCCTTTTAATTTTATTGTCCTATTTTTCTCAGCTACCGAGCTACTACGTCTTACCGCATCCGGGGTACTAAGAATAACGATATAAATATAGGGTACATTACAAAAGAAGTTCTTATAATTATTTATTAACTTTTCTGCGCAATTTATTGGCTCTTTACGAAATCGTTTGCTATTTTGGTATACGTAGTCTTGATTTTGTTGTATTCTCGGTTCCTCGATCATTTGAAATGATCAAAATACCATTCACCCCTTATTTTTACATTTTCCTTGTATTTTAGTTATAACTTAATGTTTAAAAAATAAAATCTACTGGATATACATATATCCCAAGAAATCCTCTCCTTCCATCGTTTCCCCCAACCCATTCAACATCGGCACCATATCCCCTCCTCAACTTGCTCCTTCTCCGGTGACCAAAACTGCCTGTACTACATTACTTACATACGAAGTATAAATAATAATAATCTCAGCAACAATCACAGTTATAAACAATATAGGAAAATGATTATTGACAATAACAAAGCAAAATTGATGAAAAAACTGCCCCCTGAATTTTAGGCACACCACTCTATCAATGAATGTACAATCATTTTATGCACGTTAGAGAGAACCCTTAGGGCTGTCATTAACAAAACCCAGCAATATATTCCAAAATGCTACCCAAAAACTTCAAAAAAAAAAGTACAAATAAGGATCAAAATGTAAATACAAACTTGGAATTTTTATAATTTGTCAAAAGACAAATAAAGAGAGGCTATTTCCTCATAAAGAATTCGGGATCATAATTCAAAAGTGACATCTTCTAATAAGCAATAAATACATTTTTACATCCGTCAAAACATAGAATATGAATCTAGAACCGCTACATTGTCATAAGTCCATAACCATTATTATAATAAGTTATTCCTCCTGACACAATGATCTTAGTCGATCTCGTGATCTAGCATCGAGTTATTAATCATTGAAAAAGAAACCCGAGAAAAGCCCCAAAAAACTTGGCACATGCATGATGGTATCATAGTGATCTATATTGTCATCGAAAACACATACATCTCGTGAAAATGGAAGACACGGGACTCCAATGGTTCTTTTGATGTCTAGATGTAGAAGAAAGTGTTGAAACTGCATTGTTAGCCTTCATAGCGCCCTTTGATACTGGTAATAACTCAAATTTGACTCTTTTGGGTGGATTTTTAGTGCCTTGGTCGTTGTTGGCATTCAATTCGCCGGATTTCATCTCACTAATTGTGAGACGGTTATCCCAAATACGGCCGGAAGAGCCTTGTCGACGGAATGAATGAGATGATCTTTCTAAGGTGTTCATTGGTTAACTTGTGACTTGTGTTTTTTTTCCAATCTTAATTAATGATCTTCTATTTTTTAATCTTAACTTATCTAAAATGGATTTCTGTTTCTAAATTAATCCGAGATTTTAGCCACTTATTATTCTATTACAACCACACAATATTTGTTGTTCGTTATTTATTAGTGGTAAATAATGAATATAAAGCGATTGACAGAAAGAAAAAAAATCTAGCCCATTTGCATATTTAGATCTTAAAAGATGGATACACTTTGTCATCCTTTGATTTAGTCAAGAAGTTATATTTTCTACGAAGTTTGTGTTAGATAATTAGCTTTATATTTTTTAATTATGTTTAAATACTATAGATATTATAACTCTATTATTGATATTAATATAACGTATAATTGGTATTTTCAGTTTACAACTTTCAGTTGGTTTAGCCAAAGTTCTTCCAACGGTACACATTCGTTGTACTCATTGATAACTACATAATTTTTACGTTATAAAAAAGCAGTAATAAGATGCAATTAGTGGCGGACCCATAATGTACAATAATGGGTCACTTCACTTTGTGGTGCACTTAGGTTTGCTATATGGTAGTGTCGGTAGCTGGGTCGAAACCCTTTCATTAAGCGGTTGATGGTGAAACGAACTTAATTGGTTGGACAAGAAAGATGTGGAATTTGAGAATAATCTCCATTCAAAAGAGTTTTGCGCTTTAGAAATCTTTCATGTAGTTCTTGGTATTTGACCATTACTTTATAGAATAACAAAGTTTCATTGGCTAATAGTCACTCGTTTGTATCACATCTAGCAATCGCTATCGACACCTTTAAGAAACAAAATGAGTGCTACCATCAAAGAGACTATGGTGACTAGTCATTTCGATAGAGAAACAATGGTTGAAAATACCTAAAGCAAAAAAGACATGGATATTTAGAACCACGTCCGAGTATATGTATAAGATTTTAAAAGTTACCATAATTTCATGTGAGTTTGAAGTTAACTAAGCAGTCATGAATTAAAGTATGAATTAAAATTAAACTATTGAACCAAAGGACCCTTGCTTAAAAGCATGCGCAATACACTACGATTGATCAAAAGGTTGTAAATTTAAGCGTGATTGAATATATGTATGATAATATATATATAATGTGAGATAGTTGTAATTTTTTGACTAAAAATTATTAAACTATATAAATATGAAGTGCCATGCTGTGAAATCCCCCAGGCATATATGAAGTTCTATTTTTAAATTATGAGATTTTTATTAAATAATTAGGCTGCTTCAAATCTTCTATTGAGATGCTTAATTGTGTTACTAATATACTAAGTTCATGAATTATTATTTTTCAACAACTTTCAGCTTAGTTTAATGGAACTGGAGAAGAATAACAGGTTAAGTACTTAAGCACGGGGAGTGAGAGGGGTTTTCATCATTCTCCAACAAAAATGTCGTGATCCCGGATTTTTTTTACTCCTTGACATCATTTTTATCGGATGGATCCAATTTGATGTACTTCATCCGATTTAAAATAAGTGACATGTTTTAGGTTTCATAGTTTTTGAGGCAAATATTTATAATGATGATTAAATTTGATCAATTGGATGGTTAGTACAGAATAGGTCCTACACCTTTTGAATAAAGTTGGGTTAATGATGTTTAAAAGTAAAAGGTAAGGGTAAAAGAGTCATTTCATTTTGTTAAAGTAGATAGTTAATGAATGCGAGTCTCATTATTTTTTGCCAAATAATGTAATTTTTCAAAGTGTCACTTATTTTGAATTACCCCGAAAAGGAAAGTGTGTCACTTATTTTGAATCGAAAGAAGTATTTTTTATTTGAGTAATGGTATATAAGTCTATCATTTGGTCATATTCATATTCCTACTCATTTGATGAGGACATGTGTCAAGATCGATAGATAATATTAAGAGAGGGAATTAGTGGATTACACAGGCTGTAAATGAGCCGAGCCGAGCTCGAGCTCGACTAGGTTCGAGCTCGACTCGTTTAGTTTTACCGAGCTCGAACTCGAGCTCGGTTCGTTTCGAGCTTTATGTGTAAAACTCGAGCTCGGCTCGTTTAGATTTTTCCAGGCTCGGGCTCGGCTCGATTAAGCTCATTTAAGCTTCCATATATACGAAATATATAATTCTTTTAATTAATCATAATATTTAATATATGATGTAAATCTTTTTTTTATATATATATTATTTTATATATGTATATGTATAATATATATACACAAAATTAGATAAATATGTAATATGTATTTATATTTTTTTATATAATAATCAACTATTTTAGCCCGTTTAATATCGTGAGCCTACATGAGCTCTTAGTATGAAGCTCGGGCTCGGGCTCGTTTATTAAACGAGCTCTAAGTTAAGCTCGAGCTCGGCTCGAACTCGTTTAACTCGAGTTTTTATCGATCTTTTAACGAGCCGAGCTCGAGTAGCTCACGAACAGCTCGGCTCACTTACACCCCTATACACATGTTATCCTATCAAGGGGGTAACATTATGAGTATAATCAAATGATATGATTAATTATCATTTCTCTTTTTATATTTTTTTTCTAGTTGAATTTATAACAAAAGTTTAAATGTAGTGTTTTTTTTATTTAATTTCTTATCCCTATATATACTACGATGCAATTAATCTTTTTAGCTCTAAAATTATCTTAATAACCGAGTGATTTAAATGAAAATTTCAAACCCTTACATATTGTAACACCAAATATATCTTACATTACGCCATTTTGAGAGTGGTTAAATACACGTTAAAAAGTCCCACAGAAAAATACACTCAGCTTTTACTTGGATGCACGTTTTTATAACTCTATTTTGTCAATTTTATATAATGACAGTTCAATTAATTAATAAGCTTTAAATGATTGTCACAAATTTATTCCATGGATACCGACCCTTCACTGATTCACACTTCCATTGCACATGCGTTTACGTTAGCTTGGGAAAATTAATGCTAGTAAAAGGACAATAATCGTCATAAAAAAAAGTGAAAGGACTAAATCTGTTCATGGCCCAAAAGATGGACAGCAAAGCAACCGTTGACTATTGACCTTATCAAAATGTCGTCTTCCTCACGAAATCCGTCTGAGATCACGTGCCGGCACCGATCATCTCAAACCCATCGTCTCCATTATATACTCCCATTTTCACCATTTTCGACCGGTTCCACCACCTTGATCTCGTCGGTCTTCACCGCCGGCGAATCTTTCTTTCTTCTCTCCTCTTCCTCAATCTTCTTCTTCTGTAGCGCTTCCTCTTTAGCTTTCTCCAGAGCCCCGATTAGACTCTTCAAACACCCATCTGCATCCGCCGGACTTGTTTTCGGCATCAGATTCTCGGCGACATCCGCCGGAGTCATCTCTGTTTCATCCAACAACCCACGAATCTTTTCAAACAAGTCATGCTCTTCAAGATAAAGATAGTTTCTGGCCAAAACCTTAAACGCCTCAAACCCACAATAAGACAGCTCAATATGTTTATCCATCCGACCTCTTCTTATCAAAGCAGGGTCAAGTTTTTCAACATGATTAGTTGTAAACACAATTAACCGATCACCACCACAAGCCGACCATAAACCGTCCACAAAATTCAACAAACCGGAAAGAGTAACTTTACTCGCTTTCGAATCACCCTCTGGCGGTTTCACCGGTTTCTTCGCCGGATCAGTCTCTTCTTCGTCTTCTTTATGATCTTTCTTCCGTTGCCCGGTGAGATCCATAGAACAATCGATATCTTCAATCACAATAATCGACTTACTCGAAGTCTCGATCAACAATCTTCTGAGCTCGGTGTTATCTTTAACCGCCGTTAACTCAAGATCGTAAATATCATAGCTCAAGAAATTAGCCATGGCGGCGATCATGGTGGATTTCCCGGTACCCGGTGGGCCATAAAGAAGATACCCGCGTTTCCAAGCTCGACCGATGCGGTTATAAAACTCTTCCGCTTGACTAAAAGTCGTTAAATCATCGATAATTTCTTGTTTCTGAACAGGGTCCATTGCCAGAGTTTGAAATGAAGCTGGATGCTCAAAAACAACATGACTCCATTGAGCGCCATTGTTGGTGTAAAGCTTTCTCAATCTGTTTTTAACTTTAATTTCTCTGCCTTCTTTTAGCACATGATTCAAGTACTCCCCAACAATGAGCTCTCTGTATCGTTTATGGAATGTAAGCTTGTAGTATCGTTTTTCATCGGTGGTTGGGTAGAAAGAAAACGTTTGTGACTTAAGTATGTTTTTCCCGGAAGCCCAGTAAACCTTGACGCCGTTAAAGTCGTCTGCAACTTCCTCATGGTCGTCCATGGATAACGAGAGTGGTTGCGTGTTGTTTTTTATGACGTCAGCTTTGAGACGTTTGGCTTGCATAGAGGAGGTTTTGCTGAGGTACGTTTCGATGGCGGAATAGGCTTCACTGCGTTTGAACCGCTCGCCGGTGAATTCGTTGAAGGTGATCTGAATGTAAGGGTAGAAGAGAGTGAAGAATCTTTGGGAGTATTTTTCGATGAAGTTGCGGATGTTGTACGGAAAGTATTGTTGGATGATTGCCCAGACGAACATGACACTGGCGAGGACTGAACCTAGTTGTCCTAAGATGTCTCCCATGGTGTATTTCGTCATGGTTGGTTTGGGAAGATGGAGGGATTTTGTGGTATGTATGGATCATGTGAATGGGGTGGGTGGGTTATAAAGAATTGAATGGGTGATATTTTGGTGTTTATGTGAGTGGGTAGGGGTGGCTAATTTTATTTTGCGTTAGCTACGTGTTTTGTTTTTTTCTTGCTCAACAAGATTATGACTTTAGATTGTTAAATCGTTGATTGTTTGTGTTCACATGGTCCATTGGTTTGAAATTTCGTTTCATCTTCCTTCCAGTTTGCATAGGTGTATTCAATGTTTTGAAAATCGGTTTTTACATTAAGTCGGTCGATATATAATATGCGGTTAGCTAACCGGTTGAATCAGATAAAATATACTTAATATATATAATGTTGTAGTTATGTAAACAGTATATAAATGCATAAAAAGAAACTATAAATATATAAAACAAATACCGTCTAATCGACTTATTCTGAATCTATGACCGGCTACGTTCCCATTTCCCGTTTCAATTCGCTTTTTAAAACATTAGGTGTATTATTAAATATGTACATGTAATTGATGAAAAGGATTAAAACGTAATATACAAAAATTGAAAATTATTGTATGTGACTAATTAAATGTTAAACAATAAGTTAGAAAATAGTTTCGGATATGGGAAAACTAAATGTGATGATCAGAAAATAGAAAATATACAAAACACGAAATATGCATTGAATATATACTATTTACTTCGATTTAAAATAGTGATAGAATGTTAGTTTTATGGTTTTGAGTTAAAAGATTATAACACAAGTGTTAAAATATATGTTGTATTAAATTGGATGTTTAGTTAAGATTGAGTTCCACTCTTTTTTAAATAAAATGATGTTTATGATATTTAAAATTAAATTCAGAGTAAGATCAAAATAATCACTCACAAGATTAACGAAAGAGAAATTCCTATAGTTTAGTCATACCCATAGTTATATTTACTTTTAAACTTGACATGTATAATTGTTAATTCACTTTCCTCATATTATCATTTGATTTTGACATTTATCTTAATCGAGTGAGTAGAAATTATGAATATAACTAAATATTAAGAAGCAATGCTACTTTTCTTAGAGAAAATAATTAATTAGTGTGGTATCTTGTAAATTATCCATTTATATCACTTGAAATTGCTAAAAATAGAAAATTTATTACTCTGGCAAATTAATAATGTTTAGTTGGGCTAAAATTACTTGGTTTAAATTGGAAAAATTGTTTAAAGAAAAATAACTCAAGACTCCATATTGTATGTTCGTAAGGCAATATATATGAATTGATTATTTTTCTAAATATGTATTTTATAACATTAATAAATTACAATTTCTAACATTGTATAAATTGTATTAAATACAATTTTCTATTTAACTAAGTTTTTTTATATTTTACTCTAAAATTAGGCTCCTATAACAATGTTATAGATTACACGGATTCTACATTTTTGTTTTCATTTCCATTTCCATTTCTTATATCCATGATATTTTTAACTAACTTAAAATTAAATTACATTCTATTATAAAATATGAAAAATTGAAAATACATTATATTAAAAATATGAAAATTGAAATACATTATTAAAAAAAAGGTTTTGATAATAACAGCACTAAGGGCTGTCAATAAGTGCATCAAACATTGTATATTAATTTATGGGGGAAGTAGTTCCTAAAATTCAGGAGTCAGCTACGGATGAATATACAAGTATTTTATGCATCTCTTATGACAGCCCATATCAAAACCATTAAAAAATAATTTAAGTCGGATGTTCTCTTTCCCTTTTTCGACCATAGCAGAATTTCCGGCCGACAAAAACTCGATTTTCATACCGAAATATTTCATATTTTGTTTTTCCATGAAATTTTCCTTTTTCAAAGAGGCTTTAAAATAATGCTAGAGTTGAGTGAAAAGAGGCTTTGAAAAAGGAATATTATTGGGGCCTTGGGGGTGATTAGTTGAAGTTTGAAGTTGAAGAAACGCTAATTATTCTTGGATCATCGGTGGAAATGGATTTGTAAACAATTGTAGTAAATGGTGCAGGTTGAGACGAGGTAGAATGGTAGATGACGGTGTAGCGGAGGTAGAAGAATATGAACAAAAAGTTAAAAATAAAGGAAAAACCATAAGCATCCACTAACTCACCCAAGACTTCTAGTCTAGTGGTATTGGTAAAAAGATAAGGTGTTGTCCATGTCCAAGGTCATGGGTTCAAGTCCCGTCGTGGATGTGGGGTTTATTCCCCATAGGTGGAAGGTTCGAGGGAAGACATACTGCCCCTTATGGATGTCAATGTCTAGGCTCGAACCACTAGCTTACTAACTGGCCGTTCAAATAAAAAAAGGCGACCCAGTCTGAAAACCCTAAGCCATGGGTTGTGTTACAGGCAAAACATACTATATTAGTATTGTGGCCATGGTGCTACAAAATGTTATCAAGGTCTATATATAGTGTGGTTTTTGGCAACAATTATTACTACCTTACAATTTTTTATATATAAGGTGTTTAAACGTATTAAATTTTATTTATATGAAGGCGTTTTCAAAATTTATTTGTAAGCATAGTATCTAAGTTTTCATTTGTTTTTTTTCTGACTTTTATTGTTTAATTTTGCATTTATAAGCCACGTTGTTGATTGGGCCTAACCATCATTTATAAATACCCTTTTTTAACTTCTTGTTTGTCTTTCGTAAAATTTTATATTGATTTTCCACATTTTAACAATAAGAAAGAGTTTAGTGTTCTCGGTCTCCTTCTTTACACCTCCTTTCGTCGCCAACCCACTCACCCATCATAAGAACCACCAAACCATCTTATATAATTACACATCTTTTGTTTTCATATGTACCATGTTTCTTTTAATATCTCAAACACTCAAATGTTAGGTACGTGCGTACTCAATTTCTAAGTTCCACCAACTACTTGTATTATTGTAAAGTGGTATCTCTACTTTATCTAACACCACGCATAGGGACGGAAATCAGAATAGGTAAATACAGGAAAATGACAACAGGGGTATTAAAATATCCGTCCGATAAAATATTTGATATCTGAAATCTGGATATCCAAAATTTGAAAACCAGATCTGGAGAGTGTTTTCGAAATATCCAAAAATTGTGTTACTTTTGGATATCAAATATCAAATCTACAAACATCCAAAATATCCAAAAATTGTGTTACTTTTGGATATCAAATATCTGAAATTGAAAGTCAGATTTCAGGTTTTGAACACCAAAATCTAACCGTTTTCATGCCATTCAATTTACATTTGAGACGCTTGGTTTTGATAATTGACAACACGATCTATTTTGCGCAAAAAAATATTTTCAATTGTTTTTCTATGTTAAATGATGTATTGACCTTTATTGATACACATGTAATTACCCTCTTTCTAGTTTCTAACCAACATACATCTCCGACCTCTTCTGCCATCATAGTGCCAGATACTCTAAAGCGCCGTCCAGCACAACAAACTGGCCCCAATGCTATGATCATCCACTTAGTTGGACTCGGCAAACCATCTACTATTAAGAGCATGTTTAATACATCTTATTTAAGAGGCTTATTAGATTAATAAACCTACATAACCATGAAAGTTTCAGAAGCTTATTAAACAAATAAGATAAAAAAAACCTCTTTATCAAACCTATATATCCATTTTATATAGGTTTTGTAATTAAACAAGAGTAAAATGCAAGAGTAGTGTCGAAATTGCAGGTTAGGTGACACAAAAATGTAGATGCGGTACCTATAAATTGCATTTTTTGATCCCAAACAATGTTAACTCGATTTCAATAGTGAATTCTTCTAATGTTATTTCAGGGCATTTTGATTCTCAATGTGCTTCTTCACCTCACCATCATCCTCAAAAAAACATTCACCTCAGTCTTCCTCCGCCACTCTCTCCTCTATATCTGCGAATGTGAGAAAGCTTTTGTCGATTTCAAACCACCACCACCGTTTTTCCTAAGCCACTATTTTTAGTTACGGAAATTTTTGTATGAAATTATATAATTTATGTTACAAGATTAATGACATTGAAACAGAAATCTTCATATCAACTGTTTAGCAGCTAATCTTGCGGACTCGAGAGAAACCGCAAATGAACTGATGACGTAATTGGATATAACCGAGTGTTGATTTGATGAATTTGAAGTTGTGGTTGTAAGCAGAAATGATTGAAATAGTGATAGGGTGAATTACTGTTGTCGTGATAGATGCAGGACATCATACAAAGAAGAGATTAGACACACGCTAAATGACCAAATTGCTAATAACGAACATCACAAAGACCGTTGCAACGAACATTACATTTCGCCAGACCAAAAGATTATTATTATCGCTTTTTGCTCTAAATAGTAATAAACTAATCTGAATAAGGTTTTAATTTTCTTTCGGTGTTATTTTTTTCACATTTTTCTAACTATTTTGAATTCTTAACATCATTTATATAATTGACATGACTAACACTAACAAAATTTTCATCAGGCTAGCTAATTTAATCCAATTAGTTCAACTGTATATGGTTTAATTCAAAAAACAGTTTTTAAAATATTGATCTGGTCAAAGTAAATAGCTTTCTTAGAGTATAATGCTTTCTCAGCTAATAAATTGTTGAAGTTTAGAACACTCAACTAAATCATAAATGCTAAAAAACAATATGCAAAAGTTAAAAAACATCTACAAAATTGTGTTTCATATTAATATGCATAAAGCTAAATTTTTATCACTGAACTATACAGTACCCTAGTATGTGCCACAAATTGTAATGATATTCAGCTTAAAAGTTAAGCATGTTATCCATACTAATTCTATTACACTAAGGAAATACGAAATTCCAATCTAATTTATTTTTATTACAATATATCTGAAGTCTAGCATGTGAATTATACATACTCCAGCTTTGCGGAATACAAAACATGAATGAAAATAATAATTAAAATGAAAACACTGAAAGTAGCAAATATAAAGTTACTGAAGTTGAAAGAGCTCTCATAAAATTTTATTTTCCGGTCATATTAATAATCGGAATAGCGTATATTGCCTAAAATTGGCATTCGATCATAGAGCTCTTAACAACTACAATATATTCAATAAGAAAATATGAGAATATAGATATTGATTAGAGAATAGATCTGAGGGAGATCAGAGATTGGTTAAGGTTTATCGGTCACGATTAATCTGAAACACGGACCAAATTGTTACTCATCACATCTCCTCTAATGAAATGACACCCGAATCTAATTTAGCTATCTAAATTACAAAAACTGCAGAAATCATAAACACAAAAATCCGTATAAATATTTGCTTACCAGATGAACAAGAAATTAGGACCAACGATTGAAAAATGAAGGAGATCCAGCATATAAAGATGTATTGAAACCCTAAAATTCAAGGTCCTCTTGTATTTACTTTATGGGCCTGATCGGCCCATTGAGCTTTGTACATTATAATGCATTTATGAGGGCCTATACGTAAAAGGTATCATCTAAATACTCCCTCCGTCCGTAAATAAAGTTCTCATTTCACCTTCAAGTTTTGTCCCTAAATAAAGTTCTCATTTCTCAAACTTAAGGGACCCACTTAATATAATAATATTATTATCAATACTTTCACCACTAACTATCTCTTAAAACACTTTCTCTCTCCAATCAAACCTTATATTTTAATCAAAAGTAATACCAAATACCACACCACTAACTATCTCCTAAAATGTTGTGCCCAACACAAATGGGAACTTTATTTAGGGACGGAGGGAGTATTATTTTGGATCAGCCCGTAGGATATGTTTGACCTATTTTACTACGAGTATTTTCTAAACTTTTTGTATATATTTAATATTTTAGACCCGGCCCTTATGTTTTAGTTTATAGGGTCCTGATCCGGTGAGGATTCTTTTTCTGGTGAGGACTCTTTTCCCAGTGAGGACTACAAGGACTCTAAAAAAAACTCTAAAAATGATCCAAAACAAAAAAATTTCAAAAACTTTCTTTTTTAAACATTAAAATCGCAACATATAAGATTCAAAAAATTTTAAAAAATGATCAAAAAAAATAAATATGGATCATAATAATGATCCACAAAAAAATATGGATCATTGTTATGATCCGCAAAAAAAAATATGGATCATTGTTATGATCCGCAAAAAAAAGTGGATCATAAATTTTTTTTCAAATTTTTTTTTTGTCAAATGTAGTAATAATCATGGGGAGTTATATATATTTTTTCGGAATTTTTAGAATGTTTTTGTGGTGTCCTCGCGAGTCCTCACCGTTTTTTAAGTCTTCATAGAATCCCACTTTTTAGTTTATATTTGTGACTTCACAAAATATCATTACAGTTTAAAAAAAAAATCATGATTTATTATGAGTTATAAATTTGTTCTATTGTATTTGATAATCATATACTAGTAACCGCCAATATAAATTTCATGTACGTGTCTTCACTTATCTATAATATGCTTTAGCCTTTTAGATGTAAACACTTGTTCGTTATTTCATAGCATTTTTTAGTTTTTTTTATGTTGCCGATAAGGTGTAGGTGTCGTTTGTTTTTTGACAAAAAGTCTTTTTGAGGTCTTATGTCTGCAGGCGGGAAGATGTTTTGGAAAAAGACTGTTTGTTTTTTGGAAGTCAGAAGAGCTGGAAAAGTCTTTTTGTGATCTGCTTGGGGAAGACTTGAATCCTATGCTTCCAATTTTGAAAGACATTTTATAAAACATAAAAAATCTTTTTCTCTCATTAGATTAAAACATCCGCACACCTCATTCATCCAACATCCCTCAAAATGTTAAAAGCTAATCCCATTCCCACCGATTCCACATAGCCGACGGCCACTGTGACAACCCTCAAAATCGGGTATCTGACCCAATACTTATTTAATTTTTTTTTATTAAATAAATTTACATATTAATAATAAAAGTATCATTTTGTGCATGAGTCTAGCAAAACATGCACAATATATATTATTTGCGCACATCAATAATGATACAAGTAATTGTTTGTACAGTGATAACTATTATTTAACGAGTTGGTGACCATAAGTAAACTATAAACATGAACCAAAAATATAGACTTTTTATATTATAAAATGAAATTTTAGTTAAACCAAAATAATTGGTACAAAATTTGGTATAAACCATCTTACTATAATAAAGATACAAGTTATAAGACTCAGTATGGTATGAAAATGTTAAAAGTTACTAAACATATTTCTAATGTACATTTTTATCAGTAAATGATCACACTCAAAAATCAAGTAAAACCCCCGTTAAAATATTTTACCAAACCGTATACAATATATCACCAAAATATATCATTTTAAATTTGAAACTATCCTACCTACTTACCCCATGTATTCGGCAATATCTACCCACGTACCCAATTTTCGGAGCATACACAAACTGATTCTTTGTTGAGATTGACTCCATTATTAATTTAACATGCATGAATTAATATAATAACCATCATCATCACAACCAAACCTACAACCCCCTGTACCGCCTCTCCCTCTCTATTCGAGTAACAAACCAGAAAAATACCATCACCTCACTTTGGCTTCTTCATTTGATGATCAAAACCCTACAATCTAATTACATAGCAGAAACGTTTCTCCGCCGACCCTCACGACGTTCCGACGAACATAAGCATCTCCGGCAATCCATCTCCATCTTCGTTATTCCAGCGATCGTCAGGTTTTCCTGGCGACCCAGACTTCCTCTCATGTGACGTACGTTTTTCTGGCGACAAGCTTATCCCGGACGACCTTCATCTCACTCGCTCCCGGTCTCTCCGATAGGTATAATTCTATGTCCCTTTTAAATTCGTTTTGCATCAAGCATGTGTGTGTGTTTTAAGTGTGTCGCCGGTGGTTGTTTTTGGTGGAAACGATGTGTTCCCGTCGTCCTTTCTCGTCGCCGGCAGCAACATCCGTTGGGTCTCCGTTTCTGTTTCTTTCAGTATTCTGTTTTGGTGTATTTGAGCCCGTCAACAATTCATTTGATTCCGGCCCAGTTGTTTAATTGTGCCCATTTATTTCAGTCCATGTCTGCTTTGTTTTAATCTAGCCCAAACACCATTTACAATTCGAGATCAGACTTAAAACGTTTATTAAAAGTTACTTTCAAAATTTTATTATTTATTTTCCTTAATGTCTAGTTAAAAACGAAAACTTCTTTAATTGTTATTTAATTAATAATTATTTAAATTTATTTTATTTAAATAATAATTATCTACTATATTATGATTCATGTACTTCCAAGTAAGCGTATATATTTTTGAAAAACATACTCATTCCAAACAAACGTATTTAAGATATGAATCCAATTCAATCGAGTCACCAATGTATCGCTCAAGCCTAAGTTCATGTCAAGAGAATTAATTATTCATGCATCATGTAGATTAGGCGTGTCATTTAGACCGTCACTTATTTGTTTATTATTATGCGTTTAGGACGCCAAGATTGTTTGGTTGGAAACCCCAGCTATTGTTGATTTCACTTTGCTAGCTTCGCATCGGGTGAGTTTCACGGCCCCACTTTTACTGCTTTATAACTATTTTCATTTGGGGGAGAAAACATATACTTACTCAACTATTTTTACAATGAATAATCTGTGTATAATCAATGTTGTGTACACGTACCAACGGGAAGGACCATGCTTCGAGTCCACGTTTAACTGTAATCATTAACTATAGGTGTTAGCCAAGGAATATATGAATAGTACTATTCGGGATTGATCCCCCCGCTCATGACTAGTCGCGCTAGTCTACCTGAGAGTGAGCTATATATTCTAACGATTGCGATTTCGGTTTGATTATCGGCTCATTGATTAATACTTTAACTTGAATGTCCTGCAAACATGTCAAGGGATTATGCATTGCACGTAAAACTATTTTTGTACATGATTTGTACCCAACGATTTTGATGATATAACTAATGGAGTCACAAAACCTGTGAACTCACCAACCATTGTGTTGACACTTTTTCTATATGTTTTCTCAGGTAACAGAAACTAAGTCATTTCAAGGTTCACTTTTTGTCAAGGATTGTCATGCATTGGTTTCAAGAATAAGTCTTTATGATGACAAGTCTTTCATTTTCAAACATTTATTTTGGTTTATGTTTAAACACTTTCTTTTTGATCTTGTAACGACATTGGCAATCCATTTTTATTTATTTATTTATGCGAAGCTACTATTATTGATGTGTTATGTTGCTAATTAGTCGCACCTCGTTCTTCCGCAAAACCAATTTTGGCGGGGTGTGACAACCACCACCGGCCAAACCTCTGCCGCCACCTCTGCCACCACGGGCCAAATCTCCTCCGCCGCTGTTGGACAAAGCTCCGCCACCCCCTTTCTCTTTTGAAGACCGTCACTCAAAAAAATTATTCTTCTTAGATTCAGTCGAAAATTCTTCTTCTTCTACATTTGTTCTTCTTCTTCTTCTCATCGCAAATGTTGTTCAATTTGTGTGATGAATTTCCGCTATTTATGTGTAAATGCTTATTTATTTGTGAATTATGTTTTATATACTTGTGAAATATAACCTGAGTTGCAATTCCGTGAATTGATTTTGAATAAATTAATTGTGGAATTATTTTGAACAAGACATCATGGTAGGATAGCTGAACGAGAATATAATGAAATTGTTGAGCAATTATGCAAAATGTGGAATGATTATTATAAAAAATTTGATATTTTTAAGCACGTTGTAACTCTAGAATTAGTAAAGAGTATTGTAAATTCTAGTTATTGTTTAAAAGTATTTAATTTCCAAAAAAATGCATGTTTTTAAATTTCATTTTATTTTATCAGTCTGCAGATATTATAAACAAACAGTCTTTTTCTTGCAGATTGCGGATATTTGGTCCACATTTTCTCTCCAGATGTGGTCCGCAGACTGCAGACGTTCTACCACTTAAAAAACAAACGGCACCGTAGTGTTGTTATTAGGGCTATTTAAATATCTTTTCGTCTAGAAGACTAAAAGGCTAGAACGTCATAATTTTCTTTACTATACTACTTTCATATCACAATAAAAAATACATATGAAGTTTCACAGTTTGAAGTATCTATATATCTATATATACTTAAAAAATGAGTTTCAAATTCGAAGTTGCATTTAATTATAATATTAAATACAATATTGAATATCAATTTAGATTACATGAGTTAAATGTATAATGTTTATGAGACGTGTGAATATTATAAGTTTATTGATATTGAATTCTTGCATTGCATTCAATTTATGAATATTGAATATCAAAACGTATGTATATGTTTATGAAACGTATGAATATTTATCAATGTATGAATGCTTGCATTGCATTCAATTTAAAACGTATGAATCCATTTCAAATGTAAGAATTCATTAAATCATTTCAATTACAAACGTAAACGTTTCAGTTCAAAAGTTTAATTAAATACGTTTGTGTGTATATAAAATTTAACATCTCCTTACACCTTCAAGAAAAGTTTAATTAAATACGTTTGTGTGTATATAAAATGTAACATCTCCTTACTCCTTCAAGAAGCTCAAAACCCCTTTCAACATTAAAGTTCCAGCCATTTCAATAATGCTTATTCTAACTAACGCTAATTGTATATTTACTTCTTGCTAATTTGTAACGCCCCAAATTTTATAATTTAATTTTAATTACGTGTATTCATTATTAAACCCTATTGTATTAATTATTTGGTGAAATAAACATGTGACGTTTTATTTATAAGACGTTTATTATTCTCGTGACGTTTTATTATCGCGACGTTAGAAACTTCCGCGAGTGTGGCTTAACTCTGTTAAACGAATATAATCCCGAGCCATGATACGTTTCGAACTTGCTGTGTTTTGAGGCCCGGCCAATAGGCCAAGGGCCGAACTCTTCTTTTCTCTCTTGACCGATCTTGAGTGTGGTTTATATTCTTGGACTCGGTTAATGCTAGAGGCAAAAGCCCGAACATAGGAATCCATTCAGTGTTGAGCCCAAGAAGTCGATTTAGCCTTAATGTGATTACCGATATTTTAACTTTCTTTAGTCTAATCATCTCATAATCATTCGGCCGACACACCCAATCCCCAAACAAATTCTCTGTGCTACGATCGAATAGGAAGAGAAGACAAGAAGGAATCGCAGGCTCAAGAATAGTGATTGTCGGTGTTTAAACTCAATCTTTTTCTTCCGTTTTCTTCTTCCGATTCTGTTCTGTTAACCATGGTAATTTCGATGGTGTTTTGGTCAATTACAGTAGACGAATCACAGAGAGTGTACGTATTCATTGTTCAATCGAGCTGGAAGAATAGTGTGACCGTGTCCTTTCATCAATCGAAGCCAGGTGATCGGTTAATCGAATTCTTGTCAAGACAGGAAGAGTTGTATTCGGTAAAGATTTATCCCTTACCCTTCTAGTCGTTTCTTTTTATTGTCGTTCCTAATTGAGCAGCGTTTTTGGCAGCATATTACTCGAACAACGAGTCGTGATTTCAGCCACATCTATCTAGAGCAGCTCCAATTCAGAATTTTTACTTTGTTTCGGTAGTCTCCTTGTTCCTTCATTACTTCGATAATTCTAATATCGTTTCAGTGATATGTTGTACTAATCAGTTATATCGAGTTTAATAGGGCTGCAGTCTTGATAATTGGTTCCGAGCCTAGGTTGGGTTCGGTGATGATTGTTGTTGCTATCGTTCCGTTTTGTTTTAACAAGTCATGTCCCGACTAGTTAGATTAGCATAAAATTGATTGTGGTTCTATGTTGTTGATGTTTTCGGGTTAGTCTCAATAGAACCGGGACTTTGTCTAGCTTGAGTCGGGATTGTCATTTTGTAAATTTTTGAAGTTTCATTTGTGCTGAATTGTTGACAGATTCTGTTTGACCTGTTCGGGTCAGTTTTAGACATGCTTCGGGTCCGAATCTGGACCCCGTGTCTTCTGGACTTTTGTAGCTCATTGTTGTACAGTTAATTGAGATTACGATTTGGGAGATTTGGGCATTTTTGTAACAGACTGCAGTGCTGAAATACAATACCAAGTAGCCCTGTTGCAGGCCTGTTTCGGGACCCTTCGGGGCAGAACCAGGCCGAACTTTGTGAAGACAAATTGCAGCGTTAAGTGTCGTTTAGTTGCTGTAAAATTTGGGGTTTTTCTGAATTAGGGATTGAAAGTTATAGCCGTCGCGATAAGTGGTCGCGGGTTGGGCAGATTCTGATTTTGTTGGTATTTTGAGGTCGGCTTTTGACTAGGGTTTTATTGTAAATGTGATATAGGCCCGGGAGTGTCTCGGTACTGCTTTTAGGCTGTTGCGTGGACGTATGGAAGCTAGCAAAGCTAAGGTGAGTATTCTCACCGTGTATTCAGTTTTAACATAGTACATGCATGACTTATGTGTTACATTAGTTGAACCTTATGTGTTATCTGAGTTGATATGTTATCTGAGTATCTGAGCATCTGTTGATTTATTTTGATCTGAGACATTGTGCCTGGGTAACCGAGCTCGGCACAGGGTCATTCTGTGCTACTACTTGCTAGGGCATCCGAGATAATTATGTTAAAGAGATAATAAAACATAATAATACACATCTGAGTTTTTGGCTATATGCCTATCTTGGGATCACCTCCCGTCTGAGTTTTTGGGATCATTCCCGTCTGAGTTTTTGGGATCACTCCCGTCTGAGTTTTGGCTTATGCCTATCTGAGGTGTGAGGAGGGGCGATCGACCCGAATCACACAAGCGCGCTATATAAATTAAAATCTGAGTAATAAAATCCGAGAAATAAATCTGAGCAAATAACTGAGTAGATTCTGAGTAGGAGTACACCGATGTGCCCTCATGTGTTGTATGTTATAATTGTATGCATTTTGAGATTATTCACTCAGCTTCCCAGCTGACCCAAACTTTCCCCCATTGTTTCAGGTACTAGTAAAGGAAAAGAGAAGGTGGACGGTTGACCGCTCAGAGCTGATGTGGACAACATTTATATTTTTATAACACTTTATGTTTACTAAACTATTTCCGCATTAAATACATTTTTAAATGACAACATTATTGTTGGGATTCAATTATTTAAATTATTGGGACCTTTTTATTTAAAATCTTGTACTCATAAATTTTTAAAATTTTTGTGAATTTCTGGGTGTTACATAATTGTATATAAAAAGGATTAACTAGAGCTTTCTACACATTTCATAATTTGGTATTAGAAAACTATTGCAAAATTATGTCGAAATTAGAAAATAATCAAACCGGCAACTACACCCTCACGGCCCTATTGTGGTAATGATTTTGTTCACTTTGTTTTTTCAGGGAGTCAAAATAAGCAAATATCAAACCGCCAACTACACTCAATACGACCAACTCAAGAAAGGCGATCACAGGCCCATTATGGTAATGATTTTGTTCACTTCTTGCTAATTGTAAGTTTGTACCTGTTTTTTCAGGGAGTCGAAATAAGCAAATAATCAAATTGCCAACTACACCCAACTCAAGGAAGGCGATCACATGCCCATTGTGGTAATGATTTTGTTCACTTCATGCTAATTGTATATTTGTACATGTTTTTTCAGGAGTCGAAATCAGCAAATAATCAAACCGCTAACTACACCCTCGACCAACTCAAGGAAGGCGATCATGGGCCCATTGTGGTAATGATTTTTATCACTTATTGCTAATTGTATGTTTGTACCTGTTTTTTAGGGAGTTAAAATCAACAATTAATCAAACCGCCAACTATTTCTAGCTTGCTTAATTTGCACCGATCTATTAATCAGGAAGAACCGTAAATTCTCCCATTTACACTATAATGGTTAACTTGACATAAACAATTGAAGACAATTCAAAACCTATAATGAATGTTTTGAATCACCAATTTATCACTAATAGTAATTACGACATTTCAAAGCCTATAATGAAATCACCAATTTATCACTAATATTTATAAATGTTGTATGATAAAATTACGCATATTAAATTAATAAAGTATAATGATATATAAATTTCATTACAAATTTAAGTAAGTTATGATCTATAAATGTTATTTTAGAACATTTTTTTTACTTGAAAAAGCATATATATAATGATTATGTTGTATAAATTTTTTTTATAAAGTATATAGTAGTAAATTCTATGTTAAATAATAGGAGTAAATTCAATTATATAATAACATAAATAATATTAGTAAATTAAATTAAGTAATAGTATTTTCATTTAACTAAAAGTTACATATTATAAATTATAAATAACATACTATTTTGATGCAAATTATGTTGAATGTTAAAAAATTTCTAAAATATATAGTAGTAGCTTCTATGTTAAATAATAGTAGTAAATTGAATTAAACAATGACATAAATAATAGTAGTAAGTTTAATTAAATAATAGTCTTTCCATTTAACTAATAGTTACATATTATAAACTATAAATAGCACACTATCATGGTGCAAGTGATGTCGAGTCTTCAAAAATTTACAAAATATATAGTAGTAAATTCTATATTAAACAATAGTAGTAAATTCAACTAAATAATAACATAAATACTAATAGTAAAATTCAATTAAATAATAGTCTTTTCATTTAACTAAAAGTTACATATTGTAAAGTATAAATAGCACACTATCATGATTCAAGTAATGTTGTGTCTTCAAATGTTTTATCTTATTACCCGAACAAAACATCCACATAAAAAAAAGAATGTGATGATAACACTGAGCTTGGAGGATATTATTATTGATCTTTGATTTTGTTTCAAACGAGAGAGTTTTCTTTTGTTAGATAAAGATTTCGTTAGTATATTTACTAGAGAGACACATGTTTTTGTGTATATGTATGTTTTTATATTTTTTATTATGTATTTTTGGAGAAAAAAAATGTACAATTAAAAGTCTTATATCATGTTTGCATTAAATGACATTACTTGACGATATATTGTCGTTGATTCATAGTTTTTGCTTACAGAAGAAAAACTATGAAATTCTTCATAGTATCACTTATATGTTATGAATAACATGTTTTGTGTTGCGTTAATAAAAACGACGATGGTTTTATTACTTTGCGTTTGCTTATTTATTATCGTACTCGCAATCAACCTAAATATGTTAGCGATCTTGCTTTAGAAATTTTCCCGTTACAGCAATACAGTGTATATGATTTACCTTCAAATAACGTTTTATCATAAATAAAGCCCGTGCATCGCACGGGCCATATCGTGTAACATCCCAAAACCCGGCCTAATAGTTTATTGACCTTAAGGTATCTTATTAAATGATTATATGATTAAATGCCTAGTGAATTAAATTAGCCTGCTGTCCTTTGCGGTATTTTAACCAAGGGGTTAAAATACCCGACTTGCGATATATTTGGAATGAAAACGTGATTTTTATATATTTGGATTCCTTGTTAAATATCGTTTCCAAAAATGCTTTCGTTTTTAAAATTGGAGTCCGTTTGCTATTTTAAATAAATTAATTTCGAAAGGGACTTTTCAGACATATACTGTTAAATTAAACAAAAGCCACAAAGGGGTCCCACCCCCTTGTGTTGGCCGGATAGAGAGAGAGAGGGGAAACCCTCTCTTTTGTCTTACACTTCATTCTTTTTTTCAAACATTATCTTCACTATTCCATTGCAAAACCCCATCTTTTCTCTCTAGCTTTCTTTCATTGTTCTTGAGCTTTTGGTGTTTGATTCTTTGGTTAAATCTCTAAATCTTGCTACTTGTTGTGTTAAAGGAAGTCTAGAAGTAAGTTACTCCTTCTCTTTCACTTGTTCATGTTGTTCTTGAGCTAGAACTTGAACTAGGGTTTATGTAGCTTGGTGATTTGTTGGTGAATCTTGTTATGGATGTTGTTTTAGGTGTTTATGCAAGCTTTTACATCTTTTGTATGGTTGATTGTTGAAGGAATACAAGATTTGGTGAAAATCACCTTCAACCTCCATTAATGGTGGAAGTTGAAGGTGGGTTTTGATGAATCTTGGATTTCTTGAGTTTTGGATGGATAGAATTGTTTATTAGGTTGTGAAATTATGTTTGGTAAGTTATGGATGTTAAAAACCTAGTATTAATTAAATGGTGAAGTAATTTAACTAGTGTTTGGATGATTTTGTCAAAATGGTGATCATGTGATTATACAAGTATGTTACTTGGAATTGTGATAGTGTCAACTTGGTGGAATTGTAAATGATTGTGAATTGCTAGTTGAAAGATTAATTGCTAGTTGATGGAAATGTGGAAGTGTTAGGATCATGTTCGGGTTTTTGGCCCGTTTGGGTTAACTAGTTGTGAATACTTGCTAAATGGTCAAAATGGTCAATTGTATCGATGAAGGATTTGTGCTAGTTGGAAATGTCATAAAATGTGCATTTTATGAGTCTTGTGTAGTTAGTTGTTGAAATGGATGATTTTGACGATTCGGTGGATTATCACTAACTCGGTATATTGTTGACAGGAACCGGGAAGGATACTCAGTGATACTAGCTCACTGAGTTATGGAATCGGAAGTTGAAAGGTGAGTGGATTCGACCTACAACTTGGGTTTCGGTTATTTCATTTGGTATTGTCTTGTTGGTGAAAAATGCAGAAAATCGCTAGATGAAGGGAGTTCACGACGCGAACTTAGTTCGCGATCGTGAAGTCGGTCCAGAGAAAATGTTTAGCCGTCGCGAAGAGTTCACGATCAGAGTTCACGTCGCGAACTCTAGTTCGCGATCGTGAACTAGAGTTCGCGATTGGGAACTCAGTTTTGATGTTTTTCGCGGTGTTTTTCGTAGCTAGTTGACTTGTTATGTATGCCTAGTGTTAGAGAATACCATACATGACTAGGTGCACCATCGGGATGAGGTCAGTGTCGGATGGATAACGGCTGGGCACAGTGTATCGACTAATAGGGTATCCGACCTTACCTGTATATGTTACAGTGTTAAGGGGAGGGAGTTGCCCTGGGTGTTGGATACAAAACGCTATCGGTTACCGTGGTTTTGGCCGACCATGGTTTAAGGCCCACAAAGCCGCCGATCCTCTTAAATAAGTGATTACCCAACCGGAGATGTTTTTATAACTTCCGCGTTTAAGTGACTACCTAACCGGAGATGTTCTTTAACTTCCGTGTTTAAGTGTTTAGTGTAGTTGGTAGAGTTAGGAGTTCATTCACTTAGCTTTTGTGCTAATCCCTCCCTTATTGACACATTTCAGGTTGGATGGCTTGAACGGGTCGGGCTTGGACGGGAAGTTTGACCATGCTTAAATTATGTTTTGTAAAATGAGCCGTGTCTAGTAATACCGTCTTTTAAATAACTTTGGTTGTAATATTTTGTGGGACCACGCTTTGTAAACTTAACTAACTAGATGCTTCCGTACTTAGACTAATACTTAATTGCCTTTTAAAAAAAAATGCGGTGTTACAACTTGGTATCAGAGCTTCGGTTTGGCGATGGATACATGGGGTTGGTGTTCCATTCCCAAATCGTGGCTCGTGTTTTGGTCAAACCTTCCGGTCAAAGGGGATTAGAGCAAGTGTGAATTGGGTTTAGTAGTTAGTAGGTGTGTGCTAACGAGTTAAACTAAGCCTTGGTGAGATGTTGTGTTTTGTAGCAGGGATGGCTACGGATGGAAACGCCTTGGATAATGTCCCACCGAACACGAACCTTGAAAATGATGGAGCAACGGGCTCGGGGGGTGATGAAATACCAAACGAAGAATACATCGTGTTGTTGGAGACGCGAAACATGGAACTTGAGGATACCATAAGGGCTCTCCGCCAAAGCCAATCGACCGAGCCGCGACCCGAGGCTCAGTCTACCTTGCCACCCCCAACCCAAGCAAACCCACCCCCGCACTTCGCTCAAACTACTCAAAATCCCGTCTATCCCCGAAATGACTCCTCATCTCCCAATACAAGCATACTACAACCGCCACCCACCCACACCGTACCAATTGCCAATGCCCAACACCAACAATTCTTCTACCAACCTTTCCCGATCGAGAAGAAACCGTGCACTTACAAGAATTTTCTTGATTGTAAGCCAACCGAGTACCGGGGAAGTACCGACCCGGCGGAAACTCTAACGTGGCTTAGGGCTACCAAAAAGGCCCTTATTGCTTGTAATTGTGAGGACCACTTGAAGGTCCGGTATGCGTCCCGAATGTTGGGGAGACCGGCTATGGATTGGTGGGATGGGTTGACCGCGAACTTTAGTAACGAAATGATGGATGCGGTCACGTGGAAGCAATTTAGGGATCAAGTGGAGGCTCGGTATTGTAGCCCGTTTGAGTTGGATAAGATCCGGAATGAGTTCATGATGTTGAAGATGAATGATAGGATGACGGTGGATGAGCTTATCCTCCAATTTAATGGAAAGCTCCGGTTTGTGACACAATGGGTGCCCGATGAGTCCACCCAAATCAAACACTTTGTTGGGGCGTTGTTGCCCGAGTACCGGAATATAACGAGGCTTGCGGGGACTCTCTTGCAAGCCTATGATCTTGCCAAGTCGGCCGAAAGTGATTTCTTGGCTCAAAAGGTCGCGAGTCGAGAGAAGACTTCGTTTCACAAGGGAAAGTATGATCAATCAAACTCAAGCAACCACAAGAAACCCCAAGGAAATCATAGGTCAACCAATGATCGTCGAAAACAAATCCTTCAAGGTTCCAACCAAAGGAACCCGTGGTGCTTACCGTGCCAAGTCCGCCCATGCCGGACCGTGTACGGCACAAACTCGAAAATGTCTTAAGTGTGGGCAACACGGGCATGAGTCCTCGGAATGCAAGTTAGAGAATAGTGTTTGTTGGACGTGTCAAAAAGAGGGTCACAGGGCTATGCATTGTCCGATGAAGAAGAGTTCGGGTTCGGGTTCGGGCGGGGGAGCGGCTTCGTCGGGAAGTCAAAAGAGGAAGAGTCATCCGCCACCTACGGGTCGGGCATTCAAAATGACGGTGGAGGATGCCACCACCACCGACGATGTGATCACCGGTATGTTTCTAATAAACTCGATACCCGCTCGTGTGTTATTTGATTCGGGTGCAAATAGTTCGTTTTCCTCAAAGAGTTTTTGTGACAAATTGAAATTGCCTTTTTCCTTGATCGCGACACCTCTAGAGGTAGAGGTGGCCGATGGTGAAATGTTTCCGGTCACGACATCCGTGTCCGGGGCTAGTATTGATATTGATGGCGTGAAATTTTCGATTCTTTTACTTGTTATGCCGATATCCGGCTTTGATGTGGTGTTAGGTATGGATTGGTTAAGTGCTAATAGGGCCAACATAAATTGTCATCAAAAGTTAATTACTTTTCTTTTACCCGATGGGTCACACGTCGTGGCCCGGGGAGACCGTGCGACCCCGACCATACCCATGATATCCATGATGAAAGCCCGTAAGTCCTTGACCAAGGGGTGTGAATCATTTTTGGCCTACGTTATTGATGTGAAAAAGGAAAAGAAAGTGATCGGTAATCTCCGGGTGGTTTCGGAATACCCGGAGGTGTTTCCCGAAGACTTGCCTGGGTTACCTCCCGTTCGGGAGGTAGAATTCAAAATTGATTTGGTGCCGGGCGCCAATCCCGTGGCTAGAGCACCGTACCGTTTAGCACCGTCCGAGATTACGGAAATGATGACACAAATCCAAGATTTATTGGATAAGGGTTTTATTCGGTCGAGTTCCTCACCTTGGGGAGCTCCGGTTTTATTCGTAAAGAAGAAAGACGGTGCACTTCGTATGTGTATCGATTATCGAGAATTAAATAAAAGAACGGTAAAGAATCGGTATCCTTTGCCGCGTATTGACGATTTATTTGATCAACTCCAAGGGTCTTCTTATTTCTCAAAGATTGATTTGAGATCGGGTTATCACCAACTTCGGGTTCATGAAAACGAGGTTCACAAAACGATGTTGAAATGGATGATTTTGACGATTCGGTGGATTATCACTAACTCGGTATATTGTTGACAGGAACCGGGAAGGATACTCAGTGATACTGGCTCACTGAGTTAAGGAATCGGAAGTTGAAAGGTGAGTGGATTCGACCTACAACTTGGGTTTCGGTTATTTCATTTGGTATTGTCTTGTTGGTGAAAAATGCAGAGAATCGCCAGATGAAGGGAGTTCGCGACGCGAACTTAGTTCGCGATCGTGAAGTCGGTCCAGAGAAAATGTTTAGCCGTCGCGAAGAGTTCACGATCAGAGTTCACGTCGCGAACTCTAGTTCGCGATCGTGAACTAGAGTTCGCGATCGTGAACTAGAGTTCGCGATTGGGAACTTAGTTTTGATGTTTTTCGCGGTGTTTTCCGTAGCTAGTTGACTTGTTATGTATGCCTAGTGTTAGGGAATACCATACATGACTAGGTGCACCATCGGGATGAGGTCAGTGTCGGATGGATAACGGCTGGGCACAGTGTATCGACTAATAGGGTATCCGACCTTACCTGTATATGTTACAGTGTTAAGGGGAGGGAGTTGCCCTGGGTGTTGGATACAAAACGCTATCGGTTACCGTGGTTTTGGCCGACCATGGTTTAAGGCCCACAAAGCCGCCGATCCTCTTAAATAAGTGATTACCCAACCGGAGATGTTTTTATAACTTCCGCGTTTAAGTGACTACCTAACCGGAGATGTTCTTTAACTTCCGTGTTTAAGTGTTTAGTGTAGTTGGTAGAGTTAGGAGTTCATTCACTTAGCTTTTGTGCTAATCCCTCCCTTATTGACACATTTCAGGTTGGATGGCTTGAACGGGTCGGGCTTGGACGGGAAGTTTGACCATGCTTAAATTATGTTTTGTAAAATGAGCCGTGTCTAGTAATACCGTCTTTTAAATAACTTTGGTTGTAATATTTTGTGGGACCACGTTTTGTAAACTTAACTAACTAGATGCTTCCGTACTTAGACTAATACTTAATTGCCTTTTAAAAAAAAATGCGGTGTTACATATTGCCTCGTAAAATTAAAATACGAGTTAAAATATATTAAGGGATCTAGTTAATGGATTAATGATTACTACTCATTTTGAATAAAATGATATTAATAATATTCAAAAGTAAAAATATGATAAAAAAAAATAGTCTCACTATATGAAAGTAGATACATGGTGGAGGAGGAATCACACTTTATTTATCAAATAAGATAAGTTTTAAAGTGTAACTCTTATTCTGGATCATTTATAAATAAAAAGTGTGTGATAAAGAAGTTGTATACTATATTTGGAACCTTAATTATCAAATTTATAAGGTTTAATTTTTAGTCATCATACTTGTTATTTTGGGAGAAAGAGGATTTGTGCTTATAAAAAATGGGAAGCGTCAATAATTGAACCTTCGCGCTTCAAGTTATTAGTAAGGAGCTCTAACCAACTGAACTAATACAACATATGTTGATTACTTAACTGCAAATTATATATGTATCATCTTATCTTTATTAATTGCTAAATCCGTATCATTCTATTGACCACTACTAAAATCACTACTCACCAAAGTCACCTACCACAATTACTACCATCATTACCCACCACCACTACGCACCTCCACCCACCATCATCAAAACTGTCACCATCACTCTCACTATCGTCTCCGCAAAATATAATTACATGATACTCGCTACTGCATAGGCAGATACCCTGTCAATAAGTTTATTAATTGCATTCGGATTACTTTAACATTCGTTAATGCTAGGTATATCGAGATCACTTAGAGCACAAGGTGTGGTGGTGGTGTTATAGCTTAGTTATAGCTTTTTTTGGGGCTATAACATGGCTATAACTAACACACCAAGTTATGGCTCCTTGGTGTTATAGCTATAACTATGTTATAGGGGCCCCACTTGTATTTTTTTTAAACACATAAAAATACATTAAAATAAAACATAAAATAAAACATACATTAAAATATAAATTAAAATGACGAAAACAAATACATAAAAAAATAAAATAAAATCATGCGTCTTCAGCGTCACGTTCCAATTTTAGTTGCCAAAGATGTTCGACTATATCACGGCGAAGGTCGTTGTGTACAACTTTATCCCTTAATTCTTTGTATTTCTTGCGGTGAACGTCACATCTCTCGACCCAGGTGCGTTGCAAATTCTGCTGTGGACTGATATACAATTCGTTAAATTCGCTTATTGCAAATTCTTGATCTTTTAATATCATGTTATGCAATAGTATGCAGCAGTACATGATTCTTCGAATTTTGTAGACCGAATAAGCTCGTGCGGGATGTTGAATAATACCCCAACGACCTTGAAGGACCCCAAAAGCTCGTTCAACATCCTTTCGTGCACTTTCTTGAGCCTTTTTAAAATTCAAATCTTTTGGGTTTCTAGCAACCGCGTAAGTTTTAACGAAGGTGGACCAAGTTGGATAAATCCCATCCGCTAGGTAATAACCTTTGGCGTATGTTTTCTCGTTCACCGTAAACGGAACCTCGGGAGTGACTCCGTCTATGAGGTCGTCAAATAAATTTGAATGACTAAGAACATTCAAATCGTTATTTGAACCCGCTACCCCAAAAAACGCATGCCAAATCCACAAATCTTGAGACGCAACGACTTCTAGCATAAGTGTCGGGTACTTATGATCACCTCTCTTGTATTGCCATTTCAACGCAGTCGGACATTTTATCCATTCCCAATGCATAAAATCTATGCTACCGAGCATACCCGGGAACCCATGATAACTTTCGTGTTTTGCATATAAAGTGTTGATATCTTCAAGAGTGGGTTTTCTTAAAAACTCTTCCGAGAATAAATCCCATATACATTTTGTAAAATTATCCAAACATTCACGACTACAACGTTCGCCAATTTGTAGGTATTCGTCAAAAGCATCCGGGGTTGACCCGTATGCTAGTTGACGTATGGCAGACGTGCATTTCATTATAGGACTAATGCTCATCAAACCTCTACAGTCGGGTCGTTGTTTAAAAAATAAAAAATGCGCAGGAATAGGTTCTATGTTATAGTTGGTAATACCTTCAACTATAGAAAGAAATAGGGCGGAGCTCATACGGTAGCGGCGTCTAAAAAATCGTTCGGGGTATTTCGGGGCAGGGCCAAAATAATCTTCCATTAGACGTTGTTCAGCACCAACTCGATCTCGCTTGATATATTTTCTAACTCTGGGTTCGCCATCGGCTCATAAGGTTTGATAGTAGTTATTCCAATCGTTTAACCTTGTCATATTTTGAAGTTTTTCCTCACCCGATGTTGAACTCGAATCAGAAGAATCACTATACGTTGAAGAACTCATTTTGAAAGTGAAAATATGAAAAATGTGTGAGTTGTTTGGGATAAATGGTTGTGTTTTTATAAAAGGAAAAAAATTATTTAAAAAAAAGTTTTTTTTTAAAAAAATCTAGCCGTTTGAACGGCTATATAGCCGTTGGAATTGTACACGCCTTCCACCCACCCCCTTTAATGCTCGTTAATCTCTCGACGGACGCCCGATAACGAGCGGATGGCGCCACCCACGGTGTGGGTTTGGCGCCGTCATCGGCCTATAACCGGCGGATGGCGAGCCCACACCCGGTGCTCTTAGACATTTATAAATGTTATTTAAAATAATAAAAGACCTATAACATCGTACACGTAACACGACATTTAAAGATCCATCTAATATTTATTTGGTTGACTTGAACTAGGCACCTTAACCAGTACATTCAACATATATAAGACTACATGTTATTTTATGTCCGATTTTAACTCATTATCAAGTCCGTACAAAATCAACAATTTAAGTAGAATATGAAAATCCGCCGCAACTGGAAATATCCTCGTTTGTCACATGCATCATGACACTTGGATAACGTGTCACATGCATCTCATGGATCCCTCCAATTTGCTCAAATGGAGTTCATTACCGAGTGGGCTCAATGTACATGTAAACTTTATTTTCTTCTACAATGGAGTAAAACTAACTTTTAGTTATATTAAAACGACCCCAACTTGTTTTAAAGTTTTGCAACTCGAGCCACCATTATTAATATAGCATTAATGATTGAAATTTGACGACTCCAAGCCTTTCATGGACCACAACAAGCATACTAATCGATTAAGAACTTCAATCCAACTTTAATCAATAATCACATAACTATTTCAAAGTCTGTTATTGAAATAATAATTAATTACAAAATAATAATACTAAACATCTTTTTCTTAAAAACAACTTTGCCGACTTAAATTTCCCAGATTTGAATTTCTCAAAATAAATTATGTGACTTAATATTCTTGTGTGACCGACTCAATAAAATTTTGTTAAGTGTCTCAACTAATTAAGGGTAAAACTTTCGTCTTATTTTCAATTGACGGCTGTCTTTTTTGTCATTTCCGAAAAAGACCAATGTAACTCGAGTAATTATAAAAATCAATCTTTTAGTTTTTGAAAACATTTTGTATACGAAAAAAAACAATTTTTTAAAAAGTTTTCCTAGGTAATTTTATTTTTTATGAAAAAACAAACTATCGAAAAACTAATATTTTTTTTTAGTTTTCCCTAATTTTTTTCTTTTTCGAATAAAACAAAAAAGTTGTACGAATATACAACAATTACTTCAAATCTCACGAAAATATAACCGGCCGTTGCACAGTAGAAAACCATCAAAATTCATTTAAGACAAATTACTCATTATTAACCAAAATAATTTGGCCCATTAAACATCCTCCATGCATTAGTTCGTTGCACTTCTCTGTCGCCATTCCCACTTCGAGTCTTCGAGACTCGGTCCATAAATATGAAGATGGAACATGTCCCCTGAGCCCTGCACAACAAAACCGTTAGCAGTACTAGATGTGTACATGGTCTAGTTCGGCAGATTTAATTTTGTCATCCGTATTAGTAGTTGTTGTTTTAGAAATTGTCAAACCAATAAGGATTGACGGCTCGGTTGGCTAACCGGCCAAAGCGTCACCACAAGAAGAAACTTATTTAGTGACGAAAATGCTTATGTCACTAACAACATAAAATTCGGCAACAAAGCTGATTAGTGACCAAATTTGGGGTTGTCACTTTTGGTCGTGAAAGCCTTAAAGGTCGCCATCAATAGTTTGTATCTATAGAGACCGAATTATAAGATGGTCACTAAATTTGACGTCCTTCTTCAACACTATGTTTCATAACTGATTTGATTCAATTAACGTGTGTTAGTGACAAAATACAAGGTTCATATTTTAAAGTCGAAAACAGTTTTCTATGTAATTGTTGGTGAAAAATCAAAGCAAACTTGATTACCAAAAAATTTTAAATCCAAAATTGTTTTAAATAATATATCAAATTATTTAAATCAATCTTTAAAAACTTGATATAATAAACTTTAAATCCAAAAATTTGATTTAACAATTTAAACAAAACAAAATTGGAAATTTTTTCTAAAAAACTCAATTGAACCTTTTTGTTCTATAAAATATTTCAATCACCACTTTTTCCGAATCTATACTATTAACGAGCAAAATCCGAAAAAAAAAATAATGTATTTTCCAACCGGTATTAGCAAGAGAGGAAAAATCTACTTTAAGTTTGTAGGAGCTAATATCAAATTTCATTAAATAAAATACAATACAATTGGTAAATGACTAAAACGTTTACAAAAGATTGAAACAAACTAAATAGAACAAATAAGTACAAGGTTTTGGTTGAGTCTCGTGAAATTCACGATCCCCTTAAAATAGATTCGTTGTCTATTTCCCAGGGTAAAACAACCGAGTAGTTTTACACTACCGGATATAATCCAAGCCAGAACACTAACCAAAATTTAGAGTGTTTTCTTAGGAGAGAAAGCTGTGAAAGAAGAGAAGTAGGTGTAGAAGGTGTGTCTACAAATGAGATCAAAGGTCTCCTTTTATAGTGTAGAATGAAGACTAATGTTTACTCAAAACATTAAATGCATTCAATTCTATTAAACAAGAAATCAAAACAGCACACTGCATTTACTGCAGAAATTTCGTAACTGACTGCTCAAATCAGTCCTTCTGGTCAGTCCAGGAACTCAGTCTGAGAGGTCAGTATACGAACTCAGTATTGGAAGTCAGTGCAGCAGCTCAATATCAGACTGCTGCTGCGCAGGTCAGTATCAGACTGCTGCTGCGCGGTCAGTATCAGACAGTAGCTGTGCAGATCAGTACTGCAGGAACTCAGTATGAGACTGCCTGCTGCGCAGGTCAGTATGAGACTGCAGGTCAGTACTACAGCGCAGTACGTGTCGAAAAACTCAGTACCGAGGTGGTCGGTATTGACCAGTCAATACAGAGGAGGTCAGTATGAGACTGATCAGTACTGAGGCGGTCAGTAAGAGCATACTGCAGTGTCGACTCGATGCAAAAAATTGACCCGCACGAGCCCGCAATTTCGGAGCTGCATTCGTGTCCGCAGGTCGCTCGGGCGTACACGAGTTCAAGCCATTTCGGGCAACTCAGTCCAAATTATTTGCACCACCCCTACTTCCAAGATTTCTTGTATCAAACACCCTACTTTGAGAGTCGATATCTCATTCACCACAACTCGACTTTGGACATGCTATATACCGTTGCGTAGCTCTCACATAGGAAAACACATAGCTACCAACCAATAACTATATATAACACACACACACACACACACACACACACACACACACACACACACACACACACACACACACACACACATATATATATATATATATATATATATATATATATATATATATATATATATATATATATATATATATAGGTCCAAAGTTAGTGAAAAATCATTTTATCATAACTTTTTCCAACAATTGTATTAAGATGACTGCCAACGGGCACGTCACTAGCCCGTCAATGGCACGTCGTGCAACGACGCCTTTGGCACCGCGGCGTCGGTAGCCGCGTCGGTAGAAACGTGTCGCCGTGAGGACGTGAGGGATAGGCGTCAGTAGCTTTTGTGTGTGTGGAGGGGGTTAAATGTAATAATTTAAGGGTTAGTGATGTGTTAGTGATGGGTTATGGTTGACACGACCGTGTCAGTAGCGTGTCGGTAAGGATGTGATGATGTGGCGATACTGACGGGTTTAGTGACGCGTCATGATTGGGAGAGCCTAATAATTAGCTATATTAACACAAAAAGCGTAAGCACACAAGCTGCATAACCCATTATTTAAATTATGAAATAGGTTGACGGTTTGTAACTTGCTAGATGTGTTTTTTCTTTTTGAAACGGCAAATCTAATCTACTATTAATTATCACTTATGTTTATCATGAAACTTGAACTCCAGACTTCAAGGATGAGAATCATACACCATACCGCTAGACTAAAGGCCCTTTGGTTGCTAGATGAGCGAGATAAATTGATATGTTATAATCGGGTTGAAATATGTTAAAAGGGTTAAACGGGTTAATGGTTAACTAGGGGCATATCTATGTTGCATGAAGTTGGTGGGAGCCAATAATTGACTCCACCACAAAAGGCTGAGTGCCCTCACGTGCAAGCAAATATATTGAATCATTTATAATTGGGATTTTCTAATTTATGCCTTAAGGGCATGAGATAAGAGGCATTTAATGAATTTGAATTTCCTTAAACAATTGAAATTGTATTTAATGAATCCCATAAATTAGTAAAGAATGAAGTTTATTAATGATTATTTATAAATTTTTAGGAATATTCAAGCTTATTAAATGGCTCTTATCTCATGCCCTTAGGACATGAATTAACCAAACCCTTTATAATTTTTCTTGTGATTGAAGAAAATGGAAATTTAGTGTCACGGATTGAAAACTGCGAATTAGAACATCTCTAATGAAAAAAAATTATAAAGTTTTTCATATTATGGGTAAGTCATTTAAAAATACACAAATTTTAGGAAAAAAAATTTTACTTCACAAAATTTTTATACTATAAGTCTTTTTCAACACAAAAAAAAACTTTATCTAAATTATATGTATTGAGTAAAAAAGAAATTTAAAATTTATTTATCAATAATGAGTAGAAAGTCTATATAACAAGTTTAATAAATATTTACAACTACTTACGCATGGGAAATGCTCTTAGGAAATTAGGTATTAATATAATTAAATATCTCCCCTTAAAGATGTATCTAATTGTATTCAATTTTAAATATTGAACTATTACATTCAATTAGCCACTTTCATCTTGTCTAAAACTAGTAAAATACGTATATACTTTTTGTTGATGAGAATAAAATTCAAGTAAAATTAAGATGAACTTGTTAAAAGTACATCTTTAATTTTCAAATGATAAATTACAAGTTTGATTGAGTTTCATTTATAAGCACTAAACACTTCTTACTACAAGAAAATTGTCATGTAATGAAATTTAGGTTGTTCGGTATGCGCCAAATGCACATGGTATATACAAAAATATGTACTTTCTCCATTTCAAAATAAGTGATACAAATTAAGGTCACCGTTTTTGAGGTAAAATATGATAATAAAGGTTAATTAGATTGAATTTGATAGTTAGTGGAGGATATGTTCCACATATATTGATTAAAATAAATTTAATAATGTTTAAAAATAAAATTAAGGGTACATGTGTATTTTCATTTTATTAAAGGGGATAGTTAGTGGTGTGGTCCCACTATCTTTTACCAAATTTGGTAAGTTTTCAAAGTGTATCACTTATTTTAAACACCCAAAAATAGAAAGTGTATCACTTATTTTGAAACGGATGAAGTATAATATATAAATAGACACATTAATATATTAGTAATATATAAATTTATATTTATAATCAATATATATTAGCTTGTTTAAGCTCACGAACCTAAATGAGGTACTACGTATTTGTCTAAAATCTCGAACTTGTTTAATAAACGAGCTTTAAGTTAAGCTTGAGCTTGTTTAACTCGAGATTTTATTAATATTTTAATGAGTCGATCCCTAATAGCTCACAAACAGCTCAACATACCTACACTCCTAATTGCAATGACATGATTGCGTATATAATTCTAAAAATAATGAAACATGAATTAGGAAAAGAAAATGAATGACTCGTGAGACCGGCCAAGTTGTTGGGGATGAAGCAATTTGACAATAAACTTTATCGGATACGTGATTCACTTGTCACCACGGCCTATACACATAGATATAATCAATGGTAAGTTGATGGTCGACATAAGATGACCTGTCTCCGGTCACAGGTTAGGTCAATACAAACAAACACGATCCAACGCCTAGCAAAATATATAGAAACAAGATGAGTAAATTACACGGATAATTCTTTTGGTTTGCAAAAAGTTTTTAATTTGTTCCTAAATCTCAAAAATTACATAAATAATATTTTGTGGTTTAAAATTCCTTACGTTTTTGTCCCTAATACTAACATACATTATTGGCTTTTTAATATTTTTAAATGGCTAATTAGGTGTTGTATGATAAGCCTCTTAATGATTTAGTTAAGAGGAGAGCCTCTTAATCAGACAGATGAAGAGCGTTTGGTAAAAGCTCTTTAGTCAGCCTCTTAATAAAAAATTGAACATATTTTGCAACTTAATCGGACAAATGTAAGGGGGGGTCTGAATCATTCAGACCCCTACATCATTCAGATATTAATCATTCAGATGTTACCAAACAGCACATAAGATTCTTGGTATTGTAGTAGTGACAGTATCATCAACATTGGTTTTCTTATTTTACTATTATCATTAGGGAGTTGATTCATAAAGACATATTTTGTAAATATAGAGCAATTTTTGGTAGGTAAACAATTGTACCCTTCTCTTATTTTACTCCTCCGATTGAAACCTTCCTTTCAAAAATTAATTAAGCATTTTGAACCCTTTCTCTCATCTTTATTGTCGTTAAAAAATCGAACGAAAAAAACGCTTGCTTCTACTCTGTCTTTTAAACATGCTTCAGAAAATGGTGAAGTTAACCCCCATTGAAGAAAATAAACATTGATTTTATAAATCATTTAAGAAACTAAAATAAAAACAATGAATTGAATTGAAAAAAGCAAATTTTATCTCGTTTTGGACTTAAAGAATGAGCGTAAATGATATTGTCACTACTCGTAAGAATCGAAACATTATCTTTGTAAGCATCATCATATAAACGATCCCATGATTCCGACGTGGAGGCAAAGACACAACAACATCTTCGCTGCAGCACAGCCATGTGGACGTCACAGTCGCCTGTAACGGAGGCGGCACCGGTGAATCTCTTTTGACAACCATTTCACAATAACGTGAAAGTTACCTAATGCGTACAGATTGGAGAATAATGGCGAAATTGATCTTGAGAATTATTTGAAATCAATTTCTGAGCATTAATTTTGTTTTTCCGAAACCTAAATAATTATATTTTAATATAAAATTGCTCTGTATAGATAAAAAAAACCTTGTATGAATCAACTCCCTTTCATTATAGGTGGATGAAACATCAAGCAAAAAATAAGTATATTCAGTTCCTTAACATTAATTCAACTAATGTTGGTGTTTTCATGGTTCTCTTTCTTACTCCTTTTTCCTTCCTTGTTTCCTTATTTGCTTCTTGCAATTGTTCTCGTTCCCGTGGATTCTGCATCTGTAAATCGATTTAGGGGGCCGACGGTGATGGTGTAAAATCGATTTAGGGGGCGACAGTGATGGTGCTTGCTACAATCGTTGAATGAAGTGTTAAATTTTTGGATCAATTCTGCGATTTACAATTTGCTAATATGTATTTCCGGATCTGGGTGTTGGATCCCAACAACACAAATGTGTTGCGTAATGACAAGTAAAGACGATTAAGATAAAGAACACACAAGATTTCAATGATTAAGAGTTTATTAAAACAACTTAATACAGTAAAAAGTTTGCGGAAATAGATAGTACACACTAACTAAAACTCTATACTTGAAGTGACACTTTTTGTTCGCTCAAACTAGAAGATAATGCAAGGAGAGTTTATATCAGCTGATACTAACAGCTGATATTGAATGCCTGAGTAATAACTACGAAGGAGTTAATATTAGACAATAACAAACTCTCAGAGAATGTTCTTGTGCTATGAATTCTAAAAGGTGTGTATAAATGCAAGCATTTACGTCTCTATATATAGCCCAAGATTTGTGTTCCTTTGTCCACAAGATACTCGACGTGTAAACATATCATTCGTCGATGTAGACTTGTCCACGGAAATATTAAATGCTCTTGCATAGATTATAGTCCCAAGTGTACTTTGTGTCAACTCCTTTTGCTACCTTTTCTGACTCACGGTGAAAAGGTGTAATATGATAGTACAAAAGTAGTTGACTTTCCGTTTACATGCTTGGAGGGACAAATGATGATGTACTGACATATTATCTTCTATTCCAAAATAGAAGATCTTCATCGTTTTCTTCTTCTTTGAGCAGGAAAGGGAGATGTTCAAAGTGTCAAGAATATTTCCACCAAGTCTTTATCTGCAGCAGGTACCATCAGCTGATTCCACAATCAGCTGGATGGTCTTCTTCTTGTCTTTGTCCTTTGGCCATAGACTTCGAATGAACACTTTTCTATAGCTGCTGATTTGACTTGTTTTCCTAGAGCTAAGTACGTACTCAGCTGAAGGTTTATTGCATATACTTGCTTCAGCTGAGATACATACTACAACTGATATTATTCTTCTTAGCTATCGATCATCAAATCTTATATACTTAGTCTGGGGACTAACAATCTCCCCCTATTTGATGCAATCGAATAGTTGTATAAGTATGAACCTGTAATGATTCAGCTGTTTGGATCAGCTGAATGTTTATGTGCTTTGACCCTTTGGGTTCTTTTGTATTTGTTTATCTCTTTACAATTTTTACAAGTATATTACAAAATTTTTGATTTTCTATTGATATGAAGCTGATAAAGTACAAGAAGAATAAAAACAAAACAAAATTACAATGTCTTGGGCATAGCTTCCCCAATGACATTTTGATACAATGAGCTGATGGCTGAGTCGATTAATTTCTTCATTTCTCTTCCCTCTTCAGTGGAGGAACTCAGCAGCTTGTGATAGATCATAAGTTGATCAATATCACATAGATCTAACTCATCAGCTCGTTGAAAGCAAGGCACCTTCTTCTCCAGATAGCAAAAGTCGTAGATTGGTTCTTTGACGATCAGCCCAGGGATAAAGTTTACTCCCATGGGGACGGCTATTGTGATATTGAGTCTTGGTCGTTTTGCAAATATTATTGAAGACCCGATATCAAGTGTTCTGGAGTCAGCAAAGGGCTCGGGGAGAACGGAGTTACTTTTCTCCCCTCTTGCTGAGGAGCTTTCACCAGCAGGTTCTCTGACAGCAGCTGTTTGAGATTCGCACAATTCAGCCGGTATGCGATATACTAAGTCAGGAGATTGTCTCCTGATTTTATCGCATAGAGCCTTGAAGGAAATGATTGCGAATCTAATCTCATTTTCCAAATCTGTTATAGTAAGCGATGGTCTTGCAGATTTGGCAGCTGCTAGCATCTCATTCCATTCATCATAGTTGAAATAAGTGCTGATCTTGTTCAGAGGGACCCTTTCAGGAATGAAGACCCCTCTAGCTCTTTGTATGATGACTTCAGGTGGAGAGCTGGATGATGTTTTGGGGCCTCTGACGCTGGTGATCTTTGGTTCTTGCCTTCGTTTATAGAGAACTTTATTGAACAACCTAATGTTCTGATTTCTCTCTGCTTCATATGCTTGAAACAACCCTTCTTGAGTTTTTATTTGAAGAGCAACAACTGTTTCGAGTTCAGCAGAGGATCTGACTTCATCTAGGAGGCCAACATTAAACTCGGCAAGAATTAGCTCCCCCTCAGCAGGTTGAGGATTCACATGTACAATGGGCCGAGGGATTTGTATTTTCGGGGCTTGGACTTGTGGGCCCTCAATTGATTCAAAGGAATCAATGATTTTAACAAAACCAGTTGAGGTGTCTTCTGTCTTGAGGCCTTCAGCAGCGGTGAGTGTTGATTGCATGGTTGTCTCACCTGCTGAAGTAGTTACCTCAGGTGTTTCAGTAGTGACGAGTGATGTTGGAATTTGTGTCTCGTCTACTGAAACGTCTTCTTCTTCTGGTATCCCAGCAGAGGTGATAGGTGAAGATCTTGGGGTCTCACCTGCTGGAATGTCTTCTACATTGGCTCCAACAGCAGAGGTGATTATTGATTGTGAAACATTTTGTTCACCTTGTTGTTCACCTGCTGGAGTAGCTTGATCTTTCTCCTCCTCAGAGAGTGCCTGAAGAAGTAAGGTACTCTCTGGTGCTGAAGCAGGATGGACAGCAGCGGCACCCTCATTTAACTTTTGAAAAATGAGGTTGAGGGTGCCTTGGAGACCAGCGTCCTGGGAAGTCAGCGAGCTGACTTCAGTCTCCAACTTGTCCATTCTTGTGGACACAGCAAAAGCGGACTCCTCAATAGCCTTAAAGAGGTGGCTATGAGTGTTGGTCAGCAGAGACTCTTGTTTTGACTGTGCAAGAGTCAGACGATCGACATCTGGCTGGAGAGGAGATACCTTGGAGGACAAGGTATTCAGTTGTCTTTCGACTTCTGCTTCAGATGCCCGAGCTTCGGAGAGAAGCTTGTCTTTCTCGACTCTGTCAGATTCGCGAATGGAGTTCAACTCTCTATGAATATATGTTTCGAGAGTGTTGAACTCGCTGGTGTTGATCTGAATCTGTTCAGAAAGAAGAACAAGCTGAGGAGTCTGAGTGTGAACCTCAGTGTGTAGAGAAGTTATGCTGGAAGAGAGATTCTCAGCAGTTTTAGCAAACTTCTTTGGAGCATCCCTGCGAAGGGTGTCCATCTGCTTACTCAGCATGGCCATCCCAGGTCGAATCTGGCATGTTACAACTCTAGACATCAGAGCAGCAGCGACTCTGATGGGAATGCTTCCTCCAGCTTTGCTGGATTCAGCATGGGACACTTGGACGCTTTGGGAGAAGGGGTCCGGTATGTCTCCAGCTGGAGGAGTAACCTCAGCTGTGGGAGTGGGTGTTCCTGAGTTAGGAGGAATCGCTCCTATGGGATGCTCAGAAACTATGGGGGGTGAGTTGGGTCCAGCTGAAACTTCTGGGGTTCTGTCAGAAGGGCCGACATCAGCTGTCGAATCAATTTGAAGCCAAGGTTCATTTACTTCTTCGTCAGCGGACGAATAGTAGGGCTGAATGGGCTCATCAGCCGAATCAAACATCATATGGAATGCTGTTTGATTACCTTGTGCTTCGGTCTTACCAGCCGGCGAAACTGGTATAGAGACTGGAGGAAGAGTTCCTCTGGGTGGTGTGTCAGCTGCCTCACAGCTCAGTTGGCGGATACGTTCGCGATCACTGGCAGCTTGGGTGGTTGCCACAGTAACAACTTGGTCTAAAGTTGTCTCTTCATCGGCGGTGGTGGTTTCCTCGACCACCAGCTGGTGTGTGCTGGTGATGTTGTGGGAAACAGAAAGAACAGTTTCAAGATTGATTTGGCTTCCAGTCAATCTGTCATCAACTGCTGACTCAGAAAGTGATGAAGAAGTTGGTGGTGGTGTGTGTGCAGCTGACTCTCAGGTGGCTTGGGTTGAGCCAAAAACTTCACCAGCAGTCTGTTGAGAGACTGAGGTTGCTTGTGGAGTTTGTTCCCTTGTTACAACGACTGATAATGAATCACAGATGAGCTATGAAGAAGGTTGGAGCCGACACTAACTCCTGAAGAACGAAATTGTCGTATTGAAGTCTGCTGACTTGTTGAGAAATCAGCAGATGGAGGTTGAAGAGCAAAAGAGAGAAAAAGAGGATCAGCCAGGAGTGCTTGACCAGGAGCTCCGATTGTTGGTGGAGTTCTTGGAAAAACACTGTAAGAGTGAAAATGAGAAGGACTATTCTCAGATGCTGACATAGCTTCTGATCATAATCCCTCCAATCTGGGACTCAAGTGAGTACCGAGAGGATCCTGGCTGAATGCTGATGATGCTGTTGTCTCCAGGTCATCATCATCAGCCACCACACTTTCTCCACGGGTAGCAGACCCTCTTACCCTCATCTGAGGAGAAGAAGGAGCACGTGAAGTGGGAGAAGATGACAGAGAGAATGAAGAGGAAGAAGGAGAGCGATGAGCAGGTCTCTTAACTCGCTTCTTCACGACCAGTGGAATATAATCCACATCCACATTTTCCACATCAATGGGCATTGAGATCCCAGTGGAAGTGGTGGTATTTCCATCAATAGTTTGTGGGCGTCCAGTTGAGGAAAAACACTTCAGATGAGAAAAGGACGTACCTTCTTGTAGGGCAGATTCTTCCGATGTGGTGCCCAGTGATCGATCCCTTTTGGATATGGTCCGATCATTAATGATCTTCAGTATGTACGAGGAGAGGGAAAAATCCTTACCAGCTTCCTTCTTGGAGTTGAAGATGTGTTGGATAAGGTATGTACCTCAATCCATTCCCCTGGAAGGTCGTCATAATCAATCTTTAGCTTCTGAAACATCACATGAGCTATGCACAATGTGAAGAAGCGAAGATAGGGAATGTGATTTCCCTTTGCCTTCAGCTTGGCCTTGACCTCCTCGTAAACCAGTCTCCCATAATCAATCCGCTGACCGGTGATTAGGGCTTCAGCAAAGACTTGCAAGCTGGAGTTGCACTGGTTGTGAGACCCAGAGTTGTCGCCTATGCACTGAATGATGTGCGTGAAGAAATAGGCCCAGGGTCTCGACAGCTGAGACTTCTTGAAGATCTGCACCTTGTCGTCATCATTTTCTAATCGATATCCGGAGATACGGATTAGACTATCTTTAACATCATCAGTAGACTTCGTCTGCTGATAGAGTTGGACGGGGAGCAAGTAATCGAACCCGCAAGCAGTTCGGAAATCATCAACAGTGATAGTGATTTTACGACCATCCACCTGCGCAACAATGTCGTCTCCAGAGATGGAGGCAGGCATCTAGAAATCACGCAAGAGTTCGTAAAAACTCTTGGTGAATCGAAAGAATGCACCACCGATAGGACAATGGCGCAAGAATTTTCCAACCGGTCGATATACATCGATGAGTTTTTCCGGTGGAGAAGTGTTTCCTACCAGATTCGAGTTCTGAGCGAACTCGATGGCAGCTCTAGAAAGAACAACTTTTGAGGATTTCTTCGACATTTTTGGGAGAGGGAAGAAAGATAAAATCTTGAGGAAAAGGGGTTTTTGAGAGGATATTTGAGAGAGAAGTTTGGGAGTGATGAAGATGAAGTGAGGGAATGGATGGGTATTTATAGGGGATTATGGGACGGTTTGGGTAAACATTTGAAAATAAACCGAACCATAAATGGATAGTTACAAACCAACTATGGAAATGTTGGTTTTCGTGCGAAAAAGTTGGTTGGATGTGACAGAGAGGGGGTAGTGGAGCCGTTTCTGTGTCAGAGGGTCAATCTCTCATAAATGCCAAATATTTTCTCTCGAGTGGAAATATTTGCCACAGAGAACGTGTGGATAGGGATAAAAAGATGTCTTTTCAAGGAAAACCAAACGTTTTAACTTATAACACTTGATAAGTTATCATTTTGAGATGTCTTATTCGGCTGACTGATTAAATTAAAACGTTTTTAGTCAGCTGAATGTACTAAATGACAAGGTGAACATATCAGCTGCTGATAGTACTTCAGCAGTTGATTTATGCATTTAACATACCCAGCTCGCTGATTAAAAAATTGAAACGTTTTTCATCACAACGTCACCTTATTCAATGTGATCTCTAATGAAATGATACCTTGTATCAATATGTTTGGTTCTGGAATGAAGAACTGGGTTGTTGCTGATTGCAATAGCACTTGTGTTATAGCAGTAGATGGGAACTTTGCAAAAGTTCATATCAAAATCGACCAGCTGATTCTTCATCCAAAGGACTTGAGCACAACAGCTTCCAGCAGCAACATATTCTGCTTCAGGTGTGGAGGTAGAAACAGTATTTTGTTTCTTGCTTGTCCAGTTGACTAGCTTCCCACGAAGCAGCTGACATCCTCCAGTGGTGCTCTTTCTATCCATATTGCAACCTGCAAAGTCTGAATCTGAATAGCCAATTAGATCAAACCCGGAGTCTTTAGCATACCAAAGACCTAGGCTAGGAGTACCTTTAAGGTACCTCAAAATTCTCTGAACGGCTATTAAATGAGATTCTCTAGGATCAGCTTGATACCTAGTACACATGCAAGTAGCAAACATAATATCTCGTCTGCTGGCGGTGAGATAGAGCAACGACCCAATGATTCCTCTGTAGAATGTGATATCAACTGATTTCCCAGTTGTATCAGCATCTAGATTATTTGGAGGAGCCATTGGAGTTTTCATGGATGATGATGAATTCATATCAAATTTCTTTAAAAGATCTTTGATATATTTTTCTTGATTTATGAAAATTCCATTTTTAGATTGCATAATTTGTAAGCCAAGAAAATATGTTAATTCACCCATCATACTCATCTCATACTTTGTACACATAAGTTTTGCGAAACGTCTACAAAGCTTTTCATCAGTAGCACCAAATATTATGTCATCCACATATATTTGAACAAGAATGATATCACCTTTGATTTTACGAATGAATAAGGTTTTATCAATCTTTCCCCTGGTGAAATCATTTGCTAGAAGGAACGTGGAAAGAGTGTCATACCATGCACGAGGAGCTTGTTTCAACCCATACATCTCCATATCCAACTTATACATGTAGTCTAAGTATTTAGGATTTTCAAAACCTGGGGGTAGTTTCACGTAGACTTCCTCTTGCAATTTACCATTTAAAAATGCACTCTTCACGTCCATCTAAAAAAGTGTGAAGTTCTTGTAAGCAGCATAGTCTAAAAATATTCGTATAGCTTCAAGCCTTGCTACTGGAGCAAATGTTTCATCAAAATCGATTCCTTCCTCCTGTCTATATCCTTGTGCAACAAGTCTAGCCTTGTTGCGAATAACCACGCCTTCTTCATCCATTTTGTTCCTAAATACCCATTTGGTACCAATTATTATCTTACCAGCTGGTGGGGGCACCAGCTGCCATACCTTGTTGACCTCAAATTGGTTAAGTTCTTACTGCATCGCTTGAATCCAGCTGGAGTTTTCCAATGCAGCTTTGATATTCTTTGGTTCTTCAGCTGCTAAGAAACACGACCATAGGCAAAGATTACATGATGCCTTACTTCTTGTGACCACTCCTTGTTGTTGATCTCCAATGAATAATTCAATTGGATGCTTTGAGGTCCACTTGGATTGAGGAGCGGCTGAAGAGGAAGAAGATTCAGCAGAATTTGATCCTTGATGAGTGGCTGAATGCTCAGCAGGACTGAGTACTTCATTTTGAACAAATCTTCTTGAAGTATGAAGAGGTGGCTTAGAGATAGCCTTGGATGATGCTCCAGCTGTTGGAATTTCTTGTTGGACAACTGCAATATCTACAAGATATGTGGGAGCATCATGGAATGTATCATATGAATCATTTATTGGAACTTTAAAAAAATTCAAAGCATCAGAGAATGCTTCGGCTGTATCATTAGAAGGTGATACAGCTGATCTCTGGAATGCATCAGATGATTCAGCAGAGGTGGGATTTAAGGCTTTGGAGTGCTCTTCAAAAGTAACATTTATAGGTTCTTTCAATGTTTGTCTTCTTTTGTTGAAAACTCTGTATGCCTTAGATACAGTGGAGTACCCCAAGAAAATTGCTTCATCAGCTTTAGAGTCGAACTTACTCAACTGATCTCGTGTGTTTAACACAAAACACACTCAACCAAAGACATGAAAGAAACCGATATAAGGTTTCCTCTGACGGAGAATCTCATAAGAAGTTTTCTTGTGTCTCTTCACATAGAGAGACCTGTTTTGAGTAAAACAAGATGTGTTACCAGCTTCTGCCCAAAATTGGTTTGGCATGTTTGACTCAGCAAGCATTGTTCTTGCAGCTTCTATTAGGGTTCTATTTCTTCTTTCAGCAACACCATTCTGTTGAGGTGTTGTAGTGGCTGAAAATTTTTGTGAGATCCCAACATCTGAGCAGAAGTCTTCCAATGTACGATTTCAGAATTCAGTACCATTGTCTGATCTCAGCTGCTTTACTCTTGACCCGTTTGGAAGTTCCATTTTCTTGATGAATTTGATGATTTCATCAGATGCATCACTTTTGTTACGAAGAAATATAACCCAAGTATATCGTGAGTATTCATCAATGATAACAAATGTATATTTCATTCCACCTAGACTTTCAGTGCTCATAGGACCAAAGAGATCCATATGAAGCATCTGTAGGCAGTTGTCAATGGAAAAACATTGCTTTGATTTGAAGGAGCTTTTATGTTGTTTGCCTTGTTCACAAGCTGAACAAAGCTTATCTTTTTCATACTTGATCTGTGGCAAGCCATTCACTAGCTATCCTCGGGACAACTTAGATATGTTTTTAAAGTTTAAGTGAGATAGCCTTTTATGCCACAACCAATTTAGCTCTTCAGTGGAGTGAGAATAGACAAACTTCTTGGTTTTGAGGATTCATGTCAAGTGTATATACATGGTTGTTTCTTGGTGCTATAAGCACTACTTTTCCACTTTTATCTATCACCGTTCCTCTGTACTTATTAAAGTTCACTGAGAACTCTGCATCACATAGTTGGCTAATGCTGATTAAATTATGTTTCAGCCCGTTCACATAACCAACTCTTGTGATCTTTACAGATCCATTAGAGATGGATCCGTAGCCTTCAGTTGAGCCTCTACCATTATCACAAAAAATTATTGGAGGACCAGCACAAACTTCGAACTCTTCAAGCAGGGATTTGTATCCAGTCATATGTCTTGAGCAACCACTGTCTAAGTACCAGCCGTGTTTGCTTTGATCACCCTGCACATAAGTTTAAAAGAGTTAGTTCTTTTTGGGAACCCACAACTCTATGGGTCCTTGAGATTTCTTGTTGGAGCTCACAGGGGTTGGGTTCTTAATGGACTCACACGCTGAAGATGGAGAGGGTCTTAAGCTTGTGTTGTCACACTCGCTTGCCATATGTCCACGATTTCCACACTTATAACATTTTCTGTTCTTTTGTAGTGGAGTGGAAGGCGAGGCAGTGGGGCTGGGTACTGGACCCAAAATCCCTTTCTGACTATCTGAGATAGTCAGAGTTTGCACGAGTGATGTCAGCTTGCTGACCTTTCCTTTCAGCCGTTTGCCAGGCTCAGCTGAAGAAGGACTTGAAGTGTTTTTAGAAACACTCTTACCTTTGTTCTTTGCAGCTCGAGTACGAACTCCAACTGGCTCACCCTTGGAGGGTGTAAGAACAGCTTTCTTTCCTGTTGTCTTGTTATTCTTCTTCTGAGGTCTAGCAGAAGCAGCAGGAGCTGAACCCAAGATAGACTTACTTGGTTCAACAATGACTACTGTAGGTGTAACATCCTAAAACCGGTCTAGTAGTTTTAGGTACATATTAATATATGATGAATATCTATTTGACCATATGTGGAATAAATTGATTAAATGTTAAATGAATTGTTTAACCTTTTCTCCTTTTGTGATATTTTAATCAAGGGATTAAAATATCCGGTTTCTGAAATGTTTAAACGATTTTGTGATTTTTATATCTTTAGATTGTTTGTCGGATTTCATTTCCGGAAATGCTTTCGTTTTTAAAATTGGAGTCTGTTTGTTATTTTAAATAAATTATCTACGAAAGGGACTTTTATATTGTATTGCTTAAATAATGGAAAAGTCAACCAAGTGGGGACCCCCTTTGTGTGATCGGCAGCCAAGGGGAGGGGGCAACCCCTTCTTCTTTCCTCATTTCCACACTTCTCATCCATCTCTCTCTCTCTTTATGTTACCTCTTTCTCTCTCTATAACCTCTCTCTAAAACCTCCATCATCTTCTTCATTGTTCTTGAGTTCATTTTGAATATCTCTAGCTCGTTTCTTAGTCAATCATTAATCCGAACCCATTTTTGAGTAACTCTTGTGGTAAGCTTCGACCTATATGTGTTTGTTTTGAAGTTCTTGAGTTTTGGTGAAACTAGGGTTTATGATTCTTGAAGTTTTGTTGGTGTATATTGTGTTAAATATTATATTAAGTGTTTATACAAGGTTTGACATGTAATGTGTGGTTGATTGATGAAAGGAGACAAGGTTTGGTCAAAATCACCTTCAACCTCCATTAATGGTGGATGTTGAAGGTGAGTTTTGACAAACCTTGGATTTCTTGATGTTTGAATGGTTGTAATTGTTCATTAGGTTGAGAAGACATGTTTAGTAAGTTATGGATGTTGAGAAATTAAGTATTGTATGTTTTGATGGAATATCTAACTAGTGTTTGGATGGTTTGGGCCAAAATTGTTGAACTAGTAATTTGGAAGTAAGATACTTGGATTGTTGGTAGTTATGAACTTGATGAATTGTTACATGATTATGACTTGTTAGTTATAGAGAATATGTGCTAGTTGATGGAAATTGGAAGTGTTGTAGTCATGTTCGGGTTTTTGACCCGTTTGGGCCATTTGGTAGTAAAGTGACTTAAGAAACTTGGATTGTGCAAGTATAAGTGTTTTGTTAGGTTATGTGTTAGAAATTTTATTGATATCAATTGGTGAATTGTAAGTTGATGATATGATTGTAGTTATAGAAGGTATTATTGTTTAATAATCCGGTTTTGACCCATTCGGGTGATTAAATGGTGGAACGGCCCAATTGTTGAATTGTGTATGTATAAGTGGGTTTTATATACTTATGTGTTAGAATTAGTACTTATAACACTTGGTGGAAAGTTAGTGTTCATTATTGTTAATATTGGTGATTATTGATAAGTACCGGTTATTAACTCGGTGTTCTTTGGTGTACAGGATCCGAGGAGGAAACTCAGTGATATTAGCTCACTGAGTTACGGGAATTGAAGGTTACGGTGAGTGGATTTAGCCTCCAACTTGTGTTTGGTTACAATTGGTTTGGTATTGCATGTTTGGGGGGAAAAGCAGGAAATTGCAGGAAAATGCAGGAAAAACGCAGGAAACGGGGCGCTGTCAAGAGTTCACGTTCGTGAACTCCGGGCAGGGGTTTTTCGGGTCGTTTTTTGGGCGCGAATCTTTAACAGTTTGCTTGTTTGGTACATGTTTGATCGGGTTAAGCGAAATAGGATATGTGCACATAGATAAAGAGGTTTTGCTTGATTGGTAGCAACAACTCGGTTTGATTGGTAACCGAGGATAGGGATGTCAGTGTCGGATGGATAACGGCTGGGCATAGTGTATCGACGAATCGTGGTATTCAGACCTTACCTGTATGCGTTACACGTAAGGGGGTTTACCGGTGAGTTGGTACAGGCCATCGGGTACCATTGTTTGGCCGACAGTGGTTTTAGGCTTCCGGCAGGACCCCCGATCTCCCTACACAGAACAGTGATTAAGTGGTTAAGAGGAACAGTGGTCAAGTGGTTTCGAGGAGTATCGATCGTGGAGATGTTTGTGCTTACTTGTTGTGCTTTACATAATTTGTAGATTATGTTCATTCACTTAGCTTTGTGCTAATCCCTCCCTCGTTGACTCTTTTCAGGTTGATCAGTGCTTTGGACTGAATGAGTGACCAAGCTCAATTGATATGTTTTATAAATCGAGCAATGTCGTTTATTAACACCGCTTAAATGTTATTGTTTTGGAGTTTATATTGGGACGTTTGGTTTGTAAACCTAAACCTAAACTTATTATTATCTTTATGCTTCCGCACACCTTTAAAAAAATGATTTCTAAAATTTGCGGTGTTACAGTAGGGGTCCTAACAACTATGGCAGAGGAGTCAGCTGATGACTCTTCTCCAGTAGTTTCAAAAGGTTCTTCTGTGGACATCTCAGTAGCATAGGTTTTGGTAGACTTAACAAAGGAACCAAAAACCAACTCTTCAGCTGGCACAGAAGCATCATCTGTTGAGTAGTACGGATCATCCGTATTGCTGTCAGGTACAACAGCTGCAGCATGGAAATCTCCTCCTAATACAACTTGTACTTGACTAGGAATCTGTGAGTTGACACACTCACTCACACGTGTGGATGATCGAGACCATGATTCACAAATCTTTTTAATTGCTTCCAGTTCTTTAACTTTTTCATTAAGATCGTGTTGAAGAACCGAGTTTATAAATTTTGTTTCAGAAAGTTCTTCTTTTAAAGTTTTGTGATCAATTAATATTTCTTTTAAAAATGCGTTTTCACGAAGAATAACACTGTGTTTATCCAAACATTCACCTTTCAGCTGATCAATGAAGTGCAAGTCACAGATAATGGAATCAACAATATCGTTGGCTTCAGAAGCCTCAGCAGAGGTTAGAGAAGATACCTTTTTGTGAACTATGTTGACCCATTGATATGAACCAGCATCATCAGTTGTAATACTTTCATCAGCACGAGCCATCAAACACATTGTGGCCATTGGTTCATCATCATCAGATGAGCTGTCACTAGATTCAGCCCAGCCGTGAGTTTCAGCTACGAGACCCTTGTCAGCAATTTTGCCTTCAAGTGCCTTCTTTTCTTCTAGGATCTTTTTGGTGAAGGCTTGTAGCTTTTTGTACTTTTCTCCAATGGACTCACCACTTGAAGAGGATGAACTAGCTTTCTTTTGCTTGAAGTCGTTAGCATAGTGTCCTTTCTTGTTGCAGTTGTAGCATGTTATCTCAGAGATATCAGGAGTATTTCCAGAGGATCTGGAAAGAACAACTGATGAGATAGGTCTGCTACTTGAGCCTCTAGATGAAGAGCCTGATTTGCCTTTGAAAAAATTTCTATTTTTGACAAGTAGGGCAAGCTCAGTTATAAGGGCATCATTATCTTCGTCTTCATCGATCTCTTCGATGCTGACCTCAGGTATGTTGAACAGATCAACAGCTGAGGTTTTGTCAGCTTCATCATCTGAGGGAGGATATTCAATTCTGCTGGGTTTGTTTAGAGAAACAAGAGCAGTTGAGGATCCTGAAGAACTCAGTTTAGAGTCCTTTGGAGGTTGAAATTTATTGAGTACAATTCTCTCATGGCTTAGAAACATGCCATAGAGAGAGGAAAGAGTATAATCTTTTAACGTGGGAGATGTATTCATGCAAGTTATAATGGTAGCCCATTTAGAGGGAAGAGCTGCCATAAACTTACACATCTTGGACATATCGTCCTTTTCAACCCCATGAGACTTTAGTTCGTTTAACATAATGTTATAACGGTTGAATGTTTGAGCTATTGTCTCACTAGGTTTGGCTTTAAACAGCTCGTAGTCATGGATGAGCATGTTTTTGTTGTGTTCACGCACAACGGATGTGCCTTTATACACTTCAGCAAACCTTTCCAACATCTCTTTGACTGAGTCACAAAATTGAATATTGTGATACAGTTCATCACCAACTGCTTGAAAAATCATATCCCTTCCTTTGTTCTCAAGATGAACGAGACGTTTTTCAGCGTCTGTCCATTGAGCTTCAGATTTCACAACATAGTGTTCTGGTATTTCGGGGGTACCAGGGATAAGGGTTTTGGGAATGTGTTTTACTATCGTTATATTGTCTTGAAGTTTTGGGTGATAGGTAACCATGTGGGATAACATACGAGTTTTCCACATAGGGTAGTTGGTTTGAGTGAGTTTGGGAGGTTTTCCAGATGATGGAAGATCTGATGTTGTAGGTTCAGCCATAACAGATGCTCAAAGTTGAGGGAAAACAACTTTGACACTTGCCCTGATACCAGTTGTTGGATCCCAACAACACAAATGTGTTGCTTATGACAAGTAAAGACGATTAAGATAAAGAACACACAAGATTTCAATGATTAAGAGTTTATTAAAACAACTTAATACAGTACAAAGTTTGCGAAAATAGAAAGTACACACTAACTAAAACTCTATACTTGAAGTGACACTTTTTGTTCGCTCAAACTAGAAGATAATGCAAGGAGAGTTTATATCAGCTGATACTAACAGCTGATATTGAATGCCTGAGTAATAACTACGAAGGAGTTAATATCAGACAATAACAAACTCTCAGATAATGTTCTTGTGCTATGAATTCTAAAAGGTGTGTATAAATGCAAGCATTTACGTCTCTATATATAGCCCAAGATCCGTGTTCCTTTGTCCACAAGATACTCGACGTGTAAACATATCATTCGTCGATGTAGACTTATCCACGGAAACATTAAATGCTTTTGCATAGATTATAGTCCCAGGTGTACTTTGTGTCAACTCCTTTTGCTACCTTTTCTGATGCACAGTGAAAAGGTGTACTATGATAGTACAAAAGTAGTTGACTTTCCGTTTACATGCTTGGAGGAACAAACGATGATGTACTGACATATTATCTTCTATTCCAAAATAGAAGATCTTCATCGTTTTCTTCTTCTTTGAGCGGGAAAGAGAAATGTTCAAAGTGTCAAGAACATTTCCACCAAGTCTTTATCTGCAGCAGGTACCATCAGCTGATTCCACAATCAGCTGGATGGTCTTCTTCTTGTCTTTGTCCTTTGGCCATAGACTTCGAATGAACACTCTTCTATAGCTGCTGATTTGACTTGTTTTCCTAGAGCTAAGTACATACTCTGCTGAAGGTTTATTGCATATACTTGCTTCAGCTGAGATACATACTACAGCTGATATTATTCTTCTTAGCTATCGATCATCAAATCTTATATACTTAGTCTGGGACTAACACTGCGTTTATTCAAAGAATACGGGGCATGGTTTCCAGATCTGTAAGAAGTTTGATAAATCAGTTTTCGATTTAGGTGTGAGAAGTTTGATTTTAATGTAAAGCCTTTTCATCCTTTAGTTTGTGTAAATATGTGTTCTTCTATGTTCTTAATTTGTGAATTGGAATCTATTTGAATTGTGGAGATTTGAGGGGGAAATGTTAGGTGATGAGATGAAAATGAAAAAGAAAGGTGTTTAACTAGGGTGATTTCTTTACAGGAAAAGGATACTTTGATCATTTAAAAATATTAAATAGCCAAATTTAACGTTTGTTAGTATTAGGGATAAAAGATGTGATGAATTTTAAATTACAAGGACTATCCGTGTAATTTTAAGACTTAAGGATTAAATCCAAATTTTTTGACATACCACAGGGAGTATCCGGGTAATTAATTCAAACAAGATTAAAAAAATAAATTAATTTTCAAACAAATTAGTATATAATACTAGTGTCAATAGCTTAATTAGTCAGTTGGCTCTTGGTTTCACTTTGGATGGCAAAGTCATTGGCACACCCCATTCAGTTTTCACGTCACTTAAATCTCTTAGGTTTACCAAATTGTAAAGAAAGGACGATGTGAGTTATTTTTGTGGGTATTGATTGTGTGTGTGTGTGCGGGTGTGTATGGAAATAATCTTTCTACCTCCAGATATATGTATGTTTATCTACATCTTCAATCTATCTCACATATAACTTCTTTAAAATGATTGGGTATTGTTGTCGTTTTCGTAGTGTTGTCTATGATTTGTATTGTTACGCCCATCACAGATTTAAAATTGCCGAAAGTACACGCAAAAGTCAGACAGTGTTAAGTATATATTTGTTTTCATGATTATACTTAATTAATTATTTCAAGTAACAGCTTACATATTAAAGAAATAAAAAACAATATTTTAAAATTACATACACTAAAAGATCATGCATGTTATGGGAAAAGAAATAGGAAAATAAATAATTAGAACACCTACTTTTTTTAACTAAATTGAAGTGATTCAAATATGAATTAAGCAACAGTTGACAAAATGGCATGCAACGTAAAAAAAGATAGAGCCAAATCTTGACCAAGGTGAATGATATTAATTATGTATGAAGATAAAAGAAACACCCAACCAACCACCTGTCGTTACCCATGCATTAATCTTTATTTCTTTATATAATTTCCCATAATTATCACTTGATTAAAGCGATTATAATTAGTTGTAAAGTTAGGGTTGTGTTTACATTGTATTCCATAATTTTTAAACGAAAGAAAAGAAAAGAAAATAAGAGAAATGAAGAGGAAAAAAAGATATTAAGAAGATAATATTTTTATTTTTTGTGTTCCCGGATCGGATAGAAAAAAAAAGAAAAAAAAAATCATCATTTTTTGTGTTCTCGAGTTGGAGAGAGAAAAAACCAACACATTTATAATTTTATTCTTAAAATATAAAGAAACTAAGTAATATTAAGGGTAATTTAGTAATTGTAAATATTTTTAATTAATTAGAACTTCATTTCTCTCCAAATCTTCCCACTTTTAGGACGAAAATTAGGAGGAAAAAAAAAACCCTAAATTTATCTTCTCTTCTCTTCCTATCTTTTAAAAAAATTAATCTGGAACACGATAAAAAAATTATTTCTTTTAGTTTCTTTTCTTTTCTCTTGAAACTAAAACCCGGGAACACAGTGTAATAAGGAAGTCATTGATCTTTATGAAGTTTCAAGAGACAAATCTCAAACATTGATTAATTATAAGTAATAGTCAAGAATAATCACATATTTTTATATATGGAGGGGTATTTTGGTCATTTTTTAAAAAAATAATTTTTATTTTTTATTTTACATTTATTATTATTATTTATTAAATTATTATTTTTTCATTAATAACACATAATGTGATCGCACATGTGATTGCATACTGAATCATATGTAATTGTATTAAAACATCAAATGTGATTAAATATATAATCAAATGTGATTTTACACTAAAATTACATGTAATTAAGTACTACATGTAATTATTAAATAAATATTGTTTTTTAACAGAAAAAATAATAAATATCAAAAAATCAAAAAAATATTTAAGTGCCAAATGACCAAAATACCCATTCATATATAAAATATGTGATTAATCTTGACCATTAGATCTTATTGATAAATATTTGAGATTTATTCATCGAGTCCACTAAAAAATGATAGACCCCCTCAAACGTTTATCTGTAATATTAATACGAAGAAAACACCCCTATATGTTTTCATAATACATGGCCGTTCAATAACAAATGAAACTTGCATATTATTTGCATGGACTGAAGTTTCCCAAAATTTAACCATGTATTTTTTTAAAAATTTATTTACGTGACGAGGTTTTTACATTAGAGATAGATATCCACATATAGTCTGAGGTATAGTTAATGATTATATTAACATTGTTAATGTAAATGGTAAAATGTCTGAATGTTTTCTCGAGGAGTTGTTTTTAAATTAATTATAAACATTATTTTCTATAGTTTATGTATATGTATATATATGTCGTTGTCAAAAATTAATGTAAGAAAAAGTTAAAACATTTTAATGCATCACGTATCTTTTACATTTTACTATTACAATATTTAATTTTAGTTGCAATTAATCCATGTACACAGTTCTCACCAAAAACATATTTTTTAACGAAGTATACTAGTTTTTCACATAGTTTTTAGAGGATTCCAAATTAATAACATAAGGTTAAAATACTCGTCGGATTTCCCCAAGGAGGAGTTTCAAAATCTCACGCTTCTTTGAAATCGTCAAGTGCCTCCTCATCTAATAACTATCGTCTATATAACTGTTTTCATTAAATATTCAGCCATCACGGTCATTTCGAGACAACATTACTATTATTATAATTTAATATATTGTGATGATATAAACAAGTTAATTCATTCATAAAGAATAATAAATCAGAAAACTTTACAAGAATTAAGCTTTAACTTTCACTTACAACGTATGCGCCATATAATAATGTTTTAAATGTGTATAATCTAACTAAAATCTTAGCAAAATACTTGCATATTCTTATATTCTTAAATAAGTCAAACAAATTATTTATTGAAGAATAGCATTTAATAAACTTGAGCTGATTAATTATATGACATTTAAAACTCACAAAATAAGATTATATTGATGTTTACTTTAGAATTGCGTAAATTCATTTGATAAACTTAGCAGTGCACATTAGAAAAAATCAGTATAAATGTTTCTATTAAAAGGTTTCTATATTTTTATATAATCAATACAAAAGTATTAAAAAGTAAATATCTCTTATCTTACTATTATATAAAGCATTTAGGCCTACCCCATTAGGCAAGTTTAAGGAGCTCCTTAAACTTGATTTTAAGGACCTTTCCACTTTTGTTAGTTAGTTCTCTACCTTAAAAAAAAATCGCAGCTAATAAGATTCGAACCCAAGACCTCTCCTAACTTATCACTATGTGTTAACCACTTGCTATCACATTACACTTTGGTAACACCACCCACACTTAATAACAAAAGTCTGTTACTCGAAAACCATTTTACCCAATAACATTAAATATATGACGCTGTAAATCACCAACTCTTACCAAAATCCACATTTCCGTTTAATTATTTAACAATAGCAACAATTATTACCGCGTAAACGAACAACACTTGCTCGCTACGAAATATGGTTTCTGGGTACCCGCCGCCGTATTGCGCGGGTACCCTGCTAGTTTTATTAAATGCCAATGAAAACATCTAAGAAAAAGTTAGGACCTTTAATTCCCTCATCTAAAACACTATATATACTCTTAACAAACGCCAAACCAATATGTTCATAGTAAAAGGCAGCAGCCCCATCCCTCTAGCTAAAATCTCCGCAATAACAATGGCAGGTAATCAGAAGAATTCAGAGCATCAAAGTGAATTTCCGGCCATCGAAAAATGCGAGACATTTGGCCGGAAAAACCAAACCGTAGTCTCTGACTTGGACGGAACCTTGCTCCGGGGACGTAGTTCATTTCCCTATTTTGCCCTCGTAGCATTTGAAGTTGGTGGAGTTTTAAGACTCCTTTTATTGCTTCTAACTTCTCCGATTGCCGGAATTTTATATTATTTCATCTCAGAGTCAGCCGGAATTCGTGTTCTAATCTTCGCAACCTTCGCCGGAATGAGAGTTGCCGACATTGAATCTGTGGCACGTGCCGTTTTGCCGAAATTTTACTCGAGTGACTTGCACCCGGAGGCGTGGCGCGTGTTCTCGGCGTGTGGGAAACGGTGTGTGTTGACGGCGAACCCGACGGTGATGGTGGAGCCGTTTTTGAAGGAGTTTTTGGGTGCCGATTTGGTGTTGGGAACGGAGATTGTTAGTTGGAAAGGAATAGCTACCGGATTGGTGAAATCTCCAGGAGTGCTCGTCGGAAGTAACAAAGTTGACGCGCTTTTGAAGGCTTTCAAAGACGCATCACCACCGGAGTTGGCACTCGGTGACCGCAAGACCGACTACCCATACATGAAATTATGCAAGGTCATATAAGAATAAAAAATAGTATAAAAAGCACCTATTCTCTTTCTAGTCACCTTTTAAAACATAGTTTTATTTTATCAATTTAACATAAATCTTTTTCTTAAGTCGAACTCATATTATAATTAACTAAAAATTATGAAATTATATACCTATACTTTTGTAAGATATTACTTATCTTTTAAATGAGTTTTATACTTGTTAACATGAATAAAACTGTTAAATAAAATTTGTTAAATAAAATTCAGAATTGTAAAGATAGTAACACGTATAGCTACGATTTTACTATTAGGTAGATAAAATCATCAACTATTAGTCTGTTACCAACCATGGCCTATTTTTTCCTCTTACGTGACCTAAGGAATGCAAGTATGCGGGATTAGAAATTAACATTGTATTTGATTTATACGTTTTCTTAAACATAACAATAAAATGTATGGTGCAATAAATGATATCAACTTTCCATTTAAATTAAAAAATGCATTCAATACATATCATGAAAATGTAACATATGAGCTTCACTAATTGTTAATAAGATTATATTAAGAAACTTTGAGTGAATTTATTGCACTTAAACATGTGCCTACATGTTAAAAAAAACCCAATTTCATTTATGTTGTTAATATACAATTAGAGTCCATAATTTTTCTTAATCATTTTCCATTGAAGAAAAGCAACCGTGCAAAATCATATTACTCTCACCGTTTCTTCCATGCATTAAATATAGAATTTAAAGTTTAAACTTTAAATCAAACATAAAAAGTCAAAGGGATACTTGGCACTTACGTTTGCGTTGACCTGAAATTTAATGAACTCATTTATTGTGTTATTTTTTAACTTCAGGAAGGTTACATAGTACCACCAGCAACGGCGGAGCTTCAGGCGGTGGCAGTAGACAAATTACCAAAACCGGTGGTATTCCATGATGGCAGACTAGTCCAAAAACTAACCCCACTAACGGCCCTCATCGTCATCCTTTGGATTCCGGTAGGGTTCCTCCTCGCATGCCTACGTATTGCCGCCGGTGCACTCCTCCCCATGCCGTTAGTTTACTACGCTTTTTGGGCACTCGGAGTACGAGTCTACATTAAAGGAACGCCACCTCCGCCGGCTAAAAAGTCAACAGGCCAAACCGGAGTTCTCTTCATCTGCTCCCACCGGTCCCTCCTCGACCCGATCTTTCTATCCACCGCCCTCGGCCGCGCAATCCCCGCCGTCACATACTCTTTATCAAGACTCTCCGAGATCATCTCACCCATCAAAACCGTCAGGTTAACCCGCGACCGGACCACCGATGCGAACATGATCAAGAAGCTTCTAGAAGAAGGCGACTTGGTCATATGCCCAGAAGGAACCACGTGTAGAGAAGCATTTTTGTTACGGTTTTCGGCTTTATTTGCTGAACTAACCGACGAGTTGGTTCCGGTGGCTATGTCGAACAAGATGAGCATGTTTCATGGCACCACCGCAAGAGGGTGGAAAGGGATGGACCCGTTTTACTTCTTTATGAACCCAAGTCCAGCTTATGAAGTTACCTTCTTGAACAAGTTACCTCACGAATTAACTTGCGCAAATGGAAAATCGAGCCACGATGTAGCGAACTATATTCAAAGGATGATTGCTTCCAGTTTATCATACGAGTGTACAAATTTTACGAGGAAAGATAAGTATAAGATGTTGGCCGGAAATGATGGTACGGTGGCTACCGGAAAACCTAAAGTTGATTCCAGGAAGATCATGGGGTGTTAGGGTTGTATGTATATGTTGTTTGGTACCAACTTATTATGTGTATTGGTATGTTGTGCCAATGTATCGATTAGATTGTTTGGTAGATCCATAATTGGATTCGATCTGTAAACTTTAAGTTCATTTGGTAGATGTAAGCCATGCTTGGCTTCAAATTAATCATTTATTGACAAGATTAAAAAGACGAAAAAATAAAATTATACTTTGTTATATGATGATATACCCTAATTTAAACTTTAGTCAAAAGAACTATATTTTCAGCACAAAACTGTTTTTTTTATCTTTCGGAAAACAGCACACAAAGAAAAGAAATTAATTGTAAACCGCGACGCATTCGGCATTACTATACACATTGTGTAATGTGTATATTTTTATTAATTGATTATATGTAATTTCAATTAAATACTTACCAAAGAGTTGTTCTTTTATAACAACAACGAAAAATACTCCCTCCGTCCCACAAAAAACTTCCCATTTGACATTGGCACAAGTTTTAAGGGGATAATTAGTGGTGGGGTCATTGGTAATAATTTTGATTAAAATATAAGATTGGTTTGGAGAGAGAAAGATGGTTAGTGGATAGTTAGTGGTGGGATCCTTAATAATAATAGTATTTTATTATGTGGAGCCCATCAATTGAATGAAATGGGAAGTTTTTTGTGGGACAAAATATTAAGGTCAAATGGGAAGTTTTTTGTGGGACGGAGGGAGTACAATTATGAAATAATTAGAGTTTTGCTAATTTATATTGTAAAATTGTGTGTTAACAATTGTTAAAAATTCAATATGAGTGTTTAGCATATGCGTATGTTTTGCTATTAGATAATATTGAATCGCTAAAAGTACCCAATAAAGTTACTTAATTTAATTAAACAAAAGGATAAAAGTTAAAAGCCAATTTAAATATAAGTTTCAAATTGTAGATACTTAGAAACTTATAATTTATAAGTTCACTGTCACATTAATCATCTAATTATAGTATCTCAACACAAATAGTCTAAATATCATATTTCATGTGTGGAATCTAATTAAAAACAAGAGTAAATTACAGTTTTTGTCCATGTGGTTTGCCTGATTCTGTGTTTTTGTCCCTATGCATTTTTTTTCTTTTTTTTGTCCCTGGGGTATGCAAAATTCCGTTTTTTTGTCCTTCCGTCCAACTCTGTTAGAATTAAGCCGTTAACTTGCCTCACATGCCAAACATGTGAGGGTATTTTAGTCCATTCCCCAAATTACTTGTATCTTGTGCATTAAAGATTGTACCTTGTTCATACCCTTCTTCTCCACCATCCTCATGAAGAACAAGCTCAAATTATTTAATGCTTACAAACCAGATTCGAACGATGCTTACAAACCACCACCGTTCTTCTCCGGCGTCCACCACCACCGTTCTTCTCCGGCGAGCACATCCGGCGCCGTTCTTCTCCGGTGAATTTTGAACCAAATGAAGAAATTAAAACCCAGATATCAAAAACAACAAATTACCGCCACCGCCACCTGATACATCACCACCGCCACCAGATGCATCACCGCCGCCACCACCTGATACATCACCGCCACCACCTGATACATCACCGCCGCCACCACCTGATACATCACCACCACCACCAGATGCATCACCGCCGCCATCACCTGATACATCACCACCACCACCAGATGCATCACCACCACCAGCAGAAATTGGGGATGAGGAAGAAGAAGATGAACAGAAGGAAGCAGCCATGGATGTTAACTCAAATTACTTGCAGTTGCTAAACTTCAAATTCATACACAGATATCCATCACATAGTCTGATCTGTAAGCAACTTTTGATTCACACACACACACAAATATGCGAGAGATGATAAATGATAGATCTGTTTGTGTTGTATCACCTGTGACGGAGGTGGTTTGATTTGGTCGGAGGTCTGACGGAGGTGGTGTGTTTTGCCGATTACTCTATCTGTTTATTTGATTTGATTTTGGGTATAGATGGTTACAAGTAATGGATGGTGGTGTGATGAAGAAATCAAAATTGGGGGTGTTAGGGTTTGTGGTGTTAATTTGGAGAAGAGGAAGGGAAGAAGACAAAGGAAAGAAAAATAAAAATAAAAAGGAAAAAGTAAAATGACAAAACTACCCTCACGTTTTCAGCACGTGAGGGCTTTAACGGCTGAATTCAAACGGAGGATGGACGGAAGGACAAAAAAACGGAATTTTGCATACCTCAGGGACAAAAAAACAGAAAAAAAAGCATAGGGACAAAAACGCAGAATCAGGCAAACCACAGGGACAAAATCTGTAATTTACTCTAAAAACAAAGAAGAGAGAGAGTATAGATATTTGAGGTCATCGATCAGAAGTTCGTCGGAAAAGATAATCAGAAAAAAGAGAAAAAAAAAACTATAAAAATAAAATAAAGGTATTTTAGTCGTGAGAAATGCATTGATGCTTAATATTTGTGACTACTTCATGTTGCTACAAAATGACATGTTTAATCCACTAATTATATAATGAATTAATTACACGAATGGTCCTTTAACTTTATACTAAATTTCACCAATGGTCCTTTAGTTTCAAACATTACACTGATGGTCCTTATTTTTGAAACTTATTTCACCGATAATCCTTTAGGCTTAACGGTGTTAAATTTTTCTGTTAAGTATCTCATGTGAGATGCACATGGGTGTGGGTGTGTGCAAACGGTGTGGTACTTTTTGCCTTAAAAGTTGTAAATAAGCTTGTTTTTTTATTTTTTATTTTGCAAAATGTGAAATGGAAAAAGACTATAATGCCCTCATGTGCAGCTCACATGAGAGACTTAACATAAATGTTTAACACCGTTAAGCCTAAAGGATTATCGGTGAAATAAGTTTAAAAAATAAGGACCATCGGTGTAATTTTTGAAACAAAATGACCATTGGTGAAATTTGGTATAAAGTTAAAGGACCATTCGTGTAATTAACTCAAATATTTTCATATATCATCATATGATTTTGACATTTGTATTGATCAAGTGGGTAAACAAAAAAGCAGACACAAATCGTAGGTACCAATACGGTTTCTTTTTAATCATTTTAGGTGAAAATGAACAAAGTATATAGAAAAAATGAAAACTATAGAAACAAAATACCCAAGAAAAAAAATTGCAGAATTCAAATACTACACTAACAATTTCTAATGGTGTGGTAACACTGGTAGTCCATATAATTGGGCTTCAAATATAACGGTCTAACCCATTATGCGTTAAAAAAATTTGTTCAGCCATTGCACATCATTGTGGGCTTAGCAACAGCAAAGCAATACAACTCGATATATCAATTGAACTAGTTTACACTCCCGTATGGAAACGAAACAAATTTAATGAAAAAAATGCATCTTACATCTTTAGATTGAACTTTGAAGAAGCGAACTTTATCACACAATAACGCATTAACAAATATTACATCAGTTTCAGATAGGTTTATCAAAATTTTAAAGTCGCAGGGAATAAATCCTAATAATTGAATCAAAATGATTAAGATCAAATCACATGTGTTTCAAGTCACGATCACCACCACTGACCACCGCCGTCCGCCGCCGGCCGCCGGCGGAGGTGGCTGACATTGAAGGTGTTGGCGGTAATGGGGTTGGTGGTGGTATTGATCTATTGAAACACATGTGATTCACTAAAACACAGGTTTTCCAAAATGCAAACGAGCATATTACTTCGAAACACATGTGTTTCAAGTCACGAAACACATGTGTTTCACACTTTCACTAAAAACATGAGTTTCTAAATTACAAACACATGTGTTTCAAGTCACGACCACCACTGCCGGCCGCCACCTATCTCCGTTGTCCGCCGCCGTCTCCGGCCGCCGGAGGTGGGTGGGTATTGATGTATTGAATCACATGTGTTTGTAGTGGTGGTGGTGGTTTGAATTCTTGATCTTGACCTTTAACTTTTTGTTGATCCAAGAGCTATTAATTGTGCCTTGAAACTAGATAAAATCTTTGCACTAACTTGAACAAACCACTAACAAGAGTCCAAAAATATATTGTATATATATTTTAAATTAATATATTTTAGATAGTAGTTACCTCGCTTAAAAAATAGTACATATAAAATTAATATTTTATTTACCTCGCTTAAAATAATCTTCTCCTATATATGAGCCTACATTTGATTTACGTTTGCCAACTAGGCAGTTTGGAGCAATCTCATTCGCTAACAATGTCATGTGTAATTCTAGGATTGGCCAACATGTCATGTCTCTCTTTCCTGCATTTATTCACAAAGATCCCTTCAATTACGGAAACAAAATCAACTCCCAATGTTAAACGAAACTTCTCTCCTGCATATATAACACCAAAAATCACGGGATTTCATTAAGATAAACTTTTGAATTTTTTTGATTATTTCCTTTAAAATTTATTTAATACCACGTGTGATAATTATATTAAAAATTCAAAACATTATATACAATTGATTATTTCCTTTAAAAAGTCGAACCTGTAATCCTAACATTATAATAACATACTCTCAGTCAAACTTTTTCGGTTCAATTAAGAAGTTTTATAAAATACAAAAAATAAAAAATATATTAAACTCAGTATACTTGATTCTTTCCTTTAAAATCCATTTTAAAATCCATTTAAATTTTAAATCACGGAATCTTTGTGAAGTTTTCAATTTTCAAAACATAAAAACAGGATTTTTTTGCTTATAAGCTAATGACCTTCAATACTTTAATAAATTCAGTTATTTAAATGATTTCTGCTTTGCTATGACCATTAATAAAAGTCAAGGTCAGACGTTGTCTCAAGTTGGTTTGTTTCTGCAAAAACCGGTATTCTCACATGGGCAGCTTTATGTAGTTGTATCACAAGTTAAGAACAAGAACGGATTGAAGATCATTTGTTGTGACAGAGATGACAATTACACTAATTCAACAACAAATGTCGTTTACAAAGAAGTCTTATTTCGTCTATAAATTTTATGTAATATTTGTTTATACATCAAATTTTGTACAAACTTATCATTACAGCTATCGATTCTTATGTCATTTTTAAAATTATTAATATTTGTTAGTAGTTTTCTATAATATATCTCTTGAAATATGCCCGCCCAGTCGGGCGGGCTATGAAGTTAGTATTTATATATAACCTAAGCTAGTGATTATATTACTAAAGCTAGTTAACAATTTTAAAGTAGGGGTGAGCATTTGGACCGAAGAAACCGGACCGAACCGAAAACCGACCGAAACCGAACCGAACCAAAACCGATAACATGTTATCGGTTCGGTTTCGGTTTTGAAAATTCATCGTTATCGATTATCGGTTCTATCGGTTCGGTTCGGTTTTCGGGAAAGGATGAACATTTGGCCTAAAATTACCGAACCAAAACGGGACCGAACCGAAACCGAACCGAACCGAAACCGATAACATGTTATCGGTTCAGTTTCGGTTTTGAAAATTCATCGTTATCGGTTCTATCGGTTCGGTTCGGTTTTGGCCCGATAAGCACCCCTATTTTAAAGTATACTTTTTGAAGAGAGTATAAAATTAATAAGGACATCACAATACAATAAAAATTGATAAAATTGAATAGTTGCTAAAGATATAAAATCCAATAGTGATGCACGTACTTAATATGATGATTAACTTCGAATAAAGGGCAACCGGTTACTATAATCACTTAAAGTTATTCAATATATTTTAATAAAAATAAGAAATCGACAATCTAATTAGCGCTAAACATATATAGGGAGTGTGATCAAAATCACATATATCTACAATAAATAAGAATTTAATTGTATTAATAAATAAGTGTTATCTAGATAAACTCGAGTAATGATATTTAGTTCTACCCTTTGGTCATACTCATAATCATACTCATTAGATGAGAATATTATCATAATTAATGAATAATATAAAAAGAGAGAACTAGTAGATTACACAAGTCATCCTATCAAGTGAATAAGATTATGCATATGACCAAATTGTAAGACTAAATATCATTTTTCAGATAAATCCTTGTTATTTTTCAAACTGAAATAACGAAAAAGATGTCTCCATCAAAGTTGAGTAATGATAGAGACTATGGTGGTGTTTGTTTTTTCTGAGCAAAAAGGTCTGCAGTCTGCGGACCACATCTGCCAACTGCTGCAGCTTCTGAGGTGGACTAAAGGTCTGCAGTCTGCAATAAAATTATTGTTTGTTTTTTTATCATCTGCAAAATCCTAATTTCTAAGCATCACAATTGAAAGTTAGCTCCGCTTAATGATCAATTAAATCAAACAATCAATCAAATTGGTAATTTACATCAACACAAACACCAAAAATTCCACTAAAATAAATCATTTAAAAAGAAATATTTTGAGTCTGGCTTAATAGTTTATTCAACTGATGTGCTCAAATTCAACAAGGGTAAAAGTAAAAGTGTAAAACCAACATTGGTTTTCTAGTCTTCTTCAAGGAAGTCAAAAGTTCAACCCATCAATCCAGAAAGTACAACCTTCCACAATTTAATCAACGCAGACAAGTCGCTGGAGAAACACACATTTGATCTCTCTCCTCTTCTTGATCTCTCTCTATCTACATATCTATTTCTCTGTGGTCGTACGCGGTGGAGAAACACACCTAAAGTCGTCGAGGGTTTCTATGGAGGACGACAGTGGAGAAAGAGGTCGACGGTTGGACTTTGCCGGAGACTAGGCTTCAACGGCAATGACGAGGGTAGAAACCGACGGGAGACAGACAGAGAGAGCGATGCCGAGAGAGAGATCGACGTACAGTGAGAGAGAGAGGCGATGAACAGAGCGGGAGAGAGAGAGATCGACAGGCAGAGAACGTCGAGAGAGAGAAAGGGCTTACCTTTTGCCTTCACCGGAGAAGAAGAGTACGCCAGAGAGAGAGAGAGCACGCCGGAGAAGATGATGGTCGCCGGAGAAGATGTGGTCGCCGGAGAAGTTGTGGTCGCCGGAGAGCTTGGGCGGCAGAGAGTGGTCGAAGGAATGGATTGTGGAAATGGGTTTAAGAGTTTTTTTTGTTAGAAGCTAAAAAAAGCAATATTTCAAGTCTGCTCCATACAGACCTCACGCAGACATTTTAAGGTCTTCGGGCTTCCAAAAAACAAACATCTCCAGGAGCATTTTTCTGCCCTTGGTCTGCGCGGCGCAGACAAAAGACCCCACGCAGATGTTTTGCCAAAAAACAAACAACACCTATGTTTATTAATTCCCTTATCCAAAAAGATTTTATCTTTTAATTAAAAAGGTTAATCTTGTGAAGTATATTTAATAATAATAATAAAATAAAAGTAATGGTATTTAGTTCCACCATTTGGTCCTACTCATAGTCCTACTCATTAGATGAAGACACATGTCAAAATCAAGAGATAATATTAAGTGAGAGAATTAGTGGAGTACATATGTCATCTTATCTATTGAGTAGGACTATAGATAAGACTAAATATCATTTCTCATAAAATAATGGTCGTGGTTCCTATCATTTATGTCTATTCATGGGTCTACCAATTTGATAATGACAATTGCCGAAATCAAGGGATGACATAAAGACAGAGAATTAGTATATTATACACGTCAATTTTAAAGATAGATAGAAATATTAATATGAAGAAAGAAATATCATTTCTCTATTAAAAAAACATAATTAACAATGTTTAGATTACATGGACCACTGATCAACATAAGAAGGATGGTCTACCAGATCAATTACAATCTCAAATTCTCAATCTACCTACTTTTAAATGTTTAAAAAATTCAGAAGAGACTAGTGATTTTCGAAATCTAGCACAAAAATATTAGCCGGCCATCTCAATTTTCATATAAGAATAAATTGATTTAAGTTTTTATAGTTTTGAGGTTTTGTTCTTTTTGTTTGTATTAAATATTGAATTCGAATGATGTACAATACAAGGTATTTATACAAGACTTTTCTAATTAACTATTGAAAAGATAATCATTAAATTAAGGGAGCTGATACGTATAAAACATTTTTTTTTATCAATTTGCGATCAATTTTTCATAAAATGACAATTAGAGATAACTAGTTGGTGGTACCCGCGCGATGCCGCGGGGTTTATCGTAGGGTACGCAAAAGATTGTTTTATACTACACCAGGAAAAGTGTTTGATTTTTACAGGTTAATCAAAAGATTGTTTGATATTTACATGAGAATCAAGAGATAGAAATTTGTGGCATCAATTTATTCCTTTCCATTTTTTCTCTTTGCCAATGTTAAATTTGTAACCTGAGAAGAACACAAATTAGATTCTACAAATAATTAACTAATTAACAGGCTGATTCGTTATTTTTGCCAGAAATCAGTGTTGTCACTTTGTTGCACCCGTAGTCCCTGAAGCAAACGAACGTTAAGTAAAGTCGTTAAATCCCCATGTGCACATCACATGATGGGTAGTATGGTAATTGTCCATCCATTCCTCATATTTAAACCCGAGTAAATTACATGGAATGTCCCTGTGGTATACTACTTATTACAGTCTTAGTTCCTGAACTACATTTACTACACCGGAACTCCCTGGGGTATACAATTTGTTACACACATGTAGGCATGTAAACGAACGAACGGTTCATGAACTAGGGTAACAAACATAAACCAGGGTAACAAACATGTGTTTTTGTATGTTCGTTTGTGTTCGTTTATGTTTGTTAAGAAAATTTAGTGTTCACGAACGGTTCGTGAACTAGGGTAACAAACATAAACGAACACAAACGAACATAAACGAACATAAACAAACACAAACGTACACGAAACAAACACAAACGAACACAAACAAACATAAACAAACACGAAACAAACACAAACAAACACAAACGAACATAAACAAACTCAAACGAACACTAACAAACGAAAACGAACGTATGTTCACGAACATAAACGAACGAACTGGCCTTTGTTCGTGTTCGTTTGTTTAACTAAACGAATACAAAATCTTATTTGTGTTCGTTTGTTTAGCTAAACGAACGAACATAAACGAACTCCCTCCGAACGGTTCGCGAACGATTCGTTGAACGTTTGGTTCGTTTACAGGCTTACATGTGTGTAACAAAGTGTATACACCAGGGACTTCCGGTGTAATAAATGAAGTTAAGGGACTAAGACTGTAATAAGTATTATACAACAGGGACCTTCCATGTAATTTACTCAGGTTTAAGTAGGAGGAAGGGGTGGACAATTACCATACTACCCATCATGTGATGTGCACATGGGGGATTTAACAACTTTAATTAACGTCCGTTTGCTTCAGGGACTACGGGTGCAACAAAGTGGCAACACCAGGGATTCTCAGTGTACTTAATGAAGTTTAGGGACTGTGGCTGAAATAAGTGGTAAACCACATGGACCTTAGATGTAATTCGCTCTTTAAAATTGCTTTACATTTCTAAAAGATGCTATGTAGGGATCACCTCCCCTAAATTAGTTACAAAATATTCTAATGATCTCTATCTATAACAGAGAATATGTACAATATTTAATAATTTGGTTTGTTTTTACATTTATTGTTAGGTTAGTACTTACTAACATTTTGCTTTGTTTTTTTTAGTCATATCCTTTGGATTCTTGTACTTCTCCGTATCAAAATAAGTGACACACTTTCTATTTTAGGGTATATCAAAATAAGTGACACATTTTGAAAACTTTCCTTATTTGGTAAAAATAGTGGGACCCATATCCACTAACTATCTACTTTAATAAAGTGAAATTACTTTTATACCCTTACTTTTACTTTTAAACTCATTAATATCACTTTATTTAAGAAAAGTGAGACTAATTTGCACTAACTATGTACTTTAATCTATTTTAACATCTACTTTCATCTTTTACCTCAAAAAACATGTAATCCAATTTGTGTCACTTATTTTAATACGGAGGAAGTATATATTATAAGTCCCGTCTAGGTCTTTTGTTAATATTAGTTGCAATTAAGAAAAGATGTAGAGTTATTTGGATAACACTATGGTTACTGGTTAGTAACCAAAGATTAAAATGAAATAACTGTCAATTAAAAAGAATAAATAAATTATATCTCCTCTGATTCAAAATAAGTGACTCATTTTTCTTTTTGGTGATTCAAAATAAGTGATATATTTTGAAAATTTACCTTATTTGGCAAAAAATAGTGAGACTCACACTCACTAACTATTTACTTTAACAAAGTGAAATGACTATTTTACCCTTACTTTTACTTTTAAACATCATTAATCTCATATTAATCAAAATGTGTGGGACCCATTCTCCACTAACCATCTAATTCATTTAATTTAACCATTATTATAATATTTTGTCTCAGAAACCGTAAAATCCAAAGTGTGTCACTTATTTTAAATCGGAGGAAGTATAATTTTTAGCTTCATGATATATGAGTTACTTTACAACTAAAAGAAGTGTAAATATTATATTTATATTAGTTGTAATCTTTTATTTAAGATTTGTTTTTTTTAAAAAGGAAAAAAGAGAGTAGAATCAAGTGCGTTATATGATGATGAAAAACAAGAAGTTCGTATTGTTATTTATGTGAATATGGTTATTATTATAAGTTAAAAAATAATAATTTCTACATCTATAAGAGATGATTATTAATTTCATATATTTTGAGTTTTGATAGTAGTGGGAAGAGAGGGCTCGTTTGAAGACTTTCCGCTCATCTCCCGCCTTCGACTTGCAGACGCATATCCTTTCGCGTTCGCGTCTTTTGTCTAAACTGGGAGGAATTTGATCTCTTCAATCTCGGGATACCACCTAAATAACTATAACTGCGGCCAGAGAGTCAAATACCGTCGGTCTAGAAAGCTAGTAACTCGGATCTAGGACTATGACCCGCTAAGCATCCATGGCTGAATGGTTAAAGCACCCAACTCATAATTGGCGAATTCGTAGCTAATTTTCAACGGATTTGTTAGTTCTCATTCTTAAACTTTAGTTAGTAATCTAAAACGATTTTTTAATTAAATATATGCTTAATCTATTTAATATAATTTGTAAATTATATATTCATTTGAATAATCAATTAGGTCGACTTGTGACTTGGGATGATTGAAGAAGTCAAGGATTGCCCAAACCAACCATGCAACTATATATGAATGGGTCCGTCCCTCTTTTCAATTATTTGGCGAAGATTCGTAAATTGTCACTATAACAGTTAAGTCGCGTGCATTGCGAGTAAATCTCGGTATCAGTTGAAGCCCGTTATAAATAAACATGAACTTTAAAAGTAAAGTATACATTAGAAAGATGTATGAAATTAATAAGTTGTAAAACACTTTTTACATGGAAATTCCAACATAAAGAATTTGGACAGAGAAAACAAGATGTTAATGCATGGCACATCTTCAGACTACCTCTTTTTAACTTAATCGTCGATTCTTAGGTTACGGTCAAAAATGATAATTTACTAGCTACTATCTTAACTTATTCTTTTAACATTAACCATTAATATATATCTTGTTTTCGTTAGGATTTATTCAGATTAAATGAAAAAAAATAGAATTTATCTTTTTGACAAATGTAATTTTGGAACTTAATAACAATTGACCAATGAAATATTCATTTTTATGAATAAGCTCAAGAGATCGATAACGATTTAAAAAATAAGACTTGACACTAAAGCTAAAATGGGACACTGAAGATGGTCAGAAGCACTGAGAATCTACAAAGATACGCAAATATATCAGTGTCTCGCTACATAAAGAATAACATAATTGAATGGTACACAAAATAACATTTCGGTACAAGTTAAGTATATTTATGGACACTTGATTCTTGTAAATAGACTGACAGTGATAAAAATTACTCGTATTCTCTTCTTTTTATTGTAGAGTAAATTACTGTATCTGTGATTTACCCGATTCTGCGTTTTTGTTTCTGTGGTTTTTTTTTCTGTTTTTTTGTCCCTGAACTATGTAAAATTCTGTTTTTTTGTCCTTCCGTCCAAATTTGGCCGTTACCTAACGAGAAATGCTAAAAAAAGTGAGGGTATTTTCGTCTTGTAACTTCTTCTTCATGTTCTTCATATGTGTTCTTCATCTAAACAAAACAATAATCCCCAAATTGATAACCCTAATCCTAAATTGCTAAAAATATGTCATCTTCTCCAAAGGAAGATGAACCCTAATCCCAATTTCTTGAACAATATCAAAATTCGAATTGGTTCCTGGTCACCCTAATCCCTAAATCCCAATTTGTGATTTCTTAAATTTGTGTTACTGCACAAACAAAACCACCGTCGCTGGTTTCCAGACCCAAATTGCACAGTCAAGACTCAAATGACAGATTCTACAGTCTCTTTCAATCTTTGACAAATGTACCTTACTGCCCTCATGGACCTTTTCAAGATAGTGGTGATCGGAGATTCCGCCGTCGGTAAATCGAATTTGTTATCTCGGTTCGCCAGAGACGAGTTTGATCTGCACTCAAAAGCAACAATTGGTGTTGAATTTCAGACGCAGGTGATGAATATAGATGGCAAGGAAGTCAAAGCACAAGTATGGGACACCGCCGGTCAAGAGCGGTTTCGTGCCGTCACCTCCGCCTACTACCGCGGCGTCGTCGGCGCTCTTATTGTTTATGATATCAGTCGTCGAACTACTTTTGATAGTATCAAACGGTGGCTTGATGAACTCAACAGTAAGTTTTTACTTCATTTCTTTGTATTTTTTAGTCAATTTGAAAGTTTTTATTAGATTCAGGTGGAATTGAGCTTCAGGTTAATTGCTAGGGTTTTGTTTAAGATTTCATGCTATGATTTTTTATCAACAGTTTGACAATAATTGTTAGGTTTAATCTTGTTTATCGTTTTTGTGTTTTTTTTTTAATTATCGTTTGTTTGTGCAGTAACACAAATTTAAGAAATCACAAATTGGGATTTAGGGATTAAGGTTTATCAATTTATTCAAGAAATTGGGATTAGGGTTCATCTTTCTTTGAAGAAGATGAAATGTTTTTAGCAATTTAGGATTAGGGTTCATCAATTTGGAGATTATTGTTTTGTAGATGAAGAACACATATGAAGAACATGAAGAAGAAGTTAAAAGACGAAAATACCCTCACTTTTTTAGCATTTCTCGTTAGGTAACGGCCAAATTTGGACGGAATGACAAAAAAACAGAATTTGGCATAGTTCAGGGACAAAAAAACAGAAAAAAAACCACAGGGACAAAAACGTAGAATCGGGTAAACCACAGGGACAAAAACAGTAATTTACTCTTTATTGTATTATTGCTCAGTAGTTTTGTAACAACATTTTTATTTTTTAAACAAAAGTTATAGTTTTTCTTCTCAATTTTATTCTCACATATTTATTATATGTCTCAAAGTTATTGTTAACTTAAAGCGTTTATCTATTAAAAACAGTTAGACGGTATACCAATAAAATTATATTGACAGTACAGTTTAATAAATATATATTTTTTAAATATATAAAATTTTTTTATGTGAATAATAATTTCACTTTAATACCAAAAGTAAGAAAATTTGTTGAAAGTAATTAAAAAGGGGAATTTTTTAAGCACGCCTGCCTACCTACAAAAGTTGCCAGGAAGATTCCAGTTGTGACTTGTGAATGTTGTTGCATTTCACTGTCACCGTCTTTCATTTTTCCTACGAGAAAAGGTGATTGCGCACATTATTGTCATCGGTAATTTCGTTATATGAAGAAAGTTTATGGAAATGTATTACATTCCTACAGTGATTATTTATGGGAATTGCATTTTGATGTGCATTTTATTATTTTTTTTCTTTTAAAAAGAGTATTCACGTTTTCATAACCTAAATTAATATGTGAATATTTATATATGAATATTTTCATAATCATCTGATAAATATTTATCTTGAAAATAAATTAATATGGTGATATGTAAGAAATCATTTCAGATTTTAACCTACTAAGCTAAATCCTTCCTTGTTTGATTAATTAACTATATAGTGTTTCATAGAAATGGTTTGAAAATTCCAACCTATCAACTTAGACCATTTAAAATATTACTCTCTCTCTCTATATCTTTATAAAGAAGAAAAGTATTTGATTTGGACCTCATCTTGTAATTGCGTTCTTCACCAGTCTCCAAACAAAGACTGACCGCATTTTCCATGTGTAAAGGAGAAATCAATCTCTCTCTTTCTCTCTCTATATATACATGTATATATATATATAGAGAGAGAGAGAGAGAGAGAGGTGAGTCGATCTATAAGTAATGAGTGGTAGTGGGGGAGGAATGATATGTCCCTACAAAAGAAGAGAAAACCTTAATTTGCTCTTTCTATATCTATGTCACCCACAAACCCAACCATGACACTTATGCTATAAAAAGTGGCTACAGGAGCTAGAATTGAAGGAGGAACAAGAGAGTAAACTCGGATCGCAGGTGAGATGACACCGACTATTATCTATAGCCAACAACATACACATGGTTGGCTAACAGGTTTTATATATAGTAGGTGTCCTGTCACTTGCTATCTGAATTTTCCCTCTAACTATGACTATTGAGCTTGGCTGAGGTGGATCAGGTATTGATACTAGCACTCTATTTGTTTGATATATTTTCAAATCGAAGACTTAGATTTATGTGATAACAATTTAAGCAACCTCTTTTTTTTATGTTTAACATTATGTTATTGTGCTAAAAGATACCCAATGAATGAAGCATTCATTAACAAATGTTGGCTACACAATTCAACTCAATATACGAATCACCTGCATCTTCATATATTGATGGATGAACGATAAGAAGTGAACCTGGACTAAAAACTTCACTCTTTTATAAATTTGAAAACCGTTTGATTTTGGTCTAGTTGGTTTTGGCTCAAAGTTGAGTTCAGTTTCTGTTAATCTGGTTATTGACCAAAATTTTGGTCATGGCCCCAAAACAAACACCATGTTTACATTCTGTGTTCGCCATTTAAACCCAACAAACATAATCGTCAATTAGCTGAAATGTGTACATTTCTATTTATTTGTTAAAACTACGAAATGCTAAAACTGTAAAATTAATTAAAAATTGACTGACATGTATATATTGAGACGGTTTCTGTTAATTAAGTTCAGATTTTTTCAATTTTTTTTGGGGCAAACTGAAACCTAATCTAAAGTTTCGGTTAATCTTAAAACCAAAAACAGAGCCATCGGTTTTTGCTAATTTGATTTGTTTATTATAGTTAATTAGGTTGGTAGTTCGGTATCTCCGTTTAGCTAGAAGCTCACCCGTTAAAATATGGTTTACGTGTCATTCATTTAGTTTTTTTTCTCCCCAATATACACGTGTAGGTTTATTAGTACTATTACTGTGTTATAGCTTATTATCGAACTAACCATAATACTGGTGGCCTATTGTTTGAATATAATCTCTATAAATTTTTTTTAACTGAGCTACCAAATTCAATTTCTAGAAGCAAAAAATATATTTTTGTGGTCACAGAGGTTTACCCTGCTTACTCCAGGCTACCTGCAAAGCATGTGATTACTTTGAGATTAGTTGGCTTGTAAAGCGAGTCGGAACACATTAAAAAAACTATTTCTTTGATCAGGGCTTTTTGATCTTTAGTCAAAAGGTTGAAAGTTAGTCATTAACCATGAATATATGTTTCATATATGCATTTTTATTTTTCCTTGTATATTGTCCGTTGACGGTTGAATCTAATTTAGTAACGGTCAATGTTAAGTTCCCACTTTTGACAAGCATCCTTTTGTAGAAAAAAAATGATGGGTCAAGTAAGAGATCAATGATAGAAGTTTTCTTAGTAAAGCTAAACATGTGATCCGTAGCTACATCCAAAATGATATGGACCACAAGAGGTCACTAGCATCATAGCATGTATGCATGTATATGCATCACTTGTTTGTACATTACAACCATGTTTTTGAGTAAATTGGCAACGACTCCTACCTATGGAACTGAGTTGATTTGGTTTATTATCAATCCGGTATTTCTTGATTTGCGATAAAATGAAGCATATTAAAAAAACATAATTTAAGATAAAAATATGTTAAAAGTCATTTAGAAATTAAAAAAAATATATATATATTTAATAATATAGTTTTCATAACCAATTTTTTTTTTATTATATCTCTTTGTGAACAAATTTTTTATATTATATTAACTACTTTTATGAAAATATAAATATTAACATAGTTTTAAACCATTATCCAACACTATCAAGTAGAATTTTGTTACTTTCTATTCTAAATGATACTTTTCATAACATGTGAATACTTTATGCAATGAACCCAATTAATTAATAATTATATTAAAGTTCAATCATGACTCATAAATAGAAAATGGTGTTGTGAACTTGTAATGTGAAATGTCATTATTTTTATTGCCTTCCCCGTATCATGACTAGAAAACTCAACAATTAAACAAACATCTCTCTCTCTCTCTCTCTCATGTGTAAAAGAATCATATTACAAAGAAGAAAAGTCGTTGATTTGGAAAACATTTTATAATTCTGTTTTTCACCAGTCTACATGCATAAAGACTTCCCAGTTGACCATAGAGAAACCAAGTTTTTTTGTGTTTATATACATAAAGAGGGAGAGAGAAGGAAGGATGAGTCTATAAGTATGAGTGTTAATAACTTATGGCAGAGAAATGATATATGTTCCTATAAAAAGAAGAAAAAACACTTGATTTGCTCTCTCTCTCTAGATCTATATATCTTACCAACACAAGACACTTGTATTCCCGGTGATATGATGCAAAGTACAAGTGTATGCTAGGAAAAACGACCACAAGAGCTAGAATCAAAGAAGCTATAAGAGGGTGAACTTAGATCGCAGGTGAGATGACACCGGCTACTTTCCTCATGTTGCACACTTGGTTGGCTAACAGGTTTTGTAGTAGGTGTCATCTCGCCTGAATTCTGTCCTCTACCTATGATTAGTGAGGTTGACCAGGTATGTAAATCCAATTTTGATATTAGCTAGCACTCTATTCGTTCAAACATTTCAAATGCGATTTCTTTTTAATTTCATGTTAAATGTACCCGATATTATTTTGCTAGTGAATTGATAACAAGTCGATCGTCCATGACATTAACATTAACCAAGTTATGTTGGTTACACAAGTCAAGTTGACCGGAGGCAATATGAATCATCATCTTCATATTTGGGAGTGTTTGGTTAGCATATTGTCCCTTCGGGATAAAAAAATTTGGTTAGCATATTGTTACCAGAAGCTGTCAATGAGTGAACAACAAAAATCCGTTGGTTAAATTGTTAAAACGTTCGCGCTTCAGGACAGATTTGAAAAAATACACATTATATTTATAAATTAACATATAACACTACATTTAAAAAAATATCATTCATACACTGTAAATATGATTTATGGCTCTTTAAGTTTCTCTTTTTTATTTCTTTTTCAGTAAAGAAAGGATTTTGTCAATATTCTAATATATATCATATTTTTCATTTGTATTTTCTCCCTTGACAGCCGAATTTAATTTCGTAACTGTCAATGTTCCCACTTCTCATGCAGCCTTTTGTAAAAAATGCCAAGTTGTGTCAATCAATGATAATGATATAATACAAGTTTTCTTTTGAAGTAACATGTGACCCGTACGTAGCTCCAAAATGACATGGGCCACATGAAATCACTAGCAGTGTATAACTGTATATGCACCACTTGTGTGTAGTCAATTATTAGTCTACCACTTGTTTGTAAATTGTATACTACAACTATATTAGATAATCATAACACTTTCCTTTATAATTATTCACGTAAAAATGAGCTTATTTGATTTATAAAACTAGATCAAATGAGACATATTTAAAAACACAATTTGTCAAATAACATAGTTTCTCAAATCATATTAATTTTTAAAATACATAAAGAAAAATAGTTCTAAACAATTATCCAACCAAGCCATTTTGTCAATCACAACATTAGATGTCAACCGCTATGCTAAAGACCCTTTAATATCGCCAACACCACACCTCCAACCATGTTACAGTTGTGTTAAATCTTCAATGCCAATGCTTAAATTAATGCACAACCAAAGGGATTTTGGGCATTTTTCCTTTTTGGGTAAATTGTACTTGGTTTAGGACATTTTTTGTAATTCTCAAAAGGATTATAGAAATGTTAAATAAATAGGACAACTTTGAGATGGTTGTTAAAGTCATCTTACAAAGTTATTTTGACTTTAACGCGATTTTAACATAGGCCTAACACCTTGTGCTCTAAGGCACATGTAGGTCTACCAACAACCAACCAAAAGGTAGTTGAAAAATGAAACATAAAAACAAGATTTGAATCAGAATTCAGAAATTTCACAAAAGTAAAGTAGTGGAATATCTAAAGTATTATACTTAATTTGGATTTGTGCCTCGTGGTTTCCTATGTTTACAGCTCACCCATATGTTGAGCTACTCAAATATAAAAAAAAAGTAGGATTATTTAAAGGGTAATAGTATACCTAATGGTTCCCCGTGAAGCTACAATGTAATCTCTATATACTTTATTAATAACAAGTAGAAAAGACAATAAAAGACGATTTAAAAACAAGTGAGGATTTAGTTGTAAGTTGTTACATATCAGCAACATTTATTCTATACGATACAATATTATCATACAAAGGAATCCCGTGTGACGGACAAAAAGCTATGACTAGTAGCATGTACCATGGAACAATTTCGATCTCCCTACACAACCATAACAAATATCGTCTTTTAAAAAAGAAAAACAATTATGATTTTATATTGTATCGGAATGAAACTCATTAAAACAGTTATTTGAGATTATTAATTCCGTGCTTATTGAAGGGCCAAAGATTTACCAGTCGCTCTAAAACTCCTGCACTTTTGAAGTAGCCAGAGAAGCCCTGTGGGATTGTGGGTGGCGGGAAATCTTCTGCAGGCATTGCAAAGGGGCGAATCATTTTCTCCATATTTTCTAAGGTTGGGTAAGATGATACTTCTTGTAGTCTTTCTGGACCCATTATTGCTAATGTGTGCTCTTGATGCAATGAAGACGCCTCAAGCTCGTTTTGCTGTCAACAACATTTTAAACTAGAAAAATGAGGGGCCAAAAATGTGACCTTAAAAGGGTGAAATGGTCATTTTGAAAGACTTGACAGCTGGACGTTTAAAATGGTCGTTAATATGGGTTAAGTTTTACCTCTAAGGGTGACAAATCAGCACCACGACTAAAAGTCATCTCGAGACGGTATCTTTTCGGGTCTTCCAAATTCACCTATTATTCATATTTTGCAAATGAATGGAATAATAACATAGCAAAATTACACAAATAAAAAAAGCATTTAATTATCTTATTGACCAACCTCTGTATTCTCAAACATCCTCAAAACAATATAGCTCATGTAGTCAAGTTCCTTAGTTTTCAACAACCGTTCCAAAGCACTATCACAAACAAGGCTAGCCTCCCCTTGAAGAGATTCATCCAAGTTACAGTAACGAAGAACATTCATCAATGAATGAATATGAGATTCCTGTAATAATTCAGAGCTTTAATAAAATTTAAACAAAATGAAGAGAAAATTCAATATATTCTTGCTTAATCATGACAATAAATTATACGTACCGAAGTAAAGTAAAGGCGAGTTCGAACATGTCTTTCCGGTGTACGTACATTAGCATACCTAAATATCAAGATTTGAAGATAATTAAATTTATGATTTTGGAATAAACCAAATGATAATAAACATATACTCACTTTGGATCTAAGCGATATTTAATTTCTTTGTCTTCATCGTCTTCTGGATCCATTGATTTGTCAGTTGTGTGGCAGGTCCTTCTGGATTCTTCATTCTTGTTAATATTTTTTTGTTGGTCTTCATATTCTTTAACAGCTGCAATAAGGTTCGAGTCCTGACACTGACTCTTTAATTCAACGACATTAATGGCTTCTTCACGTGTATTTCTTAAATCAATCAAGATTTTTCCCAACAAACGGCGAGCAACCTTCAAAGTCATTTGTAATGGTAGCAGAGTCATTGTAATACAAAAAAATAAAAAATAAAAAATAAAAATTAAATTAAATAAGTTTACCTTTGAGCCTATTTTTAACTTCTGTTTTGGATTAATACCATATTCGTTAGGAATAACACCATCTGCAAGTAACTGTGCAACTTTGAAAAGCTCACCCAATCCCTCTATGTTTAGATGTGCATTATGTAAGAGATCATACCTGTTAAGATATTTAAAAATAACAATTTAAGAAAATGATGAGTTAAATATTAAAACCATAATGTGTGATCTTACTTACTTGCAGGAATCATAAACATCTGGAATTTGAGTGATATCATATCGTCTGCTCATGGAAATACAACAATATTAGTAAAACTGACAATAAAATGTGCTAATTTATATGAAAAGCTTACTCTTTGCGTTGATTATATAAATCTCGCTCCAATTTTCTCCATCTTGAATACATTAAAAGAAAACCTTCACTCCCACAAGGCAATCCAGCAGCAATACGATCAACATCTATATTTGTTTTGCCAAGTGCTTTTGCTTGATCATATGGAGGAATTACATCATATGAAGTTGTTTCTGTTAGCTTCTCATCTTCATCTTTAGCAAGTAGTCTCACTTGTTCAGTAACCTTTCTGGTTAATTTCACCTATTAAATTTGTAACGTTAATATATCTGATTAAAGTTATAAAAGTAAAACAGTTCTGAATGGCTTACCAGTTCAGGAAGAAGTTCAGGAGCATTTGGAGGAATTCCAGCACCATCAACCATCCAAGGTTTTTTTGATGATGTGTTACTTTGAATTGATTTTGATCCAGATGTAATTAATTTATTCAATCGAGCCTAGAAATTAATTTATATTAAACAAAAAAGTTGCATAATTGAAATCATATATTATGTAAATTTATGCAGCCTACAGTGAAACCTTCACTTCAGTTAAAAATTTTATATTATAGTAAATTACATAGAATGTCCCTGTGGTTTGTATGAAATTACAGATTTCATCCCTCAACTTTTAGTGTTCCATGGATAGTCCTAAATTTGAAACTTGTAATACCAATTGTCCCTAAAACAAAACAAGCCGTTATGTTTTTAGGGTTGCAAATTTCAAAATTAGGGACTATCCTTGTAATTAAAAAGTTGAGGGATGAAATCAGTAACTTCCTGTATATATTATGATGAAGCATAAGAGCTTAACTTATTGAGATAAAGGAGCAGATAATATATACCTTGGCTTCTTCCATCTTGGTACTTGCATTATCAAGTCCATCTAACATTGAAGAGTCTTTGCTAACAAGTGAAACCTTCAAAAGGAGTTTGATTGTCTTAGTCAATTAGTCAATGTTGAAATACATGGTCAAAGTCAAACTGTTCAACTACTATGCAACAAACCAGGATCGGTGTTAATTGTCCTTCCAAGTCTAGTAGACCCTTTGCAAAAGCTGCAGCTGACATCTGTTGATGGACGTATAATCATTAAAAAAAAAGTATTCTTGAGTAGAAACAGAAATTATAGATTTACAAGAAAAGAAATCACCAAGAAAACAATATGTGTAACAAAGGAATACCTGTACACGTCCTTCATCTGAGCTGTATATTTTAAGATCATGCCGATATGTACTGTGCAGGCGAAGTAGCCCTGTACCTTCACCTGAAAATATATATGGTCTCATAAATAAATAGTAAAAATAAAATTGAGAAAAAGGAAGGCCTCATGGTAAGAAACATTACCAAAAAACGGGTTATAAACTTTGGAAAAAAATGGTCTAAAGAAAAGTCAAAAGACTCAAAACTACTAAGGAATTATATTAACCTGGATACATATTGTTGCGAAAATATCTACCAAGTTCTTCAGCCTGAGAATGCAACAGAAAGAACAAAACAAATAGATTAAAAAGGTATAAGAAAAGTTTCTGCTGTAGAATTATACCATTTATGTGACAATATCCAAAAAGGGGTATATAAGAAAAATAATCACCTGTTTTCGACCAGCATGTGTGAGAACACCCCCATATTTAAGAACCATTAATGCTTCTATGGGGCATTCCTCTTCAGTGTCCCCTTTTGCTACTTTAACCCATTTAAGTGGCTTTAGTTGCACTTTTCGATAGATGCCAGAGAAATGGCCACCCTTAGGAAGTTAACTAAAAATTACTTATCCACACAAACAAATACATATGTAAATGAATATATTAATATAAGTTAAGGAGTTATAAACCTCTTCAAGAACTGCTTTAACTTGGCGTAGTTTTTCTGCATGTTCAATGTATTCTGCTTCACTGTCACTTCCCAAAGTACCCCATTAGTATACAATATTACTCTTTTGACAAGAACAGTTATACATCTTCAACAGCAGAAAATAACAATAACCCCATTATATAATCAATTTCATCTTGAATAGAAATCATTTATTTTACCGAGAAGATCAGGGTCAGAAATTTCAAATTTTACCAAGTAAAATCATGCATATTAGGAAATACTTTCAGAAAAGAATCTAATTTGCATGTTGAGCAAATAATACCTGGTATGAGGTACTAGTATACGTGTAGCATCTAACAGGTCCTGCAACTGGACTGCACTTTTCAGTTTTGTCTGCAACAGAACAAGTATCAAAGCAACTTGTTATAAAAACATTTAAAGAAACAAAAGAAAAAAAAAAGAAATATAAGAAGAAGCACCTCAGCTCTAGGTCTTCCACCATTGTATTTAAGCATCAAATTCAATAATTTTTCCTCAGTCACCTTCAACTTCACTTTTTGCTTTGGAGTTCTATCACCACTGCCAATAAAAACACACATGCTTAGATAAAAAAAATAAAAAAAAATAAAAAAAGGATGAATGTAGATCTTACTGACGAACAATAGCAATTACACAACGCAGTTCTTCAGATTGTCCAAATGAGCCAATAATCCCACTTCCTTGACGTGTTAGTCCTTCAGAAGGCTGAGCTGGCTCGTTGACTTTCCAGGGGAGAACTGGTGGAATTGCTGTTGAAAGATGGGGAGCTTTGGCATCTAGAAACATCTTTCTCAACACACAAGCAGCATCATCATAATATCTGTACTTGGTTGGTCAAATCAAGGATAACACTTATAACTAGGTTTAAGATAATGTGGTTTGTTCAAAGAGGTCTAAAATTATTATAAAGTCCCAAGGAACATTTTTGGACCCTTGGATCAAGGAGATCAATGGTCCAGATTATATCCTCATTTAAAATATTTTTTGTGCGTGGAAGGGTATAATGCCCCTCCATGTATAATACTTATTTTTAATCTTGATCATTAATTAAGCTTGATCTAATGGTTGTAAGTTGTTCCTTGGGACTTTATAATATTAGTGTTCCTCCTTGAACACAACTCTTAAGATAATATTAATTATTATTACTTGTACGAGTTCTTGACAAAGCTCCATCCATTCACATCACAAACATATGAACGCCCTTCACATCGTAAGAGATCAAACCCGCACACCTGCACTCACATGGATATAATTTCCTCATAATTTAAGTTTCATATACCAGAAAGTGACCTACCCCTTGCCTAAATGCAATGCAGACTTCTCTTGCCATTTGCTTCTCATTTGGCGTAAGAAGCACGGGATATCTGACCTGCCAAATTTAAGTTACTATGAAATGGAATTCATGAAAACCATTCCTCAAACAGCACAATTTAGAAAAAGGGAGTAAGGAGTTAATAAAGAGGTGGATTATGCTTCACAGATCACTTACTTCTTTCCCATCAAGATTTCTCATAACGACACCATCAACAACAGGAGACTTTCTGGCTTCAGCATGTGCATATTCTGGACCAACTGTATACACCTGCAATATAAAATATAACCAATAAGAAAATTTTCATCAACAAACGATAAAAACAAACCCAAGTAGCCCAGAACACATACAGAATCCCAAACAAAGTAACACAACTACCAAATGTTATTCTTTAAAACTCTCTACTACTTTTGAACACTAAAGTGAGGAAGTTATTTTGTCAAAATTAAACCTCATGCATACATTTAAATGGACTATATGGTAAAAAAAAGTATCAAACTGTTGATCACAACCTCCAGACGGAATGGACCAAAATTTGTGTTTTGACAAATTGCATATGGCCAAATAAATCAGCATGAGCATCAATAAAAGAATAAAATAAAAAGCATAGAGTTGCCTAATACTAGCCATATTTCAAGATAAATTGGAGAAGAAAAATTATAGCAATTTGAATGAAGTAGGAAATGCACAACCTTGACATCTGTACCTCCAGTTGGCATAAATTCCTCGTATATGTAAGAATTCTCACGCCTCACTCTTCTAACCTCCGGATGAAACTCACTTGATCTATTGCCAACCTGCAACATCTTTTATCATCATTCTAATACTATTTACTATTTTACTACTAAACAATACACATGTTTAATAACTACAAAAGATAAAGTCTGCACATCTCAAGACAATACCTCATATTAAAGAAACAAAGACCAACACATTTTTGACAGTTTAACAGTTATTTGACCACTCAAATAAAACACAACATATAAAAAGTTATCCGATAAAAATAGATCCTGCCATAGTTATTAGATGAAAATAAAATATAAGTAATACACTAGTTTCTAGAAAGTTCTATATCCACAGAAAGGTCAAAATGGAAAGCAAACCTTTCGGAACAATTGTTTCATTCCACCACCTGCTGAACTGGGGTAATAAATCATTATGCGATGGTCGTCACCTTTAAAAAAAAACAAAATAATAAGTTCACACATGGAAAGTAAACATGACACACCTTTGAAGAACAATGCAATAAAATGAAATAAAAAAAAAAAGGAAAGAAGAATTTATATGCTTATGTAACTTGAAGAATTTTATTTTACTCACACCTAAATACCGAAAAAGGAAAGAAAAAAAAGAGAATAGTGAATTGAATATTAGATGAGGTTGTTGTAAAAGGTTACCATGAACGGGCTTCTCGACAAAAGGCTTCCAAAATCGCTGCCCATGAACTTCAACAAAATCTTCTTCCTCAAGAAAATACTCCAACTCTTGATATGGTTTTTCTCTATTTACAAGTGCATACCGGGGAACAGGAATACCATATGATTCAAGACACTTGAAATTTCAACCAAAAGAACAAATAGGAAATAGGAAAAAAAAAAGTATATACATTAGTAAGCATGGATTGGTGGATGATAAGAACAAATGCAGACAAGGAGTCATTTCCAGAAGGAAATAATATTATAATTGTGTGTATATTAAATGAAGTCCGATACCTCGTATACTTTCCTCCTGTCATGAAGAAGGTGTTGTTGTTCCAGTTCATTTACAAGGAAAGGCCTGAAAAGAAGAGTGTAACAGTAACATGACAACCAGCTTTTAGTACTGGACAGCTGGCGATTGTCACATATAAAACTTATCATAATGACAAATACCACATTATTCCAAATAGGTTTGCCCATTGAGAAGAGAAAAGAGTGTCTAAAGAAGAAAGAAAGAAATATGAGACGTACTTCCTTAATGCAGCATATGCTTCAGCTTTTTCAAGAGGATACCCAGAAGAATGGAAAGCAATCAAACAATCACATATTGGCCACCTGAAATACTATATTTAGTGCTACAGCTTTAATAAATAATAATCACATGTTCAAATGTACTCGCATTTGTATGCACGCAACGTAAATTGAACATTAGTGAAGTCAAATATTGTTAATGATGGAGATTGACTTCCTATGTGGCATATAATTGAACATTAGTAAAGTCAAATATTGTTAATGATGGAGATTGACTTCCTAGGTGGCATATACAAAGGCCACCTGAAATACTCAACACCCCCTTTTTGATTGAAGGGGTATTCTGATTCTCTACAAAACCTGAACCTCTTTAATTAGCAAGTAAGTACTGCATCTTCTACTTTCATGTTTTATAAAATATCAAAAAATAATTGCTCGCATATATAATGTTCCAGACAGCACAGAGTCTGAAGTGTGAACTGAGTAACTCACATATATAATATACACTTTTAGGTGGACAAATTTAAGCATCTAGGTTTCAAGAAGCACAAACTTAAAATTCACATTTCCCTTATACATGTAGAGTGCAGCCCTGATCAGAGTTTTCATAGACACAAAAATATTCATCATATATACAGAATAATAAAATAAGGAAATGAGGCAAAAATCAACAATGCGAACTTATAAAGTATTTAGGAACTGGTAATAAAAATTGTACCTCTCTATAGGATCCTCTAGGATAACTCTGTCCCCAAAATGGATTATCTAATGACATCAACATGCAAAAAGTAAAAATACAGTAAATTGATAGCTAACTTGCATGTTAATTAAAGCCAAAAACAAAACGTGGTGTTTGATCGTGATTTTTCACATTGGACCACATTTTATATTCGTATATCCAAATATACTACACTTCCATTTAACAAGGAAATGAACCAATGGATCGCCATTACCTCAAATTCACCAAAGGATTGCAACCTCTCCAGAATTTGCCCCATAGGTGCCGAGAAAACCTAATGCCGCCGTCGCCGCACAAAGAGAGAAATAAAATAGAAAATGAAATAAATAAAAGCAAGCAAAAAATCGAAAAATTAAATCAAGTGAGAAAACACTATCGTCGTATGCAGATTCATCGCCGTTAAAGAAGTATGATATTTGTATAAAATCAAAAGCAAAAGGAACAGAACCTCCGGGCCGCATTTCACCTTCTTTTCCATAACGCAAACGCCAATTGTGATTTTCCTGTCAACATCATCGTTCTCACTCTTCTCCGTCATCTCTATCAATCAATTAATCCTCCTACGATTTTGAAACTGGTCAAATCCAATAGCACAGCATAAGCAATTAAACATACACGTGGATAAACAAATACAATCAAATGTTTGTAGAATGCACAACATTCAGATTGATGAAGAAATTTTTACCAGATAAACTCAAATCTCGGTTGAAATAAACGCCGGAAACTTCGTCGTTGGTGATTACTGTGAGATGCAGGCTGATGCGCTCACGAGGATAGACAAGGACAAAGAACTGTAACAAACCATTCTAAACGGAGGATAAGCGTCAGGTGACGTGTTTATAATAGTGATATTCACAAAATGTTTTTTTGGATTCCGGAATATACATTTTTATTTTTATATATGTAGGGGCCCACAGTATAAATTGGAAAAATAAGAAAGAGGAAAGTGAAGGAGTTGAGTATCAAAATTGTTCTCTCTTTTGTAACAAAAGGGATATTAATGTTTGTGAAAGCTTTTTAAAAGATTTTTTGAAGAGTTTTTTAATTTATTATTTTAATAATAAACTTAGATTTTAAATTTTATTTAAGTTGATTAAGATAATAATTATACATCTTAAATAAGTTTTTTCAAACATATTATAAATCATACTTCAACTTTTGATATATTATAGTCACATTAGTTTGATATTTCACTTGATATAAACTTGGTTTATAATATATTTTTACTTAATGTTTTAGAATCTAATACATTAAAGCACACATACAAAACACTAACATCTGCATAAAATACCCATTTTCATTCCTCATAGTCAGCTTTCTCTGTCGTCAAAACGAATCACGTAACTGATAATGAAATCTAACGGTTTCGTATCAAAGATTTCTTTAAACCGAAGGAATAGTTGGCAGAGCTCTCAGAATAAGGGGTGAGCATGAGGCGGTTTGAGGTGATTTTTAACTAAAACCAAACCCCGCCCCAAAAGTTCGGGTTTTAAGTATTACACCCCGTTCGGTTTCGGTTTTTTCGGTTTCGGTTTTTCGGTTTTTTCTGGTTTTTTCGGTTCGGTTTCAGGGGTTTTTTTGGGTTTTTTATTTTCTTTTAAATTTACCAATTTGTTACCTTAAAAATTAATATTATTATTCAAATTCTCAAACCTTAACACAATTCGTTATAAATAAAGAAACAACTAGTATATTTAATATAATGTAATAATAAATTTCAACTAACATAACTTAAATAAGATTAATAATAGAATATTTTTATTTAAAATATAATTAAATGTCAAATCTTTTATAAATATAAGAATATATTTATAAAATTTGAAAGATATATATAATGGCGGGGCGGGGCGGAGTTTTCGGTCGGGTTTTTCATGTGCCCCGAAAACCGCCCCAAACATTCGGGTTTTCCAAAAGTCAAAACCATTGACATCGGTTTTTCAAATGGTTCGGTTTTTTCAGGACGGTTTTTTCGGGTTTTTCGGTTTCGGTTCGATATTTCGGTTTTTATGCTCACCGTACTCAGAATATAATGAGATTCATTAAAGTCATTTTTTAAGGGTATCAATATTTTATTCCAACCAACGGAAAACAACAAAACGCTTGCATCTCAAAACCACCCTTTTTTACAAGACTTAGAAAAGGGGACACAAAGTCACCTCATAAAAGATAAAGAAAAACCAACCTACCCTACTACCCCACATACACATCTTTATATCAGTATATCTCTCACCACAATTGACCTTACCTAATGGCTCACAAGCAACCCATATGAATCACATGAGTAACTCAAAAGTTGGTACTCCACATCAGTAGCAATTTGACACTAGAAGAAAAAAAATATTACACAAATAAGTGGCATAACTAGAATTTATACTTTTGGTGAGGCAAAATAAAAAGTTTGTGCCAAAAATGTTAAAAAAGTTAAGTTTATCATAAATTGTAAGAGATTACAATAATATATGCTCACTTAATCATTTAGAAAGTTTCAGGCTTGAGACTCTCTTGCATCATTAGAATCATTTATTCTCTTAACTCCGTTAATTTACACACGTTCTTCTCCCTTTTCAAAACTATTTTGCAATTCCAATTTCTTCGACGAGTTACCTTTTTTTACCCGAGGAAGACAGTTGGCGTTGCGGTGAGCAGCCGGGATATGACGAATGCGATTATTCTTGTGGCTTCTTATCATTTTTCTTACTTTTTGCTGACTCCTTTATTTTGTCCTTCCCCTTTTGCATTTCGGACACAAACGTTTTCGCATAAACCGTCATTCGTGATTTAAACGATTCAGATTCTTTCAATATAACGGAAGGCGATTCCACCAATTCGACTTGCCATGAAATCCTTTTATTCATCGGTCCTTCTTTCCTAGGAAGATCATGTGTGACCATGTTCCCTAAAGGTGGTGGACCCTTGTTCGATTGCAAATAGTTGCCATAATGAGTTTTTAATCTAACTTCAGAACTAACCTCGGTCCTCATTGGTAGCCATTGGAGTGCTGAATTCCATTTCCCCGTTATGGAGGAATCGTCGATTACTGTCAAAGGATCCCCAAGACGAGTTTGTGTAACTTTGAGATATCGAGCTCTCATTCCCGGAATTGAAGGTTTGTTTGATGCGGTTAGGTAATTTCCGTAACAACTTTTTAACGATATACAATCTTCATCAACGGCTTCAACCGTCCAATGAGAATTCTTTGTTGAACCATCTCGAGATTGTGAAACGGTTTCTTCGTCGTTTTCAGCAAATAGGTATTTATCGCGATAGCTTTTGAGGCGAATCGTTGATCGGTTTGGGAATGAATCCATTTTACCTTGATTAATTGAATTTTTAATAGTCGAACTACATGCATGGATTGGATTCAACAAAGATTATGGAACAAGATTTGTTTCGATTGGGAAACAAATTACGTTCACTTTTCACGTTGAATATCCATGCAATTGGGAAAGTTAAGAAAAATGTTGCCATATTGTTATTGTAAATCGTATCGAAGATTTGTCTTCCCGTACCCTAAAGATTAGGAAGAAAAATGTTAGGTGGAAATTTAATTGGTTGTTTATAATTGAGAGATATTGCTTCCAATAAAATGTAGATCAACTCACTTGAACACCCACTAATTAATCTCATTCAAAAAATTGAGATAAATGTGAGTTGATTTTAAAATTTAGTCAGTTATAAATTTTTAAAGTAAAGAGTTAATTACACAAATGGTCCTTTAAGTATATACCATATTTATAAGTTTGGTCTTTTAGTTTCAAAAATTACACCGATAGTCCTTATTTTGAAACTATTTTGCACCCGTAATCCTTTAGGCTAAACGGTGTTAAACTATTCTATAAAGTCTTTCAATGTGCAATGCACATGAGGATAAAATAGTCCTTTCATCATTAATGGACAACCATTTAAGCATAAGTTACAAGCATTTATCTATGTACAATTAAAGGTGCACATTGTACAATCCTATTTTGTAACAATCTCTCCATCTCTCGATCTTTTTCCCTGCTCTCTCTTTTGTTTTCCGTCTCTTTCTTTTTTTCTTTCCTGTTTCCCATTAAACCCATTTCACAATTAAACGACCCATCACCGTCGTCATCACAACCATCAGCCACCAAAGCTGCCGGGAAATCAACTCCGGCGACCGGCGGAGTGAAGAAGCCACACATATTCAGGCCAGGAACGGTGGCAGTAAGAAAGATTCGTAAGTACCAAAAAGGGGTCACAAAATATAGCTCTTTTGATGATTTGAAAAAAAAGGGGGTCATAAACAAAAATTATCTGATAGGGGTTTTTAATTTATTACCGATTGAAAAAAATTAGTTTCTTAAAATTTTGAGATCTTTTGGAGTGTAAATACAAACGATTAAATTCATGGTTTTTGGGGGTTTATTGATGGGTTTTGATTTAATTTTAGCCTTTATTTGCAATATGTTTTATTTAGATACGATGTATTACATTTTGATTTGCTAGATCTGATGATGAAATTAAGGAATTAAGCGTACTGTGGTGGGGCGACAGGTGGTGGGGCGACAGGTGGTGGGGCGGCAGGCGGTGGCCAACAGTGATGGGGCGGCATGCGGTGGCGTATGATGATGGAGGCGGCAGGTGGTGGATTCGTGGTGAAGAAGACGATTGTAGAATGGTTACACAATAGGATTGTATCCATAACTGGAGAATATGTTTCCTCATAATCAATTCCAGGTCGTTGAGAGAAACCTTGTGCTACAAGTCTAGCTTTGTATCTTACGGTTTCGTCTTTCTCATTTCTTTTTCAAACAAAAATCCATCTATACCCTAATGGTTTCACAACTCCAGGTGTCATAATAATAGGTCCAAATACCTTTTTCTTATTGAGAGAATTTAGTTCAGCTTGTATAGCTTCTTTCCATTTAACCCAATCATGTCTATTTTGACATTCATTAACAGATTGTGGTTCAGAATCATCATTCATAATATCACATGCGACAACATAAGAAAATTTCTCATCAATATTTTCTATAGCATTACTTTCCTCAACCAGAGGATTGTTTTGTGTTTCTTCAGGAACACTTTCCTCATGATCAATTGCATTTTCTGTTGGTTTTCTTTTTCGAGGATTTTTATCCTTTGAACCAATTGGTCTTCCACGCTTCAAGCGTGTCTTAGATTCTTGAGTGACTTTATCATCAGATTGCCTATATGGAATTTCAATTCGAGCTGGAGTATTAACAACTGGTATATATGATTTAGTCACTCTTTTCGTATCAGTAAATGCATCTGGCAATTGATTAGCTATTTCTTGGAAATGCATTATCTTTTGAACTTCAGTTTCACATTGTTTTGTGCGAGGATCAAGATATGACAAAGAAGGTTCATTCCATGAGACATCCTTTTCTTGGTTTTTCTATTCTGCACCTAATGGTGGAAAAACTGATTCATTGAATTGACAATCAGCAAGACGTGCTGTAAAAACATCACCTGTTAAAGGTTCAAGATATCTTATAATAGACTTTGTCTCATATCCAACATATATACCCAACCTTCTTTGGGGACCCATCTTTGTACGTTGTGGTGGTGCAATAGGAACGTATATAGTACATCCAAATATTCTAAGATGAGAAATATTTGGTTCTTGACCAAAAGCAAGTTGTAAGGGAGAGTATGCATTATATGAACTTGGCCTTATGCGAATTAATGATGCAGCATGTAATATTGCATGATCCCATATGGAAACAGGAAGTTTGGTTTGCATTATCAATGGTCTAGCTATTAGCTGTAGACGTTTAATTAATGATTCAACTAAACCATTTTGTGTGTGTACATGAGCTACTGGATGTTCAACAACAATCCCTACAGACATGCAATAGTCATTGAATACTTGGGAAGTAAATTCACCAGCATTGTCCAGTCTTACTCTTTTGACTGTATAATCAGGGAAATGTGCTCTAAGTTTAATGATTTGAGCAAGAAATTTTGCAAATGCCATATTACGAGATGATAATAGGCAAACATGAGACTATTTGCTAGATGCATCTATGTAACATCCCAAAACCTGGCCTAATAGTTTATTGACCTTAAGGTATCCTATTAAATAATTATTTGATTAAATGTTTAGTTAATTTAATTAGCCTATTGTCTTTTGCGGTATTTTAACCAAGGGGTTCAAATACCCGACTTGTGTTATTTTTGGAATGAAAACGTGATTTTTATATCTTTGGATTCCTTGTTTGATATCGTTTCCAGAAATGCTTTCGTTTTTAAAATTGGAGTTCGTTTGCTAATTTAAATAAATAGTTTACGAAAGGGACTTTTCAGACGCATACTGTTAATTAAATGAAAAGCCAACAAGGGGGTCCCACCCCTTTGCTTTGGCCGGCCTTTGGAGGGGGAAAAGAGGGATCACCCTCTTTTGCTTCCTCACTTGTTCAAAACCATCTTATCCACTATTCCATTGCAAGTTTTCTCTCAAAAAACCACCATTGTGTTCTTGAGCTTGTTTTTGCTAACTCTTGTGATTAAATCCGAAATTCATACTTGAGTTTGTGTAGAAGAAGTCTAGAAGTAAGTTACTCTTTCTCCTTCACTTGTTCATGTTGTTCTTGAGCTTGAACTTGAACTAGGGTTTATGTAGCTTGATGATTTGTGGATGAATCTTGTTATGAATGTTGTATTATGTGTTTATGCAAGCTTTTACATCATATGTATGGTTGATTGTTGGAAGAAAACAAGATTTGGTGGAAATCACCTTCAAACTCCATTAATGGTGGAAGTTGAAGGTGGGTTTTGATGAATCTTGGATTTCTTGAGTTTTGGTTGGATAGAATTGTTTATTAGGTTGAGAAATCATGATTGGTAAGTTATGGATGGTGAAAACCTAGTATAGTTGATTGTGTGAATTGATCTAGTTGGTGTTTGGGTCAAAATGATTAACTAGTGATCTAGGAAGTATCATACTTGGAATTGTGATGGTTATGATCTTGATGGAATTGTTAAATGATTGTGAATTGCTAGTTTAAAGATTAATTGCTAGTTAATGGAAATGTGGAAGTGTTAGGATCATGTTCGGGTTTTTGGCCCGTTTGGGTCAACTAGTTGTGAATACTTGATAAATGGTCAAAATGGTCAATTGTATTGATGAAGGAATTGTGCTAGTTGGATATGTCATAAAAATGTGCATTTTATGAGTCTTGTGCGGTTAGTGGTTGAAATTGATGATTTTGACAATTCGGTGGATTATCACTAACTCGGTATATTGTTGACAGGAACCGGGAAGGATACTCAGTGATACTAGCTCACTGAGTTAAGGAATCGGAAGTTGAAAGGTGAGTGGATTCAACCTACAACTCGGGTTTCGGCTTATTCGTTTGGTATTGGCATGTTTGTAAAAATTGCAGGAAATTACCAGACAAGGGGAGTTCGCGTCGCGAACTCCACTTCGCGAACGTGAAGTCGGTCCAGAGAATTTAGTTGATGCTCGCGAACTAGTTCACGATTAGAGTTCCCGACGCGAACCTTATTTCGCGAACGCGAACTAGAGTTCGCGATTGGGAACTCTATTGTGACGTTTTTCGCGGTGTTTTTCGTAGCTAGTCTACTTGTTATGTATGCCTAGTGTTAGGGAATACCATACATGACTATGTGCACAATCGGGACGAGGTCAGTGTCGGAAGGATAATGGCTGGGCAAAGTGTATCGACTAATAGGGTATCCAACCTTACCTGTATGCGTTACATGGTTAAGGGGAGGGAGTTGCGCGGGGTGTTGGATACAAAACGCTATCGGTTACCGTGGTTTTGGCCGACCATGGTTTAAGGCCCGCAAAGCCGCCGATCCTCTCAATTTAGTGATTACCCAACCAGAGATGTTTTATAACTTCCGTGTTTAAGTGATTAGTGTAGTTGGTAGTGTTAGGAATTCATTCACTTAGCTTTTGTGCTAATCCCTCCCTCATTGACACCTTTCAGGTTGGAAGGCTGGAACGGGTCGGGATTGGACGGGAAGTTTGACCATGCTTAAATTATATGTTTTTGTAAAATGAGCCGTGTTTAGTAATACCGTCTTTTTAACTAATTTTGGTTTGTAATATTTTGTGGGACCATGGTTTGTGAACCTAACTAAACTAGATGCTTCCGTAACTTAGATTAATACTTAATTGCCTTTTAAAAAAAATGTGGTGTTACAATCTATCAAGACCATAAAGTATCTAAATGGTCCAGATGGTGGATGAATTGGTCCACATATATCACCTTGAATTCTTTCAACAAATCTAGGCGATTCTTTGTCAACTTTCATCGGTGAAGGTTTTATAATTAATTTTCCAAGGGAACAAGACGTACGCGGTTTTATATTACTTGTTTGAGGGAACTTCTGGTCCCTCAATGGATGACCATGTGTATTCTCAATTATTCTTCTCATCATTGTTAATCCTGGATGATCTAACCTGTCATGCCATAAACTAAAAATCACATGATCACAATGTTTTTCTTTAACTACCATATTTGATTCTACTTTATTTATATATGTATGGTGTAAATTTGAATCAAATTTTGGTAATTTCTCCAACACTAGATTCTCATTTATAATAAGCATAAATTTCTTATTATCTATTGTTTTGGTTTGCGTGTCATATCCGTTAAGATATATATCACCAAAACTCAATAGATTTCTGCTTGACTTTGGAGAAAATAAGACATTATCTATTTGAAATTTTATACCATTAGGTAATATGAAATTAGCTTTTCCAGTTCCCTCAATCAAGTCTACAGGACCCGATATAGTACGTATTGAACCCTTTGTTGGATTTATTTTGGAGAAGTATTTCTTTGATTTCAAGATAGTATGTGTAGTACCACTATCTGCTATTAAAAGATCTCCAATATTTCCTTGATGTTGTGCTCCATTTGAACTCATATTGAACTTCACATATGAAAAACAAATAATGAGGTTATTATAAAGAAACTTCATTTATTGAAGGGAAATATATTACATAACACAGACTTCATTTGCTGAAAGGATATATATTACATAAGACACACTTTATTTGCTGAAGGGAAATATATTACATAAGACAGAAAGCAAGTAAAACTAGGCTACAACAAACCACTGATTACCTTAATCTATGTCTTCCATGTCATTGCAGAAATCGAGAGCACTGAAGTTGGTAAATTCATCAATGTTGAATTCTGTGTTGTTAGTTTCAACATTATCAACGAGATTTACTTCTTTTCCCTTTCCTTTGAGGGAAGCTTGGTAAAGTTCACAAAGATGTGCAGGTGTGCGACATGTCCTAGACCAATGGTCTGCGCAACCACATCTATAACAACAACTCTCAGCATTCTTTGATTTACCAGCATCATACCTTGCCCCTTTTGCCTTATCTTGTGGTTTGTAATATTTTGTGGGACCATGGTTTGTGAACCTAACTAAACTAGATGCTTCCGTAACTTAGATTAATACTTAATTGCCTTTTAAAAAAAATGTGGTGTTACAATCTATCAAGACCATAAAGTATCTAAATGGTCCAGATGGTGGATGAATTGGTCCACATATATCACCTTGAATTCTTTCAACAAATCTAGGCGATTCTTTGTCAACTTTCATCGGTGAAGGTTTTATAATTAATTTTCCAAGGGAACAAGACGTACGCGGTTTTATATTACTTGTTTGAGGGAACTTCTGGTCCCTCAATGGATGACCATGTGTATTCTCAATTATTCTTCTCATCATTGTTAATCCTGGATGATCTAACCTGTCATGCCATAAACTAAAAATCCCAGGATCACAATGTTTTTCTTTAACTACCATATTTGATTCTACTTTATTTATATATGTATGGTGTAAATTTGAATCAAATTTTGATAATTTCTCCAACACTAGATTCTCATTTATAATAAGCATAAATTTCTTATTATCTATTGTTTTGGTTTGCGTGTCATATCCGTTAAGATATATATCACCAAAACTCAATAGATTTCTGCTTGACTTTGGAGAAAATAAGACATTATCTATTTGAAATTTTATACCATTAGGTAATACGAAATTAGCTTTTCCAGTTCCCTCAATCAAGTTTACAGGACCCGATATAGTACGTATTGAACCCTTTGTTGGATTTATTTTGGAGAAGTATTTCTTCGATTTCAAGATAGTATGTGTAGTACCACTATCTGCTATTAAAAGATCTCCAATATTTCCTTGATGTTGTGCTCCATTTGAGCTAATATTGAACTTCACATATGAAAAACAAATAATGAGGTTATTATAAAGAAACTTCATTTATTGAAGGGAAATATATTACATAACACAGACTTCATTTGCTGAAAGGATATATATTACATAAGACACACTTTATTTGCTGAAGGGAAATATATTACATAAGACAGAAAGCAAGTAAAACTAGGCTACAACAAACCACTGATTACCTTAATCTATGTCTTTCATGTCATTGCAGAAATCGAGAGCACTGAAGTTGGTAAATTCATCAATGTTGAATTATGTGTTGTTAGTTTCAACATTATCAACGAGATCTACTTCTTTTCCCTTTCCTTTGAGGGAAGCTTGGTAAAGTTCACAAAGATGTGCAGGTGTGCGACATGTCCTAGACCAATGGTCTGCGCAACCACATCTATAACAACAACTCTCAGCATTCTTTGATTTACCAGCATCATACCTTGCCCCTTTTGCCTTATCTTGTGGTTGGACATTGTTCTTTTTAGTGACATTATAAACAGTACTTTTATAAACACGACCACGACCACGATTATAGTAGTTGACTTTTCCACGACCATTGTTATGGTTTGGGTTTCGATTAAAATGCCCACGGCCTCGTCCATAACCACGACCACGTCCTCATCCACGTGTATTGTTTCTAGGACCATCAGTATTAGTAGCATTTACTTCAGGAATTGCTACTGATCCCGTTGGACGAGATTCATGGTTTTTCATTAAGAGCTCATTATTTTGCTCTGCAACAAGGAGACAAGTATTCAGTTCAGAATACCTATTGAACTTTTGCAATCGATATTGTTGCATTAAGTTAATGTTTGATGCATGGAATGTGGAGTATGTTTTCTCCAACATATCTTCGTCAGTAATCGTTTGCCCACAAAATTTAAGTTGACAACAGATTCTGAACAAAGCAGAGTTATACTCAGTTACCTTTTTAAAGTCCTGGAACCTCAGATTTTGCCATTCATCTTTGGCACTTGGAAGTATAACTTCCTTTTGATGATCAAATCTTTCCTTTAAAGACATCCAAAGAACACATGGATCAGTGACATCAAGATATTCAAATTTTAACATGTCATCAATGTGTTTACGAAGAAACACTTGCGCCTTTGCCTTGTCTTGGGATGAGCATTCATTGTTTTCATTTATAGTTTCATGAATGCCCATCGATTCAAGAATTAGTAAAACATCGATGGTCCATTGCATATAGTTTTCCCAGTAACTTCAAGTGCAGCTAGCTCACGCTTTACAATACTAGACATTTTGAAACTTATGTAATTAACTTGATTAATTGAATGTACCTTGTGATTGAGTTGATCTTCCTCGATTTAGAACTTTCGTGCTGATAACGTGTTATAAATTAGATATGATTATGACCCTATTAGCACTTCATCAAAGAACTTGCTACATCTATAACAAGAACATAAGATGAAGAACAATAACTAGAAAGAAGAGAGGAAGAGAAGTATGTAAACACTTATGAAAGTGTTGAGGTGCATTTTATTCATTCATCTCATGGGGTATTTATACTAAAAGTTTTACCCTTCATTTACTTGTACATACAAAATGAAAGGTAAATATGTAGACATAGATTTGATGGAGAAGACATGAAGGTTGAAAATGTATACATCCATTTAATGGTTTTGTCATCTTCATATTCATAATAAAACTTTCCTTTTTCCTTACTTCACAATTCAAACCCCGCCCACCTAATTCTTTATTTTATAAGTGTAGAAATCAAATATTTATTGTAACACACCAATTTTTCAACCAAATTTAAAACTTTTTAAATAATAAAATGTAAGTCTTTACAAACCGAACATCCCAAAATTGTAGTTTAAATAAAACACTTGGAATAATTAATAAGTATCAAAAATCGGTATTACAAATATATCAAAACAAAAGTCTAGGGAATTAAATAAGTACACCGAGCTAATCACTTCCAAATGCTAACTACGGGCCGCCTAATCTTTAGCTCCCGAACCTGAGTACATAGCCAAAATAAACGTAGTACGTGAGACAAGATTGTCTCGTGAGAAACATGGGTTTTAGACTCGGTTAGAAATAATTTGCAATAAAATAATAATTAAATAATTATCAAATTGCACATAGTCAATCAACTCTAAGGCTTGCCATAAGCCAAACACATACGTAACGGGCCTCCCCGAAACAACTCCCCCGATATGGGTTAACTAGGTAAACTCCCCCGTTTCCGGGTTATCTATTTGCTCCCCCGATTTCCTGGTTATCTATTTGCTCCCCCGATTTTCGGGTTATCTATTTCTCGACACATTACCCTTGCGCAGGGTGGTACCGCCCCAAGTAGGTGTCACTAACTCCCCCAACATGTGTGGGTTATCTATGATCCAATTGATTAGCTACCACATAACAAATTATCAACTTGGGCCAAAGCCCCATATCTCAACTCAATCACACTAGTGGTATCTATACAAATCAACTACAATTCAACTCAATTCAATTCATACTCTAACAATTCAATCTTTTCTTTATTAAAACAATTATCTAATAAAGACTCTAAAAATCATTTTAACTATAAAACGTGGTTTACTATGTACTCAGAAAAGATCACATGTACTCACCTTAGCAAAGCTATCCAAACACTTGTGTTCAACAACACAATCCTTACTTCTTGATTGAAGAAGTACTTCCAATTACAAGGTCTTCTTGACCTAACATCAATATCAATACAACACTAGTTATTATCCATAACTAATCACTAAACAATCCATTTCACTTCCCTAACCACCAAGTTCATCAAACTTGGTGGAATCTCAAACCCTAGTTCAAGATTTTCCATCACCAATCCCAAATCTAACTTGTACACATTGATTACAAGTCTACAAGGAGCGTTTTACACTCATGGAGGTTCATCTTCTCCAAAGGTGATATGGTGGGTTCCCAAAACCACCATTGTTACCCATACTAAGCTTAAAATCAAGGTAACTAAGCAAGATATGCAAGAATTCTTACCCTTGATGCTTGAATCCTTCAAGATGATGAAGATTTGAGCTCCTTATCTCCAAAAACCGACCAAAACTCCTCAAAAACGGCTGCTCTAGGTCTAGGGTTCGTAGGTGTTATGAGCCCTAGCTTTCACACAACTTTATATAGTCCAGACAGACCTCGCGCCCCGCTCGCGTTTCCCTCGTGTCGCGAGGTGACGCGGGTAGTCCATCTGGTTGCCGATGAACAGCACACCTCGCGCCCCGCTCGCGCCTGGCTTGCGCCGTGAGAGCTGAGCCAGACAGATTCTTAGCCTTTAAACTTGTTTCCATCCAAGTTTTGACCCATACTTGGTTATACCAAGTCCCAAACATTCAAACACTCGGTAAAACACAACTCGAAATGTAAACTAACATAAATAACGAAATTCACATAAATCCTGATTAAATACACGAAATGAAAAAACGTAAAATTACGGTCGCTACATTTATATTATATGATAATAATAGTAAAATATGAGTTTAAATTAATTTTGAGTATCATTACATATATTACATTTATGAATTTATTACATATATTACATTTATGAATTTTGTGAACAGAGACAGCCAGACATGTTGTTCAATTTATTTACTTTTTTTTTAATTTAAGCCGTCATATTTGACTTTTTTTTTAATTTCAGACTTTAACATTTTTTATACTTAACCTAATACTTACATTTTAACTCTCTTTGCTTTAACATGCTATATGTTATACAAACTTATAATGCGTACGAGTATTAGTAATATAAAATTTACCAACTTATTTTTATAGTTCAAATTATTTATAATATTAAAATTACTGAGAATACGACTTTATGATTCTACGAATATCAATAAACTTATTTTAAGTATTATATGAAGATCCCTGCGACAACAAGCGGGGTAGATACCTGCTAGTTCTTATTAACATCTATAGTTTTCGTTATAATTTTTTTAACGTATTAAGGATTCTCGTTTTCCAATTCCTACTTTTTCTCTATGACAGGGGAGAAATAAATTTAAAGATTTAAAAACAACATTTCTCTCCTTTTTCAATGCAACCAACCAAACAACGGATTTGATTGCTAATTACATTTATTTCTTCTCATTTTTTTTACCAAACACCCTTCTATTAAAATGATATTGCCTAGTAAAATGATAATAAAAAGGAGACGTTTAACACGATTATAACCTTTTCTTATTCTATATTTTAAAATTTAATAACTTATAATATATATATATATATATATATATATATATAAATATATATATATATATATATATATATATATATATATATATATATATGTATAGCAGGGTTCATGCGAGAACCATTAAAATTGCGAGAACTGCGAGAACAACTTTATAACCACTCATTTAATTTAATTAGTTTTTTAATGATTAAGGGTAATATAGTCTTTTTAAACTTTTTTTAGTTAAATCAACTAAATCATTATAATTACTTTCCAAATTCCCAAATTTGCTTTTTCAATTTAAATCATTTAATGTATTTAACGAAAAATACAAAAACCTACGGGTGTTCACTAATAAATAACCCAAAAATTACGGCTATTCAATACAAAAAATATTTTTCATATTTAGTTAAATGGCTGTTCACTTGAGAATACTGAATAGGCCAAAATGCTTAACAAAACACATATGCTATAACACGATGACAACTGAATAAACATAATAACGAGCATATCACTAATGAACACATTTACGAAAATTCTTATTAAATCTAGAATTAAATACGGGAAAAAAATACAAGTTTGATGAACAGATCACTGATGAATAAATTACAACTAATGAACAGATCTGAAAACCTAGACTAAAACACGTTTGAAATTACAAATAAATGAACTCTTGTGAATGTTAATCATTAATAAACACATCCTTCTTCCCTCAGTCATCTTTAGTGAACGTTAATCACTAATGAACAAATCTGAAACCCTAGATTTGAGAGAAAAATACAGAATTAAGAGAAAACACCCAACTAGCTTGAAATAGTTTCAATCTTCACGTTCATGCGTAATATCATTAACCAAAAGATAATTAAGAAATAATCAATGAGTAACCCATTGAATTGAAATAAAAAGAAATCTTAGGATCATTAATGATAAATATCATTAATTTTAGGATCTTTTTTAGTATCGGCTGCAGTGTGTTGCATGGGATATTTGCCAATAATTAAATGTTAAAAAATAGATGCAAGAGTTAAATACGATAAGAACATGAAGTTTTAAAGTAAAATTTACCCATTGGCATTTACTGCATCACAAGTTTGCTTTTTCTAATTCAACAAATTTAAACCATGACACATTCATGAAAATTATAGACAAAAAGAGGTTGTCGCCTTCAAGATTTAATTCAACAAATTTAAACCATGACAAGGGTTCATGCGAGAACCATTAAAATTGCGAGAACTGCGAGAACAACTTTATAACCATTAGATTTAGGTATGTATGGTTTAGATTTTCAATGGCAGATTTGTAAATAGTTAGAAATCTAGATCTGAAAAATAAGAGATAAAAGGGTATAATGGTAAAACTGTTTTATCTATTAATTAGGCGATATCACCCTAAATGTACGGCCCACCCCCACGCCCACCTTCAATATATTTTTTAAAAAGCATATAGATTTTAATTACCCAGAAAAGAATTCAATATCATCTTGCAGTTGAACCGTCGCCGGAAATTTGCATCGTCGGAAACTGCATATATGAAAAAAAAAAATCATCCACGAACCACAGATCTGGAGTTGCAGGTTCGAACGAAAATTGGGGAGAAAGTGGAGAAGAAGAAGACGGTTGATAAATGCTTAAAACACTTATTTATATGAATAAATATTCAACACTTTTGATGCATTTGTGCCTAAAAGCTCCACAATAGACGAAATAGTGAAATGTTCACTAAAATATTTTAATTATGATGAAAACGCCTAATTCTTGTATTATCTTTATAATTGTAGGTTTGGCAAGAAATGGAAAATGAATGCAAGTCCTGAAGGGATGCTAAAGCCGTAAAGAATTTGATCATACATGAATGCAATGTGGAAGCTTTTTAGTCCAAAAGCCTTAAACATGTCAATGTTTTACTTGAGAAGAAAAAGTTAAATTAAGATTTAAAATAGAAATCAAATTACAGGGACTATTATTGCCAAGGTTTGATTGTCAACTAAAAAGAAAGCAAAGGATTAAATGACAATTAAAAGGAAATAAGAAGAAAACGTGGAGGAGCAGTTGCCAATTAGAGATTTTCATATAAATCAGTTTTGAGGGCTGATGTTGGGGGCAGATTGAAACGGACGAGAAAAAGGAAGAAAAGAAGAAAAAGAAGACACAAAAACTCCTCTCAATTTGGGTATGATTTCAGCTATGTGTGGCTAGTTTTCTTCAATTCAACTCTAGGGTTTCAAGCAATTGCAATTTGTTTTCAGTGTTTTATCACTTGGTTATTTATCTAATTTCCATGTTTAAATGATTATTGCTATCGTTATTTCTCTCTAATCTGATCAATTGTTTGAGATTTTGATAGTAAACCGTCATCTTGATTTTTGAATACGGAATTGTTTAAGAATTAAGTATAAGTGGTGATTAACATGGTAGATTTTGTAGCAGATATCTACTTCATGTTATGAAATTAGGTAAAACGAAAATAAAGAATTAATCGAGCTTGCGTGTTAATTCATTCGGAATCAGGTTCCATTAGAGCTTTAAGCTAGCTTCATATAGGAATTTAAGAGCTTGTTTAAATCCATTTGAATGCTAAGAATCGTTTAAGGTGTTTATCTCTATCCGATTAGTTTGTAAGTTAGAATTGGTCATTAGAGCTTTTTAATGACTATAACTGATTTAATCAAGTGACGAGCTCTCGTAAATGCAATTGACAACAAGCACTGAAATTGAATTGTGGTAGTGCCCTAGAGTTGGATGTTTCTTACTTAATTGTTCCTCTTAAAACCAAAATTCTTTAGTATAATATATGTTCGATTATAATTCAAATTTTATATTTGTATTCAAAACCACCCCCTTTCACGTAATTTTGGTGTTTATAGTTAAACTTAGTCTCTGTGGATTCGACCCGACTTGCCATTGCTACTATAATTCTTTATAGTTTGTTGTAGTATAGTTGGTATTATTATTTGGTGGACTCGGCATCCGTCAAATTTTTGGCGCCGCTGCCGGGGACTAAGATTCTAACTGTTTATGCCAAGGTCTTCTCGTACAGGTACACTGGAGCCATTTGACTTAGAAATAGAAAAAAACAGCAAAAAAAATTCGAAAGCAAGCAAGAATAAGAAAGCAGCAAGGAGAGTCATCAAACTCACCGGTCATTAATATTTGGAAGGATATTGAGTTATCCTCCGAGTCTGAAGAAGAAAAGAGCAATAACTCATCATCTGAAGAGGAAGAAAACAAAATCCCAATGGCAGGACCGGAACTAACATTGAGGGAGATGGCGACACAAGATTTCGCACAAGTGCCTATTTGCATCAGGTATCCGGCAAATCATGGTACGTTTATTTTAAAAACCGGGCTGGTCCACCTCTTACCAACATCACGGGTTGGAAAATGAGGATCCAAATAAGCACTTAAAAGAATTTCATGTCATTTGTTTAAGTATGAAACCTAATGATGTTCAAGAGGATCTTATAAAATTAAAGGCATTCCCTTTTTCACTAAAAGACCGCGCGACTGATTGGTTGTACTCGTTACCGCCTAACACGGTAGCGACGTGGGACCAAATGCAGAGGCTTTTTCTTGATAAATTTTTTCCAGCCTCTAGAGCCGCGAGTATTCGTAGAGAAATATGTAGTATTAAGCAAAGAGATGTTGAAACACTCCATGAATATTGGGAAAGGTTTAAAAAACTTTGTACTAGTTGTCCCCAACATGGAATATCGGAACAATTATTGTTGCAATATTTCTATGAGGGTTTGCTTCCCATGGAGAGGAAAATGATTGATGCTGCCAGTGGCGGTGCAATCTTTAACCAAACTCCAACTCAGGCTAGAAGCCTAATCACTACCATGGCTGAAAATTCTCAGCACTTTAGTGAAAGAAATGACATGCGACGTGAACCGCAAAGGGTAAACGAGGTTAATATAAATGGCATTGAAAATAGATTATCTGATTTGACTAACCTTGTTAAGCAGCTAATTATAGGAAAAGAACAAGTCCGTGCATGTGGAATATGCTATGACATAACTCATCCTACGGATACATGTCCTACACTTCAAGAGTCAACCGAGAACGTTAGTGCAGCAGGAGGATATATGGGTCAACAAAGATTTTTCAACAATAATTCATACGGTAATCAAAGGCCTCCTCAATTCCAAAATTTTCAGCCGAGGCCTCAACAATTTCAGCCGCGAGCTCCATTCAATCCTAACCATGAATCACCGAGTAGTTCGGGTACGTCACTAGAGGATTTGGTTAAATCTTTAGCTAACACTACCATGAGTTTTCAACAGAAAACAGATGCTAGTATTCAGAACTTGGAAGCTCAAATGACCAAACTTGCGACGTCAATGAATCGCTTAGAATCTCAAGGAAAGTTACCCTCTCAAACGGAGACAAATCCGAGGCAAAATGCAAGCTCAATTACCTTAAGAAGTGGCACGAAATATGAAGGGCCCAAAATTCCACAGGTGATGATGATGACCAGATGGTGCAAGAAAAAGAAAATTCACCAACACTCATGCAAAATAACAAACAACCAGGTAACTCAACAAAGGTGAGTCCAATTGAAAAGATAACTCCACCGCCCTTCCCTACTCGTTTTCAACCATCACAGAAAATTAAAGCAGAAAAAGAAATACTGGAAACTTTTAGGAAAGTACAGGTAAACATTCCACTTTTAGATGCAATTAAACAAGTCCCTCGTTATGCTAAATTTTTAAAAGATCTTTGCACAAATAAAAGAAAAATAAAAGGGAATGAAACTGTCAAAGTGAGTGAAAATGTATCAGCTGTTTTACAAAAAAAAAAAAAAAACTACCCCCAAAGTGCAAGGATCCTGGCGTTTTCACCATTCCGTGCAAATTGGGAAATGTCACGATTGATAGAGCCATGCTTGATCTTGGAGCTTCAATAAATGTTATGCCTTTTTCGATTTAGAAAACCCTAAATGTTGGTATGTTAGAAGAAACCAGGGTGGTTATTCAACTTGCTGATCGGTCCATTGTATACCCTAAAGGGGTGCTAGAGGACCTGTTAGTGCAAGTAAATAACCTGGTTTTCCCTGCTGATTTTTATGTCATAGACATGGAAGAGGATTCAGATCCTAAATCCACGTCAATTTTACTAGGGAGACCATTTTTAAAGACATCTAAAACAAAAATTGATGTTCACAGTGGCACATTAACAATGGAATTTGATGGCGAAATAATCAGTTTTAATATATATAATACCATGCGTTTTCCTAGTGATGTTTCTTCTCTTTGTTTTGTTGATGTTATTGATCCCATATCTCAAGATTTGTATGAACTTACATGTTTAGGGTTACATAATTTTTAGGTTTTAGGTTTTATTAATATCTTGTTTAATTTGTACTTTATATAAGTGAGCTAATATGATAATTAATCTGATTATTGATCAATTAACACAAATTGCTACTGGTGGATTATTCCTTTTGAATTTGTTGAAGTGCTAAACTCGATAATGGGTTTCTTTTAGATTTGATTAATTGAATATGTGAAATATTATTCATGTTTAGGGTGTCACATAGGATCATAAGCTGGTAATCTTGTAATGTTGCGACTTAAAATTACTTACTTGCCACCAAAACAACTATTGAAATAGATAGTGATAATTCTTTTAGTAAATGTATTCTGGAAGAACATTACAAGTGGAGCTACATTGATTAGGGCATATATGCATTAGGGTTGATTTGCATATATGTATATGTTACATTAATTAAATTGCATTCTCGTATGAGTGACTTAATTTGTGCATTTATGTATTGGGGCTTATTTGCATATATGTATATCTGTTACATACAAGTTTTTGGTTGAAAAAGTGAATTGAAAGATTTTCAAAGTGCTTAATTTTAAAGTTTACTAACTTAATTTTGTTGAAAGTGTTTTATTAAGTAGCTAATTATATTAATTTTGGATTAATTTTGACTTTGTGATTGTTGTTTTTAGAATGTATTTGGATTTCAGCATTTTAATATGATAATTACATAATTTGCAGGTTTTTGGCTCTTGGCTCGTACGTTCATGTCTGAAGTAAAGCAATGATACATCTATTGCTTGTAGATTCAAAGCTTAAGGAACCAATTGCATTTAAAGAAGACAATGACGGAAATAATTGTTGATGATAAAAAAAGATATCGATGAAGAAGTTGTTTTGTACATGGGTGTTGTTCGTAAATGTTAAATATTGCCCGGATACATAAGTGTTGTTTTGTACATGTGTGTTATTCAATTTTATTTGTGCATGTATGTTACTCACTATTTGTAGATACATAAGTATTATTTTGTACATGTATGTTATCCATTACTTTTTTATCATTTATAATAAAGTGTTTGTTTAAATTGGTTAAAATAACTGTAAAATAGCATATGTGTTTTTCAGATACATAAGTGTTATTTTGTGCATATACATATATGTAGATCCGTAAATATAACATACATGTTTCATTAAGCAACTGAATTTAATTCCTAATTTTTTGGAAAATTACAAAAAGGAAACAAAAAATAAAAATGTAAAATGTCCTAATTACCCTCAAACCATTAAATGAATTATATAATCAGATATTAATTTACTAAATTCTGATTGGTTGAAAATAGTTCTAACAGTTCTGTAAATAATATGGGTTCTGTATGGAATTCATTTCTTTGTATATATATATATAAGTCGGATCGAGTGAGGACTCTTTTCCCGGTGAGGACTCCGAGGACAAATCCTAGCCTTTAATCCAACAAAATAAATGGTTATGATTAAATGTGAAGAAATGAAACATTGGTGCAAGTTTAAGGGGGGTTTATGTAAAGTTTAGCAAAGTAGAGGGGGTGAAAACCAAAATACAAAGGGTTAAAATGGTCACTTACAAACACACTCTCTCTCCTAGTGACACATGACATTATCTCATTGGTGGGTTTTATTTTTACCCCCAAGTTCGTATTTCGGACATAACTTTTTTTTTTGTAAAAAAAAAAAAAACTAAAAATGCCAAAGTTCTTATAATTAAATTTTCTACAAAATGAGTATAGTCATGAAAATTTGGAAAAAAAAACCCGGATAAAATATTGGATCTTTTTGTTAAATTCGGATCATTTTGTTAATTTTGGATCATTTTGTTATTTTTAGATCATTATTAATCTTGCATAAACATAATTTTGTATAATTAATTAGTCAAATAATATATCATATAATTTTGGATCATTTTGTTCATTTAGGGTCATTTTATTTACTTTGTACTATTGTTAGTTTTTGGATCATTTTGTTATTTATGAATCATAGTCATTTTTTGATCTTTTTTTTTTCAAATTTTCATGACTATACTCATTTTGTAGAAAATTTAATTTTAAAATTTTGGTCATTTTTATATTTTTTATTTTACAAATAAAAAAAAAATGTATTGGCGAAAAATGAAGTACGGGGAAAAAAACTCACTTCCAATTATAAGAGGACAAGTGACAAAATGAGGAAAATGGGGGTTTCGAAAATGGCATTTATATCCTTTTTAAGATGAGTGGACGAAAATTGTCCTCGCAGTCCTCACCGGGAAAAGAGTCATCACCGGATCCGGACCCTATATATATATATATATTGTACATACAATTAATTAAAAATGAGAAAAAATTATAAATTTGTTGTAGCTATATGTTTAAGTTCGTAAGTCTAAATGAGCTAATTATATGAAATTCGGCTCAAACTTGTTTAACTCGAGCTTTATCTATTTTTTTAATAAAAGTAACTCAAATAACTTACCAATAAGTCACTTCACTTACATCCCTATAAAATAACTTTATCTTTTCTTACAAAAAAAACAGCCACTTTAGTATTTAAAGTTAATATTTTATATCACAATAAATACGAACTACTAACTTAATAACTAGCCGTTCAAAAAAAAAAAAAAAAATACGATATATTTATTTTACAACTAACTAACAAATACCTGAATAAGAATGCTGCATTATTATAGAAGAAAAAAAGATGATTTGAAATCTAGTTTTTATGAATTAACAGAAAAGAGTAGTCAGTTAAAAGGTCAACGCGACTAATTAAACCTCCAAAACAATATATTCCTATAAATTAGGGATTCAAGCTAACCACATCTCATTTTCATCGTCATCTTCTAGCTAGCTAGGCTGCATTTCACACTTATAGTTAATCTCATTTTATCTTGATTCAAATCCCCATGACAGTCAAAGGCGGCTCTCGCCCCGCTTGCCGCTTCCAACGCCGCCGGTGTTCACCAGATTGTCCTCTCGCACCCTTTTTTCCGGCCAATGACCCCAAGTTGTTCCATAACGTCCACCGTGTTTACGGTGTCGGAAACATCATGAAAATTCTAAACCAACTGAATGAAGATCAAAGACAAGAAGCAATGAAATCAATTACATACGAATCAAACATCCGCCAGGTTAGTCGGGTTCATGGATGTTACGGAATTATCGTTCAGTATCATCATAAATTGGCGGAAAAAATGCAAGAACTCCAATACGTTCGTCATTTGCTCGATGTGTATAAAAAGAACAAGAATCAAATATCCCGTTGAAAACAATCAGATTCTTCCAATGATCAGCGGTGGGAATGACCTGCGATTTTTCTTCGACGGATTAAGTGATCACAGATATGCTAATGAACCCCAAACTCAATCTCGAAAATTTGATGAATTTCAGTTATATAGTGCTGCACATGGTGAACCAAGTCAAAATTATACAGGACTAACATCTGGTTCGTTTGTTGATGTTCAACAATCTTTTGCGGAAACGAATGAAGCTTATGATTTGAAGTAATTCACCCATTTAATTTTAACCCCCTTAAAAGATTTTTATAATGTTATTCTATATATTGTACATTTCTCATACCCCTCGTTATTGAGTATTATTATTGTTGATCGTTATTCTCTTTCTAATGTCGCCTTTTTATTTTCGCAGTTCGGAATCTTGGTTGACGGATACAAAACATTTCACTAAACTTGAAGAGTTTGAAACGTAATGAAGTATTGTTTAAGGTTCAACAAGGTGTTCATCACTTGACGATGCGATCACAGAATTAGATTGCATATTAACTAGATTTATTGATATGTAGTGTTTCTTTGTTATTCATTGTGATACTTTAATGTGTTTTATTTTTTATCATCTATATCATTTTAATGAGTATGGATTTATGTTTACAATAATGCTTTCTACTATATTCCTACCCATTTTGATCATCACAAGTGTTAAAGTCAATAGATAACAATAGGAAGAAGATGTAGAAAGAAATATTATTTCTCGTTTAAAATTGTTCATGGTTTATTAAAACGGCAAAAAAACATAGAACAAATTATACATGTTATACGGCTGTATATGTCATACTTAATACTTCTTATGTAAACTTTCATAAACTTACTATCGTATGTATTAATTTACAAGGATTCCTTTTAACCGATAAAATCATTCAAAATGATGCACAAAAATAGGTTCTATAAGACTTTATACGTATAATGTAAAAAAATATATCCATATCTTTCAAATAAATCTTCCGGTCGCTACATTTGCGAGTTTTATACTTATGTCATTTTCTGCATATTGATTACTCTACTGGTTCTATAGCCCACATATATATAATTATTAGAGAAATAGTATTGCTTTCTACTATTTTTTCTTATCAATCTTCCTACTCATTAGATGAAAATAAGTATTAAAATTAAAAGTTGATAGGAGGAAAGGGAATTAGTGAATTACATATGTTATCCAATGATAAACATGTAGAAAGCAATAGCATTTCTTTAATTATTATTATTGCATTTGGGACCCATGTTTAATGATAAAAGAGTTACAAAAGGAAGATAATAAAGAGGGCATTAGAAGAACAAGATGGTGGTGAAAATGAGTTAATGCATAATAGAGTCATGTAACATAATTTCATTTTAACTTGTTCGAGAAAATACTCTTTTTATCCGTTTTGAGTAATACTCGTTTGACCTATATACTAAAACTAGCTACAAAACCCGCCCGATGGACGGGTATGCTGTAAATTTTAGTATGTAGAAAAATATCCAAAAACTTTATATATTTCTAAATGACATAATAATCGATAGATGTGATTATGATTTTGTACAAAAAAACGGTAAATGAAGAAATGTTACACGGACATTTTATTAAATGAAGAATCCAACTTTTTATGCCGTAATCCGTAATATCTGAAGTCTGGTTCCGTTGCACAATCCAGCTTTTTATGCCGTAATCATAGAATGCCGGTTTTATGGAAATTATATTGAGTCGTGTATCACTTCTGAATAGTTATTTATTTGTTTCCTTGTATGTAGGAAGCCGTATTTAAATATTTATTTGTTTCCTTGTATGTAGGATCTTTTAAATAGTTATTTATTTGTTTCCTTGTATGTAGGAAGCCGTTTATGGAGCATATGAATGTAGAACGTAAGCCGTACCAGATTCGTTTGCCGTATATGGAGCGTATGAATGTAGACCGTAAGCTGTACCAGATTCGTTTGTATTAGTGCAAATGACGTGGACCAATCAGGGAATTCCAAGTGGCATTATGGACGAATAGGAATGCTTGGAATTGCCATGGTGTCAAACCTTCTTCAAATTTAGGCCTCATATATAGGGTAGGATACTAATTGGACCCTATACCCTAATAAATTAACATGATCACCTGAATTATGTATCTTAACAACATTTATTCACTATAAAATAAGATTAAAGAATACATGCAATCGCTTTTTGCATATACCCTGTTAGTATTATCTAAAAAGTATTGTCTTTTGTGTGCACATCGCCCTCTAATTTTAATTCAAAAGTAATGAAATATCAATTTAATACTTTATTATAAATGACAATTAAAAGTATATGGCGTTACACTAACTATTTTTTTAAACCGCGTTACACTAATTTTATGGAAAATGCTAACCATTGCCCTTAGGGCAATGTTTAAGAAATTTTTATTGGCTTTAAATCATTGTACATTAACTAATAAAAAACCACCCCCATGCATTTTAATAACCACCTTTGATTAGTTATGCATCATTAATTGTACAAAAACCACTTTATCCATTCTTAACCATTGCCCTAAGGGCAATGGTTAACAAATCCCAATAAATTATACCCCATTAAAATAAGATTTAGATAGAACAATCGGTCACCATTATTTCAAACAAGTTGAATTATGTGAGTAAACTCTCATATTTTTCTCATCACATCTCACCCAACTCAACTCCCATCTTTACTCTCCATCTCCAGCTTCGAAATCCACACTCACGCTGCCATTGATGCACCGTAGAGAGAGAAAATTGGCGACATACATACTTGTTTCAAACAAATCTGGTCGTCAATTGATTCCTCATTTCGTTTTCCCCCCAATTTTTAAGATCAGCATCTCCGCCGTTAGAGTCTTCTCTACATCGTCGCTGGAATTTAGTCACTGATTTCTGTAAAACTGAAGATTATTATGAAGAAATTGAGGAGTTTTTACATGCATTTGAGGCATCCACATACTATAAAGCGGAAATGGATCTATCCATTAGCTGTCGGGTCAACCGTCTGTCTTTTTCTACTGTTCCTGATAACCCTAACTTCATTCGACGGCAATCGTATCTACGGATACTATGCCGGCGCCGGAAACTCTGTTTTTGTTGAAGATATGCTCCGGCCTATCGGTATCTCCGATGCTCCTCGTCCGCCTCGGTTTGCTTACCTCATTTCCGGATCAAATCACGACGGCGTTATGCTCCGACGGACTCTACTTGCTCTGTACCATCCGAATAACCGGTACGTTGTCCATCTAGACGCCGAATCTTCTCCGGATGAGCGGCGTGAATTGCATGAGTTTGTAAAAAACCATCCGGTTTTTGTGAAATTCGGTAATGTGGTGATGATCACGAAGGCTAATCTCGTGACCTACCGTGGACCGACGATGGTGGCGAATACGCTTCACGCGGCGGCGATTCTGTTTAGAGAAGGTGCAGATTGGGACTGGTTTATCAATCTCAGTGCTTCTGATTATCCTCTCGTTACTCAAGACGGTTAATTTCTCTTTATCATTTGTTAATCCATCACATTTATGTTGTCATACAACTTATTAATATCTCGTATTTGTTTCAGATCTGATTCATACATTCTCTTCACTACCCAGGGATCTTAATTTTATTGATCATACAAGCAATATAGGATGGAAAGAGTAAGATCTTTTTGATTCTGTTACACAGATTTTGTAATTCGAATTATCAAATCTAACTGAATTGTGTTGTTATCCAGGTTTCAAAGAGCAAAGCCTGTGATTGTTGATCCTGGATTGTATATGACAGAAAAAACTGATGTTTTTTGGATCACACAGAGAAGAAGTGTACCGACAGCCTTCAAATTATTTACAGGTTTAGTATGCTTTTTTTTAGCCAAATTATTCTCTCCTTCATTCCTATTAGCCATTTATAGTAATTAGTATTGCATATTGGATTGTCTCTTGGTTGTTTTATCAATTGGGGTATTCATAATTGTGATATAGACTTACAGTTATGACGGTGTGAAAATATTAAATTTTGTATGCGAAATTAGTCGAAAATTGGAACAAGTTCACATGTTTTCCAATGCGAATCTACAAAATATTTGTGGCAATTTCACAATTTGACATCTGCTTTTACTTGATATAGTTAGTTGTGAATGGATGGCGTTTTGACTTTTCAGCTATTCTTTTGGTAAATATCAGTAACTTCTTACCTTGAGTTAAGTTGTAACTACATGGGACTGATTTGACAGTACATCCGACTATGATTAGGCAGCTGAAATTTTGAAATAAAATGCTTATTATAGAATATAGACTGATAGTTTATTATATTGGACAAAATATCCTTGTCTTACACATTTAGTGTTTGGCTTTATCCACATATATGGAATACGATATATAACAAGAATTCTAGTGAAATCGCAGATGTAAGCAAATTGCTAAATCATTCACTTTTTTTTTTTTTTTTTTAAATTGATGAGGAATAATAGATTTTATAGGTTAAGCCTGTTCATTAGGTTTTAGATTCTTTGTATTTGCTTGATTAAAACATTATGAACTTAATTGGTATATCTATTTCAGGATCTGCATGGATGGTATTATCTCGCCCATTTATCGACTTTTGCATATGGGGTTGGGACAATTTACCTAGAACAGTGTTAATGTACTATGCAAATTTCATTTCATCACCCGAAGGCTACTTTCACACAGTTGTATGTAACGCAAAAGAATTCAAAAACACAACTGTAAACACGGATCTCCATTTCATAACATGGGACAACCCGCCAAAACAACATCCTCATTATCTCACATTAGAAGACATGCCCAATATGATCAACAGTAACGCCCCGTTTGCAAGAAAATTCCACCAAGATGAACCCGTACTTGACCGGATTGATTCCGAGTTATTGTTTCGTGGGCCCGATATGATTGTTCCGGGCGGGTGGTGTGTTGGGTCACGTGAAAACGGGTCGGACCCGTGTTTGGTTGTTGGGGATTTGGCGGTTGTGGATCCTACAAGTGGGGCGAGTAGGGTTGAGAAGCTTGTGGCGTCTGTTTTGTCTGATGAGAGTTTTAGACCGAGACAATGTAGATGACATGTGGCGGGTGTTTATTGGGTGTAATTAGTTCGTGTGTGGAGGAATGGAAGGAGAGGACCACTAGTTTTGTGACATGTGGCGGTGGGTGTTTGACTCCATGGGGACATTATTATACTGCTGAAGAAAGCATATTTAATGTGGATTTCTGTAGTAGTAAGTTGATTCTTTTAGAACCCTGTTTACCAATTTTTATAGCTTTTTAATGGGGTTCAGGTGGTGGTTGTTTGGGACAACAAGGGATGTTCATGTTTGTTAAACTCTTGAAGAGGAAGAGTTTTATGAAAATTTTATTTCGTTCTATCAAATTAAGCATATTGTTGATTCACTTATTTGATCAAAGTTTTGAATGATTAGATTGTGATTTTATGTACCTATGGTCAAAACAGAAATCTTAGATTAGTAGTAATAGGGGTGAGCATTTAGGTCGAAAAAACCAAAACCGAAAACATGTATCGGTTCTGTTTTGATGAAGAAAAAACCAAAACCGAAAACATGTATCGGTTCTGTTTTGAAAATTCATCGTTTTCGGTTCGATTTGGTTTTCGGAAAGGGAAGAGCATTTGGGCTAAAAAAACTGAACCGAACAAAAACTAGAAACGTGTAATCGGTTTCAGTTTTGAAAATTCATCGTTTTCGGCTCTGTCGGTTTCGGTTCGGTTTCTAGACGCGCGGTAACATGATCAAAAGTGTTTCCATATTTGGTAACCAGCGCCATATCAATTTTGTCTTTTCATATCGAATTGGATTGGAGAAGAGATGAGATGTTTTTATTTATAAGGTAAAATGTGGTATTTAAAAAAATTATATATTTGAATTGTTTAGAGTAAGAAGAAGAAAACAAAAAGAGAAAATGATGAAAGAAAGGTCGCGCAGGTGACCGATCGGTAGCATGGTTTGGTCGCCATTTACGCATAGTCTTACGCATTTAATGTTAAAGTCTCATTTGCTGTAAATAATATTGACATTGACCGATGGGTTTGGAATCTTGCCCTTTTCTTCACGGTCATTAACTCATTATTTGTACAAGGCTAACAAGTGGGTGGTTACATTTTTAAATTGGAAAATCCAACACATAAGGAAACAGTTTAAACGATTTAAAAGTTGTCAAAAGTGTATAATTAATTCATGTAATCTAATAAATTGTTTTCTAAATATATCATATTTTCTTTTATTAAATTATATTTGGTCAATCATATTTAACTCAAGTTATTTATGATAGAAATTCAAAAACCGGGAAAAGTGTTTGAGGTAGCACAAGTTCCACTTAACAAGCCATATCAACTTGAAAGCAAGGAATACATGTGGAATTGTCGTTACTTCCAAAAGCAGGACCAGAAAAGTTAAAAAGTGTCCATAAACATGGGCTTAAAGAGGTTATCTGGCATAAGTTAGAGTGCTGGGAAAAAGAAACCGTAGTATTTAGAAAGAAAACAAAAAAAATTATTAACGTTTGTGATAGCTGTGAAAAATAGTCAAGTCTATTAGGACTATGCCAACGTTGCATCAATGCATCCGTCGGCAGCAACTTTTAACCCGTCAATGGAGGACGCCGTTGGCACGGCGGCGTCGTGGGGTGCGTCAGTAGAAAGGCGTCGGGGTGGCGACCGTTGGGGATGGCGTCGTGGGGCTTGTGAGAGGAGGGGGGGGTGTTTGGGTAGTATTTTAATAATTTTTAAGTGGGGATGAGTTAGTGATGAGTTTGTGATGTGTTGTTGTTGGCACGATCTCGTCAGTAACCCGTCAGTAGGAATGTGTTTAGTGATGCGTCACGGTTAGGAGAGGCCTAACAAGTAATTAAGTGTAGGACATGGACACACTCCTAAAAAATAATTTAACTTACAAATTCCAACTAGTTGCTTCTTACAATTTATTCATACTAATCTTCTTACTAATTATATCAATACATATGTTAAAATTAATAAATATTATTAGTATAATTAGTGGATTACATATCATCTTATCAAGGGTCCAGATCCGGTGAGGACTCTTTTCCCGGTGAGGACTCCAAAAAAAACTCCAAAAATGATCCAAAACAAACTTTTTCAAAAAAATTTCTTTTTTAAATATCTAAATCGCAGCCTATAAGATCCAACAAAAAAAAATCAAAAATGATCAAAAAAAATAAAATATGGATCATTATTTTGATCCACAAAAAAAATATGGATAATTGTTATGATCCGCAAAAAAAAGTGGATCATAATTTTTTTTTCAAATTTTTTTTTTGTCAAATGTAGTAATAATCATGGGGAGTTATATATATTTTTTTCGGAATTTTTTGAAATTTTTTTGAGGTGTCCTCACGAGTCCTCACCGTTTTTGGAGTCCCCACAGGATCCCACTTCATCTTATCAAAAAGGTAAAAAGATGAACAATATCAAATATTCGGAATAAATATCATTTCTTTTCGAACTAATGATATATTCCTCTTTCAATTTGGAAAGTCAAACAATAAAGTCAACTAAGCAGCACACACTATCAAAATTGTTGTCAAGAAATTTAAGATAAATTGATATATTAAATCGTAACCATCCCAACAAACTATAGTCAGTTTATAAATTCCACAATTGCTAATTCTGCCGACTGTTGGATAATCAACAAACTATCGACAAGCAGTTGGTTCGGATCATCGTTCTAAAAGATTCGCTTTAGCTTCCGCCATGACACGCTAAGGCTCGAGGCTTAATTTTGCCCCCACGCCATGGTCCAAGGCTCGGGCACAAGGCTTGCGTATGCTGATGTCAACTTGACTCTCATTTACACATAATAAGCTGTATTTTTTAAGCGTATTAAAGTAGTTGAGCGCTATTAATCAAATATATACGATTAATTAGTTGTAAAAATGGTTGGATATGCTGAAGATGAAGAAAAAAATTGATAAATAATGTTATAAATTTATAATTATGTGTTTTTTTAATCTTTGTTTGTATAATTGTATATGTATAATTACAATTTATGTACAAAATTATCGTTCTGCATTACGCCTTAAAAATGTCATACTCTCGTCATAGCTCGCCAAGACTCGAGGATTAACCATGCGAATAAATCACGCCTCTGGTTATTTATAACCTTGATAGTAAGTCAATCTTTTTTTTTGGTTTGAACGGCAAGTTAGTAAGTTAGTGGTTCGAACTAGACAGTGATATCCACAAGTAGGGGTGCCCAACGGGTCAACCCGACCCGACCCGGCTCTTATCGGGTCGGGTCCGTCGGGTTTGAGGTTAAAAATTCTAACCCGAAACCCGACCCGATAAGGATTCGGGTTTGTCGGGTTCGGGTTGGTCGGGTTTCGGGTTTGTCGGGTCGACCCGATCGGGTTGGTCGGGTTAGACTTGAGTTAGGAATTTTTGATAAAAACTATAGAAATTATTTAATATATTGAATTTTATGAATATTTATTTAACACTTTTAATTGTTAATTGATTTTTATTGAATTCTTTATCATATAATTTGATAATTAATTGATTTAATAGTAAAAATATGTTAATTTTTATAGGAAATAAAATACTTAAACTTTAATCGGGTCTAATCGGGTCAACCCGAACCCGATAAAGGTAAAAAATTATAACCCGAAACCCGACCCGATAACGAATCAGGTTGGTCGGGTCGGGTTTAAAAAACCCGATAATAACATGGAACCCGAATAGACCCGACCCGATAAGCGTAATCGGGTTCGGGTTAGGGTCGGGTCGGGTCAACCCTTTGGGCACCCCTATCCACAAGGGGCAGTATGCCTCGAACCTTCCACCTATAGGGAATAAACCCCACGTCCACGACGGGACTTGAACACATGACCTTGGTCATGAGCAACACCTTATCTTTTCACCAATACCACTAGACTACCCTTCCTTAGGGGTGTAAGTGAGCCGAGCTGTTCGTGAGCTACTCGAGCTCGGCTCGTTAAAAGATCGATAAAAACTCGAGTTAAACGAGTTCGAGCCGAGCTCGAGCTTAACTTAGAGCTCGTTTAATAAACGAGCCCGAGCCCGAGCTTCATACTAAGAGCTCATTTAGGCTCGCGAGCCTAAACGAGCTAAAATAGTAAATTATTATAAAAAAATATAAATACATATTACGTATTCATCTAATTATGTGTATATATATTATACATATACATATATAAAATAATATATATATATATATAAAAGGATTTACATCATATATTAAATATAATGATTAACTAAAAGAATTATATATATGGAAGCTTAAATGAGTTTAATCGAGCCGAGCCCGAACCTAAAAAAACCTAAATGAGCCGAGCTCGAGCTTTACACATAAAGCTCGAAACGAGCTCGAGCTCGATAAAATTAAACGAGTAGTCGAGCTCGGCTCGGCTCATTTACAGCCCTACCTTCCTTCTCAGCTCCCAACTTCCTTTATCAAAATTCAGAATTCAAAATTCCGATTCAAATTTCAATCGCAAGCCGCATCTTCTTCCCCCGTAGTCTGTACATTGCAGGTTTTTATTTCTTTCTCTTTTCAAATGCAGCATCGTTTTATTTGGTCTCTTTTTAGTTGTCAACAAGCCATGGTTGTTTGGAGATGAGGTTAGCAAAGCGAATGGGATCTTATTGTGTTTCTTTGTCAGGGGGTGCTAAAAAACCCTAGGCGAGGCGAGAGATCAATTTGCAGGTTTCCATGGGGTCTGAGGGCAATGGGACACTCAAAAGATGTAGCCCACGGTTAAGAGAAATCCCTGAGGGTAAAAGGCCTTATTACGGCCCCCCTCACAGACATCCTATCACTTGTGATGCTATAAACCTAGAAGACAAACCTGCTGCTGCTGATAGAATTACCAAATATTCAACAGCGACTTGTTTGCCAAATAGTGACCTGGAAACTGACCAGAAATCGGGATATGTGCCTCATACCAGACATGATAAAGCAAGGGTCAAAGACACTCTTAGAATATGCAATAAATATTACCTTCGTTTTTCTCAGGTGAGTCACAAATTTCCCTATCCTTGTTCACAAAAGCCTCTTGGCTATCAAATAATCATAAAAATGATATTTGGTGCATAACGTTGCATCTTCAACTAAATCATAACTTATTAATTCGCATTACTTGATGTCATATCTGAGGATCTAGTCATGCTTTATTTTGACATATACATGTAAATCCTTAGAGCAAGATCAATTTTGATTTTGTAATTCTAGTTGAAGGTGATTGTATCATTGACATTCATCATTAAAATTTGGACAAGCGCAACTAGTTTGGTCAAAAGTATGGTTGCTCTGTGGACTTAATACCTTACAGTGTTGACTTCGCTACCACAAATAAGGAACTTTTAGTAACTTACTAGGATAATATTTTACGTGTTAGATTAGGAAAAGTAGTTCATTTTAAAAACTGATTCGGTACTTTCAGTTGAGCGTCATTGGTTTACCTCTCAAAAGTAAACCATTATCTTAGACAGTTGACCTATCTCTTGAAAGGTATAAAAGCAAAGTATTTGGATCATATTACCTTTTAGGTGATTGTTGTCCCACATTGCTAGGATAGTTTATAAGTTTAACACTATGAATAGAAATAGGTCTCAAATAAAGACGTTCGCAGATTAATTCTGTCCAATTTGTGTTATTGTTGAATGACAAACACATGCAGAAAGAGGATGTATGTGAAGCTGGCAAGGTTCCTGTGGAAGCACCCCAGAATGACATAAATGCAAGGTTGGTGTGCTTGGATATAACTGAAGGTCAAGAAGATGTGCATATACCTGTTATCAATGCAATTGATGATGCAACTATTACTGGTATTTATATATCCCCTTGCCACAAACATGAAGAATACAAAGACTTGTTTTTTTGTTGACTAAGTTTGAAATTTGATAGGGTTTAGGTATACAACGTATAATCAAGTATCGCGCAATCTGAAAGTACCTCCAAATGCGGATGGATGTGAATGCAAAGGAGGATTTTGTATGAATCCAAGGACTTGTGCGTGTGCTAGACTTAATGGCTTTCATTTTCCATATGTACGAACCAATGGGGGCAGGTTAGCTTTTAAACCTACAACAACACAAAGAAATTCATACTCTGGTCTTCTGAATTCTACGATTTTTCCCGTAATTTTTTCCCTAATTTTTGTTCCTAAGGCTTTCAATTTTCTGGATTTCTACCCTTCTTCGCCATCAATATCGGTCCGGCCAACGTGCTAAACATGTGAGGGCATTCCTGTAAATTAAACGATGGGAAAGGGAAAAGACTAAAATACCCTCACGTGTTTAGCACGTGAGGTGACTTAACGGACCAATTTAGATAGCCATGGACAGAAGGATATAATTCCAGAAAATAAAAAACAATAGGGGCAAAAATCACAACAAAAAAATTGAGGGAGAAAATCGTAAAATTCGAAAGACCAATATATGTAATGAGTAATGATATTTGGTCCTACTCATTAGACAAAGACATGTGTCAAAATCAAGGAATAATATTAAGAGAGAGAATTAGTGGATTACACATGTCATCCTATCAAATGGGTGAGTAGGACCAAATGATAGGACTAAATATTATTTCTAATATGTAACTTAGTGTATTGATATTGATATTTGGGTTGTTGAATGAATAGATTGATGGAAGCGAAGGATGTTGTGTTTGAATGTGGACCAAAGTGTGGATGTGGACCTGGTTGCATCAATCGCATATCCCAGCGTGGCATCAGATACCAACTTGAGGTTTTATTACATTTAATTATTATTATTATTATTATTATGCAAGCTAAGAATTGTTTGAATAGGTTTTCCGTACCCGTAAGAGAGGGTGGGGTGTGAAGACAAAAGAATACATCCCAAGTGGTGCGCCAGTGTGTGAATATATTGGAGAGATTAGGAGGACAGATGAGGTGGATGATGCTGCTGGGAATGATTATATATTTGAAATTGATTGTTGGGAGACAATCAAGGGGATTGGTGGGAGAGAGAGGCGGTTGGGAGATGTGTCTCAATCTCTGAGCACGAAAGGGCAGGTGGGAAAACAAGGGGAGCCTGAGTTCTGCATAGACGCTGGGCGTGTGGGTAACGTTGCCAGGTTTATTAACCATAGTTGTGATCCAAACCTTTTTGTGCAGTGTGTTTTAAGCTCTCACCATGATGTCAGACTTGCAAGAATACTTCTCTTTGCTTCTCACGACATACCTCCCATGCAGGTATTTAGTTTTGAATTTTGATTATGCATCGGCTTAACGAGGTAATTTGTTTGGATCAGGAACTCACATATGACTACGGATATGCCCTTGATAGCGTTGTAGACCACAATGGCGACGTAAAGATGCTACCATGCCATTGTGGGACATCAGAATGTCGCAACAGATTGTATTAGCCTCAACATTTTCAAAAACATTACATTAATTATAAAAACACCATTACATTAATAAAATTTAGTGGTTGTTAGTTCTGCACCTAATGTGTTCCATCAGATCGTCTTTAAGATTCAGATCACCATCCTGACTATGAATATCTGTAATATTTCTTCATGTGATCGTACATTCGTACGGGATCACCTTCACTATGTTGCTCGTCCGTCGGGAGATACCACAATGTTTTTGTCTTTGATAATCATGAAGTATATAAATTTTTTATATATACATATATCAAATTAAAATAATGTACATATCGTATAAAGTTCACAAAAAGTGTTGCATCCAAATTTATAATTATATAGGTCATCATTTTTTTAAAAAATTAATCAATTTTCACAGCTAACTTAAAATAAAAATTCGTCAAAAGGCGCGCCTTATTACGTCTTATCTCACGCCACGCCATGCCAAACCGACATGATCTGTTTTATAACGTGGACTGCTTTTTAGAACCTTGGTTCAGATAAAGACAAATACATTTTTAATAAGTAATATACGACAAATGCAACAAAAACATATGTTAACAATTCAAACCAACAACATAACATGGCTTCAGTCAGTCTCAACCCGTTACAACTTTCAACTCAAAAATATAACATTCTTAACCCATAATAACCTCCAAATGGCCTTTTTATCTCAAGTAAAAGGTACAGGAGTACCTTGTTTGTTGTTAACGATAGCCATTGCCAAATAACGACTACCCATCCCTATGGGTGTTTCTTCATCTGGACCTTCCCAAAACGGGGCTTCACCCTCCCCCACTAACCGCCAGTACCCTGTTCTTAGTGATTCAGCTTGTTCCTCTGTGCAGTTTTGTAATAATGCTTCCACACGAAAATTTATCCCAAGATTTCCAAGAAATTGGGATTGAGTGATGGGCCCGTACACAGATACGTCTTCTGCAAATCAAATCATTACAAAATTATTTTTTAGTTTTAGTTTTAGTGTGAAATTGTTATTATTATTAGGACCTGAAACTTCTTGAGCAGAATGTCTGATTGCTGGAAAGTCAACATATGCACTTAAATCAGCAGAGCCAGGATCATCCAGCATATTCACAAACTTATGTTTTCTAATTGCCTGCAATTAATAACATTTATAAAATTAAAAAAAAAAAAAAGAAAAAAAAAAGTGTTGACCCGTAAGAGAAGAAGTGAGAGACCTGTAGACTATCAGAAACAATCCCATCCAATCCATAATCTATAATGAGGGCCCCACCGCCATCATTGCTTATTCTTTTACCAATTGTTTGGGCCAAATCCATTGCCTTTGGGCAAACCTCAACATGTTCTAATTTACTCAAGTCCTGACTTTGAGCCCATTTGCAACGTTTTAACAGATAAAGTGTTGCTGGTGTAGGTTGAGGAGAGAGAACAACACGAAACCTGAAAAGTCAACACAAATGTATCAGCAACAAGTTGACCCAAATGGAGTAAATATTTCATTTTTGGAATTTACTTTGAATCTTCTGCTACATCGATCATCTTTTCACACCAACCACGCGAAGCTTTCTGTAAAATAAATAGATAAAAAAAAACATATAGTAATTTCACTACTCACAGTCTTTAGATGCAATGCAACTGAAAAACCTGAAATTGATGAACTGGTAAAGCGTCAAAGAACTCATGAGCAATAATAATGGTTGGCACTGCATACAAAAAAAAAAATCATTGATCAATTGCTGAAAGTAACTCAAATATGCAATAATAAAATTCTTGCATTAAAAATAATAATTAAAAAATATAGCAGACAATTACCGCCAGTTGGAACTTCGTCTAGGGTTGAGTGCCATGAAACAGGCGTTCCAGCTAAAGTTGTAGCAGTATTTTCATCATCATTAGAATCCTCATTACTGCATTTCAATGTTTTCTTTTGAATCTTCTTTAAGGCAGGACTTACTTCAATCATGTGTACATGTAGAGATTGTGTAAACTTCTCAAACTTTGAAGAGCCCTATTATCAATGTAGAATTAGCAATATGTTTGAAAAAAAAGAAGATTAAATATTAAAATAAATATCAAGCATTAAAGTAGTATACTCGTAGAAGATCAGCCATGAGAGTTCCTCTTCCTGGCCCAAGCTCAACAAGATTGACCTTATCTGGTTGTCCCATTTGCTCCCATAAACACATTGCCCAAACACCAACCATCTAAAACAAAAATTAAAATAAAGAATCATAACTGTTTAATAACTGTAATAATTCATAAACTTTAATTTAGCAATCACGAGAAACGTATGTCATCAAATTACCTCTCCAAACATTTGGCTTACTTCTGGGGAGGTAATAAAGTCGCCTTCTGCACCAAAAACATCTCGATTAATATAATAACCGGCCTTGGGATTTATCAGGATTTCTTCCATGTACTCAGCAACCGATATTGGACCACCTCTAAACTGAAAAAAAAAACATTCAAAACTAATTATGAAGATGAAAACAAAGTCAAAATTAATAAAAATAATATCTATTGAATCAACGACAAAGCCCTAATTGCCACAAGATCCAGAAAAGGGTAACTTGACTTCTATGCTTAAAAGAATTTCAGTGTTGGCATTTGTGTAAGAAGTTTTTAAAGCCATGACTCGTTAGAATAACATTGTCATATAAGGATTTATGGATTAAGCAATGAGGACCAACACTCTATGGTGCGAATTGATGAAAATCAGGCAAAATGATGAAGATTAGGCAAAATGAAATACTTACATAAACGTTTTAGTAAAATATTGTTCACACAACAACACATTTAACTCAAACAATTAAAACAAACTTGGACAACAAATTCGTTTTAATCAGAGAGAAAGAAGCGCAATTAAAACCTTAATTATGCTTTTAAGATGCTTAACAAGTTCAGAATCTGTCGACGGTCCATGAGAATGCTCTGCAACAAACACATTTTTAACTAATTACACATCTGAATTAATATGCGTATAGCAATAAAGAAGTGAATAGAAGTTGAACCGGGAGGATTGTTCAATCCAGACCGGTCTATGGATATCCTTGTGGACGGTTGGGAAGTATAATCATCGGAAAACTGAGTGTCTGCCGGTTTTTCGACGGAAGTGTTAATCGGAGCTTGAGACGATTCCACCGACGCAATAGAAGATGTAGAACATCGACGGAAAGAGTCAGCCGACGTCTGCTGGCTGATGAGGCAACGGCATCTTTGTGCTAGAGAAGCTTGTCCTGCTATGATTCTTCTCAACATGTCTATGGTGGTTTCAGGGGCTCCAAGCAATTAAACCCTCGAATCGAAACACAGACACAATGTTAAAATGGTAATCAACAGTATAAATCTCTTTATGAACAATTTGTTGATTTGGGAGAATAATATCAAATGGGGATGTAGCTCAGATGGTAGAGCGCTCGCTTAGCATGCGAGAGGTACGGGGATCGATACCCCGCATCTCCAAGATTTTTTCGTGTCTGCAAATTTTTTAACACGCCATCTATTAATACAAAATAATACGAATTTTTTTTCTTCATAAAAACATACTTTTACAAATAACTCTCAACATAATTTATACACAACAAAGTTATCAGTCTAGAACCAACATTTATAGCTATTAAATTACAACTAACATTTATAGCTATTAAAGATTCGAACATGACAATGTTAGTATACAAATAGAAATGCTTTGTACATATACGAACCGAGATGAAGATGCTCTACAAGAATTGTAGTAGAAGTGTGGAACCATGTGGTTGTAGTTTTGTGAACAAACTTGTGTTTAGGACCACGAGTGTGACACATTTATGTGACAAGATCATGTGTGGAGTAGCACAACCATGTTAAGGTTTTTGTACCTTATGTTTAGGAGTTAGGACTACGAGTGTGAGAGTGTATATGACATGATCATGTGTCGAGTAGCACAACCATGATAGGGTTGAGCGAGCATATACTTGTGTGATGATGAAATTACAAAAGGATGGTTAAAGACGGTTCTGAAATCAAACAAGAAAGCAAGCCTTAAATATTTGTAGGGATATTCAAAATGATCGCAAAACTGTCAAACTGGGCTGAGGTCATATTTGAGAATACTTATTAAAGGGGCTTTTAAGCTTATTAGCTTATTAAGCTTGAAAATTAAAGTGATTTTAGAGCTTAATAAGTTTATAAGCCCCTTAAATAAGTTTTTCCAAACATGCCCTGAGATGGTTCGCTTGATTCAAACCCAAAACCGAAAGATAAAGAAGACATGGTTTATTAATTACATTCGATTTCAGTTAACCTTTTTCTTATACATCTAGTTCCTTGAAAAGTGCATGTATTTGTTTTATAGAGGGTGGTTTTCAAACCATAATTATTATTGCATCTACCACCGTCATTATTTAATATGATTGTATAATTAGCTACAAAACTTGTATTACGTGATTTATAAGCTGACAGCTATGTGTAGAAATGAATTTCTTTGGTTTATACCTTTTGTAGATTATATATTTTGGTCTTCTTTTCTACATTAGTTACTTTAGTCGGAAGTCATGTATCTAGCTAGTAATCTAGTTTGATAATATGCACATCCGTTGCGGCCACTGTGGTGCTCGTGGTCAGCATACCGCCCACTTCATGGTGGTCCGTGGTTGGGGCAAAGCAAAGACTTGTGAGGGGAGATTTTTTTAATTTAATAATAGAATAATGGCGGGTATTCGTCCATAACGGGTTATTAGTGATATTAAATTTGGGTGGAAATCTCATATTAAAACAAAAAAAATATTAATCCATTACTCAGTTATCTTATTTTGAGAACACATAATGATAGGCTAAGCAACTCGTTCAATCACACTTGCTCCAAAATCGATACAGAGTAATAATTCAACTTTTCGGCATTTAAAGTCTGCTTTTCAGGCAGCCGTAGTTCATCCTCACTATGTACCCAACTCTTCCAATACTTCACAAGATCAACGATTACAAACACATAGAACAGAAACGAACTAAATACCAACACAACTGAGTATAGAGCTACCGTCGTTTTATGAGGGAGGAAATCAGCAAACTGATAAACGAATCCAAAAGAGAGAGCCGTGTACAAAAACCACATATTTAATTTTAGCCAAAATTTCTGACTTGATTCATTGTTTTTAGGCAAAGATAGGAATTTTAATATGCAGAATTGAAGCAAGAAGAAGCATACATAAACTGACACACATATAATCGCTAATAAATAGTCGTTTTGGCGGATTGCTTTACCGATTATTCCTATGGTGTTAGGCATCATCATGATGAATAAAAATGGAAACCAAGGAAATTGGTAGTTGATTTCGGGAGGATCTTTTTGGATACCCATTTTGTTTGGGGAATTATGGATTAATTGTTGGCGATATGGATTATATATGGCTGTAAACCACTGAAAGGTGTTGTTTCTATGAAATTTCTTAGAAAGAAAGTGGAAAAATTGTTCATTCACTCATGGTCAACGAATCTAAAATTATTTTATAAAAAAGGTGTTGAAAAGGAAACCAAAGTTGTAAATCAAATTTTTAGAGTAATAAAACAGCAATCTAATTTAAACATCTTAAAAATAATTTAACAATAAAATGTAACAAGTGATAAAACCAGTGTTTTAAAATATGGGTTGATCTGGCTGATTAAAGCGGTTAAATCAGGATCGAAGAGAGCGAATAAAAGGTGTCTGATTTTTTTGTCATTAATGACCCGTCGCGAGTCGCGACCTGACAGGTTTTTGTGAAACCCGGTGACTCGGACGACCCGGAAACCGTTTTGTGACCGGGTTGTAACATGTAATCTCGTTTGAACTTCAATGAAGTTGATTCGTCAAAACTGAAAATAGTATCATGCGATTTTGGAAGATGATATAGCGATTTTGGAAATCGAAACATTGGAAATAAGGCGATATGAAAGGTGATTAGGCGATTTTGGAAACCGAGTCATGGGAAAACATGTGATTTGACCTGCGGGTTCAATCATGAACCGGCAATTGTACCGAATCGACTAAAAATCCGAGTTTTAAAACATTTGATAAAATTGAGACGATGAGAGAGATTATGTATTTAAGTGCAACACGTGTATCCAATTTTTAATGGATTAAGTTGATATTACAGTAAACATAAAAGTCAAAAAACCAAAATCTATTCGTTAAAATTGAACAAACATAACCCATAAAACCGAAAACAATTTCTAAACCTATGCTTCGGTTTTAAATCTTGAAAAACCTGAAGGGTCCGGTTCGGTTTCGATTTTAACGAAAAATCGCCTCATTAAGAAACCGTTTCACTTATTATGATGTTAGCATACATCTTTTTCTCAAGCTAAAAAGTGGCCAAAGTGATGTAATGTTATGGTCCTATGGAGTAATTCCTGCTCTTCACTATAATTATTCCTGGGTAATATTGTTGGTTATAAAATGGGTGTATCAGATTAAACGTACTCATCTTGTAAGTTACAAAATGGGTATATCAGATTAAACGTCCAGTCCCACTGTTTATATCCGTGGGAGATTTATCGAAATTTTGAGGTGTTTTGGTGGGGCCCTTCTTTATTGTGGTATGGTTGCTTATGTGATATTTGATGTGCCAAAATTTTCAATTTAACTGATAGTATCCATATACACAAGCCTTATATATTTCTCACGCGTGTCGCGTTCCCCATATTTACATGATAAACTATTTAATGGGTAATCCGTGATAAAAAAAAAAACATATTTTATAACAACTTTCGTCGAAAATTCGTGGAAAGTTTTTCACGGAAGCTAGAAATATATGTTAAAGGTTTCCCATGACCATCAATATTCAATACCAACAAACCATCGGCCCAGAAGCATAATGACACTGATTGGTTTGAGCTAATTTTTAATATATTTGTATCAAAACCACTCTTTCAAAGCCTAACTGATCTTCGAGGATGATTCATACAATTTAATGGTACGGGGATATCAATAATTAGCGAAGAACTTTAAACTCTAAAGAGACTTGTCAAGTATTGTTTCATCTATGAATTTTTTTAAGGAAAAACCTACAATTCAATTATAAAAAGTTTATATTTTATATACATACATTTACCATTGAATTAGTAAGATCAATAATCAAATTTATATAAAATAGACCTGAAATTTAAAGAAATGAGTAATTAAACTTTAAAATAATGACAAAACAATCATTGACGAATTGGAAATTATACCGAATTAAAATTAACCATGAATTTCAGAGAAGTGGCAAACTAATCCTATATTTTAAAGAAAATTGCCAAACTAACCCCTATATAACATATCATTGTTACATATTTTGGCCAGGGGAGCGAAGGGTGTTCATCTTGCGCACCAGTTATAACTTTTTGTTTCTGAGAGGTCCTAATATATCTAATCTAATCTAATCTAATTGTTCACGATGGAACATGAATTCATAACCAATAAATCATTGGCAACATTCCAAATATAATTAAATGTGAGAATTAAACCCCAAATATATTTATGAAGTTTTTTATACTAATTAATAATAGCTATAAATATATCACAAAAGAGGCCGGGATATATTAATTACTAGAAGCCTAAAACAAATAAACAATAAAGCTGTAGTAAAACGAGTTGAAATTAAAGTACGTACGAGATGAAAGTTTTGGGAATTGAAGATAAATATTTCATATTGATATATTTTAATTATAAATTAGAAGAACACCAACATGATCACAACATCAAGTCATCAACTATAATCATTGTAGAAGATGTGAAAGGTTTAGAGAGTGTGGAATAATCATAATTTCTATAATAATCATGCCGGGTAATTAAACGGCAACGGTGAAACCTCCGATGAATCAGATAAGATCGGGTGAACAAACCCATAATTCCGAAGCACCTGATTGTCAGCAAAATTCAGAGCCTTGTTCATGGCACTCCGACAACTTTCTCCGGTGAACAACCGGTTATGTTTCCCGTTACACGGCTGACAACCGGCAAAATGTGTCACAAACGGCCGCCTCCAGCTTCCAAACCCATTTCCGGCGTCTTTCAACGACGGCTCCCGCAATATACCGTATCTCTCCGTCACCTTCTCTGCATGCCGCCGGCGTAACATCCCCACCATCATCTCAATCTCCAGATACTTCTCCGTTATATTCTTTAACGTGTCAATGATGTCTACCCAGTAACCTTCGAGATAATATCCAGTCTCTATGAGCATCTTCTTTTCCCCAAACAATTGCTGGTGTTCCTTGTCGAGCAAGTAAGCCAAAGCCGTCTGGTCGGAGGACCTGTGTTTGAAAACGTCCGATAAAACTTTACTCCATTTCTCGAAGTTGGGAGATCGAGGTCCCATATCAGCCCATGTCTCCAAGAAATCCAGTGACCATTGACAGTTTCTGATCAGAATTGATCCGGCATTTAACCCGACCCAGCTTTTCTTCTCGTAAACTTGTTTTGGCCAGCCATGAACGATCAAGTTATGATCCTCGTACCGATCTAATGGGAGCTTGAACTCCATGTCGGTGACAACAGTGTCTTCATCAAGCCACCAGATCCACTCGGCTTCTGGATGCGCCACCATGGCTGCACGAACGGCTGGGATCTTTCCCCAACCGAAGGACATTTTGGAGTCTAGTAACACATTGTTGTAGAAGATATCGCAACCATGTATTCGGCAGTAGTCGACTTTATTCCGGTAAAACCTTAACAAGAAATGGTCTCCGGTAGGGTTCCTGCATGGGGCAGACTGTGACCCAGTTACGATAAAGACTCGCTCTTTTGACCCAGCCTCGAACGATGGGTGCAGTTGGAGCCAGGTTCGTCTTTTTTGGTCCCAGTTTTTTATGGGTTTGTCGATGGTGTATCCGAAACTTGGGTCGTCGTAGAAGGTGGAGAAAAGTGGGTCGGATTGGAGATTGATCAAAGGTGGACCTGGTTGGTTACGGATGGTATTATCGGGTTTTGGTTGAAAGAAAATGGAAATATTTGAGTTGAGTGTAGAGAAGAAGCAGAAGAAGGCCCAGACAAAAAATAACGCCGACACAGCTCCGGCAAGGAAGGCTGTCGGCCGGTCAAGGGTGTGGATGGTCGGCTTTCGCCAGTTAGTGCGCCCAAATACCACCATCGATCGATAGTGATAATTGCCATCCTTATTCAAAGTAATGATGCTTAAATAGCATTCGTACTCATTTTTTGAGTAAATTACAAGAATGATTGGTTTGCTAAAATTAATGGTTTGTGTTAATTTTCAAAATGTTTTGCAGTTCTAGTCCTTGACTTTTTCATTTTGTTTCAATCTTGATCTCTCGTCTTTCAAAGGGTGTTAATATTTTGAATCCGATAATTTTGTCCTTTTATAACTTACACTTTTAGTCCCGTTAGTTTCTTTTTAATTATATGGAGTAAATTATATAGAGGTGGTATATCATTTATTACAACATTAGTCCTTAGACTTCGTTTATTACACTTGAGGTTTTTGTTGTATACACTTTGTTACACCCCATAGTTTCTCTGGCAAACGGTCGTCCAGATAAAAAGTTTAATCTGGCATGTACGTACTGCTCACATGATGGGTAAATTTCCTTTCTAACTCTATTTAATATTCCTTAAGACCAAATTACATGGAAGGTACATATTGTACATCACTTATTACAAACTCAATTCTTTAAGTTCATTTATTACACTGGAAGTCTTTTGTATATGAACTTTGTTACATGGAATGTGTTGGAGCAAATCACAGATCAACTTAGTACTGATGCTGCAGTTGGTGATAATTATGTTTATTACTGATGGGGCAGAACATGTTACTACTGATGAAGTTGATACTGGTGTATACTATAACTAAAGTTACTACTGATCAATGCTTATTGAAGATACTACTGATCATTGTAGTTACTACTGACGATGTATCTGGACTTACTACTGATCACCAAGTTTACTACTGATCTTCATATTTACTACTGGTGATAAGTTTTACTACTGACAACGCATATTTGGAACAAATCAAGTCCGAGATCTTCGCAGAGATAGTTATAGAATGTAAATCAATGTATATCGTTTATAATTAGATGTATATCGTATCCTAGAATAACTAGGGTAAATAGTTTAGCTTCAAGGACTATTATATATAGTTCCTTACGAATTGTAAACGTACGTGTGTATTGTTAACTCGATAATATACATTGAAGCTTTTTGTGAAACTGTGTTCTTAATATTCTTGTTTATTGTTCATACAGTTCATTGTTCTTAATTATTGATATAGTGTTGATCCGCTGCAACTTCTATCATCAATTAGATCTAAGGTGTTTATTAACTTGTCTATAGTTAATCGATCCTGACAAGTGGTATCAGAGCATATTGGTTCTAGATCTACTATTTGTTAAGAACAACAAAAAGTTTTAATCTTTAAAACACACACATTATTAATCATGACTGATAATAATGAAAGCACTCAGGCCAACAAAATTCCCATTCTCACTCCCAATAACTTCGGGATGTGGAAGAATCGTATTAAGCAATACATGCTTATTACAGATTATTCCATGTGGGAAGTAGTCTGTGAAGGAAACAAAACTGGTCAACTTCAAGCAAGCAGCTCTGCAACTGAGGCAGACAAACTTAAATGTGAGAAGGAGAAGAAAGATAAAGGCATCGAACTCAAAACTCTAAGCACTCTCTTACTGGCCATTCCTAATGATTATCAACATCTCTTTGTTGAATATGATGATGCAAAAATACTATGGGAAGCACTGGAGAAGAGATTCGTTGGGACAAAGAGCACCAAGAGGAATATGAAGTCTGTTCTCAAACAAGACTTTGAAAATTTCAAAGGAAAGCCCAATGAAACACTCACTCAAGTGTTTGACAGATTCAACAAACTAATTGGTGAACTCAACCAAGTTGGTGTAAAGATGGACCAAGAAGATGTCAACATGAAGTTCCTAAGGTCTCTTAGTGAAGAATGGGCCATGTACACAGTGGTGTATAGACAAAGAGATGCTTTAGAAGAAAAGGAGTTAGATGAACTCTATAATGATCTCAGAGTGTTTGAAACTGAGGTAAATCACAAAAACCCTTCTATTTCTTCTAACAATGCTGCTTTTGTGTCTAGTACAGGTCAAGGACAAGAAACCTCCACAGGAAAGACTGCAGATTCTGAGGATACTGCAAGAGAATCCTTCTTCACTAGTCATGTGCACACTGCATTGATTAGTGATGACTTGGAACAATTGAATCCAGATGATCTTGAGGAAATGGATCTTAAATGGCAGATGGCTATGCTGAGCCTAAGGACCAAAAGATTCTTAAAAAGAACTGGTAGGACAAGCCTAAATTTCAACAAAGGTGACAAAGCAGGATTTGACAAAACTAAAGTCAAGTGTTACAACTGTAACAACCTTGGTCACTTTGCAAAAGAATGTCCTCAACCAGACAAAAGATCAAAATCAACTGCTCTTGTGTCACAACAAGGACAAGGCTATGACTGGAGCTTCCAAGCAGAAGAGCATGCTCAAAATCAAGCTCTCATGGCCTTTACTGAAAACAAAACTGAGGTAAAATCTAAACCTTGTACTCCTGAATGTGCTAAAATTATTAAAAATCTAGAAAAAGAAAACAATAAATTAAATGAAGATTTAGCAAAAGCAATCAGAAGAAATCATGAGTTTGATGGTGTGATTGCTGACCAAGAACATCAAATAAAGGTGTACAAGATGATTGATCAACGGATCAAGGAAGAATTGCTTCAAGCTGTGGATGAGAAAGAGTTCTATGAAACAAAAAATAAAGAACTAACAAGTAAATTAGAAGAATGTCAGCTTGAAATTGAACAAAATAAATTAACAATTAAAAAGTTTGAAAGAAGCACTAAAATTCTTGATGAATTAACTAATAATCAAACTACAGAAAAAGTTGTTCATGGGGTGGGATATCATGCTGTACCACCTCCATATAAAATCATTCCACCTCTTAAAAACAGTTCAGAAAGAATCATTAATGAATTAAAAACTGAAAATCAAACTGAATCATCTAATGAAACATCTGAATCAAATAATTCTTCTGATAATGAGCAATCAATTGAATTTACTATATCTCAAAGTGAATCACCAAAATCAATCGATACAAGTTTTCACACAGTTCCAAGTCCAAATGAATCTCCCAAATATAATGCAGATAATGTACCAAAAATTTTAACAAGGGGGAATGAAAGAAACAAAAATCAACTCTTAGACCAAAGAATACCTGAAGGTGCTAAAAATAAGAAACTAAGATGTGTTATATGCAATAAAATGAACCATTTAGCAAAGGATTGTCACTTCAATCCAATAAACTGCAAAGAGTTAAAAGAATTTAAAGTTTTTAAAGAAAATGCTAAGACTCAAAAGTTAAAAGTTACTACTGGTCCTTCAGTAGTAAATAAAATTAAAAATCCAATTGTTGAAGATCCAAGATTTGGAAGAAGTAAACCAAGGTTTGTGCAAAACAGAAGAGTTGGAAGCCCAAAGAACAGCAATTACTTCAAAAATAATGGAAAATCCAATCAAAATAAACAATATTTTAAATTTTCCAACACCAGTAGAAACTCTAACAAATTTACTACTGGTGTTAACCCTAATTATAATGCTGTATGGTACCAATACAAGAATACTACTGGTACAAACCCTAATTTTAAGAATACTACTGCTCCCAAAATAAATTTCAAAAATACTACTGGTAGTAACTCTAAAAACACTACTGGTCATTCTAAACATGGTAAGTACCCAAATACTACTGGTCCATCAGTAGTAAAGTATTCAAAAGCTAAAAATCATGGGTATAAACCAAAGTCAGTAGGAAATTCTCACACCAGTAGTAACTACAAAAGGGCAGTAGTAAAACAAAACACCAGTACTAAACAAGTATGGGTACCAAAAGTGTTTAAAGTTAAATCTCCCAAAGCTTATTTCTCAAAGGATGAACCCAAGACATATAAAGCTTGGGTTCCCAAACTTAACTAATCCTTTACTAAATTGTGCAGAGCATTCAGATCCCAGAAGAAGGAAGAACATGGCATATTGATAGTGGATGCTCAAGGCACATGACTGGAAATCTGCAAATTCTTAAGGATTTCAAGTCATTTGATGGAGGATATGTGGCATTTGGTGAGAATCCCCAAGGAGGTAAGATTACAGGTAAAGGTACTGTTACTAATGGAAAAATTACCTTTGATGATGTATTTTATGTAGCTGAATTAAAATACAATCTTGTCAGTGTGTCTCAAGTTTGTGATAAAAAGAACAAGATTCTTTTCACAGACATTGAGTGCATCATTCTTTCTCCTGATTTTATTTTAGATGAAAAATATGTTGTTTTAAGAACTCCAAGGAGAAACAATGTGTATTGCCTAGATATAGGGGGAGAACTCATTTCTACAAATGAGGTCAACTGTTTTATATCCAAGGCAAACACCACTGAATCAGAACTGTGGCATAGAAGGATGTGTCACACAAATTTTAAAAACATGAATAACTTAGTAAAAAGAAATCTGGTCATTGGACTACCTCAAAAACAATTCATGTGTGATCATCATTGTGTTGCATGCCTAAAAGGTAAACAACACAAGACTTCTCATAAGTCCAAAATTGTTAACTCTATTTCTGTTCCTTTACAGCTCTTACATATGGACCTTTTTGGACCAACAAATGTAATGAGTATTGGAAAGAAACAATATTGTCTTGTTATTACTGATGACTTTTCCAGATATACATGGGTTTTCTTTCTCAGGACAAAGGATGAAACAAGTGAACTCATCAAGAACTTAATTGTTAAACTGGAGAACTCATCTGATCAAAAAGTTAAAGCCATAAGATGTGACAATGGCACAGAATTTAAGAATACTAACTTAATTAACTTTTGTGATCTTAAAGGTATTGACAGGCAATACAGCTCACCCAGAACTCCACAACAAAATGGTGTAGCTGAAAGAAGAAATAGAACCATCATTGAAGCAGCAAGATCAATGCTTGCAGACTCAAAATTACCAATCACTTTTTGGGCAGAAGCTGTCAATACTGCTTGTTACGTTCAAAACAGAGTATTAATAGTGAAGCCACATTTTAAAACACCATATGAACTTTTTAATAAAAGAAAACCTTCTATAAATTTCTTAAAATCATTTGGTTGTCCTTGTACTATTTTGATTACAAGAGAACAAATTGGTAAGTTTGACTGCAAAGCTGATGATGGAATATTTGTGGGATACTCTACTCAAAGTAAATCATACAGAGTGTTCAACAAAAGATTAAGAATAATTGAAGAAAGCATTAATGTATCCTTTAATGAAAACATTGCTAATGAACAAGGAAATGGTCCAGATTGGCTATTCAACATAGACAATCTAACCAAATCCTTTAATTCTAATATGAATTTCAATACAGGTAATTCAAACTGTCACAATCAAAAGGAAGGAACATCATCAGTTAATACTGGTCAAGAAAAGATGAGATACATAATAGTTGATACTGCTCCCATAGTTAATACTGATGTCAGTAATAACTCAAATATTGAAAGCAGTAGTAACTCTGAGAATGAGGACAGTAGTAATTCAAATACTACGGGTACCAGTAATAGTACTCAAAATACTACTGGTCCCAATAATAACCTAGATTCTCAAGATACTACTGATACCAGTAACAACTTCAATACTACTGATCTCAATGAAGATGATAGCAGTAGTAACTCTGACCAAGATAATGATGAACCAAATACTAATGACAATGAAGGATCTCAAGAAGAACAACTACCTGAGGCAAATGAGTCCAACCTTGAAAATCAACTAGTGGTTGATAAAGCTACAACAACAAGGACTCAAAAGAACCATCCATTAGACCTTGTTCTAAGTGATGTTAACTCACCACTTCAAACAAGAAGCAAATTAAACAAAAGTTTAACTGCAAATATGTGTAATATAAGCTTAATTGCTAATGAATGTATGTATGAATGCTTTCTGTCTCAGGATGAACCAAAGAAGATTCAACAAGCAATGAAGGACTCAAACTGGATTGAGGCAATGCAAGAAGAGCTTCTTCAATTCAAGTTACAAGCTGTTTGGACACTTGTACCTCTACCAAAAGGAAAAAGAGCCATTGGAACCAGATGGATCTTTAGAAATAAGAAAGATGAAAGAGGCATAGTGATCAAGAACAAAGCCAGACTTGTAGCCCAAGGATACACTCAAGAAGAAGGTATAGACTATGATGAAGTATATGCTCCTGTTGCCAGAATTGAAGCTATAAGAATATTCCTAGCATATGCTTCATTCAAAAGGTTTAAAGTCTATCAAATGGATGTGAAGAGTGCTTTCCTGTATGGGAAGATTGAAGAAGAAGTTTATGTTTGCCAACCTCCAGGATTTGAAGATCCAAAACATGGTGATTATGTGTTCAAACTTGATAAAGCTCTTTATGGCCTACATCAGGCACCAAGAGCATGGTATGACACACTATCATCATACTTATTAAAGAACAATTTCAAAAGAGGAGCCATTGATAAAACTCTATTCACAAAGAAAGTTAAAGATGATATCCTACTGGTACAAATCTATGTAGATGATATCATCTTTGGCTCAACCAATGATTTACTATGCAAAGAATTTGAAGAACTGATGCAGATTAAATTCAAGATGAGCTCTATGGGTCCAATGAATTTCTTCCTTGGACTCCAGGTTAGTCAAAGAACAAATGGTATTTTGATTAATCAATCAAAATATGTGAAAGACATCTTGGAAAAGTTTGATATGAAAGACTGTAAGAGTGCAAGTACTCCAATGGAAACACACAAACACCTACATCCTGATATTGAGGGGGAGGATGTAGATGAACACTTATATAGATCAATGATAGGTTCGTTGATGTACTTAACTGCATCAAGACCTGATATTATGTATAGTGTTTGTGTGTGTGCAAGGTATCAAGCAAGACCTAAAGAACTACACTTGCAAGCTGTCAAAAGAATATTCAGATACTTGAAAGGCAAACCATCACTTGGTCTATGGTATCCACATGATTCACCCTTTGAACTCATAGCCTACACAGATAGTGACTATGGAGGTGAATGTCAAGACAGAAAATCCACTACTGGTGGATGTCAATTCTTTGGATCAAGACTGGTGTCATGGCAATGTAAGAAACAAACAAATGTATCAACATCAACTGCTGAAGCAGAATATGTAGCTGCATCTGCTTGTTGTGCTCAAGTACTATGGATTCAAAACCAGCTCCTAGACTTTGGTATCTCTATCCTTAAAACTCCTATTTTTATTGACAATCAAAGTGCTATTAGTATTGTGAACAATCCAGTAAAACACTCAAAAACCAAACACATTGAAATAAGATTTCATTTTATAAGAGATTGCAATGAAAAGAAATTAATCAAAGTAGTTAAAATTCATACTGATGATCAATTAGCAGATCTTTTTACAAAAGCATTTGATGTAGGAAGATTTAACTTTTTGGTTAGCAGTATTGGAATGATTTTAATAAACTAAGTCTCTTAAAATCATGTGTAAAGTTTTTGTTGTAAATTATTATTTATTCACTTAAGTGTTTTACTACTGGTATTTCTGTACTACTGGTGTGTAGGTATGTGCACAAAATACTACTGGTAGCTTATTACTACTGATGTGTATTAGGTTTACATAAATACTACTGGTATGTCAGTACTACTGGTGTTCACATATACTACTGGTCTTGTGTGTTAGTAATTACTACTGATGTCCTTAGTTACTACTGGTGTCAAAACCATGAGTTACTACTGATGTTTGTGGTTACTACTGACGTTTCTTACTGGCATATCATTTACTACTAGCTCTTCAAAATTTTTAAAATACTACTGGTCCTTCAAAATCAAAATTACCATACTAACCCCCATGAAAATAACCGTTATGTTATGATTCGAAGGGCAATTTAGTCTTTTTGTAGGTGAAATCAAAAGATATAAAAGGCGGAAATCGTTTAGTTTATCATTATCTTCACCTCGATCTGTCAAAACCTCTCAATAAACCCTAGTTTACGATCAAAAACCCATAGTCAGTAACAAAATTCCTGCAAAAAAAAAATTCAAAACGATGGCAACTCTACAATCTCTTGATGTGCAAACCGATCTGAAATATTCAGAATTTCACAATATGGTTGCCTTTTTAAAGAATCCCGACGGAACAAAAGATTTCCGTCCAATCGTCAAATTCTTGAGAAATTCTTACATACAGTTCGCTCTAACTGTAAAACCAAAATCATATCAAAAGCACTTGATTGATTTTTGGACAAATGCTGAACGAGTTGAAGGGTCAACAATGCCCATGATCAAATCAACTGTCGATGGAAAGACTATCACCATCACAGAAGAATCCATCAGAAATCACCTTCAACTACATGATGATACAGGTATGACCACTCTTCCTAAAGAAACTATTATTTCAAACTTACAAAGAATGGGTTATGAAGGAAGACTAGACATAGTCACATTTCAAAAAGGTCTTCTTTCACCCCAGTGGAAATACCTTGTTCACACTATTCAACACTGTATTTCTCCAAAAAGAAGTACTTGGAATGAGTTCAATAAATCAATAGCATCTGCTGTTGTTTGTTTGTGCACAGATCAAGTCTTCAATTTCTCAAAAATGATTTTTGAAGGAATGCTTGGAAACCTATCCTCATCAAAATTTTTAATGTATCCAAGATTCCTATCTCATATTTTCAACTGTGAAATTCAGGTTCTATCTGAACATAAAAATCTTTTTCTCTTTCCTGAATTAAACAAAAAGGTGTATGCTAATATGAGAAAACAATTTAAGTTTTCGGGCAAGGAAACCCCTCTGTTTCCTAACATGATCCAAGATCACACACAAACTGGAGAGGGTTCAATCATTGCTAAAACCCAAATTGAACCTCAACCCACTCCATCACCCCCAAATACAGCCCAAACACCACCCCAAACAGCCACTCAATCACCCAACTTAGAAGTCCTGAATGTGTCCCAGGAACTTGATATAACTCTGCAGAGTGCTACTCTTCACTCTGTGGAAGACCTACCAGACAAAACCAAAAACATTTCCTCAATTTATAAAAGAAAGAAACTTTCTTCAAAGGACACCAGGGGACAAATAGAGTCACACCCCAGGCTCAAAGAGTTGTCCTCCAAGGAGGAGAGAGGACATGAGGGGAGGGCTTTCACTACTGATGCCCCAAAGGTGGGTGCACAGGATAGTGAAAACATCTTTAGGACCCAAACCTCGGCAACTTTGAGTGATGACTCTTTTGAGGAATTACTCAAATGACCCCGGTGCCAAGAAACCACAAGGGGGGGCATCTCTGCTTCTTCTAGGAAGAAGAGGATGTCTAAAAGACCCAATGAATCACCAAGAAGTGATGAGGGCAGAAGTATTGATTTGACGGATAGGATGGAAAACCTTCAAACCAAAGTACCAGTTAGTGAGCCCGATGATCTTGCTAGATGGAGTGAGGGCAGTATTAAAATCCAACAATTGACGGCTAAAGTGGATTCCTTGGAATCCACTGTACAAGATTGTCTTTATTATCAAACAAATCAAGGAAAAACTATGGCTGCTATGAAAAGAAATGTCAATATCATCAACAAAAGAATGAGACAATATGAACTTAGGCTTCATCAACAATCAAAGCTTATCAGGAACTTGAAAAAGAGGATTGATGATAGTGAGGCTCCTCCAGTTGAGCTCACTAAGGGGGAGAAGGATAACATACAGACAATGATTGATGAATCCATTGCAGCAGCAGCTTCCTCCCTCTTGAATTTAAAAGAAACAGAAGTTGATGAAGGCCCAGAGATGATGATTACAGAAGATGAGCCCATTACTACTGCTACAATGGAAGAACAAGTTGAAACAGAGATACCAGTAGTAACTCCTACTACTGATGATATAGCAGTAGTAAGTCAAGAAGAGGAATTAACTGCACTAAACACTACTGATGCCCTATCAGTAGTAACTCATGAAGTAACACCAGTAATAACCACCTTGGTTACTACTGAAGAAGAAATTCCTGAATTTCCTGAACTCATTGATGCTAGAAGACATGTCATCATTACCAAACCACCAACTCCTACTCAACCACTTATCATACCTGACATTGATGATAATGTGAATTGGTTTGAGGTAGATGAATGTACCCTTCCTCCTCACCCAAAAATATTACCAGAAGAAGATCTAAAATTGTTTTATCCAAAGTTACTAATGACTGGTATTCCTGACATGAAATACACTCCACCTCCATCAATTTTGCCTGCTTGTGTTGGAAAGGGAAAAGAAATATATGATGATGATTATCCAAACAGGGCATTAGGGCATCACATGGTCAACAAAATCAACCATGTTAGAAAAGAGAAACAATCAAGATGGAGGATAAAACATAGAAGATTTCTGGAGAATGTAGCTATGTATCAAGCTATTGAGGAAAAGAAAAAGAAAAAGAAAACTGAAAAACCTCAAAAGACTGAAATACCTGAGTTAATGAAAGATGGTCAGATTGAAGCTCAATTGGCAGGATTTCGAAGATACAGAAAAGTAGAAGAGGAACATCTTGATTTGCTTGAAGAACTAGTAGCTGAAAGCAAAAGAACTAAAAGTCCCTTAACAGATGATGTGTTTGAACAAAAAGCACTTATGATTGACTTTCTGAAGTCAAAAGGGCACAGTGCAAAATCTTTTGGCAGAATGAAGATGGTTACTATTATAGACAAATACTGTACTGCCAAGAAGAAAGATTTAATTGAACAAGAGGCTGAAGAAGAAAAGAAATTGAAAGCAGCAAAAACCTTAATCCCAATAAGTCCAAATTTAATTAAAGATAATAGTGTGTCTACTATTGGTGAATCCTCGTCTCCCCAGACAAAGAAAAGAAAGAATGAAGCTCAAGAACAGAGTTTTCAAAAGAAAGCAAAACAAGAAAAAATTATACCTGTTCTTGAAGTACCTGTTGCTCCACTTCAAAATAACTCAATACTAAACTGGAAAGTCTTGCCCAATAATGCTCTATTAGTTGTAAGGGAAGACAAAATCATTCAAAAGTTTACTGGATGGCTACCTTTGATCAGATCCTGTACAAGAAGTGATGTGATTAAACTTCTGATCATTGGAAAACCAAGAATGTCAAAGAAATCTTGGAGAGAATCTGGAGCTGGATACTTAACAAGAATGATTGATGCAGCTTTTTATCCAGATAACTATCCAGAGTTATTTACAAATCCAGAAAATGTGTATGCATGGAATGTTCTCCCAACTTGCAATATGTATTTCTTTGAAAGATCAAGTAAAAATTGTGAGTTGTACTTATATGAAAGAGAATATCCTCACTCAGAAAAGGAAATGTATCAGATATTCATCAACACTCTAATGAAGCCCTTTGATGCTGTTATGTTCCAGAATAAATTGAATTATTTTATCAAGAAGAACAGCAAATACATAATTGAACAAAGACTTCAACAAAATCAAAGAACATTAGAAAGAAGAAAGAAAGAAGAAGAAGAACAGAAGAAACTTGATTGATTAAAACATAATCAATAAGTTTAGGGGGAGATTGTTGGAGCAAATCACAGATCAACTTAGTACTGATGCTGCAGTTGGTGATAATTATGTTTATTACTGATGGGGCAGAACATGTTACTACTGATGAAGTTGATACTGGTGTATACTATAACTAAAGTTACTACTGATCAATGCTTATTGAAGATACTACTGATCATTGTAGTTACTACTGACGATGTATCTGGACTTACTACTGATCACCAAGTTTACTACTGATCTTCATATTTACTACTGGTGATAAGTTTTACTACTGACAACGCATATTTGGAACAAATCAAGTCCGAGATCTTCGCAGAGATAGTTATAGAATGTAAATCAATGTATATCGTTTATAATTAGATGTATATCGTATCCTAGAATAACTAGGGTAAATAGTTTAGCTTCAAGGACTATTATATATAGTTCCTTACGAATTGTAAACGTACGTGTGTATTGTTAACTCGATAATATACATTGAAGCTTTTTGTGAAACTGTGTTCTTAATATTCTTGTTTATTGTTCATACAGTTCATTGTTCTTAATTATTGATATAGTGTTGATCCGCTGCAACTTCTATCATCAATTAGATCTAAGGTGTTTATTAACTTGTCTATAGTTAATCGATCCTGACAGAATGTCTCTTGTCCAAACATCCGTCCATTTTAAATACAAACCTGTGATGATATCCCTTGATCTTGCACACATCACAAGACCGATCCATTCAATGAAGGTACAGTTGGAGCCCCTATCTGGACAATCGTAAAAACGGCTACCTGGATTTGTGGATGTCCATAATGTCATCATCATCGCAACCCTTCCACGTCAACATAGCACCATTGACCTAGTTTAGTTTACATAAGAAGGAAATCGGGTGGAGAATTAAGGAGAAGAAAATCAGGTACAAACATAAGTTAAAATGGTGGAAAATTTTGAATAAAGAGTGTGAGATTCGAGTCTTGACTTGTGTTCACTCTAGTTGTGCGGTGGACAATGGTACCAACGGTATCTGGGGTTAGCGTTCACTGTAATCTAGACTTTTTGAGGAATAAATTATAAAGGGAAACAATAATAATTTGAAGTTGGAAGAATAAATAGGATAAGTTTTTATAAAACAAAATCACTAATTGTGTTTCCTGTAGGAAGAACATAAAAGAAAAACAAAATGATCAAAAAAGATAGTGATTTAAATTAAAATATTATTTCACACAAAAGAGGAAGAATACAAATGTAAATTACTTCGTTTTCTTTCAATCTAAGCAATACTTGCAACACATGGCTGACACACACACATATAGTATAATCACTGCGATTTATACATGATTATCATAATAAAGATAATGGAAAAAGAATATAATCAACATAATTTCCATTAGTTATCATGCTATAAACCTTCACACCTTTAACCTGTAATTAATAATTGCATTTTCCGTGTTTTTTTAAATTCTATTATAAGCATAAAACCTAAAAATAATTACCAGGTCCCAAAAACGTATACGTGGTCTTTCAACATCAACGAAGCATTTCTATGGCCTAATATCATTGCTTTAAGTCCTAATAAAGACAATATTGAGTTTGATTTAGAAACCATAAAAAAAACCCACGAATGGAAACACACAGACACTTTGTTAATCAACAGTATCGATTTAGTTATCAACACTAGATTAATATATAGATATAAGAACTAAAATCAACTGGGGATGTAGCTCAGATGGTAGAGCGCTCGCTTAGCATGCGAGAGGTACGGGGATCGATACTGTAACACCGCAAAATTTAGAAAACGTTTTTTTTTTATTTTTAAAAGGTATGCGGAAGCATAAAGATATTAAATAGTTTATGTTTAGGTTTACAAACCAAACGTCCCAAATTAAACACCAAAACAATAATAATATTTAAACGGTGTCACGAAACGACATGGCTCATATTTCAAAACATATCCATTTGAGCTTGGTCACTTATTCCGTCCAAAGCCCCGATCAACCTGAAAAGAGTCAACGAAGGAGGGATTAGCACAGAGCTAAGTGAATGAACATAATCTACAAACTATGTAAAGCTCAACAAGCAAGCACCAACATCCCCACGATAGTTACTCCCCGTAACCGCTTAACCACTGTTCCACCGAACCACTATCTACTAATCCAGCAACCACTAACTGTCTAATCACTAAGCGCGGAAGTAATTCTACATCGCCGCCTACTAACCTCGGAAGTATTACTACATCTCCGATGGTTAACACCGAAGTTATAAAACATCTCCACGTTGGGTAAACACTATCACTGAGGAACGGTGGCTTTGCGGGCCTTAAACCGTGGTTGGCCAGAACCACAGTAACCGTTGGCGCTTCGTATCAAACACCCCGGGCAACTCCCTCCCCTTAACCATGTAACGCATACAGGTAAGGTCGGATACCCTATTAGTCGATACCCTTTGCCCAGCCGTTATCCATCCGACGCTGACCTCTTACCTATCCTCGATTTCTACTAACCGAATTATTGCTACCAATCAAGCAAAACCTTTCCATCTATGTGCACACATCCTATTTCGTCTAACCCGATCGAACAGGTACCAAACAAGGAAACTGTCAAAGATTCGCGCCCGGAAACGACCCGAAAAACCTGTAATCTGAAGTTCACGATCGTGAACAATAGTTCACGAACGTGAACTAGAGTTCACGACGTGAACTAGAGTTCACGATCGTGAACTCGCTCCAGGGAGCGTTTCCTGCATTTTTCCTGTATTTTCCTGCATGTTTCCTGTATTTTCCTGCACCTTTCCCAAACAGGCAATACCAAACCGATTGTAACCGAACACAAGTTTGAGGTTAAGTCCACTCACCATAACCTTCAATTCCCGTAACTCAGTGAGCTAATATCACCGAGTTTCCTCCTCGGATCCTATACATCAAAGAACACCGAGTCAATAATCGTACATATCAAGAATCACCAATATTAACAATAATGAACACTAACTTTCCACCAAGTGTTATAAGTACTAATTCTAACACATAAGTATATTAAACTCACTTATACATACACAATTCAACAATTGGGTCAATCCACCATTTAATCGCCCGAACGGGTCAAAACCGGATTATTAAACAGTAATACTTTCTATAACTACAACCACATCATCCAATTACAATTCACCAATTGTTATCAATAACATTTCTAACAAAACACTTATACTTGCACAATCCAAGTTTCTTAAGTCACTTACTACTAATTGGCCCAAACGGGTCAAAAGCCCGAACATGACTATAACATAAGCAATTTCACAACTAAGGTCCATGACTACTACATCTAGCAAGTCATAATCTTGTAACCATTCACCAAGTTCATAAATACCAACAATCCATGTATTTTACTTCCAAATTACTAGTTCATCATTTTAACCAAAAACATCCAAACACTAGTTAGCATTTCAACAATCTCACCAAATCTCAACATAATCCATAACTAACATATCCAATCCATCATGTTAACATATCCAAGCAACAAAACCCGCAAAAACACACCAATGCCATGTTTCCACCAACTAGTCATTTAACACAATAATTGGTCCATAATTTCTACATAAACTTAAACAATTATTTTAACTAACAATCTCACCCAACTTAAGTCATAAACCACCAAAACATACAATACTTGATTTCTCAACATCCATAACTTACTAAACATGTTTTCTCAACCTAATAAACAATTCCAAGCATTCAAACAACAAGAAATCCAAGGTTTGTCAAAACTCATACAACCTAATTTTAACATAAACGCACCAACTTGTACACTTTGCTAAAATGGCTGTACCTTGTGCTAAATTACTTGTACTCATGCAACAATACATGTCAAACTTTGTATAAACACTTAATATACCATCTAACACAATAATCACCAACCGAATCTCAAGAACACATAAACCCTAATTTATCAACTATCATGAAATCGAAAACGAACACATATAGGTTGAAGCTTACCTCAAGGGCTTCACAAAAACGTGTTTAGATTTAAGATTGAGCAAGAATCGAGCTAGCAAATCCCACTTGGAGCTCAAGAACACAAGGATGAGTTATGGGGTTTTTAGAGAGGGAGGGAGAGAGATAACGAAGAGAGAGAGATAGATAGATAGAAAGAAAAGAAGTGGGGCTTTCCCCTTCAAAAGGCCGGCCAAAAGGGAGGGGGTGGGACCCACTTGGCTTTTTCCATCTTTTAGCAAATACAATATAAAAAGTCCCGTTCGTAGTTAATTTATTTAAAATACCAAACGAACACTATTTTTAGCCACGAAAATATATTCGGAAACGATATTAAAAGGAGAATCCAAAAATATAAAAATCATGAAATCCTTTAAACATTTCAGTAATCGGGTATTTTAATCCCTTGATTAAAATATCACAAAATGACAAAAGGTCAAACAATTCATTTAACATTTAATCAATTTATTCCACATATGATCAAATAGATATTTATCAAATATCAATATATGCCTAAAACTACTAGGCCGGTTTTAAGATGTTACAGATACCACGCATCTCCATTAACTTTTATCATTTTTCTGATTAATTCCATTATTGTATATGCTTTTTTTTTGGGTAAGAGACATAATTGCCCCGTTCCTGTCATCTTTGCCGGTTTGCCCTAACCACAACACCCGTATGGCCGTCTACCACCTCCAATCTTGCCATCGCCACTAGCGCCGCCGTAATCTCCTCCGCTACCATCTTCTCGGGCCAGCAGATTGTTTCTATTCTCCGGATACAGGTAACGCATATTCAAAGGATAAGGACTTTGATTTTCTCCGACCTAAATATGTAATTAATTGTACGAAATTATTTTGGTTGTTGCGCAGTGGAAGTATTAGGTGTTGATTGTAATCTTAGTTGCTAGTTTGGGTCGTCTATAGATTGTTGGTTCATCAATTTTGTCGATTGTTATGAGTCCTCTGTGAACACATTTATGCTAGTTTGAGACTCGAGTCCTCTGTCAACACAAATGGTTATGTTTTGTTTGAATTTCGGTATGTTTTATTTGTATTTGAAATGATTTATGTTTAATTTGGATTTTATAAGAAATTCTGTTTTTTATTACGAGTATTATTTAGAAACTATATTATGATATTTTATCAAAAAAATATATACAAAAATAAGTGCAAAATGATCATTTTAATAATTCATCATATACAGTCAAATACATAATTAAATAGTATGGTTTCAGTCAAATACAAAACTTATCAGAGCTCAGACTTAGTCCGAACTTGATTATCAAAAAGATATACTTCCTCCATTTCAAAATAAGTGATACAAATTAGAGTTCACGATTTTTAGGCAAAATATGATAATGAAGGTTAATTAGATTAAATTTAATAGTTAGTGGAGGATGGCTCTCACATATATTGATTAAAAGTGAATTTAATGATGTTTAAAAATAAAAGTAAAGGTACACGTGTCTTTTCACTTTATTAAATGAGATAGTTAGTGGGTGTGGTCCCCACTACCTTTCACCAAATATGGTAAGTTTTCAAAGTGTATCACTTATTTTGAAACACCCCAAAATGGAAAGTGTATCACTTATTTTGAAACGGAGGAAGCATTATAAACCGCCGAACCGGAAACGACACCGAACGGAACACACCCTTAATATAAAGAAGCATTTTTTCATGAATTAAACAAGTGTTCTTCATATAAGTGGTCTCCATCATCACAACCATCTGAGCTGAACAATGCTAACAACTAAACTATTAAAAAATGTAATTCAATAATAAGTCATGATAACTTATCAAACAAGTCACCAAACATACTTAAGTGAGCAAACCCAACTCAAGAGTCGAGTGTTGAATGTGTCTTAGAGTAAGAAGCATAGCGGAACGATGAAACTCATGGTGATGAGGTGGAAGGTGTGTTGTGTAGTGAATATCTCACCGATATCAAGTGGCGGGGAAGGTGATGAAGGCCACGTGGTGTGTATCATGGAGGAGATAGATGATGTGAGGAGGGATTATTTTATGCTGTGGATATTGACGGGTGCGGACCATAACATCGTATCTGTAATGGTTAGTTGTGTCAAATGGAAATCTACTATCTCATTGATATCATTATACTTTAGTGGCGGAGTGTTGAGTTTCTGGATTTGTATTTTTCTTCTTAGTTTTAATTTGATAATATATCTTTAAAATAAGAGTGTTAAGTGTCAAAAAATTATCTATCGACGACCATGAAAAATCCTTCCACGATATCACATTTTAGCTCTCTAAACCATCTAAGTAAAAATGTCAAACAATTATACTACTCAAAACTACGGAGCTAAGTTGCACGGAAACGGATACGGAACGGGGAAACGGATACGTAACGGATACGGGAAACGGCAAAACTTAAAAATTCAAGATACGGATACGGCAGAGATACGGCACATAAAATATAAATATATATATATATATATATATATATATTTTAAAGAAATTCCAAATAGATATTATTGATGTAAAGTGTATAAACTCTAAAAATATTAAATCTTTCACATGTAATTAATTATCAATAACAAATCATTTTTTAAATACATCTTCCATTAAAATAAAAAGCATATCCACCTACATTCCACATCTTTACATCTTCCATCGAATCAAAAACTCATGACAATGTTTAAAAAAACACAGATATGTTTCTTGAAACGCCGAAGAAACTTCACAGATACGTTTCCGGCACCTGAGAAACGTTTCGGCAGGTATCCTAGGAGTATCGGTTTCCCAAAGGTTTCCGATACGGGAGCGGCACTCTACATGGAGTTTCCGTGCAACTTAGCTACGGAGTATTAGAAATTTAGTAAAAGTATGGGGTGTAACTCGTAGTTTCAGAAACAATAAGGGTTGTAAACGGAAGCTACATTCTTACAGAACCAGCAACATTTCGTTTCCCCCAAAATTTAATTTAACGATGGACTTCCGTCAACATTCTCTTCTAGAACCCTTCGTCGTTACTCTCTTAGGTTAGTTTCACATTCTCTTCATCTCTCTGCTATGAATTTGTCGATTGCTACCTATTAGATTCACTCTTATTGTTCAATTAGAATCATACTCAGTTTCAAATGTTTTATTTTCATATATTTATATGTGTTGATTTAGTTGAGCTAAAAAAACTAGGTTTTTGCATATCTGATTCCAATTTTTTTAGCAATTATTCGCTTAACCATAATTACGAGCAACTCCGAACATAGAACATTCTGAATAATACGATATTTGATGCAGGTTGTGTAAATTCAAAGATCAGATATCTGCTATCAAATTTTATGCTTGAAATTGAAAATTGATGCTGTTAACTTGTTATGCATCTGAAAACAAGTAGAGGACACACATATTATGCGTAATCGTCTTTGAGACTATATTGTTACATAATTGATAGACTGAGTTTAACCATTATTAGTGAATGAATAGTCAAACATAAGATGATTGATTGTTTTAATCAAAGCTTTAATATATTAAGATTCTAATCTCTTTAAGGTGCTTGAAGAACATTAACATGGCATATGGAGGTCCACCTATGGGTCCTGCTGCAGCTGCAGGCAGTTCTCCTCTAATGAAGCAAGTGAAACTGGAAAAAGAGAGTGAACTGAGGATTGAAGTCAGTTTCAACAGTTCTCTTCGCCTCAGGCTACTTAACGGGACAGCTGAAATATTTGGGACCGAAATGCCCCCAGAAAATTGGCTCATTTTCCCACCAAGAATGAAATTTGCTGTAAACATACACAATTGTCATAAATTAACTTTATGAAAAGATATTTACTTGTCTTATTTGGACTTTCAGATATTTACATGGTACGGGGCCACAATTGAAATGCAAGATACCAACACTGAAACTGATTATGTAGCAGACGAGGTAAGATGCCTATTTGAAAAAGAGAAAGGTTGCCTTTGTAAATTGTAATTACTAATTACAGTTGCACAACGTATAGAGATAGTAATTCTTTTTTTCTTTTTTTTTTGAAATAAAGACACCAATGATCAGTTATGTAAATGTGCATGCTGTACTTGAAGGACGCAGAAATCGCGCAAAAGCCTCCGCTAGTGATGCTGATGCTTCCCAGGTTACTTACTATCTTCTTCTATATACCATAAATAATCAGATAATATTAATTAATATCTATATATTTGAGGTAAAACACGACCACGTGTCAAAATACTGAAATTGTGATTGTGTATTTAGGGTCCAAGAGTGATTGTAGTTGGACCAACAGATTCAGGAAAGAGTACCTTATCAAGAATGCTTCTTAGTTGGGCTGCAAAACAGGGGTGGAAACCTACTTTTGTGGATTTAGATATCGGGCAAGGATCTATAACTCTACCGGGTTGCATTGCTGCTACCCCAATTGAGATGCCAATCGACCCGGTTGAAGGAATTCCCCTTGAAATGCCTCTTGTTTACTTTTATGGACATAATACTCCAACGTAACCTTTTTTTACTCGTTGTTTTTTACTTATAAACACATCTCTATTTTTTTTTTTTAAATTTGTGTTTGCAGTGTTAATGCAGATCTTTATAGGGTGCTTGTAAAAGAGGTTGCACAGATTCTGGAAAGACAATTTGCTGGGAATGCTGAATCTAGGGCTGCAGGAATGGTTATAAACACCATGGGTTTCATTGATGGCCTTGGTTATGATGTATGTATGGCCCGCATTTCCTTTATCCTATTAATATTAATATTAATTAATAAATAATATTTATCTCTCTCTCTCTCTCTCTCTCTCTCTCTCTCTCTCTCTCTCTCTCTCTCTCTCTCTCTCTCTCTCTCATTGCAGCTTCTTTTGCATGCAATCGATACATTTCAAGCCACTGTTGTTCTTGTCTTAGGCCAGGTAAAAACTTTCCCACTTCTTTTAATAATTTTTTACATCATGCAATATTTTATATATATTTTTTTTAATTTTGTTAGGAGAAACTTTGCAGCATGTTAAAAGATGTTTTAAAACGAAAGCCAAACGTTGATGTGGTGAAACTGCAAAAATCAGGCGGTGTTGTTTCTAGGAATTCAAAATTTCGAGCTAGTGCTAGGAGCCAGAGAATTAGGGTAAGTAGTAATTATCTCCAAATGGATTAATTAATTATAAATAATTAAAAGGGATGTATTTGATAATTTCAGGAATATTTTTATGGTCTTTCAAATGATCTTTCTCCACACTCAAGTATTGCAAATTTCAGTGATTTACTTATTTATAGAATTGGTGGTGGGCCCCAGGCACCAGCTTCAGCTCTACCAATTGGTGCACAGCCCGTTGCTGACCCAATGAGATTGGTTCCTGTTAACATTAACAGAGATTTACTCAATTTAGTTCTTGCTGTCTCATTTGCTAAAGAACAAGATCAGATTCTTTCAAGGTATTTTTTTTATAAATAATTTCGTTCAAATATACCATTATATGATCGATCAATCAATAACATATACATTGTGCTTACTATTGCTTTTCTTACTTGCTGTGTTTGCAGCAACATAGCTGGCTTTATTTGGATTACTGATATAGATATCCCAAGGTTTTAATTTAATTTTGACTTGATTTAAACCAATTTTGATTTAATTTAATGCTTAAAATTTGCTAATTTGACATTTCAGGAAGAAAATCACATATCTTGCACCATCAGGTGGAGAACTACCGAGCAAATTCTTATTAATGGGAAGCTTAACATGGATAGAAACCTAAATTTCACTATTGTAAGCTTTTTACTTTCTTTCCAGTATCTTATTTATCCTTGTAGCATAGTCTTGGTTTTTTTAAGTATTTTCTAGTATAGTGTAACAACAATGTTAACTTGCTTCTATATTGTAGTTGGAGGATTATATTGCATGTGCAACTAGTTCTTTTGGACTTGAATTTTTTTAACGTGTTTATTAAATCTTCCCCTTTTTACATTCATTCGTCGTAATTAGCCATTTATGCGAATTTGAATTCCAAGATGTCGTTTTCAGTTAGCTTTAAAGTTCGTTAAGAGAAAGGGTTAACTATTGACGAAATGTTTTTTATTACTAATTTACAATTGTAAGCCAAAGTATTTTCTAATGAGATGATGTGTTGGTGTCAATGTTTTAGAACCCGAGTTGGACCGGCCGATCGGACTGGTTAGACCGGGAAACAAAAAGCATATTGGGTCCAATCAATCGGGTAAATATGTTGTTTATGAATTGCTTCAAAGCAGGTGGGTTAACTCTTAATCGGGATTGTTGAACATGATTTTATTTTTAACTTCTTTTATTCTTAATTTTTTTTTATTAAAGTTCATATTTAGTATCGTTTTTATACTCAAAGTTGTAATTTTGTTGGAAAATATTGTTTGTATCATATGTTTTGTAATCTTTTTAGGCTTTTTTTTTTTTTTACCATTATGTGTTTTTACATATTTAAATTATCATAAATACTCATTCATATTGTAATCTGATTCTTTTGTTTTTAACGTATTGGCTGGTTCAATTAAAAACTCAGTTTTTAAAACATTGGTTGATAACTTGATATACTTCCTCCGATTCAAAATAAGTGATACACTTTGTGTTTCACGTTTTTTGAGGCAAAAGTCTATAATGATGGTTAAATTTGATTAATTAGATGGTTAGTGGGCATGAGTCCCACACTTTTTGAATAAAGTGGAGTTAATGATGTTTAAAAGTAAAAGTAAGGGTAAAATGGTCATTTCATTTTGTTAAAGTAGATAGTTAGTGGGTGTAGGTCTTACTATTTTTTGCCAAATATGGTAATTTTCTAAAGTGTATCACTTATTTTGATACATCCCAAAAAGGAAAGTGTATCATTTATTTTGAATCGGAGGAAGTAGTAATTATCACCTTTAGCATATGCCTGGCGGGCTTTATATTGGGTTAACAGTTTATTATATATTTTGGGATATATCTAGAAGTAAAAAGGCAAAGGTTTTCAAAGTCGCATGAAGTTAAAATTTATGAACATATTGTCTATACCTAAATTATATTCAGTATATTGGGATTGGTCTTGTTTCGTAACTTTCTGTAGTCCTAAAAAAGGTTTGGCGTATTAGTTTTCATAAACATGATCGTTTTCTTTTGGTTCAAATTTCGGTGATCAAGGATCATAACTCGGTCTATTGTCCTATTCGGAACTTCGCTATACTGTTAAAGGTTTATAAATTATTTAAAACGAATCTAGATGTCTAACATGTTCTAGAATTTATTGTTTAAAATAATTAGATTATTCTATTGTTAATATAGCTTTCCATATCCAATGCATGAAATTAAACAACTATAAAGATGGGTCAAACATGTTGGCCGACCAATCTTACTAGTTTTTATCCGTACTAAAAAATTTATCAACCATTTTAATTAAAACTCCGTTCCCGCCTATTAGTAACTCGTACAACACCATGTTACGCTACATTTGATGGTGATGGTTTAGGCACCTAATATGATCATCTATAGGTTTTGGGTTCGATATTATTCTCCGAGTAACATCTCACGTGTACAAGATGACTAGAAGAAAGTTTGGAAACCCTCATGGCAATAGTTAGACTAGCATAATGGGGTTTGGTCGCCCTCCATGTCGCATTCCGTCCCCAACACCCGACACGTCCATCCCCCTTACGCAGGTCCTCTCGCGACGCGTCCCAGGAGGCATTTGGCGCCTGCAACGTGGTTTGGTCGCCTACTACGTGGGTTTGGTCAGAGTTTGTCTTGTGTTTGGTCGGAAGAGAAAAACCTAATGTGGTGTTGATGTGACAACAGTGACCAAACTGAGTACGACCACCCGTTACACATAGCGCTAGATTGCATATATTCCAAACAGAATTTGGTCATGCTGAGAGAGTCATTATAAACAAGAATACTCTGAGATTTAATAAATTTGTTTCCGAATGATAAACTTTTTTTTAGAAATATAAACTGTAAAAACTAATATTTATAAAAGTTATAGATCGGATCTTTAGTGATGACATTTATTTTGTTGTACATCTATAAACGACAAAGAGAGAACACCATCTTCTTTAGTTTAGAATATTTTCTTTGTACATGTTCACATGTTATTTCAAAAGACACCTTAAAAAACCAACATATATACTTTGAATAACTGAAAAGTCACATGACAGCGATAAATATATTGACGCATAATAATTTTGTCTTGATGTATCGTGAAATATGAATATTTAATTATGGAATAGATAAAGTGGAAGAATAATTGTATAGTTTTCTAATCAGTTTTCATACTTAGATCTATATAACCTAAAATAATAGTCATGTAGGATATATATATATATATATATATATATATATATATATATACCCCTATATAGGTGAAGTTTCATGCGAGAAATGATTTTTTTGCGAGAAATGCAAGAAGTAATCTTGGGCGTTAGATTGAAAGATCAATGGTTAAGATGAGAGGGGTCAATTTTGTAAATAAATGAAAATAAGAGGATTAAGATTTAAAGGTGAAAGGATATTATGGTAAAGTTACATTAGGTTTCTCTCACCTCTCATTTTCATATATAGCAAAAACACGTCACTTTCGCCATAATTCTCCAAAACCGCCGCACATCACATCCTTTCACCATAATTTTGCAGAAGCCGTCGCCGGTGGCTCTCATCGGGCAGAGCTTGTCTAATATCGTTAACAATGTGTTGCTCACGATACTTTCTTCCTATTTTTGCAGAAAACAACCGCCAGTTCACCTTGCCGACAAGCCTGTCGCCGGTTGCGACGCCCGCTCAGTCCACGTTGAAACTCATTCAAAATCAAGACGCCGGCGATAACGATTTGAAACAATACCGTAAAGTGATTCGGCGTTCATCTATTTAATGAAATCTCAGATCTTGAACTTTTCACTCGTGACAGTTGAATCACAGGTATGTTAGCAATTTCCGTACTTCCGGTGACATTCACGTACATCTCTCTCACGTGTATCTCCTCTGTCGGCTCCCATCTTGTGTTCACCGATGATGGTAATGATTTGCGTTCACCGATGAAGCTAACGATTTGTGTTCACCAATGAAGCTAACGATTTGTGTGTTTGATTACATTTGCTTGGGTTATTTTTTTGTTCAGCAGTGAATGTCGTTTTAGGGTGTAGAGTTTATTCAATGGTGAATATGTTCTTAATGGGTTTACAAAAAGACTCCTAATTGTGATTTTGTATTCATCAGTGAACAGTGGGTTCCGGTGAAGATGCGGACATAACTTCTCCATGTTTCTTTTTTATATTGCTAGTAATTTTTTTGTAATTTATGTATTTTGTATAAATTATTACTTCTGTAATTTTGTGTTCTCTAAAAATCGAGTTGTGTTCATTAATTGTGTAATGTTCATTGAATAGTTTTTATAACAAATACGTTATAATGGTCATTGTTCAAAACGTTGAGCAAGGCAATAATCTGCATCGATTGTTAGACACGTCCAATTAAAAAAAATGTGAAATTCTTGGATGTGAAGAACCGTCTATTTTTTAGAATTAGATCCAAAAATAGAGGGATGGAAGTTATTAAAGAATGTTTATTTGTATTTACTAATAATTTCTGGAATTTGATGTAAAGACAATAATACCCTTGCAGATTTAAAAATTGATTTGAATTGATTAGTGGTCAGGATTACTTCTCGCATTTCTCGAAAAAAAAAACACTTCTCGCATGAACCCTATATATATATTATATATATATATATATATATATATATATATATATATATATATATATATATATATATATATATATATATATATATATATATATATATATATATATATATATATATATATATATATATATATATATATATATATATATATAGGGGAGGGTTCATGCGAGAAGCCTTTTTTTTGCGAGAAGTGCGAGAACTAATCTTAGCCACTCATCTATTTTAATTAACTTTTTAACTTAAAAGGGTATTTAAGTCTTTATATAAACCAGAAATAAATACAAATATAACTTCCTAAATTAAACAAATCAATTAATAACTTCCAATCCTATTTTGGTGGATCTAATTATTTCCGTCATCTTAACATCCCAGAATTTAATTTTTCTTCATTATTTTACAGTTGAACTCGGCTACATACACCATGCATGGATATTCATTAATGAAGGCTCTGGTTCAAACAAATGTTGAGCCAAAATATACAATGGATATTCATTAATGAACGTTGTTGTTCAAACAAATATTGGGCCAGAATATACAATGAACATAAGACGACACTGGTGAACCAGAATATACAATGAACATTCGACAACAAAGTCGATGAAGAACCATATCGTATTCATCAGTGAATACAAAACTTACAAAATCGCAAAATAAAAAATGAATACAAAGCACAGATGAACACGATAATCGACTAATAAAAGTTTTACATAAATGAAAATAATAATCCAAATGATGACAATAATCCAAGAAAACACACTAAATCTCCAATGAACACAGATAACAAGTTTTTTATAAATGTACACAATAATATTATCAAGATCATAGATGAACACGAATCACAAATGAACACAATAATCTGTATATGTTCACTGTTTCAACACATATCTCTGCCGCCGGAACCCTAGTTCCGCTGCCGGCGCCCTCGCCGGAGAACAAAAAATGAGAATGGGATCTGTAGAAGGAGAATGAGAATGATAATGAGATCTGGCAAACTTCATTTCAACACACACAAGCAACGAACCCTAGATCTGGCATGTAACGAACCCTAGATCTGGCTGATGTTCGGTGAGAGATAAATGAAATATGTTATCCTCGATGGTTTCCGGCGGCAGTAATGGCATCTTTGGGTATTACTTTAGGTCGTCGTCGAGTTTTGTTCGCTGGAGGATGGTTGCGTGGTTGAGAGAGAGATGAACAAGGGTTTTGGGTCGATGGGTTTTCTGGTGGTTTGTTTGCAGCCTGCGACAGTTGCCGGAAATACCTTCCATGGCCGCCGACAAATTAATGGATGAGAGAACCCGTACTGTACACACAAAAGTGTGTGTTTTGATTTGGGAGTTTCTCTCTCTTTAAGTTTTTAAATGAAAATGAATTGTCATTTTACCCGATTACCCTTTCTCCCTTAATTATTAAGCCATAAATGTTCTTTTATTTACATATATGACATCGTTAATCTCAGCCCTCAATCTGTTAATCTAAAGGTGGTAATTAGTTCTCGCATTTCTCGCAAAAAAATTGCTTCTCGCATGAACCTTTGCCTATATATATATATATATATATATATATATATATATATATATATATATATATATATATATATATATATATATATATATATAGAGAGAGAGAGAGAGAGCGGTTCATGCGAGAACCACTAAAATTGCGAGAACTGCGAGAACCACTTTCTAGCCAATCATTTTGCTTAATTACATTTTTTAATCTAAAGGGTATTGTAGTCTTTTTAACACTAAAATCTTTTTATTAAATCCAGTTTCCTTAATTAAATTAATTCATTTTTAACCTCAATCCTATTTTTTAGGATCCGATTTTTGTAATTTGTTATTTTTTTCACAATTCGTATGTGTTCATAGATGAACGCCTAAAAATAAGTAATATTTTTTTTACCATAAGCATAATAATAATGTGTTCAATTTGCAAAATTTACAGATTTACTAATGAACAAATCTACAATATACATAATGAACATAATGAACAAGTCTGACAGGGAATTTTATTAACCTTGTTTCATGTATTCAATGATGAACGAATGAACAAAGCTACAAACTATGAACTGAAACCAATAAAACCAATAACAAAACCTTCCATCAGTGATGAACAACAATTAAATTAAAAAAAACAACAATGGACAACAAATTTTTACGTTCATTAATGATCACTTTCGTACATCAGAGAGACTTGACAGTCCAGTAAGAGAATTTGTCCAGAAATGTCTTTGGATTCTTTTAGATCAGTCAAGAAATGAATTTGATATGTCTCCATGGCTGCCACAAAAATTCAAATCTGAAACCACTTAAATACAACATAAAATATCTTAGTTGGTCAAATGCAGAATTCCACTTGAAACATTTTCAAAGAGATAATTATAAATTTTGTATTCAAATTTAACATACAAAATTTTGGTTTCCAAGTCAACTGCCTTGTGAAATCAAATTTATCCATTACGTCCTTTCAAACTTTGTAAGTCATCTGCTTTGAACGAGCTATTCACTGATGAACATTTAAACTGCATAACAATATAAATGAATCTGTACAAAAATTAAACTACAATTTCCAGATTTATTTACCATATAATTGAATCTAAACAAAGTTTTATGATATATCAATACACATCGTCAACACCGCGAAGGCCGTCGTCGGGATCGAGTATAATGGAACCGGAGCCGCCGTCGCCAATCTGGAACCGCCAGAATCGAGTGATGATGGTCACAGATCTGTACAACAGAATCAAGCGGCGGGCACATATCTGGAATGGCCGGAATCGGTGCCGTCGTCGCCGAAACGAGCCAGAGACTCTATTTCGCCAAAAAAATCATAACGAACATACCTTTAGGCTTCATAATCGTTTCTTCGGTTATCGATTTCGACATTGCCTGAACTCGTTCACCTTGGCTAGCGCCGTTGTCTGCTTCCTCTGCTTTCATTCACTGAGAACGACGAGGACGAGGGTTTTGATGAAAGAGAAAGACTGTATATATCTTCATTCGATGAGAGAGGCCGGATTTTGTGGGATTCTACAAATCATCCCTAATTTACTGCAAATATCTTTAATATATTTTTTGTTCATTGGACTAATATGCCCTTGCATATACGAAAATTCCCTCTAAAATAGCTTATTTAATTTCAAAATTTCCACCTTTAATCTAAACCACCCATCTAAAAATCCAAGGGCTAAAAACATGTTCTCGCAGTTCTCGCAATTTTAATGGTTCTCGCATGAACCCTTGTCTATATATATATATATATATATATATATATATATATATATATATATATATATATATATATATATATATATATATATAGGGTGCGATTCAGCGCAGAACCGATTTAAGCGACAGAACCACAGAACCATCTTCTAGCCAATCAAAATACATGAAATTTAATTAATTATTAATATTTTATATTAACTCGTGGAGGGCATTTAAGGAATTTTACCAAATTCGTTTATCTATGGAAACTGTATAAGGCTTTAACAAGTTTCCTAAAAATAAGCACAATTGGTTTTTCTAATCGTTATAACGTAATTAATTCAAATCAATAAAGAAGGATTTCAATAAAACACAAATGAAGAAGGATTTCAGCAACGTACGCCACTTGATATATGTAGCAGATGATCGTGATGAACATCTGGGTAATATATGGTTTTTTAAGACATTAAATATATGGGTTCTACATGTAGGTGTCGATTTAACATAGCATGTAGGGATGGTAAATAATTGAAACAGTTAATGTATACAACATGATTTAAGTATTTGAAAATCAAAAACATCAGATGTTTCCGACATAAATGTAGTGGTTTCTACGTACGAACATGTCAAAACATTGGGTGTTTATGACATTGAATGTTTTACGACATGTCAACATGGATGTATGTGTTTAAAAAGGTAAAACAGTTGATGTTTACATGACTTACGACATGGTAATCGCCGTGATTTCACGTTTTAATCCGCACAAAAACACATATTGTATAAGAAGTAATTTTTATCATAACAGTAGATGTTAGCGACAAGAGTGGAGGATTATAATTCTGACATTGAATGTCTTACGACATTAATTTAAATGAATTTGAAAAATTCTAAACATTTGATGTTGAATGAGTGTAGGATTATAATACCCAGATACGTTCGCCATACATTGTATGATTCTGACATTGAATGTCTTAAGACATTACTGTATAAATTACGCAATATTATCAGCCACTGTTTTGTACCTTATTGATATGTAATGGTATATTAAAAATAATACGTTATTATAGACACCATGTACGATTTCGAAAGTATACAAAAATTTATTAATACATTGTTGTTTTGAATCTAAAGCAGATCGTGAGACAAATGTGTTAGAGTTGTTGCCAACTCCATTAGGATCATCTCGTTTAGATGATTCACCAATCTTAGATTTCCCCTTCCGTTTAATATTAATTTGATCTTCTTCTTCAAAATCTAAAACAAAACAAACAAACACATTAATTGTATGAACAAACAATCAAAGTCTTCAATCCCGTATAACAGGTATGAACTTCAACATCATCCAAATCAGATTCAAACTTTAACTTTAGAAAGACAAAATACGAAGGAGTGCGAAATACCTCTAGAGCAGCAATTGATTTTTGATTCTTGTTTGGAAAGCCCATACGACCACTTTGGTGTACCGACTCCCACCAACATCATGTTTTTCCGGCGGTCTTACACTTTGCGACGCAGCAGCTTCCGACGAACCCAAAATCAACCTTCGAATCTACACTATTTCGCGAATTAGTCGACAGATCCTTGTACTTTACATCTTTTAGAGTCGAACCACGTGATTCACCTTCAACCCCTGCACGTTTTTCCGGCCGAGAGAGCAGCTGCAGGATCGGAAAATAGAGAGGGAAGAATGAGAATTGGGGTTAGGGTTTAGGAGAGAGAGACGAAGAATGAGAAAACGTAGGGGTGGTGGGGACGGTTTCTAGACGCTGTTTTATTATTTGTTTGAAGAATTCCCATATTACCCTTTTATTTATTTGTTATTAAATATATAAAGGATTTAATTTACATAAATGGCCCGATTGATCTTGACCGTTCATCTAAAGATCTAAAGGTGTAAGATTGGGTTCTGTGGTTCTGTCGCTTAAATCGGTTCTGCGCTGAATCGGACACTATATATATATATATATATATATATATATATATATTAAGATTATTAAACTAATAAGCTAATAAGTCTACTTAATAAGCTTTCTATATAAACATTTTAATTTTTTTCTTAATTTCATCATTTGATATAAATATTTGTATTGATCAATTTAATTAGTAGGAAGATAAATCGAAAGATTTAGTATAAATTAATACCATGTCTAAGAAACTAAGGTAAAAGCCAAATAGAAGAATCTTGCAACTATGATGACAGTGAGTTTATACCGAATGGTGTCTAGGTCCGTTGATCTTATCAGTATAACTATGATAAAGTAAAAAGGAAAAGGGAAAAAAAGACAATATCAAAACCAGTAGTGCTAGTAACTTGTGGGATCTCATGTGAAAATGGGTTTCACCAGCTACATGATGGAAAAGTCATGCAGATTTATTTTTCTATTCTGTCAAAGTTTAATGTGTGTGATTTGAGATATGGTATGGTGTTTACCCCTCATTATATAGATAATTTTTTTTAAACAGCAAACACACAGTCTCTACATTACTTATAATTTACACCATTATTCACAACGGGACTCGAACCCTTAACCACAGGCCAAAGGGAAACACCTTCTAACACCTTATACCGCTAGGCTACAAGCCCTTTGGTCATTATGTAGATAATTGAATTTGTAATATCTACCTCAAAAAATTTAGTGAAAATATGAGAGGTTAAACACACAAGACATCGGAATAACGAATAGTTGTAAACCGTATAAAAAGGGAAACGGAAGTTGGTTTGATGGGTGGAGAAAGTGTATGTAATTTAGATTTATATGTGACCGATGGGAAATCAAGCTCCAATACAAGCTAGGGAGTACGATAGTGAAACACCCGTGACAAAATGTCGCGAATTTGAAATCATCAACTATTTTAGGAATGGCTTGTAAACATTAACAAAATGAGCACTTGTGAATATACAAATCACCAAAATATGTTAGTTCCATATTTTCCATCTTGACCTGCCAACAGAGCCGGTCCAATCAATTTTTGTGTCTTGGATAAAATCTTAAAAATGGGCCCCAGAAGTAACTTATTTCCAAATAACTAAAAAATTTCCGCCAAATTAATAGTGATGCCTCAATGCTCAAGTTAAATGTTCAGAATGGGCCAAGTAATCCTCATATTTTCAATATTCAGTTGGACTTACCTTGATTAAAATGAGTTTGTATATATAAGCTGCTTTTTTTAAAGTGAGGCCCTAAATTTTGTGGGCCTGGAAGCTACCCTTTTCGCCCATGCTCAAAAACGGGCATGCGTGCCAAGTTAACTTTGTTTAACCTATAAAACATAACACATAAATGAATAAGCACAAAGTTTAGTAAATAACATGATTATACTAGACATACATGACCAAAATAATAAATTACTACCATTATGTGATTACTTAGATCACATATAGACTACCATTATTGTACTATTATGTGATACAATAATATCACTTAACTTCACTTTTCTACAATAAGTGACACCATAACATCACTTATGTTAAAAAAACTAGTATGATTATTTATACCACTGCCACCAACATCCTTTTGGTATCCAACTAAAAAGCTTTTTCAAACTGAATTGGTTGGCATCACTCAGTTTTTTGTTTGTTAAGTTTTGCTTCAGTTTATAGACGTGAAAACCAACTTGTTAAATCGGAAGTTAAGAAATATTTTTGTTACTAACTGTATGTATAATCAGGCGAAAAACCTGGGCCGCAAATCCGATCGCCGACGTCAAGAGACATAAGTCAAAGCAATACCCACTTCACAGCCGACGGCATATAGGTCCAAAACCAGTGACGAACTCAATGACACAATAACCGCACGTGGGGTCAAACCCTCACACGTGCCCCACTCTCATTAGCCCGTCGACCCTCTTACTCACTTTATATCAATACATTGAAAGCGAGAGGCTGCGTCCAAATCTCCTTAGTCTCTATACTTCCTGGAAACCACCACGTTTTCATCCAGATTCAATCCCCCACGTGCCCCCTTTCCTATATAACCTTCTCAATTCTTCTTCACTAGTGTCGAAAACCCAAAACCCTAACCCTAGCCAGAGCAGGACCAAGTAATTATCTTACAGAAACAAGGTATTGAGATTTTGAAGCGAGTGATAATGACTGGTGATTGTGCTTTGGAATTGCCTCCAGGATTCAGATTTCATCCCACAGATGAAGAATTGGTTATGCATTACCTCTGTAGGAAATGTGCTTCTCAGACTATTTCGGTTCCGATTATTGCGGAAATTGATTTGTATAAGTTTGATCCGTGGCAGCTTCCTGGTAATTTGAGCTTCATTTTCTTTAGTTTTGATGAAATTTTGATTACAAAAATTGAGTGTGGGTTCAAATTCTGATCGCATCAGTTTATCTTGATGATTTCAAATTCCAAGCTCTGTTTTGGGGGAAATCATGAAATTTGTTGATTTTGCTTCAGAATCTGAATGTTTTTCGCTAAATCATGATCTCAAAGCATATTATTGAAGAAATAGATGTAGATGTGATCTAAATTAAATATAGTGATATTAATTTTGCAAGAAATATAAATGGATTGTTCGATCAAATGTCGATGTGATCTATTAATATTATTTTTTGTTTTGATTTGACCAGATATGGCTCTGTACGGAGAAAAGGAATGGTACTTCTTTTCACCTAGAGACAGAAAGTACCCCAACGGATCACGGCCGAATAGAGCTGCCGGAACAGGCTACTGGAAGGCCACCGGAGCAGACAAACCGATCGGAAAACCAAAAGCAGTTGGAATAAAGAAAGCGTTGGTGTTCTACGCCGGTAAAGCTCCGAGAGGCGTGAAAACCAATTGGATAATGCACGAGTACCGTCTCGCTAACGTCGATAGATCTGCCGGCAAACGGACCAACAATCTTAGGGTACTTTCCTACCCCTATTTTTATTTGCTTTCCAATTAATTATTATTAAAATTTTATATAAACTTGCAACTGATTATTTTATTGTTGTTTTTGCAGTTAGATGACTGGGTATTATGTCGAATATACAACAAGAAGGGCGTTTTGGAAAAACACTTAAATACCGATATAAAATCTTCTCCTTTTTCTGAAATGGAAATCGATACAAAACCCAAAATCGCATCATATTCTCCAATGGGTACAATGCAATCATCGTTAAATGCAAATCCACCATCGTCAATACCACATCATATAATATATCATTCTGAAACGTCGGAATCAGTTCCAACTTTACATACAGATTCAAGTTCAGAACATGAAAAAGAAGTCCAGAGTGAAGTGAAAAAAGACGAATACCAATTCAATTACATGGATCCTTTTGTAGATGATGCCTTTAGCTCTCAAAGCCAATACTACAACGATTTCCAACTACCACCGTTACAGGATATGTTTATGTACATGCCGAAATCATTTCAAATGTAAAATCATTTGTAGCAACAAATGTGTATACATTAACTGAGGTTTTGACCGAAGTACCACCGTTAGAGCGTGACGTACCAGCTGGAAAAACCGCAAGAGTTAAACGGGTTGTAGGTGGCCCATAAGCAAGTGGGTTATTGACTTTGAACCACCCATTAAAAAATGAAGAAAAGTAATGGCTGAAAATTGACTACGGACAAAATAGTCCTAGGTTCATCCCATGTTAATATATACCCGTTGGTCCCGCGTAGAATTATTCTTTTAGTATAGAGCATCTTACACATTCTCTTTCTTTTATTTATTAAAAAGTTTGTATTTCATTCTCCAAGAAAATATATTAAAAGAAGTTCGTTTAATATTTTTTGTATTAATTATTATCTTTTTCAAGGAAAAAAAAAACCTTTGAACAAGGTCCAAAAGGATGATTTGTTATATATACAAAAAAGCTCAATATTATCAAATATAGAACAACCAGCATAACTCAAAGTTATTGAAGGCCTAACAAATGTCGATGCATTAAAGAATAGTTGATGACAAGTGATAACATCCGACAATATCCAATAAGACAGATCATAGATGACTAGATGAGATCCCTATATTTTTCTAACTTGTTCTCTTTTCTTCGTAAACTTGTAATACAAGTATAAAAACTAAAACTAATACTATTTTCTAGAGCTTAAACTTTTGATTTTAGGGAAATTAGTTGTCGTAGAAAAAAAAATAAGGTTTAAATTAAGAAAAATTATATTTATTTTTTCTTCTTACTCATAAGGTTTAAATCAGGCTTGAAATTACATTATTAGATTAAAATTAAAAATAATAATAACAAAAGAGAAGTTGTATTTAATTAAGTATAAATACGTGATTTAATCCTTATCAACTAGTTTGTCTTTTTTGGTAGTTTATCTCGTTATCCACTTGCCAGTCATTTCATATGGTGATGACGTTGATTTGATTAGTGATTTACATGTAGACTATATTCTTCAACTAATCTGTCTTACTTGAGGTGATGACAGTTAGATTTTTCATAGTAGTATTTAATACCCAAAATATTATAAAATTAAAATATTATCATTTAAAAATATTCAAAATCTTAATTCTCACTTACTTAATGCATTCATTAGGAATATTTAAACGATACTACTTCGTATTATATATTCAAAGAAAAAAAAGAAGACAACAAGCAAAATAGACTGACAAAAAATAGTCCACAAAGACAGTAAAAAATATTTTTTAAAAATAAATTATATGTTTAATAGAAGTATTATTTATCCTATCACGTCAAGTTGTGCAAAATAGAAGTATAATGACTAATTTTTGTATTAATTTATTTTCACGTTTTTATATATAAAATATATGTATCTACTCAATAGACAAATCTGAATATTAATTTAATTCACTAAAATTTTAATGTTTATTTTCACTTATTCTCCTTTTTTTATATCAACTCGTTATTTTACAATTTCTCACAATCTTATTATTATACTTCATTCGATTCAAAATAAGTGATACACTTTCCTTTTTTGGCTAAATCAAAATAAGTAATATATTTTAAAAAAAATTACTTTATTTGGCAAAATACAGTGTGACCTACAACCACTAACTATCTATTTTAACAAAGTGAAATGACCATTTACCCTTACCTTTACTTTTAAAACATCATTAACTCCACTTTATTCAAAATATGTGGGTCTCATTCCTTACTAACTATTCAATTAATCTAATTTTAACAATCATATACTTCTTTCGTTTCAAAATAAGTGATATAAATTAGAGTTCACGGTTTTTGAGGCAAAAAATAATAATGAAGGTTAATTAGATTAAATTTGATACTTAGTGGAGGATGGGTCCCACATATATTGATTAAAGTGAATTTAATGATGTTTAAAAGTAAAAGTAAGGGTAAATGTGTCTTTTCACTTTATTAAAGGAGATGGTTAGTGGGTGTGGTCCCCACTACCTTTTACCAAATATAATAAGTTTTCAAAGTGTATCACTTATTTTGAAACACCCCAAAATGGAAAGTGTATCACTTATTTTGAAACGGAGGAAATATAATCTTTTGTCTCAAAAGTTGTGAAACTCAAAATGTATCACTTATTTTATATCAGATGAAGTATTTCTTTTTAAATTAACTAATTATATTATTATATCAGCGCCATAATAAAACATGGTTTAACAATTCATGAAAGAGTATATTACACGGAAGGTCCATGTGGTTTGCCACTTATTACAGTCACAGTCCCTGGTCTTCGTTTATTACACTAGAAGTCTCTGGTGTATTCAATTTGTTACACCCGACGTCCCTCTGTCTAACAGACGTCTAAAACATTCGTTAAGTGACCCATGTGCACCTCATATGATGGGAAAAATCGTAATTTCCCTTCCCCTTTTAGAGAGTAAATTACACGGAAGGTCCATGTGGTTTGCCACTTATTACATCCACAGTACTTGAACTTTGTTTATTACACTGGAAGTCCCCGGTGTATTCAATTTGTTACACCCGACGTCCCTCTGTCAAACGGACGTCTAAAAGAACGGTTAAGTGACCCATGTGTGTAACATACGTGATTTCGTTTCCCCCTAAAATATATCTTTACGCTTAAGTAACTTGAATTATGTGTCATAAATTCTCAAAATATATTTGTCATGCTTTAGTTGTGTCTTGTGCAAATATGGTAAAGATGATAAGTATAACATGATTAAGAAGAGCAAGTATGAGCAAACGATATTTAAAATGAGCAGTATTGCTTAAATTCTTCAAATATGGTATATAAAAACGTCATTTTTGGGAAATGTTTTCTGAAATATTTTTATCAGGGATTATAGATAATTTCGTTGCGAACGCGTAGGCGAAAACCTCATTGAAAATGAAGGTCCGAGTGAAAAGTTATGGGGTTTTAAGTGTTTAGTAGTCAAAATGGGTACCAAATGGGTCAACCCCGACCCAACTCGGATTTAAGACCCGAAACCCACGAAATTTCTCCATTTTCTTCCCCATTTCTTCCCCAAAACCTCTCTAAACTTCTGGAAACTTGAAGAACATCACCATGCATGGATGATTTCACAAGAAATTGGTGAAATCTTACAAGATAATTGAAGATTTCAAAGGTATAGCTTCATCCTTGAGTTTGGTTTTCATTTGAGTACAAGAAACCATGAAATTAGGGTTAAAGTTCTGTTTAAAACATTCTAGTATCATGATATTATGATTAGGTTATGTTAGATATCAAGTTATATAGCTAAAATCATTGGTTAATTGTAAGAATTAGCAATTTTCGAGTTTGAGAATCATGATTCTGCACTGTTTTATGAAAATCATAGAAAATTGTAGAAAAATCTTTTAAGGGTGATTCCAGTGGCATCTATGTACAACTGTATACTAGTAGTTATATATATCTAAATTCTATGTGTTTATTTATTATTTGGTTTATTGTCATCATATATGCGATGCTTAGAATATTGAATTGGACGAATATAATGATTATATGTGGTATGCCTTGTTTATAATCTTTTGATAGATGTCTTGATTGTTGGAATATCCTTGTAATGTCTCGCTTGACACGATTCAAGTCTTATGAATTCCTTGTGTTGTGTCTCGGTTTGATTGTCCTTGTATGAGATTCATTTGATATTGATTCGGGTTATGATAATCCTCTTGTTCCGGTCTCTTGGAGTTTGTCATTGTTAATATTCCGTTTGATATCGAATGTGAGTTACCGTATGAATTCCTTGAGAGATGATTTCGTTTCGTGAGGACCCACGACGGCTTAAGTATTACTTTGTGTAATATGTTGAGCGGTGGTCGCGGGGGTACCTGGCAGAGGAGTGGTATGGACCGTGGTGGTGAAGCTGGGTCATGGACTCATTTAGAGGTGGCATGATCACCTTCACCGGCCTCATTCCCTAATGGCCTAAGGGGGAATGACGCACTTTGATTCATTTGGATTGTATTGAGATCTCGTTGATTCATGACATGGTATTGTCTGTCGGCTGTTGTTACGGATGATTCCGGTTGATTATTGATTTGGTGATTGGTTCTCGATTGTGTTTCTTATCTGGCGAACTCTTGTTGATTCTTGTGATGAAGTTGCATTCTCAGTGTCAGTCATCCAGTAAGTCACGTTGATCCCGGATAGATGTTGATACTCGGCATGTCAGATTCTCGGTAAATCTCATGCTAAGTTGCAAAGTCTCTCGGTTAGTTATGTATTGACTTGTTCTTGCTATAATGTGAATTCCCTGAATTGTTTTATATCATTTATATGCTTTATTCTTTTGTTTTGTATATAATGCTAGTATTATTTTGTGCTTTATGAACTCACTAAGCTCCTTGTAGCTTACCCATTTAGTGGACAAACATTTTACACGAAAATATAAGAGAAAGCAGATAGGATCTTGAAGTTGATCAGAGGCTTAGAAGTTCTAATTTTTGGTATACATTTAGGTATGCGGAAATTGAGTAGTTTTGTATTTTGATTGTAGTTAGTTGGTTTGTATCCATAGTAATTGTTGGTATGTAGCAAGATCTTGGTTCGGTTGCTATCTTTTGTATAACCATTATCGGATTCGAATGGTTTATTGTAATTAGATGGTTATTGGAATGTTGTGAGTTTTGATTGGCGGGTATTTTGACCCGATCGTTACAATATGGTATCAGAGCATTAGTTTGAGTGAACTAGGTATCGTGGCGAAACTTAGACTCAAACTTAGACGTTGATGGTAGAGTATATAGATTATGGGTTTAGGATGGATGCAAACCATAGGTTAAGTCTAGAATGTGGGTAAAGGGTAACCGATAGGAAATTGTATGTTTAATGAAATAATTGTGTGCACTTAAATTTCAGTAAATCATGCATCAAAGAAGTAGTGATCGTGATCATGGAGTTTCTGAAGGAGAGGAACTTCATGCATAACCGAGGTTTGAAACCACTTACTTAAATGGAAGAAGAACAAGTGTCTTTTGAGAAGAGAGATTGATCGATAGAGTTATGAATGCGGTTCGTTCTATGTTTGAAGAACATAGAAAAGGAGAGAAAAGTAATCTGAAGGAAAAAATGGTGATTGAATCTTCAAGTAAGAAATCTGGGGCGATATCCTTTAAAAACCTTTCGTAGTAGTGAAGCTACCGAATGTACGGGTGTGCCTGATTCCGTGGAGGCGTTGTTGAGTATCGAAAACTCAGACAAGGTATTCCATATATCTCATGTACGCATGGAAGATCAAACTGTTATGCGATTACTATGTACTCAGGAAAGGCTTGATGAATAGTTCATATAAAATCCTAAGCGAGGAAGAAGAGAATCGTATGTTTTGGCAATCGTTTAGAGTTGTTCTCTCGAACAATATTGTCCTAGTGATATGAGAATAAGGCTTGAGAAAGAATTCTTGGAAATTAGATTAGGAGCAATGTTGTTATACGAATATGAAATGGTGTTTAATCAAGAGGCACAGTTTGCCACAAAGTCCATTCCAAATGGAGTATATAAAGTGCAAATGTTTGTGGAAGGTTTAGGTATGAAATTTAAGATTTTGTTACCCTTTGTTCGCGAAAGTTGTTGAACATGCTAGGAAGCGTAATCATGAATTGAACCCAAGTAGAGTGTTGACTCCCGAACCTAAATGTCATAGAATGGAGCAATCCACTTTTTCCCCTCCCGTTCAATGTCAGTCCTTTTCGAATCAGGTATAAGTAAGGTTTATGAAAGAATATATTATGTGTATAACTTTGATAATTTTGTGACCAGATGCTTCCTGTAAATGTTGACAGTGTAGTAGAAATCAACATGGACGATGTGAGAATTATCGTGAACCTTGAAGTGTTATGGTTGTGGTGAAGACGGTCATAAAAAGTCTAACTATCCGTTCAAGGATACAACTATTAATCTTGCGGAATGATGGGGTACCGAAGGTGTCAATGCTCTTATCTTTCTAAACAAGTCGCCAAAAGTAAATCTTTGGTTCATTAGTCTTCTATGGTGGGTACTCTAAGCAAAAAGGAGGAGGTCCCTGGGTCAAGAGATTGTGCATTCTAATCACTCCTGATGAAGCCTATAAGAATGATAACGTCAAAATTGGTACATTTCTTGTTAACGCTCTAATCGTACGTAGATTGTTTGATTATGAAAATTCTGACTCCTCATGTATCATTAGGACTCGTTTGATATTTAGTATTGTTTTCATATCCGATGATGAATCTGAGATATATTGATGTTGTGAGTAGTGAAACTCTATTGGCCACAATTAGTATAGGGATTTAAATTTTGAAATTTATATTCACAAATTCTATATTGATCTAGTGTTCACAGAATTTGCCAGGCTTAAATAATATTATTGGACTGGATTAGATAATGAAGTGTGAGGACCACCTTATGTGTTTTGAGAAAATGGATCGAACTTTGGTTGAAAAGAGAATAATATTGTAGAATGACTATTGAATATGGAGATGATATTGTTATCCTAGACTAAAAGAATGTTGAAATGTGAAAACTTGGATAAGCTAGGAACTATAGTAGGATTAGTCATAAAATGAGGTTGAACTTTGATCATGTTAGCAGATGTTGACTGAACTGGAACTTGACTAGTATGAATTGAATATAATGTGGATATTGAGGTGGTTATAATGCAATTAGTTAAACATAACTTCCAGTATCATGTAATTGGATTCAGTTGTGAAATAATTAGTTAAAATTGATCTGGAATCGGTAAAAAGCCTGGAGATGCATATCGAGCGAGTAATTGGTTATGGTGCGAAATTTTGACCATGTTTATGAGAATGCAAATTTGACTTTGGGAATAGTATAAATTGAGAATTTGTTAAATGACATAAAAATTTGATTTGTTTTGAGGAATAGTTGGAAACAAAATTACTAATAGTGGGAAAGTGTTTAATAACCGATTATGGATATTTATGATTAGTAATTTGAGAAAAGTGTACTAAGGAGGTGCACATGAGTCACTTAACAGATCTTCTATACGTCCGTTTGACCGAAGGACGCCGGGTGTAACAAATTGAATAAACCAGGGACTTCCAGTGTAATAAACGAAGTTCAGGGACTGTGGATGTAATAAGTGGCGAACCTCAGGGACCTTCCGTGTAATTTACTCTTTAAAAGAGGAAGGGAAATTACGATTTTACCCATCACGTGAGTTGCACATGAGTTACTTAACGGATGTTTTAGACGTCCGTTAGACAGAGGGACGTCGGGTGTAACAAATTGAATAAACCAGGGACTTCCAGTGTAATAAACGAAGACCAGGGACTGTGGATGTATGAGTTACTTAACGGATGTTTTAGACGTCCGTTAGACAGAGGGACGTCGGGTGTAACAAATTGAATAAACCAGGGACTTCCAGTGTAATAAACGAAGACCAGGGACTGTGGCTGTAATAAGTGGCAAACCACAGTGACCTTCCGTATAATGTACTCTTCATGAAATAAAGTGTTTGCAAATTGCAGGTACATTCAAAAAGTAAGATTAGAATTTAGAACCCATAAAAATTATGGATCATTCTAATACGTATGCTTATCACTTTCCCTAATCGTAGATCTGATAAATGAACACGTAGACGTATGGAATTGGATCATTGGGTTCTAAAAACTTAGAAATTATTTATTTTAGTTATTATTATATTTATTCTCACAATCTTCTTAACTAATCTTAAATCATATTAGAATGTAAATTCTGTCCATTTTTTTTATAAAATTGCAAAACGATACACCAATTGAAAATGCCAAAAATAATTAGTAATTATGAGATGTGAAGTATGATGCTCGATGTTAAATAAAAGAAAATACATCTAACAGAGTAAGAATTTACAACATATGTTACTATATCGTGTTTAGTTAAACGAAAACAAAACAGATTAATGTGAAAAGAGAAGAGAAGAAAAAAAAAACAAACAAAACCTTGCATAGTGAGAGAAGAAGATGTCTTCGTTTTTAACTATTTTAAATTAGCTGGAGTACTTTGAATATGGAAGTCAAAACATTTTATTTTTATAGGAATGCCGAATGCCATCTTCTTCTTCTTTTGAACGGCTATAGGCATTGCCATCTAACACCACTTTCTTATCACTTGTATTTTTCATGCTTATCTTAATTCAAACAATACTTATTGATCGAGATATACGTGTGTAAAGTATTTTATTTTAATATAGATGTCTCATTCAATTTTTTTGGAAACTGTGAAAATGATAACAACGGAAGGTTACTCGTAATATTCCAACGAGCACACCAGGTTCGAGTTCCTTTACAGGACAAACCCAACCCCTATAAGGATTTACAGGGAAAAATCCCGCATATTTAGCACCACAAGAGGTGTTTACAGGATTCGAACTTCAAACCTCACGCCTCATATGGAAGTAAAACTCATGCATAAATCCAGCTGAGCTAGATATCATTTGCGTCTCACTCAATTAACATGATATTTTAATATGTTGAAAATGGTTTGATCCTCGAACTCTGATATGCTTTTACTTTAACCTTTTTTTCTCTTTAATCCTTAAACATTCTTTTGTAACGACTTGACCCATTTTTTTTATTTTTTTTACCGATTATCAATTTTTTTTGGAAACGGCAAATGAAATAACGGAAGCCCACTCGCAATTTTTCAGCGAGCATCCCGAGTTCGAGCTCCGCATAAGCGGGCAAACCTAGACCCTAAAGGGATTTCCAAGAAAAATTCCTCATATGTGCCCGTGTGAGGTGTGAGTAAATTACGCAAATGCAACGCTCATAAAGGGATTCGAACTCACGACCTGCAGCCCACATGAGTATAAACTCAGTGCCTCAGACCAGCTAGGCTGGCCATCCTTGGCTACAAATTATCAATTAGACCGGTGAAATCTTAACAAGCTGCCAATTATTATTAATATTATAAACAATATTATTTTTTTGATTAAAAAAGTAGCAATTACTAAAAAAAACTTTAAACAACATGGGATCTACATGATTTTCACCACATTTCACAAGGCTCGTATAAAATAGTCACATATTTTACAAATTCATTTCGCAAAATTTACTTTATTTCGAGGATCGTAATAAATACGTTAAAAGGATGATACATGCAGGAGTTAATATCAATTTAATTCAATATAATATAATAAAACAATTTACAATTTGAAAATGTAAATTATAAAATGACGATGTAAGCATAAAGGGGTAAAAACAAAATTGGTTGAGTCTCGTGTTTGATACGATACTTTAAAACAGTTTCGGCATTAATTTCTCAGGCTACGACAATCGGAACACTTTTTATACTACCGGATACGATCCACTGCTTGAATACTCTATCATTCTTTGTGTTATCTTCAATAACACTGGAAGAGTATATTAGTTATAAGCGTAGAATTGTGTGTCTACAAATGAACTTATATGTCTTTAGTTTTGAATGGTAAAATACGATTAATGATAAACATTAATTCACTTTAATGGAATAAATCAAAACGGAGTATTTACATAATAGCAAAATTAATTAGATCAACTGGTTACCAATGGAGACCTTGAGGGTTTTGCTTCACAATGTCTTGGGTTCGAGCCTAGCTGAATGTTTTTCCTCGGGTGAATAGATGGTAGGGTTTATTCCCCATTGGTGGAGGATTCGAGGGAATACATACTGCCCCTTATGGATGTCACTGTTTAGGCTCGAACCACTAACTCGTACCATTCAAAAGAAAAGTTGAACAAACATACACACATAAACTGATCACGCCACTGTACTACAGTTGACCACTCGCTGCTTCAACCCCCACCCCATGGTTTTCGCAACTATATTCGTGTGCACATGTCGCATGAACACCCATGAGTTCAAACCAAAAGTCAGTAAACTAAAGATTTTAGTGATGATAGTGAGAGGTTGTGCATCTAATCAAGCTTCGTATGATCATAGTTGTATTTAATTAGTTTATATTATATGTCTCAAACCTTTAGATCAAGCACTTCTTGAGTGAGAACGGTTTGGTATCACCAGTTTTAAATATAGATTCGGTTACCCAAGGCTTTTAGTCTAGTGGTATTGGTGAAAAGATAAGGTGTTGCCCATGACCGTTCAAGTCCCGTCGTGGACGTGGGGTTTATTCCCCATAGGTGGAAGGTTCGAGGGAAGACATACTACCCCTTGTGGATATCACTGTCTAGGCTCGAACAACTAATTTACTAACTGGCCGTTCAAAAAAGAAATATAGATTCGGTTGGACTAAAAACGGCCGCAACCTTACAAAAAAAGAATTTATGAGGTGTGAATTGTGTTGATCATCAATACGAGGGTATTTTCGTCATTCACAAGAACAACGACCATTCCCAATGAAATGACTCTGAACGGCACAAGAAACCTTCATAAAGATAGTGTACAGCACATATACTCTGTCCTCTCATTCCGTCAAAAACTCAAAATAACTGTTCAAATCTCATTCCCCTAACCGTTGCATACTTGAAGGTACGTTCAATTTTTCTTGGTATCGATCGTTTCTTGCCTAAATTTGTTAGGAATTTAACATGTGAGTTTCATCGTAGTGTGTAGATTTTTGTATTTTGATTACGTAAGTTGACCGAAATTCATCATCGAATTTGATACACTGTGCCTGATTGTTTTGTTTCCCTCTGTTTTCGATGAGTTTTTCAAGGTTTTAGACTTTTGATCGGTGTTTTAGTTAATTTCTAGGGTTTTAGTTGACGTTAAAAGACTTAAATTACAGGATGAGTATTTCACTTTGCGTGATTTTTCATACCGAATTATGAAGTGTGCACACATCTGCGTATATTCATCGAGAAATAATTGTATCTCTGTTCATTGGAGTCAAGTGGTAGAATCTGAATTTTGTAATTGTCATATGATCAAATTTGCCCCTTATTTGAATTGGACACTGTTACTTGTACATAATAGAACTATAGATGCTCAATTTCTACTCATAGTTATTTAACGATATCCTTTTCTTTTCCAGATTTGAATCATGGGTCAATCTCTTGGGTGTATACAAGTGGAACAATCTAATGTAGGTGTGAAAGAACATTTTGGCAAGTTTGATAATGTTCTTCAGCCCGGTTGTCACTGTTTGCCTTGGTGTTTGGGGTATAGGCTGGCTGGTAAACTTTCATTGCGTGTGAATCAGCTTGATGTTCGTTGTGAGACAAAAACAAAGGTTTTTACCGTTTCTTCACAGATTTGTTGAGTATACTTTTAAGATTATATATTAGAAGTTTGATTGGATAATTGTGGTTTGATTTCAGGATAATGTTTTTGTTACTATGGTTGCTTCTGTACAGTATCGTGCCTTGTCTGAGAAGGCTGCTGATGCTTTTTATAAACTCACAAATACAAAGCAACAAATTCAAGCTTATGTTTTCGATGGTAAGATGCAAATATATATCTTGTATTCATTTCTGTCGCATTAAATGAACTAAAATGGCCGTTTTTTACAATTTCATTGATTTTTTTGTTCTCGTTTCTGAAAGCTTGATTTTATATGTTGTTAGTAATTAGGGCTAGTGTACCGAAGCTGCTATTGGATGATGTTTTTCTACAGAAAAATGATATAGCCAGAGGTGTGGAAGAAGAGCTTGAGAAGGTAATGATTGTTTTTCTTTATTTGTGGTGTTTTAATTGTTTGATTTATCTTAATCTTAATTTTTCTGATCATGTTATAGGCTATGTCTGGTTATGGTTTTGAGATTGTGCAAACTTTGATTGTTGATATTGAACCGGATGCACATGTAAAGCGATCCATGAATGAAATCAATGCAGGTACGTTCGTTTGATTCCTTGTAAAATGATGTTTTCTTGCATTCAATCATGAAAATGTGTCAATTTGGGTAATTTTCTATTAATAAAAAAATGGTTGAAATTATCTTTGTAATAAAGTAACTAGATCAAATGGTTTAAAACCCACCCAAAGCGTTTACAATCTCCAAAATTGCTTTATTAAAAAACTGGATCTTTTTTCCCTTGTAACAGAATTTGTAAACCTTATGAAATATGGAAATTAATAAAAATTGACACACTCTAGAAGGGTCAGAACAGTGAGAACCAAGGGTATAAAAGGAAATTTGTCACTTCACCCAAGACTTTTACCCCCAATTTTTTGAATTAAAAATTATTCTGTACATATTTTAAAAATATCTTTTACCCTCGATTATAATCGCGCGGATTATTTAAAAAATCCAAACCTCTTTAATTTGAGACCATTCTTAATTCACACCAATGTGGTTATAACCATTTTCACACACTTCAATTTGACCCAAATTAACACCTTTTTATTTACCACCCGTCCATGTCATACTCGTTTTGCACCCATTTTACAAAGAAAGTTTGTAAATATCAAGTTGTTTAACCAATTTTTTGAAAACACTATTTTTATCCAATGAATAATATATAAAGTGCAAAAACAGCTTCTAGAATGAGAGTTGCTGCAAAGGAAAAAGCAGAAGCAGAAAAGATCCTACAAATAAAGGGAGCAGAAGGAGAAGCAGAATCCAAATACCTTTCGGGGCTGGGTGTCGCCAGGCAACGTCAAGCCATAGTTGACGGCCTTCGAGACAGCGTTCTTGCTTTCTCAGAGAACGTTCCAGGAACATCCGCAAAACAAGTCATGGACATGGTGTTAATCACTCAGTATTTTGATACTATGAAAGACATCGGCTCATCATCAAACTCAAATGCTGTTTTTCTTCCACATGGGCCGGGTGCTGTTAAAGATATTGCTTCACAGATTCTCCTTCAGGCTCAAACTAATTAAGTTTATCGGAAGATTAGTTGTTTAGGATTTGATGCATATATATAATTGGTATTTCTTATTGCTTTGTCGATGGGTATTTTATCTTTTGAATTTGTGATACAATGCATTCAGCGATTTATATCAAGTATGTGGACAAAATCCTGTGTAAAAATATCTAACTATTTATATGTAGCCTTTAAGTTAAAACCAGAAACATATGTATAAAGCGATGGCATATATGGCTTTTTTAAGTATAAGCAACTGATTAAGTAAAAAAATAAACTTAAATCTATTGTATATATACAGTACATAGAAATGTAGCAAAAGTACCATATTAACCTCAAGATAAAGCTTGTAACAAACTAATTATGTTTGTGAATAATATCATGTTATGCAGAACTTTGAAGATTCTGTGGTTGTACATTTTCGCAACCGATATCATAAGAGCACTCGGTGTGGGAGAGCTGTAATACCTCTGCCAAAACCAATTGTTTCCCTATAATGATGTTATTTTTTATTTTGTAAATTATGATTGGTTGGTGGTATTTTTTTTGTTGATTCCAAATGATTGTTATAAGAATGTTAAGTCAGTAATGCAGAGAGGGTAATTTTAAAGTTTATGTTAAAATCCTACTCGTATTAAAGATGTAAAAATGCTATTAACATGACTTTAACTAATTACCACACCTTAAACTCTAAGGGTATGTTTGGTTGGACTAACTGTAATGGAATGAACAATGTAATGGAATGAACTAAGTAATAGAATGGTTAATTACAATTACATTGTCATGTTTGGTAATTATGCTGGAATGTAATGGATGATTAATGTCTTTTGTTTGGTATGTATAAATAAACATTCCAAATGAATGAAATTACATTAAAAATACTTAAATATCCTTATAATATAAATACTAATTATGTTTTAAGGGGTATAATACATGGGGGGCCTATGGAATAGAAAACATGAATTGTAATGTAGGTAATTAACCATTGTATTATCAAATACATAACAAATAACTTTTTTGTATTACATTAGAATAGCTTATTCCATTCTCTCTTTGATTCGTCCATACCAAACACTACGTAAAGGCATATAAAGCTTACACGTCGAGAAGGATATCAAGGGGATCTGTTCAGTTCACCCATAATTCAAAGAAGATTTGGTTTCATGCATCAACCCCATTGTCTCCGCTTTCAGAAAATTGGAATTCAAGATTCCCTTCTTTTAAAATAAAACCCTTTATATACGCTCCTTTCCTCCTTTTACGGATTAGGGTTTCTCAATTTTCACACCACTTCCGCCGACCTCTCTCCAGTCCGGCTACCGCCTCCGACGCTCAAGACATCCTTTTCCGTCCAGCCTGATAAGATTGTTTTTAGAACTCAATTAAGAATTGAAAGAACAATCGCAACAAGCTTAGGAATTCTTACCAAGGAAGAAGAACTCGAAAGTTTATTGATGAACAATGAGAACCAGTGGTTCAATTACAGAGAAATGGAAGAGAATACAGTTCGTAATCAAAAACTAAACTGACACAATGAACGAGTTCTTCTTATATAACAAACTAACAGAAATATAACAAACTAACTTTCCCGTCACGGAAGCCAGCTCATTAAAACGCTCACGTGCTATGCACGTGACCCTATTCATATCAATCCATCTCCCTTAGAAAAATCCTTGTCCTCAAGGATGATCAACAAAAGCAGGGAATCGTTTCAAGAGATCTTCATACACCTCCCATGTGGCCTCTTCCTTTGAACGATTAGTCCATTGCACAAGCACATTCATAATAGGCCTATTACCACGTCGGCCCAATTGTCTGTCCAAAATTACTTGTGGTTCCACCACCAACTGGCCTCCACCATCACACACAGGTAAGGTGCCTACCTGATGAACTTGACCTTCACATTTCTTGAGTTGGGAAACATGGAACACTGGGTGGATCAATGAACCTTCAGGGAGCTGCAACTTGTAAGCTACTTTTCCAATTCTGCTCACAACCTCAAAAGGACCAAAGTACTTAGCAGATAACTTGTTATAAGCAGATTGCCTTACTGAAACTTGTCTGTAGGGCTGCAACTTCAAATAAACCCATGTCCCTACAGCAAATTCCCTATCTGTTCTTTTCTTGTTGGCCAAATTAACCATTCTATCTTGGGCCCGTTTTAAGTGGAATTGCAATAACTGGATTGCTTGTTCTCTCTGAACCAATGTCCGATCCACTGCATCCACCATACTACTACCTCCCATATAAGGAATATGAATAGGGGGTGGTTGTCCATACACCACCTCATATGGTGTTGTTGCAATTGAAGTGTGAAAATTGGTGTTATACCAAAATTCAGCTAAAGCCAGCCACTTCACCCAATTCTTTGGATGCTCACCAGTCATACACCTTAAGTAGCATTCCAAACATCTATTAACGACTTCTGTCTGTCCATCCGTTTGAGGATGGTAAGCAGTAGACAACTTCAAATTCACCTGCAACTGCTTGAATAAGGACTGCCAAAAGTGGCTCAAAAACACCTTGTCTCGATCACTAACAATGGTTTTAGGCAGTCCATGAAGCCTGTAGATATTATCCAAAAACAGTTGTGCCACCTGGCTAGCACAGAACGGATGAGACATGGACATGAAATGAGCATACTTACTCAACCTGTCAACCACCACAAAAATGACTGATTTACCCTGTGAAGAAGGTAAACCCTCTATGAAATCCATAGAGATATCAGTCCAAATCATTTCAGGAATAGGTAACGGCTGCAATAAGCCTGGATAAGCACTTAAATCAGGTTTATTCTTTTGACACACATCGCACTTCCTGATAAAAACTTTCACCAATTCCTTTAATCCCTTCCAATAAAACATAGACTCCAATTTTTTTGTGGTTACCAATATTCCGGAGTGCCCACCAATTGGATCACTGTGGAAGAATTTAATGAGTTGATTTCTTAACTCCATCACTGATCCCACCACCAATTTCTGATTCCTTCTCAACATACCATTTTGCCAAGTAAACTTTTGAGAAGCATTGGGATCAGCCTGCAGTTTCTGAATTAGCTGTTGCAGTTCTACATCAGACATCCAACTATCTTTTATTTTCTGTAACAAGTCAGTATTAATGGAAGATAGTACCAAACTGCACAGTTCCCCTTCATGATGTACTCTGGAAAGTGCATCTGCAGCTACATTTTCATTCCCTTTCTTATAAAGGATTTCATAATCAAATCCCATTAGCTTAGGTAACCATTTCATTTGAAAAGGAGTGCTCAATCTTTGATTTAGAAGGTACTTAAGACTGAAGTGATCAGTCTTAATTTTAAAGTGAGCATCCATAAGGTAACCCTTCCATTTGTCTAATGCCAACACCACAGCCATAAGTTCCTTTTCATATGTAGACAATGCATGATGTTTAGGAGCCAAAGACTTGCTTAAATAAGCAATAGGATGACCATTTTGTTGCAAAACCGCACCTAAACCAGTACCTGATGCATCTGTTTCTACCACAAATTCGGAGGTAAAATCAGGAAGTTGCAGAACAGGAGCTTCCACCATAGCCTGTTTTAACTTCAGAAAAGCTGCAGTAGCACCTTCATGCCACTTAAAAGCATTCTTCTTAAGCAATTGAGTCAATGGTTGACTCACATGAGCATAGTTTTTAATAAACCGCCTGTAGTACCCAGTTAGGCCCAAAAATCCTCTCAATTGCTTAATATTAGTAGGCATAGGCCACTCTGTCATTGCTACTATCTTACTAGGATCTGTAGCAACCCCCTGTGCAGAAATTATGTGTCCCAAGTACTCAACTTGTGGAACAGCAAATGTACATTTACTCATTTTAGCAAATAAGGTGTGTTGCCTCATAACAGTCAAGATCATTTCAAGATGAACCAAATGATCTTCAAAAGACTTGCTATATATGAGGATATCATCAAAGAAAACTAGGGTGAATTTTCTCAAAAAAGGCTTGAAAATATTATTCATAAGAGCTTGAAAAGTTGATGGTGCATTAGTTAAGCCAAAGGGCATAACTAGGAACTCATAGTGACCCTCATGAGTCCTAAAGGCTGTTTTACAGATATCCTGCTCATTCATCCTTATTTGGTGATACCCTGATCTGAGGTCAAGCTTAGAAAATACCTGTGATCCATACAATTCATCAATTAATTCTTCTATCACAGGAATGGGGAATTTGTCCTTAATAGTGTACTTATTAAGCATTCTGTAATCCACACACATTCTCCAAGTACCATCTTTCTTCTTAACCATCACAATTGGTGAAGAAAAAGGACTTTGACTTGTTCTTATAACCCCTGCCTCCAACAGTTCCTGCACCATATTTTCAATGGCATCCTTTTGATTAGGTGGATGTCTATAGGGCCTAACATTAATAGGAGGTGTGGATTCCATAAGTGGAATAGTATGGTCATGAGACCTCTTTGGTGGTAACTCAGATGGCATAGCAAAAATATCTTCATAATTCTTCAATAATTGCTTAAGTCTACCATCTGTACTGGTTTTCTGGATAGTCATATCATGCTTATTTTCCAGAACACAGCATTCAATTGGGTAGACACAAACCCAAATTGAGGACAAACTAGCTTTCTTACCATTTTTCTTACCATTCATCCATTGTACAGATGGATGAGGTGAACCTCTTAAAACAGTTCTTTTGCCATGATACTGGAATTCCATGGTTAACTGTTTAAAGTTCCACTGTATGTTTCCCAGTGTGGACAGCCATTGGACTCCTAACACCATTTCACATCCCCCTAAGGGTATTAACATCATATCTGCCACATATAATTGGTTCTGTAGAGACCATTTAAGACTTTTACATTCCCAACTACTGACCATCTTATTACCATCAGCAACAGAAACTTGTAAGGGACAAGTTCGTCTCATTTTACATCCCAACTTCTTGGCAACTTGTACATCCAGAAAATTGTGAGTACTGCCAGAATCAATCAGAATGTGGACCACCTGTTTTCCCACATAGCCTCTTACTTTCATAGTTTGGAAAGCATTTGTTCCAGATAATGCATTTAAAGAAATTTGGGGACAAATTTCATTCACTGCAGCTGCATTGTTATCATCAAAAGTACCAGAGGATTCTCCTACCTCAAATGTACTATTAACTCCATTTCCTTCCAAAATTTCATCAGCTACAACCTCTAATGAATACATCTGTCCACTACACACATGGCCAGGAGTATATCTTTGATCACAGTAAAAACAGAGGTTTTTTGCTCTTTTTTCCGCAATCTCCTTTTGAGTTAATTGTCTCCTATTTGTGTTCACCGGTTTATGATTAGGTATTGGTGGTAAGGCCAGTGGTAACGTATTCACAGGCTTAGGATTGTAGACTGCAGTTCTATTATTAGGAAGAAACTTATTATTGCTAAAATGACTAATTGCAGCTTTATTTTTGGAGGCTGCAATGGTAGCCTCTTGCATTTTAGCTAAACAGTAAGCATCAGCCAATGTTTTAGGTTTAAACATCCTTATCATCATACTAATCTCCAATTTAAGACCGCCTAGAAACAAGCTGATTGCATGCACTTCCTCTAATTCTACTTTGTTAATCAGTATTTCAAAGTTATCTTGATATACCTGTACTGTTGTATCTTGTTTGAGATTCTTAAGATCCACCATCGGATCCTCATAAACTGTTCCGAATCGCTTCAGAATAGCTTCCTCATAGTTCTTCCACACAATGTGTTCACCATTGTGTTTGACAAATTGTTGATGCCAAACCAATGCCTGATCGTACAGGTGTATAGCTGCTAATTTCACCTTTTGCTCTTCATCGATGTTATCAACTTTGAAAAACTGTTGACAACGGTAAATCCAGCCCTTCACATCATCACCAGAGAACTTCGGGAACTCTAGTTTAGTCAATCGTGTGAACTGGTGATTGTGTCCACCATTCTTCACCTTCTGCAATTCGCCATTAACGTATTGTTGATCCAGAAGTACACCGTCAACTCTGTTATTCATCAATTGCATCGATCGATTGAGGTTTTCAACAGATTTGCTCAATTCAGCAATCGAACTGTGAATGTCTTCAGTCGATGCTCGAATCATCTCTGCTAACAGATCGCGATTTGGATCATCAACTGACGAAGCTCTGGTTGCTATCACCATTGTCGTAACTCACTTTGATCTCCGATTTGCCAGAAAGGAGCTCTGATACCAATTGATAAGATTGTTTTTAGAACTCAATTAAGAATTGAAAGAACAATCGCAACAAGCTTAGGAATTCTTACCAAGGAAGAAGAACTCGAAAGTTTATTGATGAACAATGAGAACCATTGGTTCAATTACAGAGAAATGGAAGAGAATACAGTTCGTAATCAAAAACTAAACTGACACAATGAACGAGTTCTTCTTATATAACAAACTAACAGAAATATAACAAACTAACTTTCCCGTCACGGAAGCCAGCTCATTAAAACGCTCACGTGCTATGCACGTGACCCTATTCATATCACAGCCCTCACTCCTTCGTTCGTCTCCCGCCTCCGACGCTCAACACGGTGTTCTCAAACAGGTATCAATTTTGCAAGTTACCTTTTCAAGTTAAATTCTTATTATTTTGAAGAATAGGCGTTCCTATAAACCCTAGTTTTCTTTCATCTCCGCCGAATTGTGTGCAAGAATGGACATCGACAATGTATCAAAAAGTGTACAAGTGCGGTTCGTTACGAAGCTTAAAGCGCCGTTCAAAGCTCCGGCGACCTCCATTGCAATACCTTCTAACCTCACAAGGATGGGGCTATCTACTGTGGTTAATAATCTTCTTCAGCAAGGTTAATCCTCTTCACAAAAAATATATTTTTGCAAGATCAAACCTACATGTCATGTTAAATAGGCAAACTGAATGATATCTGACCTTAATTTTTCTAGTAAATGATGATTGGACGCCTGAACCTTTTGATTTCCTTATTGATGGCGAGTTGGTGAGGATGTCACTCGAAAGCTTTCTCCTCGCCAAAGGCATTTCAGCGGTATACTTTTTTTCTTCTGTCAAAACCCTAACTTGTGCTGCCTGTTTCGTAGCTGCCGTTGAATTATAGCATAGTTAACCTTAGTGTGATCTGTTATATATTGGTAGTTAATTTGAACATATAAGATGTATAGAAGAAATACAAAAAGCTCACATCTTGATATTCACATTTGCCATTCCATATTTGTCTCATGATACCTGATTGCAACATGTGTTCAATAACAGGAGAAAATTCTAGAAATTGAATACATAAAAGCTGTAGCTCCACGCAAGGAAGAAGATCCATCATTACATGATGATTGGGTCAGTGCAGTTGATGGTTCAAGTCGGTAAGCATGTAGCAGTAGACTTAATTATTATTATCTTTTTGTATAAATTGATCTTTGGATAGTGGTTAAATTATCTTCACTGAAATTTTTCTACATTTTTTTTACAGGTTCATTTTGACTGGTTGCTATGATGGATTAGGAAGGTGACATTAATGTTCTGTCAATTATGCCAAATATTTTCCTTTCTCCATGAATTTGAAAGAAATAACTCTCATATGTTCATTTGTATATTAATTTAGGATATGGAAATCTGCTGGGGTTTGTACACATATTTTGGAGGGCCACAATGATGCAGTTACATCAGTTGGTGTTGTGAAATCAATAGGTATGAATATAAACGATTATCGTGCTCTTGATGAATATAAACAGTTTTAATCTCTATTAATCATACAAACTGAATATGCAGATGACGAAAATGACACCAATGTGGTTGTTGCCACTGGCTCAAAAGACAAGACTGTTAAACTCTGGAAGGTAATTTATTATGTCAAATCTTGAAATCAAAAACTTCAAAAAATAACGTTTTGTTTTATAGTGTGATGCAGAAACAATAGAAGATAACCTGAAACTTAGGGCTTATAGAACCCTTCGTGGACATACTGCTTCTGTGCAAAGTCTTGCAGCACAGCCTACTGGTGATATGGTATTTTTCTCATTGTTTAATGGTTTATAATTCTAAATTGCATGTTTTTGCTGGATTTGTTTATTTATTTTTTCCCCCTGATTTTACAGTTATGCTCTGGTTCTTGGGATTGTAGAATCAATTTGTGGCAAACAGAGTCTAATGAAGGAGGAGATACTGTGTCAATAAAGAAAAGGAAAAAGGGCAACAAGGATGAAGAATCTCAATCAGAGGTATTTATATGTTAATTAAATTATTTACTAATAATATATTATATTGTATTTAAATAACCAAAAATCTACTTTTTCTTAGGGAGAAGCTGTATCTACACTTGTGGGCCATACACAATGTGTATCTTCAGTTGTTTGGCCTGAACATGGAACCCTTTATTCTGCATCGTGGGACCATTCTATTAGAAGATGGGACGTTGAAACCGGAAAAGATACATTAAACATGGTACGTTTCTTTTTTTTTTATATTTAAATAAAATGCAAAAATAATGATAAATTAAATGAGTTTTTATCTGAATATATACAGTTTTGCGGGAAAGTGATTAATTGCATTGATATTGGTGGTGAAAGTTCTGCTCTTATTGCTGGTGGTGGTTCTGATCCTATTCTTAGGATTTGGGACCCACGCAAACCAGGTTCTCTCTCTCTCTCACACACACACAAATGTAAATTGAATTTTTATTAATTTAAAAAATTGTTATTATAAATATTTTCAGGAACTTTGGCTCCTAGCTTCCAGTTTTCATCCCATACTTCATGGATAACGGCTTGCAAGTGGCACACAAAATCATGGTTTCATTTGCTTTCTGCATCTTATGATGGAAAAGTCATGTTATGGGACTTGAGAACTGCGGTATTTACTCTCTTTTTTTTTTTTAATTAATTAATAAAGATTCTAAAATTTGATAAAATACTTTTGATAAAACTGATCATTTTCGCTTGTTCTTGCAGTGGCCATTAGCTGTAATTGATTCACATGAGGACAAGGTATTTGATTTTTATTTTTTTTGACAGTTTTTTTTCCATTTGTCGGTGTTAATGTTAGTTATTTAAATCAACTAACACTGTGACCTTTATTAAAAATTGACAGGTGTTATGTGCTGATTGGTGGAATGGAGACAGTGTGGTCAGCGGTGGGGCAGATTCAAAGCTAAGAATTTCTTCTGAAATTTCTATTCCATGAGTATCAGCAGATGTTTTTTTACATGTTGTGGAGAAAATTATAATGCAACCATTTATTTATCATAGAATGTAAAATCCAATTTTGATGACTTTATGACTGCTGTTTTAAGGTTTTTCATTGCTATACAAGTATTTGCTCATTGAGTCTTTTTGTAGTACCGACAATCTATGCTTGACTCATGTGAGATGCATGATCTTTAATGGTCAATGATTACGGTGTTGCAATAAATGAATATTATGGTCTCGGTTGATTGTTAATGTACAAAAATATGTGATGCTTAAAGTTATAACGTGAAGTAAAACAAATATTTTGAATTCTACAAAAAATTAGTGTACATTAAGATCTGATGTTAAAAGTTATAATTTGAAGTAAAACGATTTCTAGAGTTTATAGATTAAATAATACCGTTTAGGTTGTTTCTGGAAGTAATCATTTTACTTCCGGATGTAGGTTGATTGTTTAAATCTTACCTCCTTATTTGGCGGGATTAAATATTGTTGCAGTTTATGTTGTTTTGTTTAAGCTAATGTTTTGTTGCACATGTGAAATGATGGTTGTACTTGCAATATTATGATTATTTACACTTTATAGTATTGTTCAATGGATGCATCCAACTGATAGGGATGTTTGTTGTTGTTTGTCATGTCAAAATCATATTAATTGTGTCCTTTCTATAAAATTTGGTTTAAGTTTTTCTAATCAAACATATCATTTATATGCAACAATCCATAGCGGTATTGTTAGTTCACTACAAAATACTGATGACGAGTCTTGAAGATAGGTTGTTGTTTTATTTTCGTTTTAAATGATAATTTTTAATACCTTTCAAAATTATATATATATATATTTTTAAACAAATGATCAAACGATTAACTGTACGTCAAATATTGTGTTACTTGTAATATTTTTAAGTAGATAAATTAAATATGACAACATCTAAATAAATGTTTAATCTTTTATAAGTTGACGTTAAAGACAGGCATATAAGCAATAAAGCAAAACTTTTAGCATAGCCTGGTGTCAGTAAACGAACACAATATCTCTACCAACTTAACCTTATATTCTATTTCCGTCGATATGTGCATTCCATAAACGCCGCCTAATTCTAAAAATACATGTGAAATTAAATAAATGTAAGCTTCTATTTCTATGAAAAAAGCAAGGTTCTAGAAAGCGTAAGGCGTGGCGTGGCGGCACTATCAAGCCTCAGCCAAGGCGAGCCATGGCGGGCCATGACGTTTTTCAAGGCGTGATTTAAGGCGGCAAATTTTTTATATAATTTATATATATACGTATATTTAATTAAAAAAATTATATAGATCTATTGATTTATATAACAATTCATATATAAAGCTCATAAAAAACATTACATCTAAATTTATAATTATATATTTTATCATTTTTTTTAAAAAAAATTCATTTTTCAAAGCCGCCTTCAAGAAAACTCGCCATAAGGCGCGCCTTGTCGCGCCTTATCACGCCTTATCTCACGCCACGCCTAGCCTAGCCGCCTTGGTCTGTTTCGTAACGTCGACGCCGCGCCTCACGCCTTGACGCCGCCATGGCGCGCCTTTTAGAACCATGGAAAAAAGTCACTTCCTAACCCCAAACTCAATTTGAGACGAACATTAAAATAAACTAGTTAATATTGAGACAAACAAATTTCAAATCAATTTTAAGTGTCTCAAGTCTCAACTGATCCGTTTATTAAACAACTTAGATATTAGTTGATGATAATTTAGACGGTTGACCTGATTAATTATCAAGAAACTAGACTTACTTTAGTAGATTATATATACACATTTTAATAATCAACATGATTGGCTCATCTTAACCGTTACATATTTAATTTGTTTAATTAAACGGATTATGTTTGTCATGTTCGGGTTGAAAGTAAAATGTTCTGGTTGAAAATAAAATATTAAGGTCGAAACTTGAAAATAAATATTTAAGGGTTAAAATATCTATTTCGTAAAATGATAGTCGAACACAAAACGTATGTGAGATACGGTTTTGGAGTTTTGCATATTTGTACCTCTCAAGTTTATGAGATGCTCCTGGTGGCCTTTTTAGTGTTCTATTTTGGTGTTGTAGTTGGTGTTATGTGTTTTGGGATTAGACTAGTGTTCTATGTGGTTTTTGTTTGGTTTTATACTTGCTAGTTTCTTGCTAACTTTTATTTATATACTACCTCCGTATCAAAATAAGTGATACACTTTGTATTTAGGGGCGAGACAAAATAAGTGTTACACTTCCAAAACTTACTTTATTTGGCAAAAAAGTAGGACCCATTCTCCACTAATTATTTACTTTAATAAAATAAAATTACTATTTTCTACCATTACTTTTACTTTTAAACATCATTAATATCGCTTCATTCAAAAGAAGTGGGACTCATTATCCACTAACTATCCGCTTTAATCTATTTTAAATCACTTTTCAATATTTTTGCTTCAAAAACCGCAATTTTTCAAGTGTATCACTTATTTTGATACGGAGGTAGTATAATATTTTTCTTGGAGGTCTTTGAGATGGTGATGATTTCACCGAAGTTTGATATATTGCCTTCTTTTTGCTGTAAAATAAAATTATTATAATAAATGTCTCTAGTTTTTACTTATTTATGAAATCAAATTTGATGACAGCAAAATTTATGTCTCCTCTGGTTTTTTTTATTTTAGATTTATTTTCTAGAAAGCATCCATTAAATTTACACCAATTTTGTCCACAAAAAGATTCGAATATACAACCTTGTGGGACACTCAATCACATGCGCTACATGTGCATTGCACATGAGATTATTTTTGTCTTTAGAGTAAAATACACTAATCGTACTTATGGTTTATTCCAAATTTCACTAATAATCATTTTGTTAAAAACTTAAAAATGATTACACTAGTAAACCTTATTTCTCAAATTGCACTCATGGTGTTTTCGGCTAAACAGTGATAAAGAAGTCTGTTAACTCACTTCATGTGCAATATGCATAGGGACATAGGATATTTTTGTCTTTCATATTTATTTTTATAAAAATAAAAATAAAAAACCAAGTTTATGTACAACTTTTTATGCATTGAATGAATATGTATTCATTTACAAAACCCATCTCATCTTCTTCACACAACCTAAAATCAAAACCGTGGAAATAAAAACAATTAATTTCACAAGATTATAGTGTTTTGATTTAAGCATAAATAAAGTTGCGATCCTGTAAACACACATAGAACATAGATACATAAAAGGGTGTGTTTTGATTTTGACAAGTGTTTAATTTAACCAAAACATGTTCTCGAGTGTAAATAGGGAGTATAAATGTAATTTTCCCAAAGAAAAAGCTAAAACTGTAAAAAGGAAAAACAAAAGCCCTAAACTAAAACCCTGATAAGAAGTTAACAACTTTTGAAGAATAGGCGTTCCTATAAACCCTAGTTTTCTTCCATCTCCGCCGAATTGTCTGCAAGAATGGACATCGACGGAGATACTGAAGATGTATCAAAAAGTGTACAAGTGCGGTTCGTTACGAAGCTTAAAGCGCCGTTCAAAGTTCCGGCGACCTCCATTGCATCTTCAGTATGTCCGTCGATGTCCATTCGCAGTTCTTAGAGCAATTGTATCTTCAAATGTATTTACAGTCTGCAAGAATGGACATCGACGGAGATACTGAAGATGCATTGGTTTCAACTTTTATCTATATATTTCAAAGATTATAAAAAAGTAAGGCGCGGCATGGCGGCACCATCACCCTAAGCCTTAGAGCATCTCTAATGGTAGTCTTTTACAAAACTTTTTACCTTTTGAGAAGGTCATTTGAATGCATATGACCTTCAAGCAAAAAGTTTTTGCTTCAAAAACTTTTTCTTCCATAAGTCTTTCTAAGACACACAAAAAGCTTTTTGTACATTTATATGCATTGGAGCAAAAGCTTTTTTGAAAGTTTTTTTGGGTCAATATTAAGTAGTAAATCTATGTGGCAATTCTAATAAGTCATTGCAAAAACTTAACCATTGGGGATGCTCTTACGAGCCATGTGACATCTCACCGCCACCATACCGGCCGCTCTTAGTACTCATAATTTCTCACAATACTAAACTTTCCTTATTTAATTAATCTATTACTCGGTATATCTAAAAAAATTATTGTCTAGAACAAAAGAATAAAAAACATGGAAAATGATAATTAACTCTGTCACTAATATGTTAAGTAGGGCTGTCAAAACTTGACACGACACGACAAAAATACACGAAACGAAACGAAAATTGAGATGAAACGGAAATTTGAATTCGTGTTCGTGTTGTGTAAAACAAACACGAAGTCGTGTCGTGTTCGTGTTCAGAGATAAACACGAAATTGACACGATAGTTATGATTTTGTCGTGTTTATCGTGTTTGTTGTGTTTTTAACATGTAATAAGTAAACAAATTGTTATTTTGTTATTTATTTTGTGTTGTCGTGTTTGTCGTGTTTATCGTTTTCTAATCGTGTTGTGTTCGTGTTAGTAAAATAAAACACGACTTCATGTCGTGTCGTTTTCGTGTTGAACGAATTCGTGTCGTGTTATCCAGCAACATGAAACGATAGCACGATTTGACAGGCCTAATGTTAAGACATGTACCGATAACATATACATCAATCAATAATCAACTATACATTTTAGGAATTAATTATCTATTAATGAATATACAAATTTTTTATACATGTAATTAGTCTTTAAAAGACAACACTTAGAGTTATTAACAAAACCCAATAATCATAAATAATAGAATATTGGTGTTGATTCCTATCTTTTATGTCTACTTATGTGTCTATTCGATTGATCAAAACATTTGTCAAAATCAAAAAAATAATATTATGAGAGATAATTAGTGAATTACACATGTCATCTTATCAAGTAGACAAACATATAAGTAGACACAAAATGTATTAATAAATATCATTTCTCTAAATAATACCCCCCCCGTCCCACAAAAAACTTCCCATTTCACTTATGCATAAGTTTTAAGGTAATAGTTAGTGGTGGGGTATTGGTAATATATTTGATTAAAATATAAGATTGATTTGGAGAGAGAATGATAGTTAGTGGATAATAAGTGGTGGAGTCCTTAGTAATAATAGTATTTTATTATGTGGAGCCCATCATATGTAGCAAATGGGAAGTTTTTTGTGGGACAAAAATTTAGGGTGAAATGAGAAGTTTTTTGTGGGACGGAGGGAGTAATTAACTTACAAAAATTAAATTAAGGTTAATCGTGTTTTTTTTTGGTTATGTAATGAAAAGAAACAAAAGACTTGTTAAATAAAAGCCTCGCAGGAAAACGAATCGTCACATATTTCCGTTAAATGCTTTCGAAATATATCCGTTAACTCAATTTCCTAAATTATACTTTCTTACCATTATACTCCGTACTACGTATTATTAACAAAGCGATGTTTTCCTTCCCACACGTTATTAGTAGGGGTGAGCATAACAGGGTACCCGCCGGTTCCGGCCGGAACCGGAACCTCTTGTACCGGTTCCTCAATTTTCGGAACCGGAACCGGAACCTCCGGTTCCGGTGCCGGTTCCGATTATCCTGTCTCTAAAATCGTAAAATAAAAATAAGATGCAAAACTTAAATATTAATCATTTTTTATCATTTTATCTACTAATCTTTGAATAATCATAGATTCCAACCACTTAAACATATGATTATCTATTTATTGTATTGTTAAAACACTATATTCAGACTAATTAATGACTAAACTCATTCAAATTACACAAAATTTATCATATTGTTAAATTTAGACATTAAATTTCTCAAATATATAATATTTTAACAAAAATAATCCGAATAATCGCCGGTTCCGGTTATCCACCGGTTACCGGTTCCTAAATTTTGAGAACCGGAACCGGAACCTCTTAGGACGGTTCCATAATTTTAGGAAATGGAACCGGAACCGGCAGTTCTAAAGCGGTTCCGGTTCCAATTATGTTACCCGCTTTTTCTGCTCACCCTAGTATTAGTCCCCTTTGATTCCATTAAAAGTACCAAGATCCAATTTTTTCAGTTCTCTTATCAGTCGTTGCGATGGTAATTCTCGGTTTTCATCGTTCCTATGATTTTTTAATTTTATGATTACGATTCAATGTGTGTTCCTATGTTTTTGCTCCGTTTTGGTAGGACGATTAAATAATCCTTATTGATTACAGTATTTTTTTTTCAAGAAAAAGGATTGATTACAATATGATTGCTATGGTATTCAAATTTAAAACAGATTCATGGTGGCCTTCTATTTTGACAATCACATTTTCCATAAGGTGTTTGAGTAATTGTCACAATCAAGAAGTCGACACCCATGGCGGATTCTATTGCCGTTGAATGGAAAAGGTACGGTCTTTCTTGATTTCGTACATAATTTAATTTGAACATAATTTTAGTTAGATTCTTTCATGTTATTATAGTGGGTTTGCTGATTCAAAGGAATCGACGTGATCCCAACTGGTGTTACATCGTTTCATACCAAATAAAACCCTAATTCGTTCCCTACCTTCCCTGTTTTTCATTTATACCCAGAGGAAAAACCAGAATAAATAACCCAGTCAGATGAGTTCATGCTTTACGGCAACTTTATTCGACCAGTTAATCAACTTTCTAATTGATGGTAAACATTCTTCAATTTCTTGATTCATATTCAATTCTTACCCTAAAATTGTTATTTTACAGTTTACTTCTTCAATTGAATTGTCTAAAAGAAAATATTTTTTCCTATGTAGTTTGATTTAAGTGAACTGCTAAATGAATTCTGTTTGTGCTTCAAATCTTCTTATTTAGGAAATAAATCTCTCAACATACTGATTTGGTACCTTCATTGAGATTCTAGTTTTTATTATTAAGTTTGATGTTTTGGCATTTTGAACATTATGTCATTTGAATTCTTATGATCACAACCTGTGACTCTGTTTGAAATTGCAACTTACATATATATGTTTAGGATGAAAACCATGATAAACAAGGACCAAACTAATTGTGTATTTTTTTTATAAGCTTTCTTTTTATCATTTCAAGTATGATAGTTCTCAATTTGAATTGAAAAATAAATTCATAAAAGAAGATAAACATTCACTTTTCTGGTGATCAGTCTCCATTTTACTCCTACCATATTACATATATAATATAGTTTCAATGCATTACCAGATTTTTCAAACCACTGTATATTTTTTTATATTAAATATGAAAAAATGCCACTATTGTGTATTGATGTACATCAAGTTTGACCTATTGTGAGTCAAACAGGTCAAAGTTTCCCTAATTGGTCAAATGGATCAAGTTTAACCACCATATGCAGATTGACCTGTTTCATCAAGGCAACCAACACAACTTTTTTTTAATTTTGATTTATTGCAGGTTTGTTTACATTAAAGTGGATTTAATATGTCATTCACATTATTTGCATACACGAAAAGATTATTTTGATTTCAATATTGTTGCGGGCAAAAGACTAGTTGAGTAATCAAATACCGATTAATATCATGTTTTTGGTCCCTTGTGAGTTCTTGTACTGTTTAATAATTTTTGTGCGATTTATTTTGATTCTTTTCAATAAATTGATTTTTTAACTTCTCAACTTACTATTTTTTAATCAGGACAAATCATGGCGTGTTCGTTATATGATAGCTAATGTGTTATATAAACTATGTGAAGCTGTGGGCCTTGAACGTACCAAGTATGTTTCTATTTTAAAAATTTTAATATTTTCATCATGCCTTCCATAAACCACTGTATAATAATTTTTTTGTGCAATTTACTGTGATTTTTTAGACTTTTATTAAATCTCATTTTCATGTATTTGCTTACATTTTTTTTATCACTTCAGGGAAAATCCAAGTTACATATATCTTTTCTTTTCTGTTTTTTCTTTTTCCCTCTTTGTTTCGTTTATATTTTTACAAATTTGTCTATTTTATGTTTTATACATCTTGACCAGTTTGAGTAATGTATGCAAGATATTTTTTTTTCTTTTCAAGTTTTTGAATAATTAAATTTTTGTTATTGTTGTTGTTATAATTATTATTTTTATTTATTATTTCCTTTTGTTTTGATTGGCTTGACTCATATATCACATATTTAACAATTTATTGATCTTTTTGAACTTGTTGATCACTTTGATGAATACATTTCTTTTAATTTCATTTGTTGAACTTCTTGATCACTTTGGGGAATATCTATTCCTGTGAGAGCGCAAAGTGAGAGAGATTTTTTCGAATCTGATTATAGAATTTGTTTCTATCAAGGTGTTCAAGAATTCTATGTTTTATAGTATTTTTAATCTTGTTTTGATTGACTTTACGTTTTTTTTATTTGATATTTTAGAACTTCTTGATCGCTTTGGTGAATATAGTTCTTTTAATTTGATTTGTTGAACTTCTTGATCACTTTGGGGAATATCTATTCCTGTGAGAGCGCAAAGTGAGAGAGATTTTTTCGAATCTGATTATAGAATTTGTTTCTATCAAGGTGTTCAAGAATTCTATGTTTTATAGTATTTTTAATCTTGTTTTGATTGACTTTACGTTTTTTTTATTTGATATTTTAGAACTTCTTGATCGCTTTGGTGAATATAGTTCTTTTAATTTGATTTGTTGAACTTCTTGATCACTTTGGGGAATATCTATTCCTGTGAGAGCTCAAAGTGAGAGAGATTTCTTCAAATCCGATTATAGAATTTGTTTCTTCTATCAAGGTGTTCAAAATTTCTATTTTTATAGTATTTTTTATCTTGTTTTGATTGAATTTAAGTTTTTTTTTAGTATTTTTGATAATTATGTTTCTCTTTCTGAGTTTCTTATACTTATTATTTTTTGTTCAAAATTTCTATTTTTATAGTATTTTTTATCTTGTTTTGATTGAATTTAAGTTTTTTTTTTAGTATTTTTGATAATTCTGTTTCTCTTTCTGGGTTTCTAATACTTATTATTTTTTGTTCAAAATTTCTATTTTTATAGTATTTTTTATCTTGTTTTGATTGAATTTAAGTTTTTTTAGTATTTTTGATAATTCTGTTTCTCTTTCTGGGTTTTTAATACTTATTATTTTTTCCCTTTTGTTTTTATTGACTTGATTGATTTATCACAATTTTTTATTTGATTTTGGTACTTCTTTATCATTTTGAGAAATACCGTAGTATGCAAGAGTTCATTTAGTCTTATTATTGAACTACTTGATCACTTTGGTGAATACCATACATGGGAAGAGAATTTTTTTCGTTTTTCCGGATATTCAATAATAGTTTTCTTAAAAAGTAACCCCCTTTCTTTTGATTAACAAATTTGTTTATATGACATCCTGTATTTCTTGATCACTTTGGGGAATACCCGAGTGTGCTAAGAGTTCTTTTAATTTGATTTTGATTACTTTGGGGCAAGAATTCTATTTGTTTCTTCAGGTTTTTAATTAATGATTTTTTTATTATTTTTCCTTTTGTTCTGATTAACTTTATTCATTTGTTTCAAATTTGTTTATTTGATTTTTGAACTTATTTATCATTTTAGGAATGAATACCCACATGTGTAAGAGTACTTGTGTGTGTAATATTTTGTAGCTAATTATTAATAGTTAGCTGATAATTTGAATTTTATAATGAGCTAAAAATTGAAATCTTACAAATGATCTCATATGTATTGGCTACTGCAACAAAAACTCCTCTTTTACTTGGGGAAATTGACCGTGAAATTGGAGAGATTGCAATCTCTGGAAAAAGAGTAGCAGTTAAAACAGTTATGGCACGTGGTTTCAAATGCTGATCCAAAAAAAGTAAGTTTACCAAATCTCAACAAATTGACGTGAACTTTAAATTACATTTCTTATTGATACAAGCCTAAAATAACTGTAACTTGATTGTGCGTAGAACTGTTAATTGACAACAATTAACAGCAACAATTTTTACAACTAACATGATGTCCCCATGTGCTTTTAAATTAACTTACCTAAAGTCATAATTAACAATAGATGTAGTAATAATCTGCAATTAAGCTTTAAAAGTGTAATAACTGATATTTAAACCATTATATATATAATTAGCTGATTGACAATAATTTTATTTTGTGCATGGGTTATCAACGGAGAAAGCTTATGATACTTTATCAGTTATCACTATAATCTGCTTAAATTATTATTAAATTTTCTTTCTTTATGCAGATTAGACTTAGTGTAAAGAAGATGAACAAATTTGCTGCTACTATGGAACCTACTCAAGACTAATATTATGCAAAATTTTGAGGATCTTACGCAAGATGGTAAATTCTATATCTTTATCTTATTTTGATGTAATTATGTTTTTATTTTAGATCAAGATTCCGTACGATTACTACCAGTTTGTATTTGGGAAGTTGCTTGAGCCCCACAAATTCTTCCTGTTGTTGCCAATTTCTCTCAGGTGAAATATTTCTTTCTCTAAAATATTTATTTTTTAAAGTGCACCTTTTTCTATACGTTTCTTTCTTCCATTAACTTACTGTTTTTTTTCTTTCTTTTTAACGAGGACAAAACATGGCATGTTCGGCTTGAACCTATCAAGTATTTGGAAAAATTCATCATTTTCATCTAATATTTTCATCATGAAAGTTAACATATATCTGTATATTATAATAGATCAAAGGATATATTGCAGCCACCTGGTAATTCTCAGCAAATGGTGGGCTTCTACATTCTAATTGAGAATAAAGCAGATATATATAGCTTCAAAATATGGTAGAAGAAATTGTAGAGGGAATCTTGTGGATATGGCAAATGGGTTAGGTTTTACTTCCACTATAAGTGAGGAACTTTTTCTCGGTTTCCTGCAAGTGGTGGTAAGATTTACTTACAAGTTTTTTTTCTCACCTCAATTTGGCTTGTTTATGTATAAATGGGTTAAGCTAAAAATATTAACTAAAAGAAAACAAGTCAAATGCATAGAATTAGGGATGGACCCGGACCTGAAATACCCGATTTCAGTAGACCCCGAGAACTGAACGGCTTTACAAAATCCGGTTCTAGCTCGGTTCGGGTATATATACGATTGGAACCAAAATAGTAATTCGAGCTGGTTTCGGCTATAGATTTCTAAGGAAGAATAATGTAATTTTTCTTATTAGAAACATAACACGCGATGGATTACTGTGTATAATAGAGGAGGTAGAAACTAGAAAGAATCATAGGTGAAACAAGTCGAATTGTTTTATTAAAGAAAGTTAAATTGTTATTGTAATTATGTAGTATTTTTGTAATCATATCCATCACATTAAGTGTTTACAGGAATCTTAAATATGGATAAGAGAAGTGTTTGAGGCCTGGATCAACCTGTTTTGAACAAAACTAAAACATTACCAAACTCATTTGGATCCTTTATCCAACCTGTTAGATCTAGCCATTTTGCCACCACTAAATAGTGAATTAGTGATCATAACATGATATAGTGAACCAGAAAGGATTATATGCCTAAGTTGCCACCATACTTTTTTTTGTCCTTGTAAACAGTTTTGTCATATTGGATGTTTTTACCAAAAACAAATGATGGTTTCATAAAGGGTAATTCTTATAATTCTTTTTTAAATATATGTACGTAAACATTAGATTTTTATATCCTAAAATAAATAATAAGTTTCCATTGACCCAAAACGCAAACAGGACACAAAATGATCTTTTAATGGGCTAATTGGACAAATTTCAGACTCTAAAACATGTGCATGCTTCAAAAGATATGATAAGGAGTCTGTAATGAAGTTTTTTAGAATGGCAGGTATCTATATTTATTTATTTATTTATCCTCCGTTTTTAATGAAATCAACTAAATGATGTAAACATATTTTTTGACTTAGTAAGGAAGACATATTTTTCGGATGAGATGGCTGCCATCTTATTATGAATAACTAGTTTGTTAAATGTGATAACAAATAGTACTATATAGTTATAACAATAATTTAATTTTAATATTATTAATAAAACACTTTGAAGTGTTTGTGATCCACTAATTTGAAGGAAAAATAGACAAAATTAAGTTAAGTATTAGCAAAATTGTCACCTCCATTTATTTCTATTAGCAACTTTGTGACTAATGAAATTTCTATGGATTTCAACTTCTACAAAATCTTTTGGAGTTTGCAGGTCACTTTAATAATGCACTTTCTGAAATTTAAATTATAAATATTAAGTTTAGTTATTGTTTTCTAAGGAGTTTTTTTAGCAACTCTGCTTCCATTAATCTTGCAAATTACCAAGTGGCATAAGTTCTCTTCCTGCTTAATGGTATTCTTTTTTTTTTAATTACCCTGTTTTTGTTTTTGTTTAACCACTGATTATACAATATTTACCTTTCTTTTTATATTTTTGTTTATGTTGTCTTGAATACATTTGAAGCTCAACCTTTAACTCATGAAGAAAGTAGTACTAACAATCTTGAAGATGAAGCAGCAGCTTTTAGCTTAAAATATCTTACAAGCAGTAATTTAATGGGTCTTGAGGTTTGAGTTCTAAATCAAATTTATCTATATTTTATTTTCATTTTCATTTTAAAATACTCTAATCGCATTACACTGTTTTTTTAGTCTAATACAGTTAAAGATCCAAGTTTCCGATTTCTTGTACTAGGGGTGAGCATTTGGGCCGAAACATCCGAACCGAAAACCAACCGAAACCGAATTGAACCGAAAACATGTAATCGGTTCGGTTTTGAAAATTCATCATTTTTGGTTTCGGTTTTATCAGTCTTCGGTTCGGATCGGTTTGGTTCAGTCGTAAGCCTTTAGGCTAAAAAAACCGAACCGGACCAAAACCGAAAACATGTAATCGATTCAATTTCGGTTTTGAAAATTGATCATTTTCGATTTGGGTTCTATCGTTTCGGTTCGGTTTTTGAACGTGCTGACCCCTATCTTGTACAGTGCTGATTTTGTTCGATTATCTTAAGGTAAAATGCACATTATATGTTACATATTTTATCTTCATTAATAATAAAACCTTATATTTTACTTAGAGTTTAGGGATATATTTTTTAGCTTAGAAAACCATGAAATTAGATTTTTGAAATTTGAAACTATGGTTAGTGCTACCTTTTTGTTGACTTAATACTGGTCAAACCACTCATTTTTTGTTTGGTGTTATTTTCCTTAGGGTTTAATTACGGTCTCATTGTTAGACATTCACTTATATCGTGGTTGAATTCTCCAAAAAAAATTCTCTCGATCACCTATGCTATTTTATGCAAAAGTCAAAATGGGTTCAAGGTAACGAGGCAAAAATGTGTAACTTTAGTATGGGTTGAAACGTGTTGTGTTAACTCGAACCACTTTTGTCCAAATTCTTTTACTTATTATAAATAATTATAATTATTGTATCAAATGTGACTACAAAACTTATATTATATCCAATAATGATCTAATTTTTTGAATAAGTTGTCAATATGATTTAGGCGGTTTAATGCATTAAAAACTTTAGGCGACTTTCGACCCGCTTCCTTTCTAGCTAGAAAATGAAATAAAAAGAAACAGATTAACACATGTGCAATAAAGGCAGTTGTTAATTTGTTGAAATTGATGTTTACTCTTTATAGAATATACTGTTTATGCAAGTTTGTTTTTCCTTTATAGATTACTTAAGCATAGAATGGGAAATTTGGTAATTAGATTTTGGGAGTAAAATTTAGCTAAAAATGAAAGGGATCATATGGGTTTAGCATGTTAAAAGTTGTTTCATATATAATCAAATGCTTACAAAGTCCTAAATCTTTCTATTAAAAAATATTATATCAAATATTATACATATTTTTTTTTAGTAAAAGGCGAAAGAATAGTTCGCTTTGTGCTCACTGCGTGGCTGCGTAAATCAAATATTATACATTAATTGTTTACAGGATCCAGATTTGTGGATCAATGGTGACAAAAGAACACGAACCTGGCACGAGGTTCGGGTAATATGTTAATCGACTCATCTAATCCTTATAACTAACAGATCGTGGTCGGGTCGGGTTTTTGTTAAGGGTAGTGATTTTAACACCACACAAATTACTTTACCCACCACATTGTACAATATTTAAAGCATATTGTACAAGTATTGTAAAGGTTGTGGTGTTTAGAGTACTTTATGTGGTCCCATAATCAATTCCCTTTTGTTAAACGTGCAATCCGCCAAAGCGTTTAACTGATTAAAAAAATAAGTAAAAAAATTAAAACTAAAAATTATAAATAATAACAAAAAGATCTCAAGCCTGAGAATTAGTTCTGCACGTAGAGCTTAGGGTTCCACCACCTTGTTTAATCTAGTTTAAACAAACGGAGTAACACGCTAACCTAGGGGTGAGCATTTGGACCGAAAAAACCGAACCGAAAACCGACCGAAACCGAATCGAAACCGATAACATGTTATCGGTTCGGTTTCGGTTTTGAAAATTCATCGTTATCGGTTCTATCGGTTCGGTTTTCGGAAAAGGGTGAACATTTGGCCTAAAATAACCGAACCGAACCGAAACCGGTAACATGTTATCGGTTCGGTTTTGAAAATTCATCGTTATCGGTTATCAATTCTATCGGTTCGGTTCGGTTTTGACCCGATAATCACCCCTACGCTAACCAAATAGTTGAATGCATTGTGTTCAATAGGTTGTATTTCAATTTGGTTGCAATATGTAGGAGCTATTTTAAATTCTGGTAGTTTAGGTGTTGCTTTTTGCAACAGATCCTTAAAATAAAATTATTCCCAAAGTATGACTTATAAGTATTCTTTTTTTTTTTAATATGTAGAAGCTGTTTTGAATTCTATTTGTTTTCCTGGGTTTTCAATATTTTTACAATTTGTGTTTATTTCCAAAAATGAATGACTTACAAATTCTTACAAGTATTCTTTTTACTTTTAAGTCGTACATTTTTTCCAAGACACTGTTCTCTTATATAAAAATGTTCCTTTTTAAACAAAACTATCATTTATACCAAACCATTTACTTCAAACTCAAACACATATTTTAGGCCGGTAAGCAACATAATTAATTGTGTACATCAAATGTTAAGTAAATGTTATATGTTTAGTCCTCATACTTTATGAATGTACATTATAGTCTTTCATTTGTTTCATGGTGCACCTAATCATTTCCCTATATATATTTTATTTACAATTTTAGTCATACAATTTTGTCTCATATGTACTTTTTGTTAGATGCGAATGTCTTCTTGCTATGTTCTTTGATTTGTAAGTAGTTCTTTGATACGAACAACCTAAACTTTGTCTTATAGATTGGGGTCGTGATGAGTTTTATCATCCGTTTAAACTCATTCCTAATCCGTTTTACTATAAAGGTCCATAACTCCTAGTTGATTTGCGTCATTATGATTACTCTTTTGATTTGTGAAGCCTTGGTTGCATGATTGAATAGGAGGAAGTATATAAAATTATAAATTGTACAAAATAAATATAATTACTTGTCTACATAAGCTAATTTTAAAAGTTTAAATACTTTTTTAAGTATAATGTTAGTTCAAAAGCCAAAAACAAAAGAGTATCTTAACATTACCCAAAGTGCAAAACATAAACAAATAATGCAAAAGATAAGGTTAAAACGTAAATGTTAGAAAAATGATAGTCGAACACAAAACGTATGTGAGATACGGTTTTGGAGTTTTGCATATTTGTACCTGTCAAGTTTATGAGATGCTCCTGGTGGCCTTTTTAGTGTTCTATTTTGGTGTTGAAGTCGGTGTTATGTGTTTTGGGATTAGACTAGTGTTCTATGTGGTTTTTGTTTCGTTTTATACTTGCTAGTTTCTTGCTAACTTTTATTTATATACTACCTCCGTATCAAAATAAGTGATACACTTTGTATTTAGGGGTGGAACAAAATAAGTGTTACACTTCCAAAACTTACTTCATTTGGCAAAAAAGTAGGACCCATTCTCCACTAATTATTTACTTTAATAAAGTAAAATTACTATTTTCTACCATTACTTTTACTTTTAAACATCATTAATATCGCTTCATTCAAAAGAAGTGGGACTCATTATCCACTAACTATCCACTTTAATCTATTTTAAATCACTTTTCAATCTTTTTGCTTCACAAACCGTAATTTTTCAAGTGTATCACTTATTTTGATACGGAGGTAGTATAATATTTTTCTTGGAGGTCTTTGAGAGGGTGATGATTTCACCGAAGTTTGATATATTGCTTTCTTTTTGCTGTAAAATAAAATTATTATAATAAATGTCTCTAGTTTTTACTTATTTATGAAATCAAATTTGATATGACAGCAAAATTTATGTCTCCTCTGGTTTTTTTTATTTTAGATTTATTTTCTAGAAAGCATCCATTAAATTTACACCAATTTTGTCCACAAAAAGATTCGAATATACAACCTTATGGGACACTCAATCACATGCGCTACATGTGCATTGCACATGAGATTATTTTTGTCTTTAGAGTAAAATACACTAATCGTACATATGGTTTATTCCAAATTTCACTAATAATCATTTTGTTAAAAACTTAAAAATGATTACACTAGTAAACCTTATTTCTCAAATTGCACTCATGGTGTTTTCGGCTAAACAGTGATAAAGAAGTCTGTTAACTCACTTCATGTGCAATGCGCATAGGGTTAGGCTTGTAAACGAACCGAACAAACATGAACGGGGCCTTGTTCGTGTTCGTTTGTTAAGGAAAAAATGTGTTCGTGAACGGTTCACGAACACTTATCGAATGGAATTTAGTGTTCACGAACGGTTCGTGAACGAGGGTAACAAACATAAACAAATACAAATGAACATAAACAAACACAAACGAATATAAATAAACACAAACGTACACGAAACAAACACAAACGAACATAACCAAAAACAAACGTATAGAAACAAACATAAACAAACTCAAACGAACACAAATGAACACTAACAAACGAACATAAACAAACGAACACGAACGGACGAACACGAGCGGATGTTCACGAACATAAACAAAAGAACACGAACGGATGTTCACGAACGGATGTTCACGAACGGAAACAAATGAACGGGCATTTGTTCGTGTTCGTTTGTTTAACTAAACGAACACAAAATCTTGTTCGTGTTCGTTTGTTTAGCTAAACGAACGAACATAAACGAACTCCCGCCAAACGGTTCGCGAACGGTTCGTTGAACGTTCAGTTCGTTTACAGGCCTACATAGGATATTTTTGTCTTTCATATTTATTTTTATAAAAATAAAAATAAAAAACCAAGTTTATGTACAACTTTTTATGCATTGAATGAATATGTATTCATTTACAAAACCCATCTCATCTTCTTCACACAACCTAAAATCAAATCCGTGGAAATAAAAACAATTAATTTCACAAGATTATAGTGTTTTGATTTAAGCATAAATAAAGTTGCGATCCTGTAAACACGCACATAGAACATAGATACATAATAGGGTGTGTTTTGATTTTGACAAGTGTTTAATTTAACCAAAACATGTTCTCGAGTGTAAATAGGGAGTATAAATGTAATTTTCCCAAAGAAAAAGCTAAAACTGTAAAAAGGAAAAACAAAAGCCCTAAACTAAAACCCTGATAAGAAGTTAACTTTCCAATTTCTATGAATATGTTTTCCTGCATACCAACCGTTTGACAAAATGTCCCTGCATTATATTTCTGATTTGGGGGTTATTTTTTAAGTAATAGAGTTTCTTATGAAATGTTTTCCATGTCAAATGCCCCTGTATTTTGAAGTCGCTAGAAATAGTTGATCTATGGTAAAATGAACATATGTGAGTAATGATATCTAAAACTCTAGATTTAAACATGAATTATAGTCAATATAATAAATAAAACGTTTATTATTAAATTACTGTATTTTAAACATGTGAGTATGGATTATAGAAATGCCCTGTATTTTAAATATTAGGTTTCTGACCACCTACATATGTGTTTGCCCATGAATTCAGATGAGATACTGGGAAAGATAATGTACATGGTTATACTTTCCAAAATTTAACTTGAAGTGTCAAAACACACACACACACACAATCATATGAATGCTGATGTTTGGATCTGCGAAGGTGGTGTTTTAGAGATGGGTTTTCTCTTTTCCGACCACGATTTCTCAGTTTAAAAAAGCTCGCTAAGGTATTGACTTTAAAAAAATTTATTTTTAAAGTTCTAACACTAACCATTTATATTAATTTAAGATACTCGCTCAGCACGTACCTACTAGAGAGGAGCTGAGGTTGACGATATGCGACGGGGCATATGGCAAATTCTTGCTCCATTAAAGGAAAGGTTTGTTTTTACTGCAAGGAAGAGGGCCACGTGAAAGATGATTGCCCGAGGAAGAAAGAAAGTGATATAATTTATATTATCCATATTATTTTGTGTTATAATTATATTATTTGATTTGACTGTGTGTATGTTCATGTGTTTATAAATTGATCCTAGGTGGTAATCAGAGTGGTCTAATGGTGAGCCCGACTTCCGCTACTTTTAGGGCTCCCAATGGGCACAGACCAGGGCTCGAGGGCGAGCCTATTTGATGACCGGTGAGGAGACCATGTCAGTGTAACGAATGATGATTCTAGCAACTCCAGAAATAGTTTCTGAAAACAAAGTAGGGGCAAGACAAAGCCAAAGGGAAGAGGAAGCCACCCTGAAAACCACGTGTACCCATTGTAAGTGAATCTTCTTATGTTGGAAAAAAAGACTAGAAAAAATCCATCTCCAATGTGGGATCAATTTAAAAAGATAAATATTTTTTAACTGATGAGTGTCTTTATTGTCAAAGACATATAGGTAGTGTGACTTGCTATGAAAAATCATAACATAAGTTGCAAAAAATATGGGCCCAACATTGACATGAAACAAAAACTTCTTGATCTGGAACACGTGTTAGTGATGATGTCTCTTGAAATTATATCAAATTCCTACGTTGTCGGAGTTTAATCAAGAAGTTATTAGGAAAGCACTTGTTATGATGTTGATTATTGATGAGTTGCCATTTTCTTTTATTGAGCATGAGGGTTTTCGGGAGTTTTGTAAAGTGATTAATCTACACTTCCTTATCCCTTCACGAGTTACCGCAACGAGAGATGTTTTGCTCTATTTATTGATGAAAGGAAAAAATTATTAAATGTCTTTCAAAATTTGTCTTCTAGAGTATGTCTCACCACAGATACATGGACTCAAAATATGAGTTATATGTGAGAGTGCTATAGTGTGAGATAGGGAGCACTTTGCCAACAACTACCATCTGATATGTCTCCTCAAAGCTGGGATAACCTTCTTAACTATTACACGAAACAAGACAACATTCGTATAGCAAAGGTCAATTATCCTAATAAAGCTTAGCAACCATAACAGAGTGTACAGGTTAGTCATATTTATCTTCAAATCAATCAATGATTGTATAAATATGTAGTATTAGTACAAGGATCCACTCGTTTAGTATTATGAGTAAGGGTTGACCTATTTGGTAAAATGGAGGGCTTAGAATTTCAGCCCAAAACCAAAAGATTTGGGTCAAATTGGGTAACTTTCTAAATTACTTGGGTCAGCAGTTTTGTTGGAACGGGTCTAAACGAGCATAGTAACAAACTTGATTAATTTTCTTTATTGTTATTAACTGTATATATTCAATTCATTTTATAGGTTTTTAGTGCCAAGCTGATGGTGCATATCCAAGCCATATTGACTTGTTTCGTTAAAATCATACATGAATAGAGACCTGTGGTCTTGCTCAACAACATGTAATTAATTTATGTTACTTAATGTTCAAAATTATATAAAACATACTCGTCAATTGTTTGTCTTTTAACTACACAGGAAAATATGTCGGGATTAAAAGAGGCCCAACTCGATGTGCACACACACATATGAATGGTGATATTTGGAATCGCGAAGGTGGTGTTTTGGCGATGGGTTTTCTCGTTCCTGCCCAAACTTTTTCCGACCATGATTTCTCTGTTTAAGATAATCTTTCTTGTGGTTTGGACATGTGTGTTGTCGCTGGGTGAAAGTTCAATAATAATTGGCTCAACTGATAAATACATGCAATTTATTGAAGTAGGCTATTAAGCCTTTGTTACCCATTTTATTTGCTGTTTCTAGATGCTACATGCAACGCTGTGATATAGAAAATTTCATATTGTTCACTGGGGAAACAAGAAAACTATTATATGAAAGCAAATATATATTTCAACTATATTTTTAAGCACATAACTTCTATATATATTTAAGTAAACACGGACATAGAAAAGCAATACTTTTTCCGGATTAGAAAACCATATAGCTAAACAAGTACAATAGCAGACAGAATTGTTTTTAAAAAGCTAGCATGAAGCTCAAAATAAATCTAGAACTAGCGTGACAATTGTGTTTGGGTCTTGGAAATCTCAAACTGAACCCAACTAAATTAAATAATTAATCATGCTTACTCATTCGTTACACAGGTTAATCGTATTGACCCATTTACATTTCTCGTTACAATTTAAAAAGGATAAATATTATAATGCAAGAGTCAAAATATTTTGTTAGTATATATATGATAATGTTAAGACATAATATAGGAAACCATAGTACACTTTAAAAATAAATCATATTTAATATATATGGTCATGAGTAACATTTTAATTTTTTTTCACCAATACCACTAGGCTAGAAGCCTTGCGTAAATTTAGAGGGACTATTATAAAGCTTATATATTTGTACCTATAAAACAACACAACCCTACTACTAGTCTACTACAATACTCCTCTCCTCCCATCCCCCGTCATACATCCCATGAGTCATGGGTTTGGTGTTACTTCCTTCGTTGAAGGACATACGAGAATACATCAACAGCATTGTATACCAGTGTGAATCTCGTGTGAAACATTAAACTCAACATGACGAATCTTGTTAGGAATATTCTAGATAATATTCATTTAGATTTGATGTGTCAAAACTTGGAAACTACAAGGACCTAAGTCGTTGATATGGAATTCAAGATTTAAATGAAGATTTAGGAGATAATGATAAATGTAAAAGATTTAGTATATCTTTATAGAATTCAAAAGATTTAGTAATTATCTTTTCCTTGTAAGTCTTAGGTTCTCTATTATATAAAGAGACCTAATGACATAGAATTAGTCGTTCTTGAAACCCACGTTTTAACGTGTATGTGTGTGTATTCTAAGCTTCAAGGTCGTTTGATCCTGTTAACCAAAACCGTTCTACATATTTATATGTAGAATTGAGGCTTTTAGTAATCATTGTATATAAAGATGATGATGAAACCTTGTTTAGCAATACAAATCTGTTTATTTAATTCCGCAAATTTATGATTTGTATATGCTTATTCCAGATCAAGAACTAACTATTCTTGAGCCTAAAGATCGACGATTATATAGAGTTGTTCTAAACTCATCAAGTGGTATCAGAGCATATTGGTTCTAGATCTACGATTTGTTAAGAACAACAAAAAGTTTTAATCTTTAAAACACACATTATTAATCATGACTGATAATAATGAAAGCACTCAGGCCAACAAAATTCCTATACTTACTCCCAACAACTTTGGGATGTGGAAGAATCGTATTAAGCAATACATGCTTATTACAGATTATTCTATGTGGGAAGTTGTCCTTGAAGGAAACAAAACTGGTCCTGGTCAAGCAAGCAGCTCTGCAACTGAGGCAGACAAACTTAAGTGTGAGAAGGAAAAGAAGGACAAGGGAATCGAACTCAAAGCTCTAAGCACTCTCCTACTGGCCATTCCTAACGATTATCAACATCTCTTTGTTGAGTATGATGATGCAAAGGTGCTATGGGAAGCACTAGAGAAGAGATTCGTTGGGACCAAGAGCACCAAGAGGAACATGAAGTCTGTTCTCAAACAAGACTTTGAAAACTTCAAAGGAAAACCCAATGAAACACTCACTCAAGTGTTTGACAGATTCAACAAGCTAATTGGTGAACTTAACCAGGTTGGGGTTAAGATGGACCAAGAAGATGTCAACATGAAGTTCCTAAGATCTCTTAGTGAAGAATGGGCCATGTATACAGTGGTATATAGACAAAGAGATGCTCTAGAAGAAAAAGAGTTGGATGAACTCTACAATGATCTCAGAGTATTTGAAACTGAGGTAAACCAAAAGAACCCTTCTATTTCTTCTAATAATGCTGCATTTGTCTCTAGTACAGGTCAAGGTCAGGAAACCTTCACAGGAAAGGCTGCAGATTCTGAGGATGCTGCAAGAGAATCCTTCTTCACTAGTCATGTGCATACTGCATTGATTAGTGATGACTTGGAACAATTGAACCCAGATGATCTTGAGGAGATGGATCTTAAATGGCAGATGGCTATGCTGAGCCTAAGGACAAAAAGATTCTTAAAGAGAACTGGTAGGACAAGCCTCAACTTCAACAAAGGTGACAAAGCTGGATTTGACAAAACTAAAGTCAAATGTTACAACTGTAACAACCTTGGTCACTTTGCAAAAGAATGTCCTCAGCCAGACAAAAGATCAAAATCAACTGCCCTTGTATCACAACAAGGACAAGGCTATGACTGGAGCTTCCAAGCAGAAGAGCATGCTCAAAATCAAGCTCTCATGGCCTTTACTGACAACAAAACTGAGGTAAAACCTAAACCTTGTACTTCTGAATGTGCTAAAATTGTTAAAAACTTAGAAAAAAAAACACTAAATTAAATGAAGATTTAGCAAAAGCAGTGAGAAGAAATCATGAATTTGATGGTGTGATTACTGATCAAGAACATTAAATAAATGTGTACCAGATGATTGATCAAAGGATAAAGGAAGAATTGCTTCAGGCTGTGGATGAGAAAGAATATTATGAACTAAAAAATAAAGAATTAACAAGTAAATTAGAAGAATGTCAACTTGAAATTGAACAAAATAAATTAACAATTAAAAAATTTGAAAGAAGTACTAAAATTCTTGATGAACTAACTAATAATCAAACTACAGAAAAAGTTGTTCATGGGGTGGGATATCATGCTGTTCCACCTCCATATAAAATCATTCCACCACTTAAAAACAGTTCAGAAAGAATCATTAATGAATTAAAAACTGAAAATCAAACTGAATCACATAATGAAACATCTGAATCAAATGATTCTTCTGATGATGATCAATCAATTGAATTTACAATCTCTCAAACTGAATCACCAAAATCAATTGATACAAGTTTTCACACAGCTCAAAGTCCTAGAATAACTAGGGTAAATAGTTTAGCTTCAAGGACTATTATAAATAGTTCCTTACGAATTGTAAACGTACGTGTGTATTGTTAACTTGATAATATACATTGAAGCTTTTTGTGAAACTGTGTTCTTAATACTTTCGCATATTATTTACAGTTCATTGTTCTTAATTACATTGATATAGTGTTGATCCGCTACAACTTCTATATTCAATTAGATCTAAAGTGTTTATTAACTTCATTATAGTTAATCGATCCTGACAAGTGGTATCAGAGCGAGGTGGCTCCAGATCTGGAATAAAATAAGGATCTATCGATGATGAATCAATGAATCAAAGGTTAGTCATGCGTAACAAATATTTGGTGTTTTTCATAAAAGAAAAAAATTCGAATACGTATTCTTATAATCAAAGTCCTAATGATAAATCTTTATGAAAAAAAGAAAAGGATTTATTTGATAAGTATAATAAAAAGGAATGTGTGGCATAATTGGGTTGGTGATTGTTAGAGGTGGCAAGCAAGTGTCATGCTTCCAAAGAACAATTTCTTTTGGGATATATAACAATTGACAGAGATAACTATTAATGCAATTGTGATATTATCGAATATGTAATCAAAATTGTAATAGATAATTGTTATGCCTCCAAAGGAGAAAAGGAGGCGGCAGCCAAGTTTATAAAGATTAAAATTGAAGTAGATTTCCAGAGCATGAAAAATAAAAAAATAAAAATAAAAATCCTAGGCACTACACATTGATGGACGAAATACAATTGGAGGAGCTACATCAAACATCTTTTGGGTACTGCAAAGTCGCAACTCGTTATTACTGATGAGCAGTTAATGCTATCTTTTGCTGTTACTATGTTATTACTGCTCCAACATTACTACTGATCGTATCAATTACTACTGATCAGTAGTAGAAACATATGCTGTAAATTTTTACTACTGATCTTCTCAATTTTTACTACTGATCAGTAGTAAATGAGGAAAGTAGCTAAAATTCAACGTTACTACTGATCCGGATTCTACAACGTTACTACTGATTGATCAAAATTTTGCTACTGATCCTCATGGGTACAAATTTAGTACTGATTTCTTCCTCATAACCGATACATCATATTTTGGAAAACATGACACACATCATGTTCATTCCATATTACGATTTATTGATAGTATCTGGTTTAATCACTTGTTAATTTTTATTCTTGATACAAGGAGAATAAAAATAACTTGTGATATCAATGTGAAACGAATCACATTATTCACACACACAGGTTGAAGGCTTGATGAAGATAAAAGAAGATGATTTTATTTGTTACATATTTGATCTTCATCAGTTGATTATAGAAGAAGAGTGATTATATTTTATTTGAAGAAGAAGTTGAAAGTCTTACTACATAAGATGTTATGTAAAGATGTAACTGCAATTCAACAGAACCTTAACGAAAAGATCTGTTGAAGACCAAGATGTCCTTCATACAAGATTATGACGTTGCTGATTACTATAGTTAGACGGAATGTGATGCATAGTTTGAGTTTCTACTTCAACTTCAAATAGAAGATAGTTGGTTTTCAATGTAATTAATATAGCCTTGAAGAACACAGGAATGATATCACACTTTTAGGGGAAGAAAAAGTGTTGATCATTCAAGGGGAAGTTCAAGTTTCTCGGATTTATTTGATTATGTCAAAAAGGGGAAGAGACTTGAAGATTCCAAGCTAATTCTACAAGTTTTGTCAAATCAAATAGGGGAAGATTGTTAGGAATATTCTAGATAATATTCATTTAGATTTGATGTGTCAAAACTTGGAAACTACAAGGACATAAGTCGTTTATATGGAATTCAAGATTTGAATGAAGATTTAGGAGATAATGATAAATGTAAAAGATTTAGTATATCTTTATAGAATTCAAAAGATTTAGTAATTATCTTTTCCTTGTAAGTCTTAGGTTCTCTATTATATAAAGAGACCTAATGACATAGAATTAGTCGTTCTTGAAACCCACGTTTTAACGTGTATGTGTGTGTACTCTAAGCTTCAAGGTCGTTTGATCCTGTTAACCAAAACCGTTCTACATATTTATATGTAGAATTGAGGCTTTTAGTAATCATTGTATATAAAGATGATGATGAAACCTTGTTTAGCAATACAAATCTGTTTATTTAATTCCGCAAATTTATGATTTGTATATGCTTATTTCAGATCAAGAACTAACTATTCTTGAGCCTAAAGATCGACGATTATATAGAGTTGTTCTAAACTCATCAAATCTCTTACTCTTTATGGAGATTTGCCCTGATTTTCATAGAGACGGGTTATTTTGTTGTTTAGTTTGAATATAGTTGCTTCTCGTTCATGCTTCTCTTTGTTCAGTTGACCAAAAGCTTACTGAATGGTATGGTGAAGACAACATTCACACTCAAATATAACACTTTCGATGTTTTCTTTTTTCCATCTAAGCACGGAAGTGACACTAGTTTGTCGTGAACCTCTTGGAGGTTTTCGCTAACTATTTTAAACTTTTGTATGTTCTCTTTATCGTAAGAGAACACATCTTTATCGCCACACTTTGGGTGTCATATTTCTCGTAAAACCATACAAGTTCCTTCATCTCCCTCTACCTCTCATCCCGTTCCTCATTATCCTTGTGATGCTTGTATTATGAGGGAGACGGAGAGGAAAATGAAGGAGCTTGTATGATTTTACGTGAAATATGTTGCCATACTTGCGACTATAAAGGATGTGTTCTCTTACGATAGAAAAACATATAGAAGTTTAAAATAGCTAGACAACACAAAAACTTTCGAGAGATTCATGACATATTGATGTCGTCCTAGATGCAAAAAAGGAATAAATGGAAAGTGTTATATTTGAAACATCTCATTCAGGGAGTTCGTGGTCAACTCAATGAGGGAAAGCATGAACGAGACACAATCATATTCAAATTAAACACTAAAATCACCCGTCTTCATGAAAATTGAGCCAAATCTCTCCCTAAAGAGTAAGAAATTTATCCCTTTGAGTTTGATGACTAACTCCATTTGTCATATAATGTGGCTAACTTCTACTTTGAAAGCTAGGCTTGTTTAAATAAGGAATGACGTTTGTAATATGATCTACCTGTTTTCAATCCCATGAAAATGATTTATAATGTTACTATAACTATGTGTCGTTTTGAAACTGTACGTGTCATGATGCCATCTTAATCTGTAATCCGGTTCAAAATATTTGCACAATTAATACATTGAGGGCGGATTATTAATCTAAAAGGGGCGATTCTGAAAGCTTTCACTGCTGCAATTTATAGCTTTATGTGGTTCTTTGTATTCTGCCAAATTCAAGCTCTTCGTATTTCTAAATAAAAACAGTGCGAAGTCCTCGTATGTCCTGTTTTAGGCCTTGTTTTGTTTTTCTGTTTTTGTAATATACAAGGACAGTTTTAATTTTATAAGTTTCAAATCAAAATTTAATTTTTGATATGATGTATATTTATGCTTTTATCAGTGTAAGATATACTTTTTTATCATATAAATGCATTCGATTATCAGTGACATGTTATTATTCATATTTAACCAGCATATTGTTTTGTCTATTTTCATTCTTCTTATTATTTCATATATACCTTAATTTAGTATCACCTTAATATCGTATTGTGTTTGTTGTCTAATTTTGTAAAATAAAATAAATAACTAATTTTTTGTAATATAAATTAAATAGTTTAATGTTTAGTGCAATTAAATAAAAAGCTAGAGACTGGTCCAAATAAAAAGTTAAAAAGTGATCCAGATTATAAACCTTGAAGGAAGAAACATCAATTCAATTGTGCTGCGCATGTTAAATGGAAGAAAAAGGAAAGAATAATTTTATTTTTTTGAAAAGAGTCTAATATAGCTTGCCCATGATAATAGTTATATTATAAAAACTTAATTGGCCAATAATAAAATAATAAAAGAGTGAACAGTAATATAATATTTTATACTACCAAAAATGCGTAATATAGTAATTAGCTATGCATGTGTTGAAGACGAAGTGTAATTGTTTTTGGTTTGCATGTGTAAAGTAGAAAAAGACTGATTTTCACCAAAAGGTGTATACCTTTTTTTTTATATTTGTTTTTCAGCTATAAGACGCCGTCAGCATGACCCGTCGCCGGGGTTTTTTTGCCGTCGCGCCACGACGGCGTTGGCACCGAGCCGTCGTGGCTTGCGTCGTGAGGCGGACGTCGGGAGGAAGACGGATTCCGGTGGCCGTCGTGAGCGGAAGAAGAAAGAGAGGGGAGAGAGAGGAAAGGGGAAGGAAGAGAGAGAGGAGGTGAGGTGCTTTGGGGACTTGTACATTAGGCTGAAAAAGTTGTGCATGTCATGTTTTTTTTACAAAAAATAGTTTTTTTTTCTGTTTTTTTTTAAATTTAATTTTTTTTATATATATTTGTTTTAATAATACAAATATATTAGTTTTTTTATAATTATTTAATTTAAATTAAAAATGATGACGTGGAAAGGATGAGTTTAGTGATGGGTTAGTGATGAGTAGGGTTGGCACGACCGTGTCAGTAGCGTGTCAGTAAGGATGTGATGACGTGGCGCTACTGATGGATTTAGTGATGGGTAAGGGTTGGGAGAGGCCTAAAGTTTTCATTCATAGTATTATTTGATTTTTTCTTCGTAATTTGATATAAACAAGGATCTGGGGCTGGACTTCTTTTCTAACTCCTAGTAATTAAGTTAGTGGTTCGAATCATGATCCAAGCAGTATACATTCGTCAAACCTATTTTCTTTTTCTCGGGGATAAACCAAACCTCCTTTTGAGAAAGCTTTCACCAAGTCCTGAACCCATGATCTTTTAAAGGCAAACCTCCCAACGATATCCTTGATGGTTAATTGATCTAGACCAATTGTTTTTTACGCCATGCAGGTTGTGACCGGTTTGCTAATTTCTATATTTATTTTTACGTAACTGAAATTTATATTTAGATCGAAATATTTGTGTTGCTTATACATATACATAAATTGTTTTAATTAATAAGAATGAAGCAACAATATTAATAATAGAAAGAATAAAATTAAATACTTTATAGAATATAAAAGGTTAAAAAAGATATAAAATAAGAAAAACAAAAAAGTTTGTTATAAGATAATAATAATAATAATATAAATGAGTAATTTGATTTAATAGGTGAAATGATTATAAAAAACATAAAAAGAAAAAAGTAAGGACAAGTTTGTAATAACAAACAGGATACAGTAATTCAAATTTAGGATACTGATTTTAGTATAAGATAACATCAAAACTATAGACACATTAGATGTTATTTGAGTAACTACACTATGTACTAGAAGAATTATACACCACACCATCACAATAACCAAAATGTGAAGAGGTCCCAAAAAAATCGAGAAAAGGCCTACCACATCTTGTGAAGCCTCGTGTCAGTGAGCACGAACCCCCCCACCCCCCCCCCCCCCCCCCCTCAGCGTGAAGGGGGCGTTGTTTGTTTCCTCAATACTTCAAGGGTTAGTTTTGGTGGGAGTTAATTGATCATTGACAAACTTAATAGTAAATTGTAAGGACAGTCAGTAAGTTTACCCCAAAATCACGTATGATATTGTTTACTTTAAAAAATTACATTGATAATATTTCGTTTAGTAACCTTTTGTAGATACAATCATTTACATCAACGTCCGTTAAATATTTTAACAAAAAAGTATAAACTCAAACAACCACCGCTGTAAGTTTTTAACTGCAAAATTTAACGAACAGTTAGGTACATGATATTTCTTAATACCGATATAATTTTTAAAGTAAATAATTATAGATAAAATTTGATGTAAACATCATGACCCTCTTTTTTAATTTACTCAAAATTTAGTTTTGCTTTAATGAAGTTGTTGTATCATATGGAGGTGCTGTTGTACAGACCAGTTTGCAGGAGGGTACACATGTACCATTATTATCATCTTTATTTACTTTTTAACAAGGAATCAGGTTTCTTACACATTTTGTTTTTAGAGCATCTCCAATTGCTAGCTTTTTCAATAGCTTATTATTATTATAATAAGTCTTTTAATGACTTTTTACCATTGGAATAACAAGTTTTTTTTTAAAACTTATTGGAAAGATTTTTTTTCTACTAAGCTTTTAATCTACTTTCGTTGTTTGTATTTTTTAGTCTCTTATCTTTAATACCTTTTCATTTTAAACCTTACATATATATAAATTCTTTATTATGTTTTTATTAGTTAATAAATAAATTATATAATATTTAATGTTAATTATTATAATATTTTGGTATTTGACATTTTAAAAAATATTATATTTAGTAAGATGTTAAAAAATTGTCAAATTATATATAAAGGGTATTTATAAAATATTTGAGATAGATAAAGGTAAATTTGAAATATTATTAAAGAAAAAGTTTTTGAAAAGGTTAACTATTGGAGATCTTATTTAGGAATAATTTATTGGTTATTAAATGTTGATGTAGCAAAAATAATAAGTTATTGAGTGCTTAACCATTGCGGATACTCTTAGAAAGTAAATGCAGGCCTCTCTATTCTCGTACAACAATATTCATATCTCTTGCTTTTAAAACCTGCGTAGCATAAATAGAAATTATCATTTAATTCATATAATTATAGTTTAAGCGTTATATCTTTACATGTAAATGAATGGAGACAAAATGCTTTATATAGATTTTATGTAACTTTTTATTGACTTATAATATTACAATTATCATTTATATTGAAGCTACAACTTTTTTAGAGTTAAAAAAAATAAAATTAAAAGATCCTTATTGAGCAATAGCGGTTTCGTCCTTGTGAAGAAAAAAGATAAGTTTAATTACTGTCTTTCTGCAAGGTGCAGGGAAAAAAAAAGATTTTGTCAAAATTTCACAAAAGTAGAGAATATTGTCTTTCTGCAGTTTCAACCAGTACATATGTTTGTTTTTCTTTCTACTTGATAATGTTTAAATATGTCCGATATTTTCGGTTTGGCGTTTATAAAAGGCACCATTTCTTTTAAGTGAGTTTTCCGCCACTTTGGAGGCATCGTTGGCACGGGACCATCACTGGTACCGCCAGTTTGGAGGCGCCACTTTGAAGACGGGAGGGAGGGGTGGCCGTGAGTTGGGTGAGTGGGGGCCAAAGGGGTATTTGTGAGTGTGTTTTGTAACGGTGGGTCCCAAAAAATTGAAGGGAAGATGTATTGCTGGCATGAGTACGTCAGTTTAATGTGTGTTGGAGGATGAGCTGACGTGACGTTGATTTTCCAACAACTGATGGCGTCAGTTTCCACCACTGTTGGGAGCAGTCTAAGTCGCCCAGAAAACCGAGTCAAACCAAACAGTGTGAAGAAATTAACCTAGCCTTTAAGGTTTAGGGTACAATTAAAAGTTTAATATCTATTGAAAAGTAAGTGTTGTCGGTGACTGGCTAACGCTTAAAAATGACAGACATTTCTCCTCCGCCCCTCGGCGATTCATCTTTAATTGCCAACCACACAATCGGTCGCCGGCAAGTCGTAAAAAAAACATGATATTTATTAACAGTTGATGAATAGTAATATTTTATGTTGTAAAGTGTTATCATAGGTAATTTCGTATACAGTAGAGAAAATTAAATACAAAATAATGAATAAAATATCAAACTATGTTCTTATCACGGACGTCTCCGAAAGTTTGAATTTCCAGTGCGAATAGATGAAAATGAACCCTTAAATAGAAGATTTATATAAAAAGTTGGACTCTCTATTTTTTTTTAATTAAAGTATTAAGTTAGCTTAAAACTTTTTAAGCTTATATATAAGATTATATAAAAAATTGGGCCCCCTTCAAAATATGAGTATTGTACAGTTACAGACTTACATCTCCTCAAAAACACCCCTGGTTCTTATTCAAACTGTGTCATGAGGTCGAAAAGGAAATACTAACTATAAAGTAGAAAAGACATTTGCACCAAAATGTGTACATATTAAAACTGAAAAAACCACCATGTCACATTACATAAAGACTACTTAATTACATTGCTTTTTATTTTTATCAAAAGCATTTTTTTTCATCATAATTTGATATAAAGGAGGATTTGGCAACCGCGTCTGTTTGCTACTTTTATTTTTGCGTAATTTCTACATTATTTGGTTATTTTAGGGGGATCAAAAGAATATAGGTTTTGTTGGCCAGTTAGTTGAACCTACGTGAAGGTATAAACACAAAGAGGTAAAATTAAAAGTAAAATTAGCTGAGATAGAAGATATAAATGTAAAAAAAAATATTTATAATTTATATGGGAATGATTGGCTTGGTATTTCTTGTAATTTTTTATGGTATATTTGATTCTACTAAAAAAAAGAAGAATATTGGTTAAAGCATATAAGTAGATTGGTTCCTAATTGGAATGATTGGCTTGGTATATCTTGTAATTTTCTAGCATCTTGTTAATTTTGATATATTTTTGTTGTTCAAGAAAATATATTTATAACAAATGCCTTCCCAAGAAAATCAACATAAGTTCATTGAGAGTCAAGAATGAATGGTTGTCTACCCGTTGTAACCTTGATAAATGGGGAACTAACCTAGAGTCCACGTATGGTGTGGTTGCTATACGGTTGAGCAGTCCTCATACTATGCGTATATATTTTTACACACCTAACTTCTAAAATATCTTTAAGAAAGACATTGACATAGTCCACAGAAATGCAATACTCGGTCCAGATTAGAAAACCAAATAACTAACAAATACAGTAACCAGATCGTAGCGGACATAATTGTTTTTAAAAACCTGGTATGAGGCTAACAATATATCTAAAACTACAGTTTCCAACCTGACCCATGTAATTAATCATGTGGAGAAATTCAACGAGAACCAAGCACATTTATTACACAGTTAAGTCGTGTCAACCCACTTATGTTCCTCATTATAATTAAAAAAGGTAATCGGTAAATATTACAACGCAAGAGTCGATATATTTTGCAAGTATATGATAGCTATAAACTAGCCAAGACTTTTGGGTTGGCAGTTTGTATACAGAAACTCAACCTTCATCTTCGTCTGAGAGTCGATGCAACGTTGATAAAGTGACAATAGAATACCAAATCTGGCAAATTAAATCAATGCAAGCACAATTCAATATAAGCAAATCTAATTATAAAAAAAATCATGAGCAGCAAATGAATATAAGCAAAAAGAACTCTTTTGGCAAGGAGCAGTCAATAGTCGATCAAAACAAAGCACCAAAACGAAGACAACAAAATATATCTACCACCCATTTGACAAGTAGTAGCAGTAGAAACAAACTAACAAATTGTTGAATTATTTCTAAAAACCGCCAAAAGTAGTTTTGGAAAACCTTTCTCATGGCTTGAGGGCCAATGCCAGCCCAAATTTGGCACTCTTGTCGATTGATTTGGTGTCAACTTCTCCTGAGATGGTGAAGAGAGATTTAGGGCGCCATTCATGCTGGATCAGAGCATTTGCCTTCCCCAGGTTGTTCACACGGGCTTTGACTGTGGTCAACGGGTCCAATGCGTGTTGGGTGCCGAGTGTGATTGTGTTCTCGTTGCTTGAGAAACTGTGGTTCACTTCTGCACCAACTGATGTGTTGCTCAATGGCTTCACAATGTGGTAGTATGACGCGTTCAAAGAGTCACCCTTGTCATTGCTGTATTATCATTATTATTATTATCAGTTACAAATATTTATAAAATATACAGAATTAATTACTCACAAAGTCAAAGCAGCAATAAGGTCAGCATTGGTGAAGCTAATCCCAGCGTTATATTTGGTGAAGTTTCCAGTTTTGGTGTCAAAGGAAACATCAGTTCCAATAGCAGTCATGCTGTTTCCCACCACACCAGAAAAGTTGACTATCGGGTTTGCAGTCAACCCGATGCTTGTGCAGATTCCAGCGTAATCATGCAAGTATTGTAGTTCCAACTATCACCAATAGCAGATAATTTAACATTTTAATATTATTAATAAAACTCTATAATGTCAATTAATTAAAGAAAATATAGACACCTTGCCAGATCTTTGATCAGGAACTTTGAAGCTGAGAATTCCCTTCAGCCCAGGGGCAAGTTCATCAACAGTAATGGTTGTGGAAAGCTACAATCATGTTGCAAACAAATTTAGTTGAAATTTTTACACTATATAGCAAGTAAATAACAACATTTTATTAGCAAGACAAAAGACAACTACAATAACTACTAGAAACCAGTACATTAGAGCCATGAAATCATATCAGCAAGGCATTTCAGCCATGAAATATAGATATGAATAAACAATATACAAGCATGGCGGAAGATTTAAAAGCAAAACGAGAAATGAATGGTAGAAAGTAGATGAATTGTTTTACATTGGAGCTTGTGTCAACTTTGATGTCGGTGGTAATGTTGTTCCTTTTTATCTGAGTATTGACATCTGCAAGAAATAAGTCTCCTTTCTTTGTTCCAGATGAAGTGAGTGCCTGCAATCCATAAAAACTAGCAAGTTAGTTTATTGCACAAGAATACTACTTGCACAAGGCTTAGATCTCATAAATGCATAACATAATCATAAACAGACATAGTCTTAGCATGATCTTTTTTCGTCTAAAAAGTTAATTATATGTCAAAACAGGTCAAGTATAATACTATAATACGTCCATAAAGCCTTAAAATTCTTGCTAAAAAGTGAAGCCAGTTAATATGGTATAATCATCAACCACTATCCAAAAGATACACTAGAATTGAGAGCATTAAATCATTTTTAATATTTGTAAAAGCATATATACTGGCAGATGAGGGTGGGGACTAATACTAACTTTCTAACAGGCATCTTTAGCTTTATCGGTCATCAGAATCAGATACTCCAACTACATGGAATATAGGTACAGCAACTACAAAAAATAAATTTCCTCGTGTCCATTCACTGAGTCGCATACACCTCATTTATGAAAACGAGGCCCCATAAAATGATAACAAATATAAAACGCTATGAACAAAACAAATCAGGTGTATGCAATGATTACTTCAACATTTTATGAAGACCTGTGTTAATCAGAGCAATTAGTCACAAATTAGTAATTACAGAACGCATGCCAAAACATGATAGCCTCATAGATAACAACCACAATCACACGCAGTAATCCGATAATGTTTCTCTAACAGTGTTGAAATATAAAAGCAATCAATCAGATCTATGAATGCGAAAAATGAAATGATAACTCACAACTCCAGTAGGCGAATAGGTTGTGATGGTAAACTTATGGTCCCCTTGGTAATCCCTGTACAGAAGATCTTCATTCACACAGAAAACGAACAGATCAAATCAACAAATGTGGATCCAATAAACATAACACATACATATATATAAATATCAATATCAGAATGGAGAGAGAGAGAGAGAGCACCTCTGGCCTTTTTGCCGATGTCGGAGTAGAGACCGGGACCCTTAACCATGATTTCTTGTAGCTTAAAAATGGAGATCGAAGATAACGAGCTGAGAACGATGATATATAAAACAACGCTATTCGGTATATTGATTTTATAGGTAGATGAATTGGGGAAAAAGAAAAGCCCTAATTGTTAGTGGATTTTCTTCCGCTGTGTGATTCTTAAGTGTTCCTCGACTTAATTTGGATCGTTCGATTGGGATGAGCGATCGTTTGTTGCGTTTGTGACCGTAGATTTTAGGTGGCCTACGTAATAATGTGTTTCTACAAGGGTATTTTGGGATCTTCCATTAGATGGGGACTTTTTATTATTACTACTTGGGGAAAAGACGGGGATTTTTAAATTTAGTTTTTATGTGACGGAAATTACATGATAAATAGCAAGGGAACGGGAAATATCGAATATCTCGATTCACATCTTCATCTCCGATCTCCATTACTCATTTTCATTCTCGTCCTCTCCCGGTAAATGGTATTACATCTACATCTTTGTATATTAAAAAAAAAAAAAAAAAAATTCCTTCTCGTTTAAACTTAGATTAAATAAAACGCATTGATTATCACAAGCTTAACCATGATATACGTCAAATAAACTGATACTTCATGTGATACTTAGATTAGTTTCAACATTGCTCTAATATTAGAACATACAGTAGAAAATATCGAAATATACATCATATAATATTGTGGCACGTTGATCTTACTTCTAATTTCACTCCATCTTATATAATTTCTCCATCTCATTTTTATTGAAGTTGGTCTTTTGATTGTTATGTTGGCGACTTGGCGGACAGGCGGTCGTAACATTTGACATGCTCCTAGATGGGTAGTCATAAAAAATTGCAAATTGGTTTTTGTTTACCTTTTTTTTTTCTTTCTAAAGATATTCCTACTATACAAGTTTCCCAAGGTAATCAAGTTTTACTCATAATCTACGCAACCTAATCATTATCGTGACGTTTCCAAATCTTCCCATTCTTGTTTATCATGATTGCATTTATTGATGTTCTTTTAGCATGTAAAGCATCTTTAAAAGAATAGGATTTATTGTAAATAACATAACCGATTATTGTCACAAGAATCACAATGAACTTGGTCAACCAAAGTCATACGTAATCAAACATTACTTCATAACTGGATAATAATGATATAAAGGGTCTATTATTGGACTTAGCAATCAAACACTTTAATAGGTTTTGAAGATTTTCAATAGTGATAAAAAAACCTCCTCACATCTTCTAAAACAAAATGGAGATAAACAATTAAAGAAAATATAAATACCCCTAACCTCCCGTCATACCATAGGCCACGAACATAACATTTGAGGTGACATTTTCCATAATGTTAGAGACGTTTATGAGTAGTAGTATAAAAAGAAAGAAATATTTTGGGGGGAAATGTAGATATCATATGAATTATGACACCTTCAAAATGGCATGAAAAGCCTCTTGAGGTATGTCAACAGACCCAACACGTTTCATTCTCTTCTTTCCTTCTTTTTGTTTCTCCAACAACTTCTTCTTTCTTGTAACGTCTCCACCATAACACTTTGCCAATACATTCTTCCTCATTGCCGATATCCTGTAATTCATTCAACACCAGTCATTCTCACTAATTTACTTATATATATCTATCTATCTTTAATGCATAGGACAAAACAATAATTACTATTAGCTAAAAACAAAACAGTTATGAAAGGGGATTGACTTACGTCTCTCTAGCTATGACCTTTGATCCAATCGCAGCTTGTATTGTGATCTCAAACATTTGCCTGTTTTAAATATTAAGTAACGTGTAAGTGGATTTTGTAATGTTTAAAAAAAGAGATGGTTTGAGTAACCTGTCGATGAATTTTTTGAGTTGGTCTACAAGTTGACGACCAACACGTTGTGCTTTTAATTTATGAACGATAGTTGCCATTGCATCTACGGGCTGCCCGTTTAACAGGATGTCAAGTTTTACCACATCAGAACTAATATACCTGTAAAATAAATTAACATTCTTAAGTCTCAACCATTTATAATGAATTATGATGATATAATAATAGGAAGCAAGGTCTTACTCTGAATCTTCATAATCAAATGATGCATAACCAGACGTAATACTTTTCAGCTCATTGTAAAAGTCAACAACAATTTCCCTTAAAGGTAACCGGTACTTCATAAATGCCCGTTGACTGCATTAATCAAAAAGAAATTAATAAACCAAAAACTAAAATAAATTATCATAAAATCAAGAATAATAACACATTACCTATCGATAAACGAATACTCTATTTGTTCCCCTCTTCGCTCAGAACAAAGAGTAATAACAGCTCCTACATACCTTCATAAAAAAACACAAATTTTGATTAATTTATTTTAATTATTTAATATGATTTAGGGATTAAATTTAGGGATTTTGAGAGCTTACTCACTGGGGATAATAATTGTTGCTAATACCGTTGGTTCCCAAGAAGCTACAACTTGAACTTTAGAACTTGGAGTGAATGCAGCTGGATTCTGTACTTCTATTTTACTGGAAAAAATAAATTAGTAAACTGTTTATTAAATAAGCCGAAATGACAATCATTCTAAAAACGTACCTTCCATCTGAATACTCAAATATATATGGTACAGTTGGAACAGTTGAAATTATATGAGTTCCATGTTCCTGTTTTTTATAATTTATATGAATAGTTACAAGTCTAGATGATAATAATTAACAAACTTGTAATATGTAATTAACAATTAACAATTTAATAACCAACCTGCTCAAGTCGCTGATGGAAAACATCCATGTGAAGTAATCCTAAGAAGCCACACCTTTAGTGTATAACAATATATAACTTAGCAAATAATTACGTGATTTATAAAATAAAATAAAATAAAAAATATTTGTAGAGACCTGAAACCAAGACCAAGTGCTGTACTGCTTTCTCGAGCAACAGAAACACTAGCATCATTGCATGTTAATCTTTCTATTGCATGACTAAGTGCTTCAAAATCAGAACCATCAGCAGGAAATAACCCAGAAAAAACCATATGTTTTGCGGCCTTAAACCCTGGTAAAGGCTCCACAACTGTTTTATTATGAAACAATGTGTCCCCAACACGGGCCTCTTTAGTTGACCTCATGCCACTAACCACATACCCAACTTGACCGGTCAGCAGAAAGCCCGTTGACCTAAGTTCCGGATGCATAATCCCAACATCCAAAACCTCATAAGACTGGCCCGTTGCAGCCGACGTTATTTTATCACCTTTACGCAAAGACCCGTCAACTATCGCAACGTGACAAATCACCCCCTTGTACTCATCGTAATAAGAATCCAACAAAAACATACGAAGATCTGAACCACTTTTTCCAGGTGGTGGAGGGATTCGTTCTATGACAGCTGGAAGTACATGTTCAAGACCTTGACCGGTTTTAGCAGAAGTCAAAAGTACATCGCTTGGGTCGAGGTCAAACATTGACTTTAATTGTGCTTTAACACGATCAGGGTCAGCAGTTGGTTGATCAATTTTGTTGATTACGGGTATTATTGTGAGATTAGATTCAAAAGCAAGGTAGAAATTTGCAACTGTTTGGGCTTGTACACCTTGGGCTGCATCAACTACTAAAAGTGCACCTTGACAAGCTGCTAAAGATCTTGAAACTTCATAACTGAAATCCACGTGGCCAGGTGTATCGACTAAGTTTAGTAAATAGCTTGTGGTGTCGGTTCCTTTTGAATTGTAGTTATAAAACATGGTGGCTGTTTGAGCTTTAACTGTAATTCCTCTCTCTCTCTCAACCTATTACAATATCAATATATAATGACCTTTTGTCATTCAGAAAATCAATATATAATCACTTTTTGTCAAACACTATTTATGTAGTCCTTAAGCATACAACAAACTAAACAATAATATAACAGTATAAGTTTCTATGCTTTTGGTCATTTTTAGGGAAGAACATTTATAGGAAATCAAAAGATGGAATTTTGACTTTTCAGATCAATTGGGCTAATCTTAAACTTCAATTGGATATGCTTTCTATACTTCCTAAGAAACAATACAGTAAAAAAAAACTGACTACTATTCAGACTGCATAAACTCAATCAACCTTTACTATAAATGAAAAATGGACCAAATTACAAACAAATTACTTTAAAGAGCAATAAAATTGGCAATGTGTACCTGCAATTTATCAAGATACTGAGGTACTCCGTGGCCCCTCTTAATTGTACCAGTAAGTTCAAGAAGCCGATCAGCCAGCGTTGATTTTCCATGATCAACATGTGCAATAATGGAGAAATTTCGAATTTTGTCGGTTGGATATTGGCTCAAATCTACAGCATTGTTATCATCTCTCCGGCTATTATTCCGAGAATTAGAGCAAAAACTGTGTTGATTTGAGCTAAGATTAGGTAAACCTAGCCTATTATAGTGATGATTGGTGCGGAATCTGTGTATGCGATTGGCTAATTTGATTGCTTTCGATGTTCTATTGAGATAACCCATTGGTGAGTCTTTATGCGTCAAAAAAATTAGGGTTTATCGGAATCATAGCTGACGGCTAATGGTGTCAGGGTTTTGGTTAACGAGATGTGTTTGCAACTCTTCCTTCTCTTTGTTTTGCCCGTCGCTTGCAGTGGTCAGCGGGACTGGTTTTCTTGCTTTCACTAGTGTTAAATTTGTGCAACAGAAATGATAATTGATGCTCTACCTTTGCCCATTTTATGTTTCTAGTCATTCAAAAAACGAGATGTATAATTTATTAATTTTTTTTATATAATTTATTGATTTTGACATTTGTTTTGATAAGTTAGTAGGTATATAAATAGGCTTAGAATCCAAAGCTTCTAGCCTAGTGGTATTGGTGAAAAGATAAGGTGTTACCCATGGTCAAGGTTATGTGTTCAAGTCCCGTCGTGGACGTGGGGTTTATTCCCCATAGGTGGAAGGTTCGAGGGAAGGCATACTGCCCCTTATGGATATCACTATCTAGGCTCGAACCACTAACTTACTAACTTGCCATTCAAAAAAAAAATCTATTACCTATAAGAAAAGGTTTTGGTTTTGAAGCCACGTCGATGACTTCCTTCAAAATTAGCCACGTGGATGACTTTAAAATTTTCCACGTACACCGCCTTCTCAGCCGCCTCAAATGCCCGCTTCATCCATCGCCTCCACATCTTTTTTCTCTAAATCGACTGGTGTCTTCCATCGCCAGCAACTAAAGGTAATCAGATTCAATTTAATATTCATAATCTTTTACTCTAACCGTAATTCGTGATTCGTTGATTATTAATCCCCTGATCCGTTTAACAAGGGAAAATTATATGACTTCTAGGGTTTTCTCTCAGAGCGTAATATGGCAGAATCAAGGTGGCGGTGGTGGATTTTTTAAGCCGATCGCTTCATGTTTCATACTTCAAGAATCAAGTTAACAGGTGAATGATTCTAGATTCTTCTTCTTCTCTTATTTATACTAATTGCCCTAATTGAGATCGATCCATGATAAGCATGCTTTTTTTTTCTTCAAATAATGTTTACTTTAAATTCGGGAATTTTAAGCGTGTGAATCATGGCATTAATCTGCATGCTTGATTTGATTATAAATTTATTGGTTTAGAAGTATTGATCACCACTTAATTTATTGGGTTTTAGGTGTGATTAGCTTGTTGATTTCACTTATAATTGATATTTCAGTCTGCTAATGCTTACCAGAAGCTTTAAATTGTTAGACCAGAGTAGAAGTGTTAGGGTTACAAGTGAACAACTTAATTTCCTTTGAACCTTATTAATTGAGCCTGCTGTTACAAGTTCTATATTGACTGGTCATTCTTATCTATATGTTAGATGGTCATTCTTATTATTTTGTGTATGCTTCAAGCATCAACTAAATGTTCTTGAAAATCTGAAATTTTAGAAAGTTATAATTACCAAAACGGATAGCCGCGTAAAGTATATTGCTACTTTATGACATTTTCCCTAATTAGTGTATAAAACATCTACAGGTTATTGATTTTGATCAATGTGTGTAAGAAAAATTTAGTCACTTTTGTGGTCAATGTGATGAATCATTGAGTGTATAGAAATTAAAGCGGTATCCTTGTGCTTTGAATACTTTTTTCTCAAGTTTGATGTAAAAGAGAGCAAAAAAAAAATGCCTTGAATATCTGAATTAGAAAGCTTTATAAAAGAAAAATATATGAATCCAAATATACATGCTATCTTCTTCATTGCTGGTTTGTGTGATGGCGTAGGCCTGATGAACACATGCAGGTAAATATGATGACAAAACAAATTTCATCATATGGTTCAAGGAAGAAACATGTGACAATATTTACAATAACTTCCCTTTGGAATTAAGTTGCTTTCATGTTGTTATGAAGTTCCGTAAGTTTGAAACTGATTGCAAAAGAATGTTCGATTTATAGACCCAGAAATTCGATTCTTGAGTGTTGGTGATTTTCTGGAATGTGACACAATTGTTCTGAATTGAAACAGTGGGTATGAGGGTGTTTCTTTTCTCACGAATAGAACAAGAACTGTTTATGTGTTTGTGTATTAGAAGGGCAGTAAGTTTGATCACAAATTTTGTACAACATGATGCTTTATATGTAACACCTCGTTTTTCAAAACACCTTTTAAACATATTTTTAAATAAAAATAATACAATGTCCAATGTTCCCAAAATACGGTTTAACAAAAACCAATAAAACATTTATCAGAGTTATAAAATCCGGTGTTACAAAGATAATATCATAACCATAGGATAAACGAGAACTACCTACGAGCTCCCGAACTGATCAACACTAGGCCACTTCTAACGCGACCCTCTAATCCATCGATCCTGAACCTGAGTACATAGCCAAAAACAAGTAGTACGTGAGACAAAATAGTCTCGTGAGATACATGGGTTTTCGACCCGTTCTCAAAAGATTTATAAAATATTATTTATAACATTAAAAATACTTATCCTTATCATTTCTTATTAATTCAATATTCATCTTCCATTCATTTAACCGTATAAACTAATAAGCTTACCGTAAGCTTACTCGTCATCTAATCACATACTTGTAAGTTATCTCCAAACTTACACTTTCATTATCACATATGCGACGGACCTCTCCGAAGCCAACTCTCCCGATATGGGACGTCATAGGTAAACTATCAAGGTAATTGGGAACCCCCATCTTACCGAGATTCATAAGCTCTCCCCGTTCCCGGGTCGTCATACTCACTCATCATTGAGTGTCGTAAACTGTGACATTCTACTCTTTGCGCAGGGAGGTACCACCCCAAGTAGACGTCTCATGCTCCCCCATTTCTGGGCGGTCTTATTCCGGATTTTTCATTTCACATATGAGCCTCAGCTCCTTTCATCAAATATGAGCATCAGCTCCTTTCATCACTTATTAGAATACATTTATTCTAATTTATCATGCTATTCTCTTTATTATTTCATTTTAAATCTTGACTTTACCAAGTCCTTTGCTAATTTAAAACATATCTATCTTTTATCAAAATCATGTTACTTTGACTCTTCTTTGACTAGAATACATGTTTATTACTAGTCACTTATTACTTATCCTCTTAGTATTTCAATATCTACTTTTATTAGTATAATATACTAATCGATACTCATTACTTTAGAATCATTGTCTCAAGCTTTATTAATACATATTATTAATAAATCGATTATCAAGCTCTTTCAAATCATTATCTTTATTCATACATCTTATTTATAAAAACTCATTAATTACTTTTCATAATCATAATCTCTTTCAAAATCATCAATCATTTAGACATACTAAAATAGTCTATTACTAGCATTTTCTCATCATGTCAATCATATCTTTATTAAAAATGTTTATTAATAAAGACTCTTAAAACATCATAGTATTCAAAATCATTTGCTATGTACCCAGTAAAAGTCTCATGTACTCACCTTAGCCAAGCTAACTCCAAATCGTGTCCAACAACACGAATCCTTGCTTTCCAACTTGTGAGATATCACCAATCTTTAGGCCTTCTTGACCTATCATCCATATCATCATAAAATCTAGTTATTATCCATAACTAGTTACCAATAAACCCATAACAACATTCTTAACCACCAAGTTCATCCAACTTGGTGAAATCTCAAACCCTAGTTCAAGATTTCCATCATAAACTCAGATCCAACTTGTACACATTGATTACAAGCTTACAATGAGTGTTCTACACCCATAATTAGTCATCTTCCCCAAAGATAACATGGATGGTTCCCCAAACCACCATTTCTACCCATACAAAGTTCATAACTAGCTAGATAACATCAACAATCAAGATATCTTACCTTTGATGTTTAGATCCTTCAAGATTGATGAAGATTTGAGCAAGAAATCACCAAAATCGCCCCTTCTCTCTCTAAAATCGGCTGCCCTTCAACAATGGTAGAAATGAGTGAAAACCCTAGCTTTCCCGATTTAATACAGCTGGTCTCGCAAAGTTCACGCCGTGAACAAACTTCGCGTCGCGAAGTTCGCGTGTCGTGAACACTTCGCGATCGGTAACAGGTCGTGAACTCAATGTCTGAAAACCCCAAGTCCCTGGACGGAGTTCGCGATCGCGAACTCCACTTCGCGCCGTGAACTCCACCAGTCAGCTAGGCTGCACTTTTCGGTCTTTGTCTCGACCCGGTTTCGTCCATAACTTTCTCATACGGTGTCCAAACGACACGAAACCAATTCCTACGGTTCTGGAATGAATTATCCTTATTTATCATATTTTTCCCAAATTTTATTTTATTCAAATTTCGGGTTGTTACAACTATCCACCCCTTAAAAGGATTCCGTCCTCGGAATCAACTCAAGGATTTCCGATCCTCATTCCACTTCCAACTTATGAATCAATAATACTTACGCAATTAATTGCCCACTTGACCCGTTATGCCCAAACGGCCAAAGATCCAAACTCGAATTCCTAACACCCGAACGGGTCAAAATTTCACAATTCGACCTTAACATTTCCCATCATTTAACCAAACTATTTATTCCCATTGGGATGATATGACCCAATCATTACTAATAACCATTTGACCAAAATGATAGTCAACCCCTCGCTTTGACCAAATTGTCAACATCGTTCCATCTTTGACTTAGCACAAAGTCAACCAAATCTTAAAAATTTTCCTTATCCATTAGTGGTTCTATTAATCGTCAATTCCTTAACCATCAATCTTACTCTCACGGTCCAACAACAATCATACTCGATTTCTAAATTTCATTCGAATTGCCCAAAGGTCAAAGTCGCACCCTTTGACTACAATTATTTCCATTAATCAATCAACCACTATCATACACACATACATGATACATTATGCCCTTATCCTCGACTAACCTCCTTTAAACAAAAATCAAAAATCCAATTTTTACCAAAGTCAACAATCTACTAGTTGACTAACCTTGACTTATGAATGAGTCAACTTACCTTGCTAAATTCCACATATTCTTTATTACTAAGGCATCGCTTCCCAAGCTTTTCGTTCCCGATTCCAATATTTAAATTTCCTTTCTCAATTGTTTCTCTCTTCTCTGATTTCAATTTTCTACAATCGATTAACCATTTCCACTTGAATCAATACCAAATTTCTATTACTTTTTAACTTTCATCCAATTACTTATACCTTTTTATAATCTCCTTCAAACATCCTTATACCATACTTGAATTTCCCGATTACCGGCTCTAGAGTCTCAATCATATCCAATTGTGGCCTAGCCACCCTTATACCTCTTTCACCACTCATTGGTTATTAACAAACTTTGCTTCCTTAAAGCATTCCGTTTTCATAAACCATGAACTCGTAGGCACCTCCTACACTTACTTATACTTAAACACTACCCGTGTTTTCAATCCAAGTTCTCACTTGCCATAAAAATCATAACAACAACTAACCATACGGTTCTTCATTCGACAGATATAAACCTCACAATTCTGATACATCAGTTCATACTTTAACTATACCACCGAGATGATCGGAAAGCCTCCAATCCATCAAGGCCCAAACTGTCACAATGATCAGAAAGCCTCCAATCCAAAGTGACTCATACAATACCATTTCATCTTGCATACCATTCATGTATGCCTCATTCGCTTAACATCATGCTATAATTTTCTTTCACAATCAACCCCATTTTCTATCCACATTTTCACTTTTCCACTTACACCCAATACCACACGGTATGCACAAATTCACTAACCAATTTATTTATCAATCGACCTTTACTAAACATGCTTTCTCAACATTAATATCTTCTGATCTTTCATTTACCACCAAGGTAACCACTAACACCCTTTTAATAACCATATCTTACCGATTCACACGGTCCTTATGAGTCAACCCATTGACTCCGATCGATACCCAACCTTGAACTATCTCATCATTTTTTTTTATTATTTTTTTATTTTTTATTTATTTTTTTTTTAACTTTACCAACAACAAACTATTCACCCTTGCCATTGCATACGTCAATCCTGACTTGAATATCTGCACTACTTATCAGGATTCCCACCGAACACTAAAGTTCTATTTTTAAAATCATTATTTCTATGGCTTTCCATTCATACTTCACCAGTCTTACCGAAACTTAGTACTTCACTGTACTACTACCCTTTCTTTGAGCACAGTTACTATTCTTATGATTCACCTTCCGATAATTTATAATGACATAATCCTTTCTATTCTTATTTCCCGCGTCATACCGGTCGCCAACCCATAACCATACGCATAATAACTCGGGGAGATTATCTCCAAAACTTATTTTTCACATCATATATTCTATCTAATATTATTTCCATACTTATATCACATAAGCACCAATTTGTGCGACATAAAAGCAATTGAATTCTAATTATCTATCAAAATTTCATAAATGCATTACCTGAAGCGGCCCCACGGGTTTCCTTCACCCGATTCCTGTTGGCGGTTGATGCTGACGTGTCGGTTCTCTTCCTTGGGCACGCACTACTAAAGTGTCCCACCTCGTGACAAGTGTAGCATTCCACTTCCTCGAGGTTCCTTACTTTGCAATCCTTTGCTCGGTGTCCTACTCGACCACACTTGAAGCATATAGCCGAATTTGCCTTACATTCCCCATGATGATTCTTCCCACAACTTTGACAACTTCCAATACCACTATGCTTTGACGAACTCGACCCCAATCCTTCTCTCTTTGTTAATCCCAAGCTACTATCAAACTTCTTCTTTTCTTTTCCTGATGCCGACTCTTGTGCCCTTCGCCGAAACACCCTTTCAACACTCCGAGCGGTACTAATGGCCTCATCCAACGTGGTCGCTCGCTTGACTTCCAATTCAAACTCCGGTGGTAGTCCATTTGCATACCGAACCACCTTCATACGCTCCGTAGGATAGGACTTGATTACAAACGGAAGTAATCCCGTAAACTTTTTGGTGTATTCTTCCACCGACATATTTCCCTTCTTGATGAACATGAACTCTTCTTGCAACTCTTCTAGATCTCTCTCGGGACAAAACTTTTCCTTCAACCTTCTCGTGAACTCCTTCCACGACATCTTGTACACTTTCTTTCCCAAAGTCTCATACATGGTATCCCACCATGTCAACGCTTCATCCTTCAACTGTCGGGATGCATAAATGACCATGTCTTTCTTTAAACACTTGCTACTTTCTAGCACTTGCTCGGTTTCCCGAATCCAACGCATCGTGACCTTCGGTTCCGAACTTCCATAATACACACCGGGGTTGCACGTCATGAATGTCTTGTATGTACATCCTTCCCGTTCCTCTGACCCCGAATCATCGCTTTCCTCGGTCGATGGCTCCACAGTACGGGTCTTGCTACCCGAAGACTTACTTCCCCCACGGGACTTAGAATTATCATTCTTCTCTTCATTGAACCGGTTAGTCAAGATCCGGTTCACATCCTCATTCACCACTTCCCTTATTTGGGTAAATAATTTCTGGATAGCTTCCATAGTTACCGGGGTTTGATTTGCATCCAAACCGGAACCTTCTCCATTATTACCGGGATGAGTCGGGATTCGATTTGAATCCGTCTCATGATCTCGTGGAATCTCTCCACTTCTTGGGTTCACCATTTTCTATATCAACATAATAAACCATCAAAATTCAAAGATTGACTTATTAGTCAAACATAACCCATATAGCCCAAAACATTATCCTTTCACTTAGGGATCGACCCTAATATACCCATACTTTACTGTCTCAACGGACTGATCAAGGACATCCTATGGAAAACATATGGTCCTACTTAGCATAGCTTAAGACTAGGGAGGTCAAACCTACCTAATTCACTTAAACTATAGCTCTGATACCAAGTTGTAACACCTCGTTTTTCAAAACACCTTTTAAACATATTTTTAAATAAAAATAATACAATGTCTAATGTTCCCAAAATACGGTTTAACAAAAACCAATAAAACATTTATCAGAGTTATAAAATCCGGTGTTACAAAGATAATATCATAACCATAGGATAAACGAGAACTACCTACGAGCTCCCGAACTGATCAACACTAGGCCACTTCTAACGCGACCCTCTAATCCATCGATCCTGAACCTGAGTACATAGCCAAAAACAAGTAGTACGTGAGACAAAATAGTCTCGTGAGATACATGGGTTTTCGACCCGTTCTCAAAAGATTTATAAAATATTATTTATAACATTAAAAATACTTATCCTTATCATTTCTTATTAATTCAATATTCATCTTCCATTCATTTAACCGTATAAACTAATAAGCTTACCGTAAGCTTACTCGTCATCTAATCACATACTTGTAAGTTATCTCCAAACTTACACTTTCATTATCACATATGCGACGGACCTCTCCGAAGCCAACTCTCCCGATATGGGACGTCATAGGTAAACTATCAAGGTAATTGGGAACCCCCATCTTATCGAGATTCATAAGCTCTCCCCGTTCCCGAGTCGTCATACTCACTCATCATTGAGTGTCGTAAACTGTGACATTCTACTCTTTGCGCAGGGAGGTACCACCCCAAGTAGACGTCTCATGCTCCCCCATTTCTGGGCGGTCTTATTCCGGATTTTTCATTTCACATATGAGCCTCAGCTCCTTTCATCAAATATGAGCATCAGCTCCTTTCATCACTTATTAGAATACATTTATTCTAATTTATCATGCTATTCTCTTTATTATTTCATTTTAAATCTTGACTTTACCAAGTCCTTTGCTAATTTAAAACATATCTATCTTTTATCAAAATCATGTTACTTTGACTCTTCTTTGACTAGAATACATGTTTATTACTAGTCACTTATTACTTATCCTCTTAGTATTTTAATATCTACTTTTATTAGTATAATATACTAATCGATACTCATTACTTTAGAATCATTGTCTCAAGCTTTATTAATACATATTATTAATAAATCGATTATCAAGCTCTTTCAAATCATTATCTTTATTCATACATCTTATTTATAAAAACTCATTAATTACTTTTCATAATCATAATCTCTTTCAAAATCATCAATCATTTAGACATACTAAAATAGTCTATTACTAGCATTTTCTCATCATGTCAATCATATCTTTATTAAAAATGTTTATTAATAAAGACTCTTAAAACATCATAGTATTCAAAATCATTTGCTATGTACCCAGTAAAAGTCTCATGTACTCACCTTAGCCAAGCTAACTCCAAATCGTGTCCAACAACACGAATCCTTGCTTTCCAACTTGTGAGATATCACCAATCTTTAGGCCTTCTTGACCTATCATCCATATCATCATAAAATCTAGTTATTATCCATAACTAGTTACCAATAAACCCATAACAACATTCTTAACCACCAAGTTCATCCAACTTGGTGAAATCTCAAACCCTAGTTCAAGATTTCCATCATAAACTCAGATCCAACTTGTACACATTGATTACAAGCTTACAATGAGTGTTCTACACCCATAATTAGTCATCTTCCCCAAAGATAACATGGATGGTTCCCCAAACCACCATTTCTACCCATACAAAGTTCATAACTAGCTAGATAACATCAACAATCAAGATATCTTACCTTTGATGTTTAGATCCTTCAAGATTGATGAAGATTTGAGCAAGAAATCACCAAAATCGCCCCTTCTCTCTCTAAAATCGGCTGCCCTTCAACAATGGTAGAAATGAGTGAAAACCCTAGCTTTCCCGATTTAATACAGCTGGTCTCGCAAAGTTCACGCCGTGAACAAACTTCGCGTCGCGAAGTTCGCGTGTCGTGAACACTTCGCGATCGGTAACAGGTCGTGAACTCAATGTCTGAAAACCCCAAGTCCCTGGACGGAGTTCGCGATCGCGAACTCCACTTCGCGCCGTGAACTCCACCAGTCAGCTAGGCTGCACTTTTCGGTCTTTGTCTCGACCCGGTTTCGTCCATAACTTTCTCATACGGTGTCCAAACGACACGAAACCAATTCCTACGGTTCTGGAATGAATTATCCTTATTTATCATATTTTTCCCAAATTTTATTTTATTCAAATTTCGGGTTGTTACATTATACACAAAGAAGTGTTTGTGCGCAATCAACCCATATTTTGAGCAGTATCCTACCCGTCCGTACCCAATATATGGCAGGTGACACAACTTAAATTGGAACGTGGAGAAGCCTAAACGGAATATGCTCGTTTGTTGGGCAAGTTGCAATACCTGGAAACAGTGAAGTGGCAGACAAATATTTGATGCAATTGATGTGTAAATATGGAGGTGGTAAAATGGGCAGGTTGGTTTAATAGGTCAAAATGGGCACTTTTAGCAAGTCAAAATCGGATGGGTCGAGTCGTGTTGACCACTTCTAATCTATATTATTACAATAGTAATATCCCTTGATATAACATTTCTCAAGCCATCAATTTTGATCTTCTGCACACTGTCTCCGGCAAAGAATACATCACTCGCGTACGTAATCTAACCAATTCATGTCTTACTTTGGATTAATTTCTTTAATTGGACAAATTTTCATAATTTGTTGATTCATATGTGTCAGGAGCAATTACGGATTAAGATTGTTTCCGAGATTAAGAAATTAGAGTGTGTTTTGTTTATTTATTTAGCTAATAGTATTGGTGTAGGTTTGTATCATGTTGAGAAACAAGTGCAGATTGTTGTAGCTAATGATTCGCTGCTGATGTTTGAATTGGACAATATCCTACTGCAAAAAACATAATTGGAGTTTTTGATATGTATGGTTTTGAAAACTTCAAGATTAACAAGTATGTATAGTTTATCAACATATTTTAATTTTTTAAAATTTTGGAACAAAAAAAATCCTCATGAATTTCCTTTACATGATAGTTAATCAAGTTCAAAATCTCTTCTTTTTTTTTTTTTTATAAATATTAATGATATATTACTACGTTTGGGTGAATTTAAATTGCTTGAAAAATGATGGTTATTATCGGCTTTTGAAGGAATCATAGCAAGTATTTCTCGCTTTCTTGGTCTGATTTTATTTATTAACTTTGCTATTGATATATATTTTCTCTTTACTTCATATTTAATGTTTTTATTTTGACTTCGTTATCATAGGAATCAGCTGAGAAGTTTGCAGTTGTTCAGTTCAGAGTTTACCCCTTTTGATGGGACTCAACCACGCAATCCTTCATTGCCCACCCGTTAGTCTTTTACTTTACACTTAACTTTATTTGCTGATTTTTGAATAACATTGTATAGATGTAATGTTTTGGTAAGGAAGTACCAAAATCAACACAAGTAATCAGAATATATATGTTTGAACTTTATAACTTGATTTGGAAATTAGAAATATGTGGATATTATTAAGCTGGCCTTGTGAAGATCATGTTAGCATTGAGTATTATTAAGTTTATATTATATCCCTCTTAAAACTTTTCAAACTTACTCGTGTAAAGATTGTGTACCACTTTCTACAGAAAGAGGTTAAAGAAATCAACTTAAAGGAAACAAAGATGAAAATTGGAGTAGCAATCGGCTTAAGGCATGTGGTTGATCAGCACTAACTAATACTACATAGTGGTATATATTTTAACCTGCTCCCAAAAACCTTACTGTTTTGACCCGGATTTCTTGCGCCTGTAGCAAGACCCTTTACTCCTATAACATAGCTATACAAGTGTTGTGAGTGTACTTTGAACTTCTTTCGAATTATATGCCGTACCTACACTCGGTTTTTACAACACGTAGGGTCGTGCTTAGCACGGCCCTAAAACGTCCTAGTATATATATATATATATATATATATATATATATATATATATATATATATATATATATATAGGCATAGACATAAATTATAAATACTATTACTCTTTAGGGTATGCAGTATGGGGCATTGTATGGTTGGGTGTGATGATGATGGACACATCTTCACGGTGTGAAGAAGAGGGGAACACCTTCCCTTTCACGGTGTGGTCCTCTTTTTGTGGTCAACTGTGCGGCTACATATTGTCACGACGTGGTTGTGTGAGAGGAAGGAGGTAATTGGTGGGCCATACTTTAAATGTGAGTGCGCGAGTGAGAATGATGTGATGTGATGAATATTTTCTGCAAAATTGTGTCGTGTGTTTTGTTTAGGTGGCATATAATATGGCAAAAATTATAATGACTGGTGATACTCATACACACCAACCTTAAGTAATTTGATGTGTAAATTTCACAGGTTTAGCTTTTTTACTTTGAAAATTGTAATTTTAACACACCTGTGATTCACAATAGGAAAAATATAATTTAAATCAGGTTTGATACCTACGAGGATTTGTAGCATGTTGTAAAGATACATATTGTATTTATAAATTAATATATTATTAATTTTATTAAAATAACTTGAAAATTTTATTATCCTAATTGACATTTAAAAAACGTGTAAACATGTTGAATTAGTTGCAATTTTACAATCATTTGAAAGACCTACAATTGTATGAATAAATTTTTTTGATTCTTTTTAAATATGTTCTTCATAGTTATTAAAATGACCAAATCCTTACTTTTAACCACCGAACTTTATGTTGAGATGATATAACTATGTATGTACAGAATTTGATTTAATAAATATCGTTTACACAAAACCGATGGATTTGGGTTATTCGTTAACTTTTCTTTGAATTTGAATTTTGTCATTTTTGCTGACCTATCTTTAGTTTAGTTAGATTTTAGCCGTAAAACTAGAAACGGGTAACCAAGAGGTTTATGTCTGACTCTAATGTACATATGTGTCTTAATCGGTATTTTGTCGCCATCTCCAAACTTTTTTTGTTGAAACTTAAACTAGTAGGAGTTGTTGGCATGCTACCTTCATGCTCACTATTAAATAAATGAATATTGTTGACATCAATTTTTGTTAATTGGATTGAGTTTTTGTCAATTAAGTGACGTGATGTAACAGTGCGTCTCACATCGATTGAGAAGGGAACGATACCAGGAATAAAATCGCGAATCCAATATTTTTTTTCTTTTGTTTTTTGTTTACTTTTTATTCGGGGACATAGTGCACGTGCATCCAGACATTCGAAGGAAAGATCACTGGCTTACATGTTACGCAAACTGGAAACTTGGTCTTCATTTCTGAATTATGAGACACAAAAAGCTTTAAAAAGGAGCAAGCAAAGCACAGCGGTCACAGATTCCCCCACGGCCACCAGCGGCTGATCATATACAGTATCGTCTTCTCATTCGCTTTCTCTCTCGCTGCTTAACCTCTCAGGCAAAATTCTCATTCTCTATCCATTTCCGCATCTTTTTTATCTTCATACTGTACCATAATCTTGCTCATATCAACGTATTTCACAGATACCTACAATTGAACAACACGATAACCTCTTTAGTTGTAAATCGCTTCAATATTTGCACAGTTGAGATGATTTTACAGATTTAGGGTTCACTTTCAAGTGGGTTAATTTCAGAACTTGTTATTTTGTGTAATTTTACTGTCACGACAATCGTAGGGCTGTTTGGACGTGTCTCTACTCTCCAATATGACTATTAAACTTTGATTGTTTGGCAAAAAGTGATCCAATATTCCACATTCAGATTATTTAGGTTGAAACTGATTAATTAAGTATTTGGAGAAATAGCAAGGATTTAGAGATATAGTTAGTATCAACCAACTGATCATCTGATTTTAATTTATTCGAGTAGCACTGATACTTTGAAAATGTTTAACCAAGCACACCTGACATTGGTATTAATTAGATAGATTATTAGCAGATTAACTAGAAATAAAATGTTATTTTCTTTTATTTATAATTGAATTGTGTGTAACAGGGGAGGAAAATGTCAACTCCCGCACGAAAGAGGTTAATGAGGGATTTTAAGAGGTTGCAGCAGGATCCTCCTGCTGGTATAAGTGGAGCTCCCATTGATAACAATATTATGCTCTGGAATGCTGTAATATTTGGGTAAGTCGAACTGTGAATTCATATATTTTAAGAGAAATGATATTTAGTCCTACCCATAGGCCTACCCACTTGATAGGATGACATTTGTAATCCACTAATTCTCTCTGTTAATATTATCCCTTGATTTTGACACATGTCTCCATCTAATGAGTAGGACTAAATACCATTACTCTTATTTTAATCATTATGTTGTAATCGAAGATAGTGAAGACAGGTGATTATTTACTGATTAATTTTATTTTCATTGCAGTCCAGATGACAGTCCTTGGGATGGAGGTAAGTGGCCATTACTAATTTGTAAATGGTGTGAAATAATATAAGTCACTTGTATCTTAATCGTATGCATGGTGCATAAATAAGTGTATACAGACGTCAGGGTGGTCATGTTTGTGTAAAATAATCAGTTATGAGTAATTTTTTTAAACGGAAAATGGTTACAATTACTATTTCTTAGGAACCCGATAAACAGATCTCGGGATAAAAATAACGAGTTGATGTAAGAAATAATGTAAGTTAGCAGTCAATTTGTAATACGACTTGCATGTAGTTATGGTTTTAAGCTCTCGTTAATTTATTGTATTTGCACATGCATGTTCTTGATACTTGCAAAATGTTTGCTGGAAATTGAGATAAGAAAGTAGCTTGTTTTCCTATGATATATATATTTTTATCCCTTTTACTAGCATATAAATCTATAATTGCATTTTTTATGCAAATTAATTTGTTTGTGTGTCAGTGCATCACGATGTATCATAACTAACAATCTATAATGATAAATTTTAGGTACGTTCAAGTTGAAGCTCCAGTATTCTGAAGATTATCCTAACAAGGCACCAACAGTGCGATTCATTTCTCGAATGTTTCATCCTAACAGTATGCTCATACTTTTAAAGAAACTATATTGCTTCACGTAACTTGTTTGACTCAATTATGAATATAATATAACCAAAATTGGCCTTTTTCTGGGCACCAGTTTATGCAGATGGAAGCATATGTTTGGATATTCTTCAAAATCAATGGAGTCCAATCTATGATGTTGCTGCCATCCTTACATCAATACAGGTAAATTATTCTGTTTATATGCTTCATACAGTTTTTGTTTTTATTGAACTTACGGGTAATATTTTGTTTTCTAGAAATTGAATTAGTATCTAGTAGTTAAAATTGAATGTTATTCATGCATCCATTGTAGTCGTTGCTGTGTGATCCAAACCCAAACTCACCCGCCAATTTAGAAGCAGCAAGAATGTTCAGTGAGAATAAGCGTGAATACAACAGAAAAGTGCGTGAGATTGTTGAGCAGAGCTGGACAACTGATTAAAAAACAATCTCCATTTTAATTCAATGATAAGTGTAGTAAACACTATCTTCATTTGAAGCTTCTGTCATCTTTGATCTGTGTTGTGTTGATTGTTTTTCGGACAAATTTGTACATATAATGAATGAATTCTTGTATTATCTTTGTCTGAAACTCTGATATATGTTGCTGCTTTTTCTTGACAAATTAATTGCTAGTGTACTGAATATTGCCCTAGTTGACTTGAATGAAGTGGGGTCAATTCTCAGAGTTGGGGTAGGACCGTAGGAGAACCAAATAATGTTCAGCAACTGTAAAAGGTAAACATTGTATAATTGTTGTACCAAATAGTGCCACCGAGACAAAATTTAAGTTTCTTGATAAAATTTTGATTATTAAAAGTGCACCGGGTCCCATGATGGTGTGGTACCACTAATTTTTTTACACAAACTTGCCTGGCTAAATAATTGTTTAAATGAGATTAAGGTCACGGTTCAAGATTTGCATCGGCAAAAGGCATAGATTTATTTTTCTTGCACCTTTCAGTTTTACTACTGACTACTAAATATCTAATGTCCGTATTATACATTGAAATGCCATTTTCTTCAAATGTTCTAGAAATATTATCGCCTGATTACATTAAACGTACTAGTTATCGCCTTATCGGACAACCTAACTAGTCAACTATAACTCTGTAAGTACATAACTTAGACTATGAGATATCAGATATGGGTCACACAACCACATCATTTTTTCTGTCACATCATCTGCCACTTCACCTACCACAACACACCATTTATCCAGAAAATACCAATCACAATAACCACACCATTTCCATTCTATTAAAAAAAACATTTCAATCAATCACATTGCACTTTTACCTAGAAAATACCACTAGACTGTTGTCTCATGTTACTGTGGCCACACCACATGAACATCACCGCATGGGGGAGGGGGGGGGGGGTGTTCTTCACCATGGTGTGGTTTCCCCGCCACACAATGGCTACACTACGGGGATGGACCCGCTCCGACCAGCCTTAGCTCATGATGGAAGAACTCTACTAAAAAATAAAATTATATAAAAAGCAAAACTTGCATAACAAAATATTAGTTCTTGGTAAACATGTAAATTGATGGAAACCCCTATATATTTACATGTAATACAGTCCATTTTTTGATTTTGGTATACCTTTTTACATTCCAGGCTTACTAAAACGTTCGTTCTTTATATTTCTCATTTTTTGCTCAATTATAAGGAAAAAGAAATACCAAATAAGATAAGTATGTTACTTATGCACACAGAAACAAATATACAATTACAACTTCAACCCTAAATACAGTTTGCGTAATAACTGTTATAAAAAAGAAACAAATCGGAAATTCTGGTTCAGCCCGGTTCTTCTTGGTTTTTACTGGTTTAGGACCAGATCGGATGACCAGTTCGGTATCGGTTCCGATTCGATTGTGATTGGTTCCAATGGTTACAATCCAAGTTGCTCACCCCTAGCCTTGCTAAAATAATGTTAAGGCTGGCGAGTATGGTGCCTTCGTGGCGTGAAGGCAGGTAATGTGGCAAGCGACCATGGGAGTGAAGGCCATGCAACACCGCTCCCACCACACCCTTCCCTTCCCCCGTGAGTCCTTTACCGTTTGCACCACGGTGTGAAGGAATGGAACACCGTCCCCCTCCACCTGCAAAAGGGGTGGTCATTTGATGTGATTAAAATTTTGGTACGTAAACCTATAATATAAAATAAATACAATTATGCAACAATTTATTGCCTTATACTCCCTCCGTCCCTAAATAAAGTTCTCATTTCCCCTTCAAGTTTTGTCCCTAAATAAAGTTCCCATTTCTCAAACATAAGGGGTCCACTTAATATAATAATATTATTACAAATACTTTCACCACTAACTATCTCTTAAAACACTTTCTCTCTCCAATCAAACCTTATATTTTAATCAAAAGTAATACCAAATACCCCACCATTAACTATCTCCTAAAATGTTGTGCCCAACCCAAATGGGAACTTTATTTAGGGACGGAGGGAGTACATCTTATGAATATCCGGAACAAAAGCCCACCCGTTACCATAGCATGTTAAAAGCATACAAATTTAAGTTACATGGAAGTTTTATTTAAATTTGTTTTAATTTTGGTTAACAAAAGCATACAAATTTAAGTTGCATGGAATACCCAAATGGTGAAATGGAGTAATAATTATAAAAGCCTATGGATCAAAATAATTACTATGTGGTTAATAAAATAATTTGAGAAAAGAATCCAATAAGAAATTAAAAATAATAAAAAGGTTAGAAGCTCGAAATTCCTAATTCCAAATATTGTCTTATTACCTGCTCCCAACAAGTGATAGCGAAGCCCACGCTCTACATAGTGACTAGTGAGAGAGTAGGAGGTGGAGTCGGTTTCATGCTCCAATTGAAGGTACAATCTCCATCGATATCTTTCGATTTCAGTTTCAAACTTCAGCTTCATTCCCTGTTGCTTCTGATTTGTATGATTCTATCTGTGTTTTCTTCGAGTTCATTTTTTGCAGTGGTTTTGCAGGTTGTTACGGTAGGGTTTTAACTGCGACTGATTATCAGGTACATTTCTAGAGCAATGTAAAACCATAGATCGTGTTGTAATTTGTATTTCTGGTTTCTGTTTTGTTTTGCAGCAGATCTGTGGTATGTTTTCGAGTGCTATAATTTGATAATTATGTTGCGTATGATGTTTGCCGCTGGTTTTAAGTTGTCTATTTGTACTTATACGTGTTTATTAATTACTAAATAACAATCGGTCTTCTGGTAATTACTAATAGTAATTAGGCATGTTTTTGTTTCTCTGACCAAACTTTAGTAAGTTCTCTACTTAAATCTAATTTTAGATCGTCTGAGTTATGCATAGGACTAGAGAATCTGTTAATATTCCCTCTGGTTTTTGAAAGAATATCAAAACATTAATTCGAGAGTGATGACTCGAGTATATTGTTTTTTTCAGAACAATTCTCTGAATGTTATTGTTAACAATGTGAATCTTTAATTGTTGTATGGGGAAAGTAATTAATACAAGTGACTGTAAAGAAGTTTAAATGCAAAACGATTTTTGTGAAGTTAATTTTTTAAACAAAAAAATCATTTCTTGTTACTTTTAGTTTTCATGCTCCTTTCCAGCTTGTTAATAGTTCATTTATCATTTATGCAACTCAGGTACTTTTGAGGTCACACAGTTAATAAATATATCTACTCACAATGGGGATATCTCCTGGAAAGTGGATTAAAACTGTTCTTTTTGGGAAGAAATCATCAAAATCTAATCTCTCAAAAGTAAGTAAAGGTTGTTTTTCAGTTTTTTACTCATCGCATATATTAGAGGAAGCACACTCTATGGACTATATGGTTGTTTATATAGGATTAGTGACCTCATAAATAATTGGATCCTAATATCTTATTATTCTTGAAGGATGCCACTTTAGAAAAAAAGACCTCAATTTCTATCAACTCACAATCAGAAGATCTTGGTGCTGATTCTACGGTTATATCAAGTCCAGTGCGCCACGTCATCAATGCAAGTGGAGAACACACACAATTGGGAAAGAGTTCAAGTGCCAACTTAATGCATGATAATGATACAGCTGGCACTGTAAGAAATACCTTAGGGTTAAATGGTGCAAATGATGATGAGTTAATCAAGCTAGAACAGGCTGCTACAAAAGCTCAGGCAGCTTTCAGGGGATATTTGGTACGTTTTTCTAAAACTTAATTTAATTAAAAGAATATATTTACTTAAATATATTATTCTTTGCAGGCTCGTAGAGCATTTTGGGCCCTCAGAGGAATCATAAGGCTTCAAGCATTAGTTCGTGGTCACCTTGTCAGAAGACAGGCTGTTGCTACTTTGTGTTGTATGCGTGCAATTGTTGACTTTCAAGCACTTGTTCGTGGTCAAAAAGTCAGACTTTCTGGAAACAATCCTCAATTGCTTCAAAAAAGAATTGTGGTAGCTTCTTTTATAATACCCTAATTTAATTAGTTATTTTTTCATGCAACTTAATAGCTGACGTTCTCTTTTGTTTTATTAGCACAAAACACGGGCCAATTTGCTTCAAAATTCCCTCAAATCAGAGAAGTTGTCAGCAAATGCATTTGCCACTAAGGTACCTCAAGTCTCTTTGAACCTGAAAGTTGTAGTGTTAATTATGTTCTAATCCTTCAACTTTCACTAATTTTACATTTTAAAACTTTGGTTGACCATTCAACCTCTAAACGTTTGTTGACATTTTGCTTTAACCCTTTTTTGACCTGCTACATGTCAAACCTGTCATTTTGTATTTAAATGAAACTTTTCCTAGAATTAAATATGGACGGTTTAACCCTCAAACTTTTTTTTTCTTAAGGTTTCACATATCTTTTACCTTAAATAAATGTCATTATATATATTTTTCTTATTATAACTACTTAACATTCTTATAAAGTCTGTGCAAAATTCTATATACAAGTTTTAGTACTAAACCATTACTAGAAAAAAAAAGTTTAGGGGTAAGATGGTTTTTATAAGTATTAACTTGTGATTAACCTGTAATAGCATGTCATAATTTCTTTCATAACAAGTTAACCGAATTAAGGGTCTAAATCAAGCAAAAAAATTGTTTAAGAGTTAAACCACCAAATTGGTGAAAGTTTGAGGATTATAGCATAATTAACCCAAAGTTACAGTATCAACTGTTGACAATATCTGGTTTATTCCTTTTTTCAGCTTGTTGCTTCATCAAACACTACTATGTCTTTAAACATTCAATATGATCCAACTGAACCGAATTCAGTTACAAACTGGCTTGAACGTTGGTCATCTTCCCACTTCTGGGACCCACTTCCCCAACCCAGAAAGACCCTACATAAAATCAAACCAAAAAGAAAACAAATTAAATCAGAATCTCAAGAAACAGAATCCGTAAGAACAAGAAGAAATAGTTTGTTGAATTCTTCTGAAAATGAAAAAACCAAACGAACCGCAAGAAAAATATCAACGGTTCAAACAGAATCTGTGCAAGACCAATCTCATAGTGAACTCGAGAAAGTAAAAGTAAGCCTAAGAAAAATTTCAGTATCTTCTTCTGTGGGGCCCACTGAAAAATCAGAAGTTGAGAAAACAAACAATATAAATGTAACAGTGGCTAAACAACCCGAAGTGTGTCCACCACTAGAAGACAAACCACTCGATGTAAATCCTGAGCCGCAATTGGTTGAAAATGTGGAATTAAATGGAAAAGAAAATCAGAAAACAAGGAGAAGAAAATCTCTTCCAGCAAAACAAGAATTGGCAACTGAAACTGTTGTGCCGAGTTATATGGCGGCAACTGAGTCAGCAAAGGCTAAACTCAGGGCACAAAAGGTGGCGGAAGATGGCGGTGAAGATGGGTTTGTAAGGCGGCTTTCTTTGCCTTCTTCCACAAGTAAAGTCAGTTTGCAGTCACCTCGTGTCCAGAAACCGTTACTGGTTAATGGTAAAGGAGGAACTAAAATTAACAAACCACAAATTTCCCCTAGAGATGGTTAGTTTTCTTTACGAAACAAATTTTGGTCTTATAATTATTATTATTTTAAGTTATTGATTGTTAGAGGTTGTAAAATGGTCGGGTTGGGTAACGGAGGAAATGGATTTCAGGTGAAAAATAGGAAATATTTTTGACGGGTGAGGTCGGGTTATTAGAATGGGTTCCCTTTTAAGCCTGGTTTTTATTTTGCATATGTGACCCATTTACTTTTTATACTTTTTCAGAAAAGGTACTTTCGGCAGGATGGAAGAGGTGAGTCAGCAACTGGCATAATTCTTGTAGTTGAAACTCATGTTGTGTTTTGTTGTGGTACATTATTAGTGATTAACTTATATGTTGGTTGTAGGCCGTATTTTATTTTGGTTTTATTTTATGATGTGGTTGGAATGTGCAGTAATTTTAAAGACTGTTGATGTGTTTTCCTATTTGGTTTCAGCATCTTGGGCGTGTCATTTTTGTTAACTTGTGGATTGTGAGATTCTATTTTATATTTATATTTTCACTCTCTTTTTGTACTCTTTATGTGATGTACCTGTTTGTATTTTATATTATTGGAATGGCAAAACAATAACTAATCATTTTAATTAATAATTTTCACGACATTTCTTAGGTAGGTTCGTCCTAGAATACCTTTTGAGCAGTTGAATTTATCAACTTTGATATTCTATATTTTATCTACTATTAACAAAAGAAAGTCATCTATTTGTAAATAGATTACAAACAAAATGATACTAGAAAGCTAATTTTTCTTGATGTGGAAAATTATAATCAAGTGGGGGTGGATGTCCCTCGTGGTGGGGTTGGGCCGACGGAATGTGCGCTGCATCCCATTTACACGTAACGGATAGGCATTGTCTATTTGTAAGCTTTTGGGCGATATTAATTTTATTTCCACAATTTGGATGTATTTGATAATGAACTATTTTACAAGTTTAGTAATATACTAAAATAACTATTTGTTTTCTTAATACCATGGCTCTCTCTAGTTTATATGTCTCTTTTAAGTATACAACATTTTTATTACTATATTTTAGTCTAGTTTAGTTTTACATTTTGCAAATCAATATAATAAACTAAAATTTCACTTTATAATCACTATAGTTACTATCTTTTTAGTCAACAAAGCCTCATTTTTCTGCTACAGCTCACACTTTATCCCTCAACTTGTGGGATGTCAATGTCTGAATTTTGTTCTATTTTGTATATCATTTTGTTTGAATAATACAAGTTTAGCCTTTATTTAATAAAAAGTTTACTTTTGTCTTCAACCAATTTTAACTGAAAATTAAAAAAAAAAAAAAAATTGTATATTGATTGAGGGCAAAAGTCTTTTAGCTTAGTAGTATGAGTCTTCCATTAATTAAATGGTTATAAGTTCAAATTTCATTGAGGTATGATAGTGGTATTTTAGTCGTGTGAAAAAATTATGTTTAAATAATACAAATAATTAAATTAAATAACTTATGATGAAAAGTTATAAAATAAAAATTATTAATAGGTATATAAAAGATTTGCCGTGATGGTCCGAAACTCCGACTCCAGATCTTGGACTTGTTTTCCAATATTTCTATATATTCATACCCATCAGACCTCCAAAAACCCATTTCTTAAAACATAAGCTCTTTGACACTTTCACTGTTATTTTCCTTTAATTTAATATATTTCACGCCCAAATTAAAGATGTACAAAACTCCAACAGTTTTTTACTGTTTCATCATCATCAGTTTTGTGTTGTTATGGGGGGTTAGTGTGAGTGCCTCAAAACATGAAGATTTAAAGTTCTACGAGCTCAACAATGGCCATTTCTCTGTTAAATTCACCAATTGGGGTGCAACCATCGTCTCTCTTATGCTTCCTGACAAGAATGGTACAATACACGCATTTAAATCACTTTTAACTGTGTGTTTTTTTCTTGGATTTTCACTTTTTGAATCTTTCTTGAATTTCCTACAAATTTTCAGGTTATGGATTTTGAGAAATTTCAAAAATAAAAATGTTTGTTGTTCCCAGAATATTTCTGGTTATGGATTTTGAGAAAATTAATTAACAAGAATGGTAACACACACTTAACTCACCTTTCTCTCTGTATTTTTGTTGGGTTTTCCATCTGATCATTTCGTTTTGCGAGTGTTTCTTGAACTTCACAGAATCTTCTTTTTTATGAATTTTGATAAATCAATATTTATATATTTTCTTGATTTAAATAAGAAAGGTATTTCTGTGAATTTTGACACACTAAATTCACCTTGTCATTTTCTTAGTTTTTACAAGTCTTTCTTGAATTTACCAGAATCTTTTTGGTATTTCCTATGTAGTTTATTAAACCAAAAAAAAAAAATGATATATGTTCTTCAACCTAACAAGAATGGTAGATAAACACACTAAAATCACATTTCTGTGTGAGTTTTTTTCTTGGTTTTCCTTATTTGAATCTTTCTCTTTTGGGCCTTTCATAAATCTGCGCGCACACACAGACATTAAATCCGGTAATCCACCTTTATTCGGTGTGTTTATTTCTTGGTTTTAAGTCCTTCCAATCTTTCGTTTGGGCCCTTTATCCCCCATAATCTTTTGATAGTTCTTCTGCACATTGAGAAAATTAATAATAATTTGACCTTCATGACAAGAATGGAACACACACACTAAACTTCTTTCTGTGTGTATTTCTTCATCTTTTAGATTTTTGTTGAATTTCCTATAATCTTTTTGCTAATTTCTAGTTTGTTTATGAAATTAACAATTATGTTTGTGTGTTTCAGGGAAGTTAGCGGATGTGGTTCTTGGATATGATTCTATTAACACATACAAGGTGAGGTTTTTATGCTCATTATATATGAATTCATGTGCTAAAAATCTTCCATAATTGATTTAGTTCTAATTGGGTGAAAAGCCCATTAAATGACGTTCGATCACGAGTCACAACTTTTGTACCGTACACATAAATGAGTTCATGACTTTTGATAACATTTCACAAGGAAAAAAATGTTGACTTTTATAATTCAGTAAGTGTCTCTTAAGATAAGATCGAAGATATCAAATATGGCCGAAATAAAATGATAACGGAAATCGTTCATGCTTAATTTTTTAAATAGTTTTATATTTTTAATAACTGCAATAAATAGTTTATAATGAAATTGTATTTTAGTGACCAAGGTATAAGATTCCAATTGCCAAGTGACAAGTTGTAGCCAATCTAATCTTTTTGTCTCTTAACACAAGTCTTCAAATTTGACTCGAAAAGTCCAAGTTGACTTGTACAACTGTTTTCTTTTGAAGATTATGCAACTTACCTGTAGAATATTCCTTAGAAAATGTAATATTGATCAAGTTTTTACTTTTTAATAATCATCAACAATTATAATTATCAATTATTTTTTGTATTTTTTATATTTTATATTTTGTATTTTGTTTTGTATTTTTTATAATTGTAGAACGATACTACATACTTTGGAGCTATCGTTGGACGGGTCGCTAATCGAATAGGAGGAGCTAAATTTAAGTTAAATGGAACATTGTATAAATTAGATGCTAACGAGAAGCATAACATGCTTCATGGTGTGAGATCACTCTTCTCATTTCTTTCTTCTTTATTTATAATTCCGCCACAAATTAACGATTGTTTTTGCAGGTGGGCATCGAGGATTTAGTGACGTGGTTTGGAAGGTCGAGAAATATACAAAAGATGGTAAATCTCCTCGTATCGTTTTCACATATGATAGTTTCGATGGCGAAGAAGGTCAGTTCGATTTCGTTGACTTTTTAAAACCTTTTGATTACTTGATTTGACTTGATTTCGATCAAATTAGGGTTTCCCGGAGATCTAGAAGTAACGGTGACCTATACACTAGTTGGTAAGTATAAACTAAGTGTAAAAATGGAAGCCAAAGCCCGAAACAAGGCGACCCCAGTCAACCTAGCCCAACACACATATTGGAACCTTGGAGGTCATAATAGTGGCGATATCTTATCCGAAACGATCCAAATTTTCGGGTCCCACTTCACACCAACAAACGCCAACCTTATTCCCACGGGAAAAGTTGTATCCGTGAAAGGCACCCCATACGATCTACTCAAACCTACTGTCATAAAAAGCAAGATCAAGGCACTTCATCATGGTTATGACATAAACTATGTGATCAATGGCGAAAAAGGGAAGAAAATGAAGGTTGCGGCCATTGTGTGGGATGAAAAATCTGGTAGATCGATGAGAATAAGCACGGATGCACCCGGTGTGCAGTTTTACACGGGGAATTATATAGATGATGTGAAAGGAAAGCATGGGTATGTCTACAAAGCACACGCGGGTTTGTGTTTGGAGACGCAAGGGTTTCCTGATTCGGTTAATCACCCAAAATTCCCTTCGCAAATTGTTAATCCTGGTCGAAGATACAAGCATAATATGTTGGTCGAGTTCTCTATTGACCATTAAGTAGAACGATTTAGGGTCATAATAAACATTGTTCCATGTATTAGCTTTTGTTTTCTAAAAAGGGGAAAAAAATGGTGTGTGTAACCTTATTGGTTATAATAAAGATATGATTCATGTTTTTGGTTCAATATTATAACTAAATATAGGGTAAATTCCATAAATTGGCCATGTGATTTTGGATTTTCTGACTTTTTGTCCCTAATTTTTTTTTTCAAATTTTGTGTCCTTGTACTCTTTAAAATTCTGGTTTATTGTCCTTCCGTCAAATTTGGGTGTTAACTAACAGAATATGCCAAAAAAGTGAGGGTAGTTTCGTCCTTTTAATGTTTTCTTTCTTTTTTGATATTTTTATATTCTTTCATCTTCATCATTGGGCCCCTCAAATTCATTCCTTCGTCTCCTTCCCAAAAGCACACACAGAAATCATCTATGGATTCCTCGTAAGCTGGTGAAGTAAATAACAACTTGATCTTCTGTTCCAGGCAATTGAACTCTGATTTCAATTTCGTTTGAAATCGGGAACCTTTCGTTGAAGATTTTGATCCTCTCCGAGCTTCAAATATGCTGCAGATATGCAGATATCTCTGACTTTACCTTTGATGGAATCCAGCGATGAATCGGGGGCTTTTTTTGACTATACGATACTTTCTGCAATTTCTAATTTTTTGTGTAAGATCGACTATACATCGACGATGACTTAGTCATCGGAACAAATCATCTTTACGTTTCTTCTGATCACAAAGCTTAATCGGTTGAGTTAGGCAGAGATCGAACTGAATCTGGAGTTAGGGTTCTTGAGTTAGGGTTCTTGAGTTAGGGTTCTTAGGTTAGGGTTCTTGTGTACGGATACGAATTGTTTGTGATTCGATTGTATGTTTCAATTTTGGATACTAATATGGATTGTGGTTTTGTTGATGTTAGGATTGATATTATTGTAGATGGAGATTAGGGTTCATAAATGAAGAACATAGAAGAAGAAGAAGAAGAAGAAGGATGGCAAAAGTCAGAAATGCCCTCACATGTTTGGCATGTGAGGTTAGTTAACACCCAAATTTGGACGGAAGGACAATAAACCAGAATTTTAAAGAGTACAGGGACAAAAAATTTGAAAAAAAAAAGTTTAAGGACAAAAACCAGAAAAGCCAAGACCACAGGGACAATTTATGGAATTTACCCCTAAATATATGACTTCCCTATGCTTTACTTTAAGGGATGTGATTTATACATCACAAAAACTATTCTCTTATTATATTCAACAAGTTTTAAAGCAGACTGTACAAATAAATCAAGACATAGGTGGTGGTGTGCAACTAGATTTTTTTAAAGCAAATTGTACAAATATATTAAGACATAGGTGGTGGTGTTGTGCAACTAAAATTTTCTAGGGTAGATATTACCTCTCATGCTTAAAAATAAGGTAGTGATTTTAGGACTACCCAAATTACTTCATCTACCACATTGTACAACATTTAAAACATATTGTACAAGTACTGTAAAACAGTAATTGTGGTGTTTGGAGTAATTTATATGGTCCCAAAATCATTACCCTTAAAAATAACATATGTTAAAAACTAGAGCCATAAACGCTTGTTTGAACATCAAAAACGCAAACAATAAAGGGTTTCATCAAACAAAACAGCACCAATTCATCAATCACATGTTCACCAAATCAAACATACAACTACCGTACCGGTTTGGGAGACCGATAAGCCTGATTCTGATGAAACGGGGAATTTGAAATGGACAAACTCCTTCCTTTCGACCCGTTTCTACTACTTGAATTACTTCCGGTTCGCTCCGTTTGCATAGCTTGGAAATAAGGCGAAGAGCAAGCCATATCTTTAAGGTTTGGCAACGGTTTAAGGGCCTCATGAACCTCACTCATCAGCGGTCTAGCCTTCGGGTCACGGCTAAGACAGAGTGTAGCCAATTGGGCCGCTTTTTGTGCACCTCGTATTGAAAACTTGCCCTCCAAACGCGGGTCAATTAGTCTGTAGAACCTTCTTCTTTCACCCAGATACGGGCGGGCCCATTCCACCAGGTTGTGTTCTCCATTGGGCCGGTTTTTGTCCATGGATCTTCGGCCCGTTATCATCTCCAGTAAGACCACACCAAAACTGTACACGTCACTCTTTGATGTCAAGTGTCCTGTCATTTACCCAATTTGACACACTTATTAGATACTGAAACAACTGAAATTGACCATTCTACCCCTCAACTTCAAGAAAGAAACATACCCGTCATGACATACTCAGGGGCAGCATACCCGTATGTACCCATCACTCTAGTAGACACATGTGTCTTATCGCCTTCCGGCCCATCTTTCGCGAGCCCAAAATCAGAAAGTTTTGCATTATAATCCTAAAAAACCAATTACCATGAGTTTATTTTTTTTTAATTTTAGTAGTATTAAAGATAACGAAACTAAAAAATAAACAGTCGTGAACATAAAAAACCACAAACCGCATCGAGTAGAATATTTGACGTTTTAAAATCCCGATATATAACGGGCCTTTCGGCTTCTTCATGAAGAAAAGCAAGACCTTTTGCAGCCCCAAGTGCTATTTTCATTCTCATAGCCCATGGAAGGGGTAATGACCCTGTTTTATAATATAAAAAATTTAACCTTTTAATAATAGAAAAGTAAACGAAATTAAAAATTAATATTTTGAACATACTTCGAAATAAATGATTTTCAAGGCTTCCACGAGGCATAAACTCGTAAACAAGCAGTCTTTGGTCATCCTCAATGCAATAACCAATTAATTTCACCAAATTAGGGTGCAATAGGTCACCAAGAAAATTAACTTCCGCCTGTTACATATAAAAAAAAATGTCGATGATAATACAATGTGTGGCAAATTTGAGGTGGTTTTTTTGACCCATTGACCTATAAATGGGTTCATTTGGGTTATACTTTATCTACAATGGGTAAACGGGCATATATTGAAACAGATTAAACAGGTGGAAAGTTGCCCAAATTGTATTCAAATGCTTATAACAAAATCTTTAAATAAATAAAATAAAATTTTATGTTAGATAATCGCTAAATGACCATATACAAAATGACCCAATAAATGTTTAATCTCTCGTAAAAGACCATGTACCTAACAAAAGTTTTGCGACCTACTTTGCAATTATTTGAAATAAAAAAACCATGATTTTGCGACTTTTTACTCAAATTTTTTATTACATAAATCGCAAAATATTGAAAATACCACAAAATAGTTTATACAAACTTTAAGTCGAGGTACATCTTTGACAACTGTCTCTGAAAAGTCTGTTTTTTGTGTGCCTTTTAATGTTTTAAGATATTTAAAAAAATAGCAAAAAATATTTACAAGATTGGTGGTTATTTTGTACAAACTTGAAACTAATGAGGTAGGCACACTCCAAAAATGGCCACTATAGTAATTTATCCCTGATGTTAATAGCATACTTTTTATAATCATACTTAATACATCAATTGTTTATAAAAAGTACACAAAAAAGTTTAACATAAAATTGTTAGTGAGCTAACCAAACCAACCCGACCGGACCAATATTATTAAATAACCCGTTACCTAACCCACCCATTTTGCCACCTCTAATTTAAAAAAAAAGACAAAAGATTTTAAAAAAGAAAAAGAAAACACAGGGTAAAGGTGTGCATACAAGCCATTCTTTGTGACCCTGTAGCCCATCATGGTTCAAAGTCTTAACCGCAACGGTTAGACCCGTGCCCGCTTTGACCGGTGCGGTCCCATTCTCATTGATCCATCCTTTAAAAACACACCCAAACCCACCTTCACCCAGCAAACTCTCGGGCCTAAAATTCCTTGTTGCAGATTTAAGCTCAATAAAGTTGAATTTTCTAAGTTGAGATGCAATTTTGAGTTCTTCAGTTATGTTTGGAGTTGATGTAATGCTTTCACCATTATCATTGCTTGTGGCTGATGATGATGCAACTGGAGCAATTGGTTGGTCTGTACCGTTGTCATTTGTTGATTTACTTTCAGCTGTCAACATAATAAACGTACAATTAATTAGGGAATTTAATCGGTAAGTAATTACGCTTTTTAACCCTAAATTAGGTAATTCTTGTATTAAAACACGAAGCGTTTAGTGACGGAATTCTAAAGCGGGAAGCAATCTTTCCTTTTTGGTCATACTATATTAAAGATGTAAACTTTCCCTTTACTTACGTTCCCCAATTACACATGCATTTGGCCCTAAAATGATACTTATGTTCCTGATTTTATAACCGCCACCATTTCAAACAACCCTACTTCTCCTTTCCATCTTTGGGGGCATTTTTGTAAATTTCAACTCTCCTTCACAAAAGGGAATTGCAAATTGTGGAGTGGATTCAACATGAAAAAGAGTCTATTCGCATTTTAATGAATGGCATGATCATGAAAGAATGCCATTGGAAGACAATATCACAAGTAATTCGATTATGCAAAATTGATTAAGTTAGTAAATAAGAGAGTACCATATTCAGTGCTGCTGCCACTAATTGAGCTCTCAACTTTAGACCTTGAAAAAATGCAGCCTCTAAAAACTCTAAATTTAATCCAACACCCTGTTTCTTCACCGTCACCTCCACCTTCTCTCTTCTTGCTTTCCTTCAATTTATCCACATTCAAAACCCTAGTTTTAATAGAATCAGGGCCCATCCCCATTTTTCTTCAAAACCCTAAATTTCACCTACAAAAACCCTATAAATAAACAAAACCTATCATGAATTCAAACACCTCCCCAGTTTAAAGATCTAAATTCATCAAGCTTCAAACTTTATCATAATTGTGAAAAGAGCGTGTTCTTGAAAATATTATAAAAACACAAAAGAATAAAAACCCAGATCAGAAATCGGGTCGAATTTTTGAAATGGGGTTTGGATCGATGAACCCAGATAATAAAATGACATGCAAAGACAATGGCATCAAGAAATGCGAATAATTCATGTTGGATAAAAAAAATAATCTTTCAAGAACCCTAATTTCAAGAAACTAACGGGGCAAAGAGTTGAGTCAAAAATGTAGTCCGGATATTCTCACACTCACACTAATTTGTCGAAAGAGATGGGGCAAAAGGGAAGAAAGTATATAGATATAACATATAGATATAGATATAAAATATATTATTTGGTGAAAAGGAAAAGTGTGTTTAATTTCTTTTTCTCAAGAAAAGAGGGAGGACAGACAGGGGCAGTTATCGAGGTGAGAGAGACGAAAGGAAAGGGGGGGTATTTGTGTCTCTCTCTGCGTTTTCGCGTGAAAAGCGAAACAAACAATACGTAAACGTACGGGGTTTACGTTTAAATATACTCTATCTACTCTCTTCATCAAAGGGGTTTAGGTGTAAATTTAAGTTTGAAATTAGATATTGGGATATGTTTTTCTAATGGTTTTCTTTTACATAAATGATATCTGTGCTTATTATTTATATTTATTCATAAGGTTATTTATTTTTAAATTTGATATGTGTCATCTACTAATTCTTTATCTTCATATCATCATCTAATTTTAACACTTGTCATGATCAAATTGATAGACACATAAGTAGGCACAAACGATAGACAGTAATATCATTACTCTTTTTTCTAATCTTTAAATAGAAAATCGTGTGTAATACATCTTTTAAAATGATAGAAGTTATTAATTTATTAACGTATGTTTAGAAAATAGATAATTTATTAATGTATGTTGAAACGTTAGAAAAACTTGATTTTAATTGGTTTTTAACTAATTTTATTCTAACAGAACTTAATAAAAAGCCATTAATGATAATAAATTATCATTAATAAATCTAAGTTCACTTTTATTTTCTGATTTTAATATATTTTCATTTGAAGTATAGAATAAAACTTGGTAAATAAAAGAAAAGAGTAAATTATATAGGGTCTTTCTAACGTGTGTCTTAGGGGCATGCAATTAGAAGCATTTAATTCACTTAAATTAACATTGAAGTGAAATGATCAAGATAGTCCATTAATTTTATCTAGTCCCAAAGGACATTTATTAGCCCTTGGATCAAGAAAAATTAATGGTGAAGATCAAGATTCAAAACCACCACCACCACTACAAGCACACATGTGCTTCTCCGGCGGCCGGAGACGGTGGCCGGCGGCGGCCGGCCGGCGACGGCGGACGGCGGCGAACGGCGACCGGAGGTGGCCGCCGACGGTGGTGACCGGTGGTGGTAGTCGTGACTGGAAGCACATGTGCTTCGTGACTTGTTTTGATTTTTTTCCGTGTAGTGAAGCACATGGTCAAACACATGTGCTTCGTGATTCAAACACAAATGACTTGCTTGTAAGTTACATGTGTTCATGAACAAAAACACATATGTTTGGCTTTATGAAGCATTGGCTTTATGAAGCACATGTGTTTGGCTTTATGAAGCACATGTGCTTCATAATGATGTGTTCGTCACTTGTTTTGATTTTTTTTCCGTGTAGTGAAGCACATGTGCTTCATAACGTCAAGCACATGTGCTTCGTATGCTCCCTTGTGTGTGTTAGAAACTCATGTTTTAGTGACTTGAAGCACATGTGCTTCGTGACCTGAAGCACATGTGCTTCGAAGTAATATGTTGTATTTAGTGAAGCACATGTGCTTCGATACATCAATACCACCACCACCCCCATTAGCACCAGCACCTTCACTGTCAGCCACCACCACCACCGCCGGCCGCCGCCGCCGGCCACCGGCGGCGGACGGCGGCGGACGGCGGTGGTCGGCGGCGGACGGCGGCCAGAGGTGGCCGGAGGCGGTGGCCGGAGGCGGCGGCCGGCGGTGGTTGTAGGTGGGGGATTTGATCTTGTCTATCTTGATCCAATGGTTAGGATTTGTCCCTTGGGACTAGATAAATCCTTTGGACTTCCTAGAATACAACTCTAACATTGAAATAGAAAATATTATTTAATGCATCTCCGGAAAAGGTAAGAATTACACATCATTAATGTTTATTAATTCATATTTTGGAAATTATAAGTTAGTTTAATAACCTAAGCATGTGCCCTAAGGGCATATGTTAGAAAATCCCAATTATATATAAGGTCCATGTGATACTGTGGTTTGTTATTCAATACAACTTTAATCTTTTAAGTTCGTTTATTATACCATACATCCTCAAACTACTCATTTATTGCCCACCAAACATGTATTTATATCCGTTTATACTAATTTCGACCATATTGATGCCTACAATAAAAATAAACTTGAACTATAAACTTATTAAATTAAAACAAATAAAAATTTTAATACGAATTATTAGTTAGATATTCCTAAATTATTTGCAACAAAATAAAAAAGCCTTTAAAAAGAAAAGGAAAAACAATATTTCACATTTATTTATTTGTTTGTATCTATCATTTTAATTTGTTATAATTAAGTTCATTTTGATGTTTTGTAAAATTTCGACATAAATTTTGGCAAGAGTTGGTTATAGACGAAAACAAGTACATATTTGAGTGTTCAATAAAATTGGTTAAATATATTGGTGGTGTTGCTAAAAATATAAATTTGAATAACATTAACATAAATTATTCTTATCTTTACTACTTATAAAGCATTTAGGACCTTCCCTAAATAGTCCGGCTGAAAATTCAGTCAAATACTTGCCATTTTTGGAAATGATATTGCATTAATAAATATTACCAGCGGGAGGATTCGAAACGGAGACCCATGACTATCAGACATCTTTACTACTTATAAAGCATTTAGGACCTTCCCTAAATAGCCCGGCTGAAAATTCAGCCAAATACTTGCCATTTTTGGAAATGATATTGCATTAATAAATATTACCAACGGGAGGATTCGAAACGGAGACCCATGACTATCAGACATAAGCTTAATCGAACTGCGCCACCGCCACTTAGACCAATGCATGTGTATTCTTCCACTACTGTGTTTTTGAGAACTTAAACGATCATTCATGGGGAAGTGGAAGGATAGCTTTGGAATCACCCTCTTAAATTAAATCGATATACTCTCTCATTCTCCCTGAGTTTCACCCCCCCAAACACAGTCGATGTTCTCCCCGAGTTTTCAAAGCCGCCGCCGGCTCTCCTCAGCAACCCCCACCGGCAACATTCTTCTACTGTACAAATGCACTTCATATGATTATGAGCTCGAACAGATGATGGATTTGAAGGTATGAAAATGAGAACTCAAAATTTTACCTTTTGTTTGGCATTTGTGATAAGTGGGGTTATGTTTTGTTTTGTTTTTAGGATTATTTCAGTTGATGAGATAAAGGTTGAACTACGTGTTAATTTACCAAATGCAGTTTGACCTAACAATTTGATTCACGTTGTTGTAAATTGACCACCCTTTATTGTCGTTTCAGGCTTCGTTGATTGATTATGAAACAAATTTGTACCTTTTGTTTTTCCCTTGTTTCTAAAGCCCTATTTTGATTCAAGTTTCAGTGGCCTGCATTTCTCATTATTCAGGTGAGTAACTAAAAATTATGCTTTTTCGATTTGAAATTGCTAATTAATTCTAATTTGTTGGTAACACGATGTGTAGAATTGCTCGTAATTTCATTGATTTCCGTTATTGATGAAATGATTCCGGAACAATTTTTAATCAGATCAACATTGTTGTTGTTCTTTTATTTGAAGACTAACGGAGGTGTTTTGTAACTTTGTTTAAGCAGCATAAAGCTTCTTTAGGGGTTTTGCTTGAAGGCCAACAGAGGTGTATTATTTGGACGATGTTTTTTTATTTTTGTTTCGGTAAATTTCTACTTTTTCTATTAAATAAGCTAATAATCTTGCTTACATTATGCCGTATCTATACGCATTACAAGAGATAGTGTTTGGTTAGCTTTTTATATAATTTTCAGTAATTACAAATCATTGAACTTGAAATCATTAGGTTTTTTGAGTATCTCGATTTGTTGATCATATGTGATCGTTCTCCTGAGGCTTCCACACCTATACCCAAGTTTAAAGCCCAAACAATATTTCTTCATATTCTTGATTGATCTCATCTTCTAAATGAATTTATCACTTGACTATGTTTTGTTAATATTAACTTTCTAAAGAAAAAAGTTGGATCATTGAACCACAGAGAAAGCCACCTGAAATTGAATGTTTTGTGGAGAGTCTATCAGTTTCTGCTTATTGTGTGAGGTTTTAGATCACTTCATCATTAGAATAATCAATCTATTTAACTAAAAAGATTTTAATTAATGATACTATTATATATGTTTTTCCATGTTCAATGCTCGTGTATTCTTGAATTTGATAGTGCATCAAACGAAACCTCTGGACCAACGGGTGTACGAGCTGTGCTACGTGCAATAGATGGAAGTGTAGTATTCTTTAATTCGGTTTATATCTTACTTTTATTGCACACACATTGAGGTGCCAATTTCAACCTGTTTACCATCCAATTTTCCCCTATGACAATGTCATACTTACATGACCCGTTACATGACCTGTTTTATAATTGTGTTTGTGATTTTTAATGATATGAACAGGCATTAGATACACATGGAAACACCAAACGGAGGGTTTATAAAATAATACTCAATGTCGTTGAGAGCATGTTGGCTGCAGGTGGTGATATTGCTGGTCTTGATAACCTTGAAGATGTAAGTATTTTAATTTATTGAACTTCTTCCCTAGAGGTGGCAAAACGGGTGGGTTGGGTAACGGGTTGTAAGGTTTTTGGGTTGAAATTAGCCAGTTTTTATGTATGGGCCGGGTTGAGTTGCTAGCACTTTTTCTCCCTTTTCCCAAAACAAGATCTCCGAATAAATTAATTTACAAACAGAAAACATATATCCTCTAACTTTTTTTATTTGATTGTAGGTTGATAATCCAATGCCCAACTTGTACACCAAAAAGTGGTTTCATGGTGTTATACACGTCATATTTATAATTCTTGATAATCTAATGTAATTCTTCTATTTAAGGCTTTCATGGTCCAACATGTAGAGGGTTCAACTTTTTTTGTTTCTTTTTTAGAATTCTAGCGAGACTCATTAATCTGTGGGGTACCATTGCACACAATGCACAGGATCATATCTAACTTATGTATGCATAAGATTTGCACATATGTAGTTGGATGATAAAAGTAGAATTCGCATTAAAGATCTTTTAACAATTTATTTTTCAAGACTTTCTTTATAGAATTAGTCCATTTTTTGAGGTTTGAAATTTACTTATTAGATTTCAGAATTTTAAAATGTATATATCTCCTAATTAAAAGCTAAAAATAACTAAGAAATTTTGACTAACGTGAATATATTAAAGTTCCCTAAATAAAAGCTAAAAAGTCATCATTTTTCCGGCTCGAAAGAGTATAAGTTGGTTCAAGGCCTAAATCATTTGAGTAACTTAAAAAAGCTAATTTGATATGAATATCGAAGAGAATTACTACTACCGGAAATGAAATGTTAGCTTTCAAAACAAAATACAAAAGATGACATGTAGTTACTAGGCAACATATGTTTGCTGCAAAAAATTGTTACCAGGTACCCGCCGCCGTATTGCGCGGGTAACAGGCTAGTATTTATCTAAACATTAGAAAAACACATCTACCCTCTAAAATCTTATACTACATCCGTCTTGTCTACGGATAAAAAAACATACATTAAAAAAAATTACATTTGTTACATATATTTTTTTGAACAGCAAAAAAAAGAAGGCAACGGGTCAAGCCTCGGCATTGCCATCACCCTCCCGGAGACCTCCAAAACTTTTATAAAAAGTTTATAACCTATAGAATTTCATCTATATCACCTAACTGTGTTTTTTGATATGTGAAAACTACCCTATAACCTGTGATGAATCACGGGAGGCTTATAAAATTTTCGTTAATTAATATAAACAAATTTTTAGTTACATGTAACTTTCTCCCTCCGTCTCACAAAAAAGTTCTCATTTTTCTTTGACACAAGCTTTTAGGAGATAGTTAGTGGTGGGGTGCTTGGTAACACTTTTATTAAAATACTTTACACGATTAGATTGGAAAAGGAAAACGTTTTAGCGCCGGTTGATTTTTAATTTTTTTTCTTTTTTTTCAACGGTAATATTACCGTTATATATATATATATATATATATATATATATATATATATATATATATATATATATATATATATATATATATATATATATATATATATATATATATATATTGAAGGGTTTCGACAACTTGGGTCAACCACCTAGTATACTTGGTTCGACCATACTGAACTTGTTCTTGACCGGTTAAAACTAACTAGCTGATTTAATCCCTAAAAGCGCAAGTGGGATTAAACCTAATCCCTAAACCCTAAAGGATTGTGTTGGATCCCAACAACACAAACGTGTTGCGTTATGACCAAGTAACGAAGATAAGATAAATAACACACAAGATTTCAATGATTAAGAGTTTATTAAAACAACTTAATACAGTACAAAGTTTGCGGAAATAGATAGTACACACTAACTACAACTTTCTACTTGAAATGACACTTTTGTTCGCTCAAACTAGAAGACTATGCAAGGAGAGTTTTATATCAGCTGATACAGACAGCTGATATTTAATGCCTTAGTAATAACTATGGAGAAGTTAATACCAGACAATAACAACTCTTAGAGAATGTTCTTGTGCTATGAATTCTAAAAGGTGTGTGTAAATGCAAGCATTTACGTCTCTATATATAGCCCAAGATCCGTGTTCCTTTGTCCACAAGATACCCGACGTGTAAACATATTATTCGTCGATGTGGACTTGTCCACGGAAACATTTAATGCTGATGTGTTTGATCCAGTTATAAAATTAAAGCTCCTAAATACTACTACTCTAGACTACCACATTCATAGGCTAGTATACCTAATCGTGTGTAATATAGGTTAGGTAAGTATTTCGGGTTATCGAATCCACAGGGAACGGTTTATGTAATCCAGTTAAAGCAAGTTAAAGAAAAAAAAATCAAGAAAAGAGTTTTGATCATGTTTTGATTTTTATGAAATGTAATTAATAATTTGTAATAACAAAGAACGTAATTTGGACGTTGACTTGATGATTTAAGGGATATTCACTATGTATGGATTCATCTAGTTCTAAGCATGGTTATCAAGCACCGGTTAGTTTAATAGTCTAGAAGTCACGGTATTAGATTTCTCTCAATCCCATTTAATAAACTAATTACAACTAATAGGAATTTCTTCTCTCAAAAGTTATAACTAATTACACTTCTACTTGTTGAAATTACCGTCTTGAATTACCTAAGACTTCTAACCTAGAATTTTCATTACTAGGGTTGAACTTCTTGTTTAATCTAACTTATTGGAATTGTTAGGTCACAACAACCCTGGTTTATAATGTTAATTGATAGAATATTATACTTAGAGAAATATTAAAGTGATAACACAAGAATATGGTCAATGTATAAATCCACTAAGTGTGGCTTGTTGCGGAATAACAAGACCACTGATCAATTACAAAAGATGTGAATGTGTAAAGTAAATTAGTGAGTACTCCTTTGCAAGATGATCTCTATTTATAATGTTATAGAGATCTTACATAATGAGCAAAGGAGTAACCGAAGGACTAAGTAAGGAAAATGACTAAGATCAAGGGATTTGATCTTAGTCCGTTACTATACTGAGTATCACTCAGTCCTTCTACTCAGTATCACTATTTGATACTGAGTACTGATACTGAGTTCTAATACTGATCACTCAGTATCAGACCTAACTTAGCTATATTATTCTACATATTAATCAAAGCTAGTCTAGGTTGTTTTGTTATCTTAAGATCCAAAGGGGTAAGGCTTTTTGCCTTAACAATCTCCCCCTATCTAATGATAACAAAACAATTACAAAGAAAAAAAAAAAAAAAACTAAACAAAATAAGCTACAGGCTGCAAAGTCTTCTTCTTTAGTCTTTGTTGATTGATTCAAACTCGTAGAAGACTTCTTTCTTCACATGGATGAACTCTTCTCTTTTCTTCAGTTCATCTTGCCTGTTGTTTAGTACAGCAACTATCTTTTTTCTAAACCAAGCATCTTCTTTCTTGGTTATCATCCATTTAAGACCCACCAAATGGCTGATAGGAGCTGTTGCCAAATCTGCTTCAGTAATGAAGCATTCCCTGTCATCTGAGTCAGTATACATGTATCCAGATGTTGGATATATGGTACTCTTTTGATCCTGAAAAATGAGATTAGGGGGAACAGTATATGTGGGAATTATTCTGAAAGTATTAAGACACTCAGGTTTGTTGTTCCTCATAGCTTCAGTCATCACACTGAGTGCCCTGTATTCTGCTGCATAAAGAATGCCTTTTTCATAGCATATAGCAGATACAGCCCAGATTTCATCCATCATCACTTGGGCTTCAGAAGATCTTGAAGGCATTTCCTTGATCAGTCTAGCAATTTTTATCCAATCATGAAGTCCCATATTTTGAATGTCATGGAGGAGAAACTTCATTGGAGGACTGACTGGCCCAGTACAAGTTGCAACAATTGATCTATCAACAGTTTTGACCTTTATTTTGTTGACAAACTCATTTAGCCAGTATATGTCTCTTACAGTTGGAAATGCTTTCTTCCTCAGCATACTCATCCTTGTTTCCCTATATCTTGTTCTTTGTGCCACAATGTTCCAATACTGTTCAAGTAATTCATCTCCAGTTCTTCTTACAGTATGAGATCTTCTTGGAACATCTTCAGACTCAGATTCAGGTTCTTCCTTAACAGGGAAGAACCTTTGGGCCTCAATCTCATCCTCAGCTTCACTCTTTCCCTCAGTAAACTGAGCAGATCTTCTAGGTCTTGAGATCAGAGGAGCTGGATCTTGTTCTTCACTAGATTCTGAGGACATAACCACATTTGTCATTCTTCTGGTTATTGGTCTTCTAGGAATTCTAGAAGGTCCTTCAGCCTGAGATGAGATAGATTTTCTTGTATGCTCTTCATCATCTGAGAATGATGATGAAGAGGTTTCTTTATTTGCTTCATCCAATGCAAAGTTTAAAAAGTCTTCTGATTCCACTGGATGTTCTTCATCTTCATCATCAGCAATGGGCCACACAAAAGGTCTATAGACCACAATTTGTAAGTTATTTTCTTCTAGAGCAGGTGGCTCAGTATAAGCTTGCTGTGGTTGGTCAGTATGAGTCTCCCCCTGAGCAGATGGCTCAAGTGGGTCTTGAACTTGTAATTCTGACCTTGTTCTTTGTCTTCTTCTCTCATACTGAATGCGAAATGGCTCAGTATGAGGGCTTTGCTGATGTTGTTGTTGTGGAGGTTGATCTTCATTCAATCTTCTTCTTTTCTCCCCCTGAGCAGAAGGCTCAGTTTGATCAACCTCAGAATCTCTTTGTCTTTTCTCCCCCTTTTTGTTATCATTTGATGAGGAGGGAAGAGGATCAGTATCACCACCCATGTCCCCTTCAGGTTGTTCAAGAGTAGGGAAGGGCATGGGCTCAGTTGCAGCATCAGTATCACCAGCACCTCCTTCTCCTTCTCCTTCTTCATTGTGGTCACCATGTGAACCTGGTGGAGTTTGTGGAGGCTGCTGTGGTTGTTGAAGGAGTGATACTGACTGTTTTATTAAATCAATATCACCACTCATCTTGTCCATTCTGGCTAGTATTACATTTTGAGTTTGTTGGATGGCCAGAATGTGCTGCATGATTGCTTGCAGAGTCACTTGATCTGCTGCAGCTTGAGATGCCTGAATGCCCTGCACAAATGGTGCTAAAGAGACAAAAATACAAAACTGGTTAGAATGAAAGGTTTATCAAATAGAATTGTGGTGTTTTTTAATTCTACAATCATATAAACAGAGTTTGTGAAGTCTGTATTTCATCTGGTATAGGATGAAATATTGTGGACTTGTGCATAGCATGTGTAAGAAGATTTTAGTAAAGATGAGTGTGAAAATTTAAGTAGCTCAGTATAGGATAAGTCACATTTACTAAAAGGTTTGGGTGTGGGAATTCGAAGCCTGGGATGTGCTTCTTGTTATTTTCAATGTTTATCACTCGGTATGAGAGTGATAACAGAAATGTGGCTAAACCCCATTGAATATTTTTGGATTTTGTGGCTTAAGGGTTTGTGATCATTTCTTGAATGATGCTACCCAACTCAAAAATAAGTTGGACATTATTCAAGCAGCACCAGTGGGTGTCAGTATGACATCAACCACCATTGTCTCTTTAAATGTTGAGACAACTGTAGACTGACAATGATCAAATTTGTGTGCTCAGTATATGAATTTTGCATAGCAGCAGTGGGCTAGCTATGTTGGCCATAAGAGGATATATATTTAAAAGATCGTTTGAGACTTTGGTCAGTATTGAGTTGGTACTGTCCAATACTTAGTCTCTATTTGGGAATGAAATATATATCTATATAAGTTTAAGGATTTTTAGAAATTCATACCTGAGACTCTGTCAGATTCCCTTCGAGCATCTGCAGAGGTCGGTGCAGGATCATGTGTTTGTTGATGTGCAGCACCAACCTCTTCAATACCGACCCCTCTGTCATGCTGAGCACCTTCCAGTGCAGTTTGTGCATATTGAATCTCCACATCAAGAGGAACATGAGGTTCCTCAATTGGTTGAGCAGGTGGAGCTTGTTCTGGACCTGGAAGGTCAGCGGTGGCTGCAATAAAGCTTTGGGCTTGAATAGATGCAGTTAATGATGGAACATTTGCAGGCTGCACCTCCTCAGATGATAAGTTGCCCATAATGATAGGAGAAACATTCCTTCTTCTTCTTCGAAGGAGCAATGGTGTGTCTTCTGAGGACTCAGTTTCACGATCGGTTTCAATATGAGGAACAGCAAGATCTTGTGCAGGTGGAGAGATAGTTGGTTCTTGAACTTGTGGGACATCCTGCATCTCAATATCTTGACCGGCCTGTGCTCCATTACCACTATCATCATCATTATCATCATCATCATCATTGTCTGACTCAGTATCAGACATGTGTTCTACATCATCAATGTGTTCTTGAACAATGGCCCACATAGGAGGACTTAGAAGAGGTTCTCCTTCTCTTGGTCTGTAAAAGAAGATCTTCTCACTGAGTGGAGGAAGATCAACTCTTGGGCTGTGAAATTCATCATAAATGTGTGTGGGCATTGAGTTTTGGAATATAAGTGAAAGAAATCTGCAGAAAGGGACATTGCATTCCCTTGTGTTTGCTCGGACCAGAGTAGCTAATTCATTGAAGATTAGGCGAGCAAAATCAATGTTTCTTCCATAGTACAGAGCATGTACTATTTGCATCCCAAATTCGTTTATTTGGTCCAAAGCCCCCGTCTTGTGGGTCATACATCGAATTATTGTTGTGATAAGAATACCCCACATAGGACCAAATTCATTTCTTTTGATTGTGCCCGTTGTTCCTCTTCGACCCAGAAAAGGCAGAACAGAGCGTGCCTCTGATCGATCAACAAATGGGTCATACTGAGCTTGGGCGGGAAGTCTCAGTGCTTCACGAATGATTGCAGTAGAAACAAATGCCCTTCTTTGATCTTTAATTATCCACCCAGCAATCATATTTGGAGAATCGAGTGTAGCAGAGTACCAAAACTCGCATAACATTTCTGGGTAGATTGCTCTAGGAGATAATGTCAGGGCACGAGCAATTGGGCAATGCTTCATAAAAGTGACGATGTTCGTGAATTCTTGGCATGCCCAGGCTTGAGGAATATTGAAATTTGCTGTGATGTTGTTCCTCGCAAACCTGGGTACTTCATTATTTCGGAATTGGATTTCCGATTGAACTTCTGGAGCAACAAAAGTATAATTCGCCATCTGTGATTTTGATTTGAAAGAATTTGCTTGCTAAGAGAAAGTGAAATCGTTAATCGCAGAGAGAATTTAAGATGAAAGAAGAAATAACAGTTAAAAAATTTGAAATAAAAATAAACGGTTATTTATAGGAGATTTGAAAGATAAATAAGGTATTGGGAAGTAAAAACGGCTGATTTGACTGCCTTATCTTCTGCCAACGGTAACTTTCTTATAAAGAAAAGTTACCGTTTGAGCAGTTTGAGGATTAAGCTCGGTGTGAGAGCCGTCATACCCCAATACCGAGTTAAAAAAAAAAATTAATTTTAAAAAATTAAAAAAAATATAAAAACAATTTATTTTCTCTTGAAATTTATAAAAAAAATAAAAATTTTAAATTTTGTTGATAACAGACTAGTGATACTGAGTGGTCAGTATCAACAGGAGTGATACTGAGCGCTCAGTTTTAAAGAAATTTAATAAAGATTAAGGATTCAACATACCTAATTGCCCTAGTAAATACATAAACCTTTCCTCAGGAAGAGGTTTAGTAAATACATCAGCCAATTGTTCATTTGTTGGTACATAATCTACTTCAACCTTACCCTTTTCCACATTATCTCGAATAAAGTGGTGTCTGATATCAATGTGCTTGGTTTTGGAGTGATGGACTGGGTTCTCTGTGATAGCAATAGCACTCTTGTTATCACAATGAATAGGAGTCTTATGAAAGTTGAACCCATAGTCTAAGAGTTGATACTGCATCCATAATAATTGAGCACAACAACTTCCTGCAGCAACATATTCTGCTTCTGCTGTGGAGGTTGCTACCGAATTTTGTTTCTTGGATGACCAGCCAACTAGTCTTCCACCTAGAAATTGACATCCTCCACTTGTGCTCTTTCTGTCCAATCTACAACCTGCAAAATCTGCATCTGTGTACCCTTCAAGGTCAAAGTTTGAGTCTTTGGGATACCAAAGACCCAGGTTAGGAGTACCTGTAAGATATCTAAAGATGCGCTTAACTGCTTTCATGTGTGATTCTTTAGGATCAGCCTGATACCGAGCACACAAACATGTGGCAAACATGATATCAGGCCTACTAGCAGTTAAGTAAAGTAAGGAACCAATCATACCTCGGTATGTGGATTGACATACTGGTTTACCAGTTTCATCCTTACTTATCTTATCCTGAGTACCCATAGGAGTGTGCATGGAAGAAAGATTTTCAAAATTGTATTTCTTTAACATGTCATTCACATACTTACTTTGATTTATAAAAGTGCCATCAGGCTTTTGTTCAACTTGTAAACCCAGAAAGTAAGTAAGTTCTCCCATCATACTCATCTGATACTGAGTGGACATTATCTTCGCAAACCAGTCACACATTGACTTGTCAGTGGAACCAAAGATAATGTCATCTACATATATCTGAATAAGTAAGATGTCAGAACCTTTCCTTTTTGAAAATAATGTTTTATCAATTTTACCTCTTGTAAACTTATTTTCAATAAGATACTCAGACAAGGTGTCATACCAGGCTCTTGGAGCTTGTTTGAGCCCATATAGAGCTTTATCAAGCTTGAAAACATAATGAGGAAATTTGGGATCAACAAAACCTGGAGGTTGTTTAACATAAACTTCTTCTTGTAGTTTTCCATTTAGAAAAGCACTTTTGACATCCATCTGATAAACTTTGAAATTCTTAAAGGCTGCATATGCAAGATACAACCTAATAGCTTCAATTCTTGCAACTGGGGCAAAAGTTTCATCATAGTCAATGCCTTCTTCTTGCCTGTAACCTTGAGCAACTAACCTTGCTTTGTTTCTGATGACAACACCATCCTTGTCCATCTTGTTTCTGAACACCCACTTAGTACCAATAATAGTTTTGCCAGAAGGAGGTGGTACTAAGTTCCAAACTTTGTTTCTTTCAAACTCTGTGAGCTCTTCTTGCATAGCCTCTACCCAATCTTCATCTAATAAAGCTTCATCAGCTTTCTTTGGTTCAATGGTAGATAGAAAACTTGAGAAAAAACAAAAGTTTGCAGTTGCTTGTGTTGGAAATTCTAATTTTCTTCTTGTTTGGACACCTTCTCCAATAGGACCAATAATGTTTGAGTGTGGATGGTCTCTGTGTTCCCTTAAATTGTTTCCTAAGGGAGCATTTAAAATAGGATCAACAATATCTTGTTGATTTGATGTGTTGTCTGTCTGATACTGAGTGGAATTCTGATCAGTATTAGACAGTGTAGGGTGCTGTTCATCTTCATTTTGCCGAGTTGATGTGGATTCTTGTGAAGTGTTGGATGTTTCACCTTCTTCATAAATAGAGTGGTTCAGATCATTAGTTGGGAACTCAGTATGAAGGTCCTCTGAAATGGGAACCTCAGTATTAGACACATTTGAGTGATACTGAGTTTGAACTTGATCAGTTTCATTAAACTTATTAGGAATAAAGTGTGGATGAAACTTAGGCTGTTCAGCAATGGAGTGTTCTGGATTGCATAGAATATCTATGCCACATATGTCTTCACTTGCTGAGGTAGAATGCTCATTCTGATCTTCATCGAATGTGACATGAATGGATTCTACAATCATCTTGGTTGAGATGATATACACTCTGAAAGCTTTGGAGTGTGGAGAGTAGCCCATGAACACACCTTCATTTGCTTTGGGAGCAAATCTATTGAGATTTTGTTTTGTACTGAGTACAAAACATTTACTCCCAAAGATGTGGAAATATTCCACATTAGGAATCTTGCCATTGTATAACTCATATGGAGTCTTCAGATGTCTTTGGACTATAGTGGCTCTATTCTGAGTGAAATTTGCACAGTTTACAGCTTCAGCCCAGAAACTCAGTGCCAGTCCAGCATGGCATAATAAAGTTCTTGCAGCTTCAATTAGTGTTCTGTTCTTTCTTTCTACAACACCATTTTGTTGGGGTGTGTAGGCTGCAGAGAAGTTTTGAATGATTCCTTTTTCTTCACAGAAATCTGCTAATACTGAGTTCTTAAACTCAGTACCATGGTCACTTCTAAGTTGCTTGACCTTGTTGCCTTTTTGAAGTTCCTCTCTTTTTATAAAGGCAATGATTTATGTTGTTGCATCTGACTTAGTCTTGAGGAAGATGACCCAAGTATATCTTGAGAATTCATCAACTAAGACTAGAGTATAGATCTTTTTAGCCAAAGATGGTGTGCTGATGGGGCCAAAAAGATCCATATGTATCATAGTAAGAGGTTCATTGATGGAATGATTGACTTTTGACTTGAATGAACTCTTCTTTTGCTTGCCCATTTCACATGCTGAGCATAACTTATCTTTTGAATAAGTAATTGTGGGCAATCCTCTCACCAGTTTCTTCATACTGAGCTCGTTGATATTTCTAAAATTTATGTGAGAGAGTTTCTTGTGCCATAGCCAATGTAATTCTGGCTTGACTTTAGAAAGCAGACATACTCGAATAGTTGGGTCTATTTCAGATAGGTTGACCACATATACGTCTTTTTCTCTTCTAGCAATGAGTACAGGCTGCCCTTTATCATTGTAGATGATTCCTGCAACCTTTCTGAATCGAGCTTCATTTTCATCATCACACATCTGGCTAATACTGAGCAGATTGTGTTTAAGACCCTCTACATAGGCAACTCTTTTAAAAGTTATGTTGCCTGCCTTGATCACACCATAACCTCTTGTCTTTCCCACCGAGTCATCTCCAAACTTGACAGAAGGACCCTTATCTGGAGTATAATTAAGAAGGTATTCCATACTGCCTGTCATGTGTCTTGAGCAGCCACTATCTAAGTACCACTTTCTGTCACCCTGCACAAGACACAAAATAAGAATTAGTTCCTTTTAGGAACCCATTTTTGAATGGGACCTTTTGTGGGATAAATACAATTTGACTTGATCTCTTTATGTGAAGAGGTCGGTATCACTTCAGGGGTAACTTTAGAAGTTTTCTTTGGTGATACTGACTTAGTTTCTCTCCTTTTCTTTGGTACTGAGTACCTAGGACTTGAGAGATCAGTCCAGCATTCATCTCCCTTATGACCAGTATGATGACATCTATAACATTTCCTAGGTCTATTTCTAAACATATTTTCATATGGTATTTTAGAAAAATGTTTCACTTTTGGTAGGTCAGTATGAACGAGTTTTGCAAATTGTTTACTTAAAGATTTGACCTGATCACCAAGTGTTTTTAAAACATTAATTTTGTTATTTCTAATAGATGTATTAATATTGTTTTTAACTGGTTTAGGAGATGGACGATCTGGTTGTTTATTTTTATTTGGCAGAGAAGTCTTTCTAATTTTATTAGTGGTAGACTTCTTGTCTTTGCCAACCAAAGACCTAGTTGAAGTTGTCTTTTGTTTATCATGTTTTGAAGGAACAACTTTAACAGGTACTTTAGATGTCTCAGTATTTGATGTTTCTGTTCCTGCAACTTCTGTATTTGATGAAACATGTGAGATAGAAGTTGTTTTATTATCATTATATAATTCAAAAGTTGTTGTATTAAATAATAATTCAAAAGGTGGAACAGCAGAAGTGTCATACTGAACTATTGGTAGCTCGGTATCAGAAATTTCTGTTATTTGAAATTCAATACTGAGTTCTTGTAGCTCAGTATAGCACTTTGAGCAGATGGAAGGACCAATAGGTTTTTCTAAAATTTCATTTTCTTCATCATCTGACTCAGTTTGACATCCAACTTCACATAAAGTTTTAGCTTTTACAAAATTAATAGGGTTCATAGTAGAAAACTCTTCAAATAAATCAGCAAAATTGTTCCTGCTTTTAAATTGAGGATCAACACCAAGTGCAGCCCTCACATTTTCTGGAAATTGTTCATTTAAACATTTATTTAATTTTATTGAAGCATTTCCCCAAGATTTACACTGTTTTTCAAATTTCTCTTTTTCAAGTTTGTGTAAATGAGCTTTATCAGCTAATCTTTGGTTAATGTCTTTTAAATCTGAAAAATTTAGTTCTAAATCTTTATATTTTGCTAGTTTATCCAAGTTTTCATTATTTACCCTTTCAAGTTCTTTAATTGTTAATTTTAAAGCTTTTTCTTTTTGTACAGAGGTTTTAAGATCAACAAGTATATACTCAAAAATCTTGGTTTTTTCATTCACTGAATAAGTTTGAAAGGAACTTACCTTGTACAACTGAGTGGAATCCCAATCAGTATGAACACTCATCCTCTCAGCCTCTTTGATATCCTTTTCAAAGGAACTCTTCAAATCATCTTCAGTGAAAGCCATAAAGGCTTTGTTTTCAATCTCCTCTTCATCATCACTTAACTCTTCATCCATCCAGGCTTCTGAGTAAAGTGCTTGATGAGGTGCTCCATTTCCTTCGGCCCTCTTTCCCTTGCTCCAATTCTTCAGCTTGACATATTTGTCTCTATATCTTTTTGCTCGGTATGCAATCTTGTCATTTTGGTCAGTCTCAGAAGACTTAGTATGACAATTTGCAGCAATATGTCCAGGCTTTCCACACCTATAGAACAGACCTGATCTAGGGTCAGTATTAGAAGAGCTAACACCAAGCCTCTTCTTCTTCAACTGATCCAGCTTCATAGACATGAGAGCCATCTGAGTTTCAAGCTCTTCTGCCTCAGCATCAGCAAGATCAACTTCTGGTTCTTCTGGCTCAGTCACAGTATAAGCCTGTTGCACAACTAGAGCCATACCAGTGGAAGACTTGTCAGTTTTCTTCCAGTTGATCAGTCTTGCAGCATTATTCTCCTCATGATTCAGCATTAAACCATACAAAGTTTGAAGAGTGTATGATTCAATGTTGTTAGCAGCATTGACAGAGTTTGTCATGTCAAGAAATTGTTGAGGAAGGCTATCCAGAAACTTTTGAACAAGCTCTCCTTCCTCCTTCACAATGCCTACACTGATTAAATCATGGATAACAGTATTGAACCTGTTATAGAGAGTGGTGATGTCTTCATTTGGAGTTGAAAAGAAATTTTCATATTTCCTTCTCATGTTGCTTTTTCTTTGCAACTTCACCTTTGCTGTACCTTCATAAGTGACTGATAGGCTATCCCACATAGCCTTTGCTGTTGGCAATTTCATAATTGCATTAAGTATCTCTTTTGTAACAGCATTACCAATCACTCCTTTAGCTCTGGAGTCTAAAGCATATAACTGACGGTCAGTGTCAGTCCAGTTGTGCTTTAGTTTAGGTACAGATCTTATGCCCTCAGGAGCATCATCAGTAGCAGCAACCGGTTCCACAGTTTGTGGAATGATGGGACCATCATTTAGCACAGTGAGCATCTCATGATGAATAGATTCAAGATACCACTGAGCTTTGAGCTTCCATTGATGGAAGTCTTTTCCATCAAAGATGGGTACTCCCTTTCCAGACATAACTGGTGCAATAATTGTAGACATTTTGGATTTTTGAGTGTTGGAGGGATAGATGTAGGAAATGGCTGCCAGGGTTATAGATCGACTAAATAGAAGATTATTTAGTCTGCTCTGATACCAGTTGTTAGGTCACAACAACCCTGGTTTATAATGTTAATTGATAGAATATTATACTTAGAGAAATATTAAAGTGATAACACAAGAATATGGTCAATGTATAAATCCACTAAGTGTGGCTTGTTGCGGAATAACAAGACCACTGATCAATTACAAAAGATGTGAATGTGTAAAGTAAATTAGTGAGTACTCCTTTGCAAGATGATCTCTATTTATAATGTTATAGAGATCTTACATAATGAGCAAAGGAGTAACCGAAGGACTAAGTAAGGAAAATGACTAAGATCAAGGGATTTGATCTTAGTCCGTTACTATACTGAGTATCACTCAGTCCTTCTACTCAGTATCACTATTTGATACTGAGTACTGATACTGAGTTCTAATACTGATCACTCAGTATCAGACCTAACTTAGCTATATTATTCTACATATTAATCAAAGCTAGTCTAGGTTGTTTTGTTATCTTAAGATCCAAAGGGGTAAGGCTTTTTGCCTTAACAGGAATCATGTCTTTAATCCATATTTCTAGTGAATTACCAACTAGGTCATAATGAAAAGTTGGGGAAGTAATCAATTGAACCAAGTGTTGTCAATACCTAATTAAATCAATTACCAATGATAAAGAAACGAAAATTCATAAATTAAACCAAAAGAGTAATTAAACATCAACAGTTATTTTGAACATAAACAAAACCCTAAATTTAAACCATACTTAGTTCTAGAATCATCCAAACATAATGAATAATAAGATTACTAGCACATAGACATGCTAGGAATCACAAAACAAGAAATTAAGAGTAGAATTACAACCATAGAATTAATCCAAAGTGTTAGAGAATCAATAATTGCTTGTAAGATTGATGAATTTCTTGATGAAATGCTCCAAAATTCGTCCTTCAACTACCAAAAAACGTACAAGGGTAAAAGATAAATGATTTCTTGGACTTGATCTGCCATTTAACATGTTTTCACACGCATAGTTCACGATCGCGAACTATAGTTCGCGTCGTGAACTTGAATTTTGGCAGAAATCCCGATTGGTAACTCAAGATAACGATTCGTGAAAACCATACAACAACTTTGGTGACTGATCGTGAATAGTTCACGATCAGTTCACGATCTGGAACTTTTTCAGTCTTCAAAACTTGTATTTTTTCTTGTCTTTTGACCCGTTTTTGACATCTTTTTCGCTATATCACCTGAAATGTAAAATAAACACAAGATTGAGTAATATCACATGTATTTGCTTCTAAAATGTACTCAAAATAGGTGATATTGACGGGTTTGAATGTGTCTAAAAACGTCAATATCAAAATCCTCACACTTAAACTTTGCTTGTCCTCAAGCAAATCATCAATTAAATAAATTTCACTAGCCACAGTTAGATCATGTTATTTGACATTTCTTTCAATGTATGACTTAAACAAAAATCGGAAAACTATTTATTTAGTGGATAAAATTTGTTAAGGCTTTTATATTCGGATTTGTGTACAACGTTAACCAACTCTATATCATTTTAATCGACTTTCAGTCAACCTATTAAACTTTTGCTAGCCTAAGACCTACTCATTCTTACATAACCTAAAAGTTTAACTTTTTATGAAAATTCCCGACCTCAAGGTTTATTGTTGAAAACTTAGTTTAAATTTTTTTACCAATGCAACTATTCATTTATTTCATGCATTTTTCTGCATTTGATCAGTTTTTGAATTTTTTAGATAATTAAGCTTGGGTCATCAAACCATTCAACCCGACTTTCTAATAAACCCATATAATATTTTTCTATTATAGACTTTGTCCGAATTTACTAGGCCGAAGGGGTTCTCACCAATGCAAAACTTCCATTCATCAACTTAATATTAATCATCGGCTTTTCACCGATTCTTAATTTAGTACACAAAGGATTTTTCTAAACTAAAAGTCCAATCTCAACCTATTTTTGTCAGGGATTAGCTTTGCCAATTCTAATTTCCTAAAAAGCTAAAGTTTTAACTTGTGCAAGACCTATTGTATTACTTAAGCTATGAAAGATTTACTAAATTGCTAAAAAGATTTTTTAAAATAATAGAAAACCACAAACTTTGAACATAACAACTAGAACAAATTTTATCTTTTGAATTGAAATATTTTTCCGGGTTTGCTTTTCCTCATAACATCGAAAAATGTCTAAATTTTTTTATTTTTTTGGCTAATGTGAATAAAGTAATTTACGTGTATTTAGATGAATTTTTTCGAGATTTCACAAATTTTAAATGGTGGATTTTATATACACCCCCTTTCCCACACTTAAGTGTTTGCATTGTCCCCAATGCAATAAACTTGACAAAATTTAGGAAATCGAAGTCATAAGAAAGTATACGACCCGAGGATGTGTTGTGTTCATTCTCGGTGAAGTTTTGAATTCCGGAGCAATTTACAAGATCCCGCAATAAACAACAATCACGACGAACACCTAAAAACAAAAAAAAACAAAAATAGAAAACGTTTTTTTTTTTAATTTATGCTGCCTTCATTGCGGTGGTGGGTAAGGATGGTACCAAGTATTGGAGTCTTGGTACCAAGCATCGTAATCTGGGTAGTTTGGTGGTGCGGGGAAGCTCGGTGCCCATGTGGGTATGTTGGAATGATCAAAGGGTGGTGGACAGGGAAATCGATCGGGATATAGATTATAATTGGCAACATCGGTTTGCCAATTCACTTGCTGCCCGACCCGCATCTGATTGTAGTACGACCTTTGCATATGATTTTGGACATTAGATTGCAAATGGTCGTTTGATGATCGAACATAGGAGACATCGACTTGCATTGCGTCCATCCTCTCGACCATTTGATTATACGAAAAGTAAGGATCGAACGAGGATTGACCCAACCCGGATCCCGAGGCGCCTGAATGCCCGAATTGGGGACCCGTTGGTCCCGGTTGACCAAAGTCTTGACCCGCCACGGGTACTTCGTTACCCGACGTGTCCTCCATGTTCACATCATCATCCTCATCATCATCGTCATCACTACTACCACTACCCGCCGGTTCTCCTACACCGGGATGTTCATTCCAAACATAATCACCCGCAAATTTAACAATGACTTGCATACCCGACAACAATGTCTCGTCCATTGACCCCATAGGTCGATACGTTAGGCTATCCCAAACTCGTTGAGGAATGGCGATTGCGTCTCGGGCCAAACGAGTTATATAATGACCGGCACCCATCGGACTATTTCCCTTTAACCTCTTTCCTACCGTGCTCAAAAATTTTGCGATTACAAACGGAATATTCGTTCTCGCATTCTTATCTATAAGTTGGTGGAGCAACCACATATCATATTTGTTAACTTTTTCCGGACCTTGGTTACGGTGGCGGATAGTGTATGAAATCATCCGATGGAGATACCGATGGGTTCCACTTCTAATGCTTGACTCTTTGGTGTGAGCCATTCGGTAATCACCAACCCCAATTTGACGCCAATATTCATCAACATTTTTAACTTCATTGGTCGCACACCACTTCATTTAATGATTAAAGTTTCTGGATGTGGTTTCTTCTTGGGTATATATACCTAAGTTGATAGCAAATTGAATGAGGTTACAGTGGACCCATTGGTTCGCCACTCAGTATTGGATGCAAAGATCGCGAGGATCCTTCATGGCTACACGGGGTTCAAATTTTATAGTAGAGTAAAATTCGAGGAGGAGCTCATCATAAGTTGGTTCATTAATGAGGAGAGCTCTCTCCCACGCCTGACATGTAAAAAGCACATCGCCATCATGATCCCTATGATAGCGAACCAGGTAACCTTCAATTTCTGCTCTTCGACCTAGAACGTCTAACAACTCCAAATCTGGACACCTTCCCACTGCTACTTGTTTATGTGAGATTTTATCTCTCCTATTTTCACAATCCCGTGCTAATCCTTCTCGAGGTGCATTATCAAAATTTAGGAACACGTGTTCCCTATTAACTTTAAGCACGGCCGGGAACCCATCGGCTAGTAATGCGGGTCCCGGTGCAGGTACAAGTGAAGGTGCACGGGCACGTCTGCGCCCGCGACCACCGGCCGATGAGGATGCAGCGGTCTTTTGTTGTTTCTACATCAAAGACAATCATCACAGTGTTAAGAATATAAATATGAAATAATATAGGGGTGTCCAATTATGTTTCACATGAAATGTAAACGACGTTACCCTTTCCCACACTTAGTTTTAAAAATAAGAAAATTGAAAATAAAATTAAAGATTTGACATTGTTAATTATATTTTATTTCAATTTGATTTAAAAACTAAGTGTTATAAACCTATTAACATTGTAAAAATAGTGTCTTTGTTAATATTCTTGACATAATTTGAACAAAAGATTTGACATTTGGTGTCCAATTTTATCCAACCCGAGTTGTCAAACTAGCATTCAAAAGAATATGACCAAGCAAAAATTATGCTAGTTCAACAACTAAACCCCAACCAAAATACTTGTAAAAATCCGAAATTTAACCCAAATCTTCTACAATTCCTCCAATTTCAACAATGTAGGCTATGAAATCTACTAAACTTAAGATGTTTTAACTAACTAAGAACAAAGATTGTAGATTTCAACTAGGGTTCAACTACAAATCATTATTAAGCACAAAGAACTAAGATTTAACTCAAAAAGTTCAAGAACATTTTGAAATTTCGGACCTAATACCGAAATACTAGACGAATCTATGAGAAAAGTAGAAGAACTAACCCTTGGAGCCATGAGGATGAAGATTTGATGAAGAAATCGGAGGATTTAAGCAAGAAAAATGGTGAAATCGGGTGGAATTTGGGGATTCTCTGCCCTGCCACTCACGACTTTGGGGGTAGGGTTCATGATTATGAGAAAAGCTGGAAGAAACGAAGCTTATATAACCCGCAGAGTTCGCGCCGTGAAGAAGTTACCGATCGGGAACTATGGAATACCCGAATGGGTCAAACCGGGTCGACCCGGATCCGAATCGCTAACTCGAAGTTTTGGAAGTTTGATTGTATGATTGTTGTATTAGGCTTTTGGTGAAGTCTTGGAAGTTTGACCGAATTGTGGAAGCAAGAGTTTTGGTGTCAAGAACACGGTTGGAGCATTATTCGCTAAGGTGAGTACGTGTGGAAATTTACTGAGTACATAGCCTATGAAATACATTTTATTACTTGTGTTATGGTCTATTTGCTTAATTGTGTAGTCTAGTAGTTAGTAGTTAGTTATACCGATAGTAGTATTGAACTAACTTGTTTGATAATTGATGTGATAGCCGAGAGCTATGGTTGAGATAACTGTTGAGTTACGGTAAGAACGAGATGATTTGATGCTAGTTAGTTCGGGGGCAACCCGATAACTAGACATGGTGATGTTTCTAGCTAGTTCGGGGGCAACCCGATAGTTAGATAGGATAGTGTCTCTAGCTAGTTCGGGGGCAACCCGATAGTTAGATAGGATAGTGTCTCTAGCTAGTTCGGGGGCAACCCGATAGTTGGATATGATGGTGCTTCTAGCTAGTTCGGGGGCAACCCGATAGTTGGGCACGATAGTGTGACTGGTTAGTTCGGGGGCAACCCGATAACTAGATATGATTGCTAGGGAAGCAAGGATTGTAGAGTCACAATAGGGTGACTAGATATGTGGACGAACTACTTGTATAATTGTTTATATATTATATGATGCTTATTATTATCCGGGTCTAAACCCATGTAGCTCACGAGATGTTTTTGTCTCACGTACTCCTTGTTTGTTTTGCTATGTACTCAGGTTCGGGATCGAAGGTTTAGGTACGCATGGATAGAGATGCGGGGCCTAGAGTAGAAGAACACTAGAACGGATTTAGACTTAGCTTTGGTTTTGATATATTTTGTAACACCAAACTTATACTCTGATTTTCATACCAAAGGTTTTTGTAAATCCGTATTTTGGGATAGTTCTCCTCTTTATTAAATGATTATTTTGGCCAAATGTTTTGTATTAAAATTTGAGGTGGGGCATCATTGTCTTCGCCTTCATCGACCTCTTCGATGCTGACTTCAGGCATGTTGAACAAACCAACAGCTGAAGTGTTGTCAGCTTCATCATCTGAAGGTGGATATTCAATTCTGCTGGGTTTGTTTAAAGAAACAAGAGCAGTTGAAGATCCAGCGGGACTCACTTTAGAGTCCTTTGGAGGTTGAAATTTGTTGAGTACAGTTCTCTCATGGCTTAGAAACATACCATAGAGAGAGGAAAGAGTATAATCTTTTAAGGTAGGAGATGTACTCATGCAAGTTATGATGGTAGTCCATTTAGAGGGTAAGGCTGTCATAATCTTACACATTTTGGACATGTCGTCCTTATCAACTCCATGAGACTTCAGCTCGTTTAACAGAATGTTGTAACGATTGAAAGTTTGAGCTATAGTCTCGCTAGGCTTAGCTTTAAACAGCTCGTAGTCATGGATGAGCATGTTTTTGTTATGTTCACGCACAACAGATGTGCCTTCATAAACTTCAGCTAGCCTGTCCCACATCTCTTTAACTGAGTCACATAATTGTATATTGTGATACAGTTCATCACCAACTGCTTGAAAAAGCATATCCCTTCCTTTATTCTCAAAATGAACAAGACGTTTTTCAGCGTCCGTCCATTGAGCTTTAGATTTAACAGCATAATGTTATGGTATTTCAGGAGTACCAGGAATGAGGGTTTTAGGGTGTATTTTCCTATCGTGATGTTATCTTGAAGTTTTGGGTGATAGGTAACCATGAGGGATAACATGCGAGTTTTCCACATGGGATAGTTGGTTTGGGTGAGTTTGGGAGGTTTTTTTCAGATGATGGAAGATCGGAAGATGTAGGTTCAGCCATAACAGATGCTCAAAGTTGATGGAAAACAGCTTTGACACTTGCTCTGATACCAGTTGTTGGATCCCAACAACACAAACATGTTGCGTTATGACCAAGTAACGAAGATAAGATAAATAACACACAAGATTTCAATGATTAAGAGTTTATTAAAAAAACTTAATACAGTACAAAGTTTGCGAAAATAGATAGTACACACTAACTAAAACTTTCTACTTGAAATGACACTTTTGTTCGCTCAAACTAGAAGACTATGCAAGGAGAGTTTTATATCAGCTGATACAGACAGCTGATATTTAATGCCTTAGTAATAACTATGGAGAAGTTAATACCAGACAATAACAACTCTCAGAGAATGTTCTTGTGCTATGAATTCTAAAAGGTGTGTGTAAATGCAAGCATTTACGTCTCTATATATAGCCCAAGATCCGTGTTCCTTTGTCCACAAGATACTCGACGTGTAAACATATCATTCGTCGATGTGGACTTGTCCACGGAAACATTTAATGCTCTTGCATATGTTGTAGTCCTAAGTGTACTTTGTGTCAACTCCTTTTGATACCTTTTCTGACGCACAGTGAAAATGTGTACTATGATAGTACAAAAGTAGTTGACTTACCGTTTACATGCTTGGAGGGACAAACGATGATGTACTGACACAATATCTTCTATTCCAAAATAGAAGATCCTCATCGTTTCTTCTTCTTTGAGCGGGAAAGGAAATGTTCAAAGTGTCAAGAACATTTCCACTAAGTCTTCATCTGCAGCAGGTATCATCAGCTGATTCCACAGTCAGTTGGATGATCTTCTTCTTTTCTTTGTCCTTTGGCCATAGACTTTGAATGAACACTCTTCTATAGCTGCTGATTTGACTTGTTTTCCTAGAGCTAAGTACGTACTCAGCTGAAGGTTTATTGCATATACTTGCTTCAGCTGAGATACATACTTCAGCTGATATTTATTCTTCTTATCTAACGATCATCAAATCTTATTCACTTAGTCTAGGGACTAACAGATTGAGATGTTGGAAATCTAGATTAGATTAACAAGAAAAGAAACCTTGTACGAAGAACTCGAATAGACACACATACTTGTGTGTGTTCGTCGAATTAACCAAGAACCCTAGGGTTCTTGGTTCAACTTTGAACAAGAGGGGAGAGGAGAAAGAGTGTTCCATGAATCATACCTTAGTTAATGCTTAAGATAAGTCCACTGATGATGAACACGACGAGCGATCCTCTTGATGATCACTTGCAACGATCCTTAATCTTCGAAATTCGAAGAACACGAAGAACGAACGAAGAACACGAAGAACACAAACTTGTGTTCTTCCCTTGTTGATGTTCGGCCGAAATAAAGAGAGGAGGGGGCAAGGATTTCATGAATTAGGAGGCAAAGATCAACATTAGGTTTAAGTCATAAGCCTTTTATTTATAATATAAGATCTTACGCTTAAAACCCTTCTAGTTTAATTAAGATTAACTTCTTAATTAAACTTCCTTTTTACACATTTATCCCTTATAGTTTAACTAGTTTATTATTGTTGCACTTAACTATTAAATGTCTAGTATTAATACACTAATATATATCGGTACCCATATACACGAAATATATACTTGTATTTATACTTTTAATAATTAATTATATAATAACCTTTATATAATTTATACAACAATATTATCCAATTACTATATGATTTAATAGCTTTAAATCATATTATGGATAATCTATAATTAACACATTGTATATTTACTCAACTAGTAAATGTACAAGTACTTATATTAGTTAGTTAGTTAAACTAATCTAGTAATAAGTTAAACTTAACTTAATACTTAACTGATTCATAATGACTATTATGAATCATTCATCTTCGTAGTATCATTGCGTATCTTGCTCGTATTACATGCATTCAACGGTGTGACCCTTAAGTGTTTCGTAGACATGGATGTATCATCATAGGTTGACTAAGTGTGCACATAAATCCTTCATATATATATATATATATATATATATAGGGTCCGGATCCGGTGAGGACTCTTTTCCTCGCGAGGACTGGGAGGACTCCAAAAAAACTCTAAAAATGATCCAAAACAAACTTTTTTCAAAAAATTCTTTTTTTAAACATTAAAATCGCTATGTATAAGATCCAAAAAAAAAAAATTCCAAAAATGATCCAAAGAAAAAATATGGATCATAATAATGATCCACAAAAAAAATCTGGATTATTGTTATGTTTCGCTAAAAAAAGTGGATCATAATTTTTTTTTTGAATTTTTTTTTGTCAAATGTAGTAATAATCATGGTGGGTTATATATATTTTTTTCGGAATTTTTTGAAATTTTTATGAGGTGTCCTCGCGAGTCCTCACCGAAAAAAGAGTCCTCACAGGATCCCACTTTTATATATATATATATATATATATATATATATATATATATATATATATATATATATATATATATATATATATATATATATATAGTGAAGGATTCCATACAGAACCCATATTATATACAGAACTCGTAGAACTATATTTAGACCATTGGATTATAGAATGGATGGCTAAGATTAGTTTGACATTTTTATAAATAAATTTAATTTCATAATTGGTAAGTATTAAATTAAAAGGGTAAAATGGGTAAAGAAAAACCCTAAAATCCTCTCTGTCTATCTCAACCATCACGTACGTGGGGTAACCCCTACTTGTAAGTTTGCCAGAACAACTAAACCCCCAAAAAAACCCTCTGCCGCCGCATTCATGACGCAGATGACCGGAACGTCACTCTACGCTTCGATTCATGGAAGACCTACACATTTATTGCCGTCTCCGATTACCCAATTTACCAGTACATGGGAGATCGTCGTCTCCGATTCAAGCTTTTCTCTGCCTCCGCCGTTTCTAACAACGCTGGTGTAACAATCGCAAGGGTTCGTTTAATTCTTATTTTTTTAATAACACTTTATTTCAATCGCGAGGCTTCGTTGTCGTTCAATCGTAAGGCTTCGTTGTCTTACTATAACATGTTTGTATTTCATGGATTTTTGTTGTTTGCTGGAACTATGTTTTAAGGTAAACGGAATTGCTGAATACATACATGTAATTGTTTAGTTAGGAAATATTTAATTATCTTACTACTATATAAAGCATTTAGGCCTACCCCATTAGGCAAGTTTAAGGAGCTCCTTAAACTTGATTTTAAGGACCTTTCCACTTTTGTTAGTTAGTTCTCTACCTTAAAAAAAATAAATCGCGGCTAATAAGATTCGAACCCAAGACCTCTCATAACTTATCACTATGTGTTAACCACTTGCTATATATTACACTTTGGTAACACCACCCACACTTAAAAACAAAAATCTGTTACTCGAAAACCATTTTACCCAATAACATTAAATATACGACGCTGTAAATCATCAACTCTTACCAAAATCCACATTTCCGTTATTTATTTATTTCTAGCAACAATTATTACCGTGTAAACGAACAACACTTGCTCGCCACGAAATATGGTTTCTGGGTTCCCGCCGCCGTATTGCGCGGGTATCCTGCTAGTATATTTTGAATAGGGTACAGTTAAGGTTATTTAAGTTTATCGACAACATTTGTGCCATTGGAAGTTAATTTAGGTGTCACTGAATGTTTTTCTGAATGTTTTTCTGTTTTATTGATTGCTTATATAGTTGAATTCATTAATGTATAAGACGGTATGTTGATTGAATGTGGGAAAAAGTGAAATTCTTTTAGTTGTTTAAAGTGCATGCGTGTTTGTTGATTAAAGGGTTTTTAACAAATTGAAGAGTGGTGAAAACATAAATGTATTTCATGGTTATTTTGTTGCTTCCCGGAATAATGATATAACGTACGCATGTTATAAACGTGAAATGCATACATGTATTTGTGTGGGTATGCAAGATTTTACTATGAATTTTGATTTGGGCACAGTTCAGGTAATGAATATGTGGTTTGTCGTTTAATTATCTGCTTTTCGGACTAATTGTTTTGACTGTGTAGTTGAATTCATAAATGCTTAACATGGTTTATGAATTACGATTGCATGTGTGTTTGGTTGCTCATAACTTAGATTCAAAAAAGGTTTTGCTAACAAACATTTAGTACTTTAGTATGTTTGGAAGTTCAGATGCATGAAGGTAGGTTGATATAAAGGCTATTAATAAATATAAATAAGGGTCTTTTATAGTAGGATGTGAAGTAGTAGGATTCGATAATCATATAGTTTTTGTTAAAACATGCATGTATATGATGGTTAGTTTCTTAATGTTTGTATGTTGAGATGCAGGATGTACTTTGGGCAGGAGCTGAGGTGGTGGATAATGGTTACTTAGATGGTTTGAAGAAAAATTTGCAGCACGTATAAATGTACATACATGAATGCAGTAGATACATGAATGTAGTAGATACATTGATGTTAGTAGGCTGACTTGGTTTTCGTTAAAAATGTACATCGATGTATATAGTTTGTATTAATTATCAAAAATAAAGCAATGTATACATGAATGTAGTATCTACGTTAATATAAAAAGGTAAGCTGTTTTTTTGATAAATTACACCGTATAGAATGGTGTATATAATAATATTTGAAACCAAAAACAATAACAAATGATTATGTGCAACAACAATTAAATTATGTATACAACCCTCGTATGTACAACATCGCAATCACCAACAAACCAAATATTATTAAATTCTTTATAATTAATTTATGTACATCAAGATAAAAACTACGCCCATTAAATTACAGCAACAAGTAATTTATGTACAAAAATCTTATTAAAATCGTTTGTGATGATGGAGAACAAAAATATCCATTCTTAATTAAGGAAACTAACTATGCATGAATTAAGGATGGGTTTACATGTGATCGGTTACCATATAAAAACCATAAAACTAAAATACCGGATATGCCCTTATATGTTTAAAACAATTAAATAAATTAAAATCATTTATCTTTAATATGATTGGTTGAAAATAGTTCTACGGGTTCTGTAAATAATATGAGTTCTGTATGGAATTCGACCCTATATATATATATATATATATATATATATATATATATATATATATATATATATATATATATATATATATATATATATATATATATATATATAGAGAGAGAGAGAGAGAGAGGTTCATGCGAGAACCACTAAAATTGCGAGAACTGCGAGAACCACTTTCTAGCCAATCATTTTGCTTAATTACATTTTTTAATCTAAAGGGTATTGTAGTCTTTTTAACACTAAAATATTTTTATTAAATCCAATTTCCTTAATTAAATTAATTCATTTTTAACCCCAATCCTATTTTTTAGGATCCGAATTTCGTAATTTGTAATTTTTTTCGCAATTCGTATGTGTTCATTGATGAACGCCTAAAAATAACTAACATTTTTTTTTACCATATTTAACCTGCTCAGCATAATAATAATGTGTTCCATTTACAAAATTTACAGATTTACTAATGAACAAATCTAAAATATACATAATGAACATAATGAACAAGTCTGACAGGGAATTTTATTAACCTTATTTAATGTATTCAATGATGAACGAATGAACAAAGTTACAAACTATGAACTAAAACCAATAAAACCAAAAACAAAACCTTCCATCAGTGATGAACAACAAGTAAATTAAAAAAACAACAGTGGACTACAAATGTTTATGAATTATGTTCACTGATGATCACTTTCGTACATCAGAGAGACTTGACAGTCCAGTAATAGAATTTGTCCAGAAATGTCTTTGGAATGTGATGTTCTTTTAGATCAGTCAAGAAATGAACTTGATATGTCTCCCATGGCTGCCACAAAAATTCAAATCGGAAACCACTTAACTACAACAGAAAATATTAGTTGGTCAAATCAGAATTCCACTTGAAACATTTTCAAAGAGATAGTTATAATTTTTGTATTCAAATTTAACATACAAAATTTTGGTTTCCAAGTCAACTGCTTTGTTAAATCAAATTTATCCATTACGACATGTTCAATTTGCAGTCAAACTTTGTAATTCTTGACAAGTATATCAAAGGCATAAAAAATAGAATCATACCTTTTTTGGTCGTATGTGCCAACAAGTGGAGCTAACAACACTAAACCAAACAATTAAATCTAAACATTAAACAAAAAAACCAACAATTGTGTCGCCGCAGATGTGGAAAGCGAGAGATGAACATGCGTCTGTGGTGGTGAGGCCGATGGTGGTGATAAACGGAACCCTAGTCTGTTTCCATGTTTTTACCCGAAAGTTTAACACATTCACAAAATATGAACACTAATACGACAATCTAAGAAGAACTCTATGTAAACAAAAATTCAAAACAATAATATGAACAATAACAAAGTGTAATTGGATGAACCTCGTCGATCTCGACCGTAGCCGTCGCGCCGCCTTCAATCCCCGAACCCTATTCGTCGTTGATATGAACCCTAACCGCCAGTTGCGTCTAGGGTTGCTTCATATCTGGTAAGTCTAGGGTTGCTTCATCTCTTGTAAATCGCCATGGTGAGGTTGTCGGTTGTTGAACGAAATCCAGGAATAGGTGGGGAGCCAGAAGAATTTCATAGGGGAGAGGTTAATTTGGGGAGAGAGAACCAAATTAAAAAAGCATGTGAGATACGTAAATGGTGGAGGAAGGTTACCAGATTTCTAGGGCCTCTAAGTTTTAACCCACGATTTTGAATATTTTCCATATTTACAATTAGTTGCTTTTTACTAAATTACCCTTCCGGGTTTTTTATTTATTTCCTTTTTGTTCATTTAATTACAATTTTAACACCAACAATCTTGACCACAAATCTATTAATCTAATGGTTAAAAAATTGTTCTCACAGTTCTCGCAATATTAGTGGTTCTCGCATGAACCCTTATATATATATATATATATATATATATATATATATATATATATATATATATATATATATATATATATATATATATATATATATATATATATATATATATATATATATATATATATATAGGGATGCATTATAGACAGAACCAAATTAGGAGAAGAACCCTCAGAACTGATTTCCACCAATCATATTTTAGTAAAATAGTTTTATTTTATTTTATTTTAAAGGGTATAAACGTAAATGCATATTTTTTTAATTTTGGTAAATGATCTTTATTTGGTAACTTCCGTATTAATGGGGAATCCCTACAATTATGGAATTTTGTTTATTTGAAAAACTTTTGTATCATACATTCATGTATATTAAGAATCTACTTGTATGTATATTTACAAATACATTTATGTATGTAAGAAAACACATATGTTATTTTATGATTAACCAACTCAAAACAAGCACTTTAATATAACAAACAATCGAAAATACTGAAATAGCATATATGTACAAAAAAAACTAAATAACATCTATGTACAAAAAAACTAACACCTATGTACAAAAAACTAAATAACACCAATGTACAAAAAATAAATAACACTTATGTACAACATTGACTCTTCTTTCTAAACTATTCTCTTCATCTTCATCTTTGTAGAGTTTAAACTCCGATTTGTCTCTTGAGTTTGACCGTGCAAGCTGGAAAACACGAAATAACTTAATATCAAACATAATTTTCGATATATACATGTATGTATGTGGACTAACATCGATGTATATAGATACACTAACATCAATGTACACATTATTACGTTAAGATTAATTATAAAAAAATGACCTTATAGTTAATTATTTCAAATCTACTCGTAATGTATATAATGATTATCTCACCTCCTAAAATCATAAAAATAATTACTCTAAGATTAATTATTTCACATAAGATGAACTAACAACTTTAATCAGTGACCACTTGTTCATTCATCATTTAAATTTTGCATATTTCCAACATAAGATGAACTAACAAACTTGTATTAAATTTGCCTATTTCCAAAGCAATTCAAATGAAAAGTTCAAATATGATGATTTTATGGTATTTCTTTCCGACAGGCAATTAAAACACATTCCCTCTTTTATGATAAACACAATTCAAAGGGCAATTAAAACGCAATTGAAAGGCAAATATGATAAACTTCACAGGCAATTAAAACTCAAATGAAAACAAACAAAACAAACCCACTTGTAGATCTGTAACATCACACGCAAATCAAAATTCAATTTTAAAAAGGAAAACAATCCTAAATAGCCAATGATATATATCGAAAACAAACATTTTCACACAAAACCTCGAATTATTCAGTCACCCCGATTTGAGGTTCAAATAAACCCTAATGAGCATACGATCGCAAAACCCCTAATCATGACACGGTAGCAAAAAATAAGACAAAAGGAAAAAGAGAGAGAAATCGGAATGTAACAAACCTGTGCAATGAAAATTCCCGGAGAGGAGATTGCGGCGGAGGGGCGACCGCACAGGGGTGGCGGAGCTGGTGTCCGGTGGCTGTGTAATCGCCTGGAGTGTGAAGTAACGTATTTTGTGTTATGTTACAGAGGAAGAGAATGAGAGAACGAGGAATGGGAGTCGGTTAGGGATAGTGGAGAGAGAGAGAATAGGAATGAGATAAAAGAGGGGAACGGTTTCTAAAAGATACCGGATTTACCCTTTTATTTATTTATTACTAAATATAAATACCCATAAGTAATCTTAACCATCCAATTTAAAATCAATGGTTTAAGATTGAGTTCTTACAGTTCTAACGCTAAAAATGGTTCTGATTTTAATTCTACACTATATATATATATATATATATATATATATATATATATATATATATATATATATATATATATATATATATATATATATATATATATATATATATATATATATATATATATATATATATATATATATATATATATATATATATATATATATATATATATATATTAAACCTTTTAAACTTCTATAAATACATACCTTCATTCTATAATTTTCAAAACAAAAATTCTCTCTTCTCCCACCCAACCATACTTATTGTATTTTTTTTATCGTACTGTTTTTTTTTTATGTTTTTAAATTATTGTAATGTTTTTTTTAATAAAAATATTATGTTTTAGTTATATTTTTTTTAATTAAAAAGAAAGTAAATTAATTATAGTTGGTGAAGTGACGGAGTGCTGTTGGCATGACTACGTCAGTTTAGTGTTAGTTAGTTTGTCTGCTGACGTGACGCTGAGTTGGCAGCAACTGACGGCGTCAGTTGCATTTACCATTGGCAGTGGTCTAACAGACAGTTTGATCAATATTTTGAAGTAGCACTACCGGTGCATCGACTTTTAGAGATAACATGTTGTGAAGCTTCACCCCCCTCTTTTCAATATAAAGGCCATTTTCAATATTTTGATTTAATTTTTATTTTTTATTTAAAAATTATTTTATTATTTTATTATTATTTTTTGTTAAAAAAATATTATTTTGATAATCACGTATGGTAGTAAATCATACGTGATTTTATTGTACAATCACATGTGATTGTATATTTGATCACATGTGACGTTTTAGTGCAATCACATGTAATTTAATAGACAATCACATGTGATTCAATATACAATTATATGTGATTATCATATTATGTGTTATTTAGGAAAATTAATATTTAAAAAATATAGTAATAAAATAAAATCTAAAAAAAATATATTGTTTGTAAAAATGACCAAAATATACCTCCATATATAGGGTGCGGATCCATAGAAAACCACTACTAATTAAAGAACATAAGGAATAAGTTAGAGCCTTTAGATCAGATTTTGAAGGGTTGAGATGACAAGGTCTTTAAAAACGTGCATTCAGTAAATTAGGGAGGGGATCCGGATGGAAAATTTGCATAGAGGGGTAATATTGTCAAAAACCTTGTCTCTCACCTAAGCAAGAAATGACAGCTTGATTTTGTGATTCACACTCACGTTCTTCCCCCCCTAGGGTTTCTCTCTTTCTCAAACTCTGTAAGAGTTCTCTCCCCCTACGGTTTCTATCGTTCTCAATCATTTCCACGATTCAAATCTCAATCAACGAAAGGAGCGATGCTCGGCTAGGGTTTCCACGATTCTAGCACAAACGATTCTCAGTCTCAATCGACCAATCGGCTAGGGTTTCCACGATTTAAGTCTCAATCGGCGATTTGCGTGAATCAAGGTCTGAATCGACGATTCATTGGGTAATATTTTCCTTTTTCTTATTTAATTTTAGCTTTATATATCTGTTATTTGTTTCCGTTTTTTGATCAAAATCCTGCAAAGCCCATGTTTTAGAAGACGATTTATGTATTTGATTTAAAATGTCTATTGGGTATGTTTTCAGGTAGAGTCATTGGGTATTCCTTTCTTATCAGTTGATGATTTAAAATGTTTATTATGTATTTTGTGTATGCATTTGCATTTTCATCGAAAATCCATCAGTTGCAGCCCTATTAAATAAGAAAATGCATATTGTTTGTTTGGTCCAGGGTATTACAAACTGCTAAAATGCATTTGCATTTTCGTATGTGTATCTGTTTAAAGTTTATTGACACAAAATGCTAATATGCTTCCTAAATTACAGGTGAAAATAGGGTTGTAAATGAGAAAGACGTTCAATTATTTAGAATAGAAAAGGTATATGTGTTTGTATTTGCATTCCTGATTATAGAAAGTAACGAAAAATGAAAACAACATAATAATGTGAAAATGCAAAAGATTTTTGCATGTATGCATTTTCATAAATGAGAGTCTAATAATTTGTTTGAATAATAAGAAAACGATGGTCTTAAAGGTGAATGTGTTTATTTATCTGTGAGTATGCATTGCCTTATTTCAAATATCATTATGTATCATATGTAATATATACATTACAAAAAGTGAAGAAAAGCAATACAAAAATGTGACATTGTAGAAACTGATTACAGAATAGAGGAAAATTACATAGAGTATAGTGTTTTTGCAATGAGGCGCATGGTAACGTTCTACGGAGAGCGTTCACCAATATGGAATACACCAGAATGGAAAAAAAGAAATGATCATAGTTAGCAGCTGGAGAAGCTAAGACAAACTATGCTGCAGAGATATTGCTTTCGGATATAAATGAAGGAAAGAACGTGGTTGTTTAAATGTTGGAGAGTATCAAAAACTAACATAGGAAGAAAGGATTAAAAATGCTGAATATGCTCAAGTAAGAATCATGTACAAGTTATGTAGGAGTGAGTAAAAAATGGATGTTGGTCTAACTATAAAGTATGTCATTTGTTGGTTTTTGTTTGTATGGATTGTTAGATATAGATGGTTGGTTGTTCTTTAGGTGGTTGGATGTATTTTGAGGTTGATAAATTTTTTCGAACTTATTGATAGTTGGTTGGTTGGCTTTATTTATATGGAATGATATGGGTGGATGCAGAAGTAATATAAATTGTTAGTATCTTGATTTTTTTTCTTTATTTGGATTATAATATTAAATAGAACAAGTGAAGGTGCATAAAATTTCATCATGGTACATTATAATGTAAACTGAAAGTGAAATTGTGACATAACTATATGTAATGCAAATGCAAATACAGGTTCAATTATAAAATGAAAATGCAAATGCAGATGTAAGTATGAAAATGAAAATGCAACTACCATTATTCTAAACAATTTTGTTAAAATTTCAGAGAATAACTATATTTAATAAAAATGCAAAAAAAGGAAAAGAATGTAATGCAAATACTATTATTTGAAACAGAACTTGTATTTATAAGTTCAGGGAATAAGTGTATAAAATGAAAAGGCAAAATGCAATTGCAAGTATGAAAGTGCAAATGAAACTGCAAGTATGAAAATAAAAATGCAAATGCAAATGCAACTGAATATTTATAACAATAACAAAATGCAAAATTTCAGAGAACGACTACATAAAATAAAAATACAACTACAATTATGAAAATGCAAACGCAACTGACAACATTTAAAACAGAACCAATATGTAAAAATTCAGAGAATAACTAAATAAAATCAAAATGCTATAAGTATGATAATGTAAATGTATGTATGAAAATGCAAATGCAATCGATTATATTTGAAGCAAAACCAGTATGGAAAATTTCAAGAAATAACTGGATATAATGAAAATGTAAATGTCAAAGTATGTTTAACTACATTTGGTAAGAATATAAAACATAACCAATAAAAAAAATGTTCACTCAAGAAAATCATGCATCATCATCTAATTGTTGTGTTTTTTTTTCTTTGCATCTTCTACTTTTTTTTTCTCTTTCTGGACAAGTGTAGAGAACTTGCATTAGTTTCGATCTCATTAGTGAACTTGCATATGCGGAGAACATATAATATATGTCTACATAGAAGTCCAAATCTTTCATATCGTTTGCATATACAAGTAAATTACTCCAGAAAAACATTATAAACAACCTACAAGAAAGTTGTTAAAATGTCACAGAAGTCTACAAAATGAAAATGAAATTGCAAATGCAACACGTAATGGGGAAATAATTTAACAATTTAACAACCGAATCAAATAATTTTGCCTCCTTAAATCTATCAACAGAATCATTTAGTAGCACGGAGTCAACACCAGTGTTGGTGATTTTGAATTACTTAAAACCATCAGCATCAACATAAAAAAGCGACATACATTTTTTCATTGAATAACCAAGTGTAATGAAAATGCAAATGCAAATATGAGGATGAAAATGCAAATGCAACTGTGAGAATGAAAATGCATAATCCGAAAATGAACATTAATGTTTACATATTGACCCATTACAAATATCATTCATCATTTTAAACATGTCTATCAACAAAACTACAAAAACAGACCTGAATATTGATTACTACCATATCATAGACAATCATTATTCAAGTAGACTAATTCATCATATCATACACAAGCACATCATCATAAACATTTTTTAAATAAAAAAAGATATCAAAATCAACAAATTACCAACAGTTGCAGTTCAAGATCCAATTGGAAATCAGATTCGGTAGCCATTGAAGAAAAATTTAGAGATATGTAGCTAATACATGAATCACATGAAAAATTTAGAGATATGCCCTCCAACCTAGTGGTTGAGGGTTCGAGTCTCATGATAGACATAGGTGGTTATTTAGGAGTAGATTAGATTTGCCGTTCAAAAAAAAAAATTCAATTATATAATTTAAGAAACCCAAAAATTGTACTTTATATACAATCAGCATTCAAACATCTACTGTTTATTAGGCAATTATGGAATTTATGAAACGGAACACACGAACAGAACTGCTAAAGCATTAATGAGAAAATGAGATTTGCAATTTATGTAAGTAATAAAATACCCCTAAAATAGGGTTGGTTTTGAAAATATTTACACAAGTTTACTTCTGCACCTCTGATTATTTACTAATTACAAAATACAATTATACCCATTATTTTGATTTAACAAACATTTAAATGAAATAAAATATTTATATTTCAAAAAGTTCACCATTAAATTTTTAATAAAATATGATTAGAATGTTATAATATTTCTTACAAATAGATTTATTTTAACATTACTTTTAAATTAAAATGATATATATTATAAAATATATGGTTTGAAATTTGAATATGATGTTATTTTTAGCTATATGTGTGTTTTATAATCCAGTTATGTTTTCATTATGCAAAAGCTATATCTTTATGCTATTCTATTTTATTTTATATTTATCACTTTAATAAAAGTTGCAAAGTATGTAGAAATTGTTACACTCAGTTTTATGCATTAAAGATTATGTTCGGCCGATGTAAGATAATAAAATAATTTTATTTCTAGACTTAATTTATGTAAATTAAATTCAAACAAAATCAAAGTAAATATCTATAATAAATAAGGTAAACTTTTAGAACCAGCAGCAACACAAGGGGAGGAAATTTCCTCGTTATATACAACCCGAATAAGCAAATATATAGAATAAATAAAAAATTAATTGGTTCATCACATGCACAATATCATACTATTACAGTAAAAACATTTTAAATTAATACTCATAAATTAATAAACTTTTTGAAATAATAAATTTGTCCAGTTCCGACTCGGGCTAACGTAAGAAGTTGAACAAATCGAAAAAAATAATAAGATAATAATTTTTTAGGAGATCCTTTTATAAATATGGCACATACGTGGTGGAAGCTATTATGATATGATATTAGTGACGTGGCAAAAAAAGATCTTTTTATTATATAGAGAGATTTTAGGTTACTAATAATTTTAGAATATATTAAAAAGAAAGTATGGATAATAAAATTAGATGGAGTATAGTTTTTTTTTTTTTTTTTTTTAAGTTCTTGTTGTCAATTTACTTCCATACCTCTTAAAATTTACTGAGAATTTACCATTTCGCTTCATGGATTGATATAAAGAAAGATTGTATTGAAATATGAAACTAAACGAAAAAGCTATACCCACACCTTAATTTGCTGCAAAAAAGTATGTTGATGTAATTTATTAGCTGTATTTAAAAAAAATGAAAATTAGTTATTAAAATCCACATCTCTTGCGTTTGGATTTTTGCTCTCTTTGGGAAATGTGGTTCGATTCCCTTTGCTTTTTCCTATTCTTCGGTCCTTTCCATCTACAGTGATACCCTTTTCTTAGAACAAAATATATTAATATGTGATTATTAATTCAAGTAAATTTATGAAAATCTTTCTCGTCATAACAAGTTAAAGCCATTTAAAAAAAAAAAAAGATAAATCTTATCTGGGTAAAAGATTAACAAAAAACTACATTAAAGACGTATAATACTGAATCAATTTGTTTATTTTGTTAATTTATTGTGTAGTTATAGTTTTTGCCACCACATGCTTTGTCGGAAGTGTGTCGTAAAACAGTTTATCTACTTCCAAAAAGAAGTACAGTTATCTACATATCACATAATCATATCTTAGTATTTGACGGGATTAAATATTGTTGTTAAAACTCATATTTTTGTATTATAGTTTTCAACTTAGGAAATTTAGCTAGAGTTTGAAAGCTAATATGCCAATTGCAAAACTCTATAATAAAATAATTATATTAGGGGAAAACGTTGAATGCAAAATATATGGTATATATAAATCACAATAAAAAAGTTAAGGGTTATAGAAATATCTACTCCGTACTAAAAAAAACTATAAGGGGAATAATTACATAACTAAATTCTTCTAGCCCTTTGGTAAACTTCTAATATTTCAATTCCCCTTAAATTTATTTATGTCCGGAACTTAAAATGGTTAAAAGTGTACTATTAATTTAAGATGTTCTTAATTTCAAATTAAAGTTACATATTTAAAACAAATGTATTCTTTAATAAGTTATTTATAGGCCACAAATAATAACGTGGCTACACAACTTCATCCCCTTTAATACTTTAAGTAATCATTCAAAAATGAAAAAAAAGGTTAATGATTTGTTGGGCTTCATTTGAAAAGAAAAAAAAAACTAAAGTCTAAACGAGTTTATTAAAATTGGTCATAAATTAATTTAAATCAATTTTATCTACGGTTCAGAGAGTCAATCGATCCAACCAAACTGATCTTACTTTTTTTTCCCTTTTCTTAAAAGATTTACAAGATAAAAATAAAACTTTTAAGTTTTTATTTTCCTTCCCTTATAAGAGGGGTGTGTATAGTGGTTTGAGCCAAATGCTCACCTTCGCTCCACCTAAACGTTAAATAATCATTTTATATTTCACATTCAAAACCCTAAGTATATTTCTATCATAACTCAACTCAAAATACTCTTTTGAGACTACTAAAATACCCTTAACCAATAAAAACACCTCATTTTTCTTCTCTCTCTTCGCAAAATTCGCCAGCCAAATGGCGTAACCTCACATTGCGCTGTGATGGTGAGGGTGAAAAGTATGCCACGTAGGCGAAATTGGAGATGGTAGGGGGTGGCGCTACCACACCTTCCACTGTAACTTCTATTTTCTATCACTTTGTTAGTTAATTCAACTAACGTTTAAAAAATAAAGTTTTCGGATACGAATACCCCTTATCATCGTCTATGCCTGCGGGTTTTCCTGTAGTTTTAAGTTTTCGGAATCTGTCTACGCATAAAGTTTTTTACACACGACTGTACCCACTAGATACTCATACCCACAAGTTTTTGTCTTCCATTGTCATCCCTAATTGTTATGTAACATTATTTAAATGATATTAATTCTTCCTATATTTTGATTGTATATGAAGTTATAAAATATTAGGTCTAATCCTGTAGCACATGCATAGAAGTAGAACCTTCTCCTTAAACACATTTAAAATGACAAATTGGTGACTTCATTATTACTTTAATATTTAAAGGTTCAATATCATAATATTCATATTTTGTTCTCTTTATAAGTTTATTTCCCTTTCTTATTATATTAAATAGTTTAACCCATACATGCCAGATCGGGCAACTACATGCACTTCCCTAACTGGCAAATATGGATGTGTAACAAACATGTCACATGAATCCTTATTAAATTAAAGATTTGAATTTCTAACGGAGAGCTTGGGTATTTACTTTAAATTTCTGATAAAAGAAACCTTAATATATAGTAATTTAGTTACAAGAGTTATGTTATGTTTAATCATGGATCTGATCATAAGTTTTTCAACCGTGTTTTGATGTACGTCCGTGTTTAATTAATCATATGGATCATCCGGGTGGTCCGACTGGTTGAATCAGTTGAACACCCAATAGAGTGGCCGGTTTGGTGTCTGATACGGTTTTTAAAACAATGGTTAGAACAAAATAACCAACTAAATTATAAGATTAAATGCACAAATTTACACCAATTAATTAAACTGCAAAAGGGATGATATGATTTCATGAACCTAAAATGTAAAGAAAGTAAAAGAAGGAATTTGACGGAAGAAAACTTTTGTACTTGATGGAATCGAAGACGTTGAGAATTAATGGTGCTGCGGCCATGGCCAGAAAGAAGGCTGGTCCTCCATACCATTAAGCATGCCGTTGCAGAACCCTGATTCATCTCCCGCTGTTTGAGTCAACGGTTGACCGAGAAGATACTGCGGCGTTAAACCCCCAATCATCGATGGAAGATTATTTGAAATCTGGGTGTAAAATATGTTGTTGTCTTCACAACTGTTGTCAGTACTTCCATTGCTCCAAGATCCCTCTGTTTCTTTCATTAAATTCACCATGCCTCTAAACCCATTTGATTCTTGACCCTTTAAAGCCATCAACTGAAATCAAACATACATCAAGAATAACATAAAAATATTGCACTAATTTTGTAATATAAAAAGAAGAAAAAAATGTTATGATATTAATGAGTACTTACCTGTGCATGAAGTTTAGTGTTGTGGTTCTTGAGTGCATCATTATCAGCTTTAATGTTGTCAACTTGTCGCTTCAACACATTATAATCTTTCTCTAATTGCTTAGTTTTGTATCGAGCCCTTCGGTTTTGAAACCATATAGCCACTTGTCTCGGCTGCAACCCTAAAGCTCGAGCCAGTTGTCTTTTTCTTTCTGGCTCGAGCTTGTTTCCCAACTCGAAGCTTTTCTCCAAGGCCTTCACTTGTTCTAGGCTCAATCTCCTTTTCCTCTCTCCCAGCTGTGACCCTTCGTCTTCCGATGTCTCACCGTCACCGCCAGCGTTTGTTTCTTCACACCCTAATTCTCTCCCGTTATACGACATCGATCTTAACATCAGTGGTTCAACACCTGCAAATTTATGATAAAAATGATCATCATCATAAGCCATATATATTGACTAAATTCTGGTTTATACACACGGACACATATATATACGAGAGATGGAAATAAAAGGACCTTGGAAGTGACGAGGATAGTGGTTATTGTGATCTTCATAGCCAAAGAACATGGGTTCAGGTGTGTGGCAGGACATGAAAGTGGAAAATTTTATAAGAAAAAAGAAATGGGATATTAATTAGGAAAATGTTATTGGGTTTATAGTGTGTGTTTTGATATGAGATGTTGTCTTATGATGGATGTGAAGACAATACAAACAGCAATGCCTGTTGTATACGTATAAGACAGAGAAGGTTTTGCATCCCGTCTTTCTTTACATATTCCTTTTTTAAAGGCATGGGTTTCATTAAATAAAAAACCGCTCTAAGACTAACAATGCATCCCTTCAGCCGGTTTGCTAGTCTTGGCAACCGATGCTAGTTGATGTGTGTTGTGCATTGGTTGTTTGTATATTTGCATTGTAAATGGTACACCTATTAATAAAATTAATTTTAAGATTTGATTGTAGGTTATGTGTTAGAGAAAACTTATATTGCAACATTGTTTGGTAACCATTATACTTAAGAAGCTACGTACTACATAAAAAGTTACATACGGGTTAAAAAACAATCTAGGATTACACAGTCAAATGTTGTTTCATTTAAGTTTGACCCATTTACATTTAGTACTACTCCAATTTAAAGAGTACGATATCATGAGAACGATTAGGTTCGATCTGCTCAGCTTTTGTTACTAAAAAATGCTAGTGTATGTTATGGAACCTTCATATTATCCATAGGAAGTTTTTATGACGGCCTATCTAAAAAATGCTAGTGTACGTTATGGACCTCTACTTTTAGCAATAAAATTCATTTCGTGTAGTCATGTTGAAATTATCATCTTCTTCTTTTACGAAACAACGATCGATAAATATAAAATATAATTGAACAATGAAAAAAGAATATTAGAAGAAAATCATAAAGTAGAAAAGAATAGTCTGGCTTCACATGCTATCGTGTTACCATGTGCATGGGCTTTCTCTCTGTTTAGAGTTTTATTTAAACATATATTAAACCTAAAAAAGAATTAAAAATATGTAGTTGTGTTTTTATATATAAGCATTACAAGGGGATAGGTTGGATAAACATGCAAACGTTGCAAGTATATTTGTTGGATCAGTGAATATATATGAACTTTAATACTCAAGTTGATCGATCGCTGTTTAATTAAATTGGTACACTTCCAAGTTGTAAGTATTTATGTAAACGAAAATATAGTTATCATATATTAAATTCTAACTTCGGTTATATTTTAATTAAATCAGCGCATTTCTAAGTTGTATATATTCATATAAGAGTTGTATTCTAGGAAGTCTAAATGATTTGTCTAGTACCAAAAGACAAATCCTAGTCATTGGATCAAGATGGACAAGATCAAATCCCCCACTTACAACCACCGCCGGTCGCCGCCTCCGGCCACCTCCGGCCGCCGTCCGCCACCGGCCGCCGCTCATCGCCGCCGTCCGCCGTCTCCGGCCGCCGGAGAAGCACATGTGCTTGTAGTGGTGGTGGTGGTTTTTATTAGATAATACAATCAGAAGATATTGTCGTGATCAAGTCTTCATTTAAATATTGTGTTATAGTTAGGAAATCTTGTATAAATTTGTAATTATCTTCTCTCCATAATTATAGAGAGATATTCATGTAATCTTTTATTATATATACAAGAATACCCCACACCAATAATGTGTGGTTAATCATATACCCTTCTACATGGTATCAGCCTAACCTCTCTCTCCCTCACCAAACCCTACGAATTTTTTCTGACTCTTTCTCCTTCTTCGATTTTTTTTTCCGGAAATCATCAATGGCATCGTCATCTTCCACTAATGCCACTTTTCTGATGAACACGATATTGCATATGCTTCCTATTAAGCTATCATCTACCAATTATCTCTTATGGAGAAATCAGATGCTCCCACTTTTCTCCTATCAAAAACTTCTTCCCCACATCAATGGTTCCTCACCGGCTCCACCGGAAACCATCGTTGTTGACACCAAAATCGAACCAAATCCCGAATTTGCTTCATGGACGCTTCGTGATCAGCAAGCAGTCATCATCCTCAACTCATCCCTCACCGAGGAGGCTGCTGCCGAAGTCTTAGGGCTGCCCACTGCCCACAAAATTTGGTCGTCGCTTGAAGTTGCTTATAGCAACTCCTCCGTTGAACGCATTCATTCCCTTCGAGACTCTCTTCGTCAAATCTCGAAAGGGACTTCATCAGTTTCAGAATTTGGTCGTACTTTCAAAGGTGTTTGCGATAAATTGGCTGCCATAAGCCAACCGGTAGATGAAATTGACAAAATACATTGGTTTTTACGTGGTTTGGGTGCTTCATTCGAGACTTTTTCGGTGGCTATCCGCACCTCCAAACCCGCGCCAAGATTTCGGGATCTGCTTGCTCAAGCGGAAAGCCATGAGCTTTTCTTTCAGTCGTTACACGGTTCCACCGCTCCACCCGTAGCTTTCAATGCCGAACAGTCCGCATCCACCAACAATCGCGGTCGCTCAAACAATAATTATTCTCGAGGTGGACAATCTCGTGGTGGATCTAATGGTGGCAGGGGTCGTGGTGGTCGACGGCCTCCACATTGCCAACTTTGCCGGACTAACGGCCACTATGCATCAGCCTGCCCAAGCCTCCCCACATATGCATCTCGGCAGACTGATAGCATGGCTTCGCCACACAATGACGCAAACTTGGCTCAAGCATTCCACTCGCAATGCAATATTTCTCCTAATAATCCCGATTGGTACGTTGATACTGGTGCCACCGCTCATATGACATCCTCCACCAACAATGTTTCGGACTCTACACCCTATAATGGTAATATACATGTTTTGTTTGGTAATGGCTCTCAACTTCCGATATCTCATATTGGACAGTCGAAAATCTCCAATAAATTAGCTTTGAATGATGTCCTTATTATTCCTCACTTGTCAAAGAACTTATTATCTATTAGCAAGCTCACTACTGACCATCCGGTTGATGTTCTTTTTTCCCAACCCTTTTTTAATATTCAGGACAGGGCAAGCAAGCAAGTGATAGCACAAGGACGATGTGAGGACGGATTATACGTGCTTCGTGACAATCATCTTGCATTGGTGGCGGTTTCTAAAATTTCTAATAAAGTTTCTTTTGAATTATGGCATAATCGTTTAGGACACATTTCTTTTGATGTTATTTCTAGTTTGAATAAATTGGGTGTTTTGAATGTTACTTCTATTTTGCCTAAACCCACTATTTGTGAACCATGTCAACTCTCAAAACGTCAACGATTGCCCTTTGATTTAAAACCCAAACGATCCTTGTATCCCTTGGACCTAATTCATTGTGATTTATGGGGTCCTTCGCCCATATCATCAAACGGTTATTTATATTATGCAATATTTGTCGATGATCATTCACGATTTACATGGTTCTACCCTTTAAAAACTAAATCTGGGTTTTATAGTGTCCTTGCTACTTTTATTAAACTTGTGCACACTCAATTCTCAAGAAAAATTAAAGTCTTTCAAAGCGATGGTGGTACGGCATTTTTAAATAGCACGGTTCGCAATACATATGAAGAAAATGACACTTTTCATCAAGTTTCTTGTCCTTACACGCCTCAACAGAATGGTCGTGTTGAACGTAAACATAGGCATATTGTTGAAACTGGTCTTGCTATGTTGTTTCATGCCCACGTTCCGGCCTCCTTTTGGGTAGACGCTTTCAGTTCTGCAACGTTTATTATTAACTGGTTACCAACCAAGGTGCTTGACAATCGCTCGCCATTTGAACTTCTATATGCTCGATTGCCTACATATGATAATTTTCGGGTATTTGGATGTCAAGTTTATCCCTATTTACGTGATTATGCAGCTCATAAACTTGCTCCTAGAAGTATTCCTTGCATTTTCCTTGGTTATAATGCCCAATATAAAGGCTATAAATGCTATGACCCCACGTCATCACGTATGTACATCTCGCGGCATGCACGATTTAATGAAGTGGTGTTTCCGTTTAAAAGTTCTATAAACCACTTGGATTTTTCTAAATTAGAACTATGTACTTTTTTGGATGATGGTTCGGGTCCTTTCACTGCACCCGAAGCTCCAAAAACACATGCCAAAGTTGATGACCTTACTCCTCCATGTGGTATTTGTAAAACACATCGAGATCATGCTCCTGCCACTTCATCAACACCGGCCGAACCTGCCACTGTTCAACCGGAGTCACCCCAACCGGAACCACTCCAGCACGAGGACCCACCTGAATCACCTCAACCGGTTGCACCTCCTGTGCAACCGGATGTGCAACCCGAACCCGCTGCTGCCCCGCCTCTTGTGGCCCCATCGCATCCCATGGTCACTCGCTCACAAGCGGGAATTTTTAAACCAAATCACCGTGTCGATCTCACTACACTTTCGGTGACCAAACTGCACCAAGCTCTTTTTTCAATTACCCAACCTAAAGGTTACAAATCAGCAGCTAAGCATCCCGAGTGGCTAACTGCAATGCATGATGAAATGGAAGCACTCCGGCAAAATGGTACATGGTCATTAGTACGAAGGCCGCCCGGTTCAAACGTTGTCGGTTCGAAATGGGTTTATCGCACGAAATATAATTCAGATGGCTCGATTGAACGATATAAAGCCCGATTGGTTGCTCAAGGTTTCACTCAAATACCCGGCCTTGACTATTCTCACACCTTTAGTCCGGTTGTTAAAGCGGCAACTGTTCGAATTGTCTTATCTCTCGCAGTTACAAATAATTGGCGGCTTCATCAATTAGACGTTAAAAATGCCTTCCTACACGGCAATCTTAACGAAACGGTTTTCATGGAACAACCCCCGGGATTTGTTGATTCTCGTTTTCCCGATCATGTTTGCAAATTGTCAAAGGCTTTGTATGGATTAAAACAAGCCCCCCGAGCATGGTTCCATCGTCTCAGCACATTTCTACTTGCGAATGGGTGTACTTGCAGTCGTGCTGACACGTCACTGTTCATTTTTGCTCGAGACTCGTGTATTATGTACTTACTCGTTTATGTTGATGATCTTATTTTGACAGGTAATCAAGAACATGTCATCACCTCGTTTACCGAACGACTTAATCGTGAATTTGCCATTAAAGATCTTGGCGATTTAAGCTATTTTCTTGGTCTCGAGGTCAGCCACACTGATGATGGCTTATTTCTCGCCCAATCGAAATATGCTACCGATATTCTTACTCGTGCAAACCTCCTCGATTCCAAACCAGTGTCAACTCCATTGGCTACTCACGAAACATTCTCGAGCAGCGGTACCTTGTTTCACGATGTCACCTTATACCGATCATTAGTTGGTGCACTCCAGTATCTTACCATCACAAGACCAGATCTTTCTTATGCCGTCAATCAAGCAAGTCAACATCTTCATGCCCCTACTGATGATCATTTTCAATCAGTCAAACGTATCCTTCGTTACTTCAAAGGAACATTACCTTGGGACTCACATTCCGCAAACCTCAAACTCAAACTATTTTGGGTTACTCTGATGCTGATTGGGCACGATGCTTAGAAACTCGTCGATCTACTTATGGCTATTCTATTTTTCTTGGTGGTAACCTGGTCTCCTGGAGTGCGAAAAAGCAACCTACGGTATCACGATCCAGTTGTGAATCTGAATATCGTGCAATGGCAAATACTGCAGCTGAAATTGTGTGGGTGACACACCTATTGCGTGAGCTACATGCATTACCCGCAGTGCGTCCGACGCTTTTATTTGACAACAAAAGTGCATTGTTTATGACTCAGAATCCGGTATCCCATAAGCGTGCCAAGCATATTGATCTTGACTACCACTTTGTGCGAGAATTAGTAGCCGCAGGAAAGCTTCACACAAAATTTATACCAACCAAGTTCCAAGTGGCCGACATATTTACTAAAAGTCTTCCGCGCACTCAATTTGAACATTTTCGTGCCATGCTTCGTGTTCGTCCACCACCGGTTCGCTTGAGGGGGGATATTAGATAATACAATCAGAAGATATTGTCGCGATCAAGTCTTCATTTAAATATTGTGTTATAGTTAGGATATCTTGTATAAATTTGTAATTATCTTCTCTCCATAATTATAGAGAGATATTCATGTAATCTTTTACTTCCTCCGTATCAAAATAAGTGACACAAATTGACTTACACGTTTTTTAAGGTAAAAGATTAAAGTAGAGGTTAAAATATATTAAAGTACATAATTAGTGAAGAAGGGGTCCCACTTTTCTTGAATAAAGTGATATTAATGAGTTTTAAAAGTAAAAGTAAGGGTATAATGGTAATTTCATTATATTAAAGTGGATAGTTAGTGAGTATGGGTCCCACTATTTTTACTAAATAAGGAAAATTTTCAAAGTGTGACACTTATTTTGATACATTCCAAAATGGAAAGTGTGTCACTTAATTTGATACGGAGGAAGTATTATATATACAAGAATACCCCACACCAATAATGTGTGGTTAATCCTATGCCCTTCTACAGTTTTGAATCTTGATCTTGACCATTAATTTTTCTTGATCCAAGGGCTAATAAATGTCCCTTGGGACTAGATAAAATTAATGGACTACCTTGAACATTTCACATTTATATAAATGAAAAAAATGATGGTTAATACCAAAGCGACGTTAAATAGTAACGCACCCTAATTCAAAACAGATATTACAAACGAACTAAACAAAATACAATCCTTTAAATGAATCTAAATTTTGAAAATAGACCTGTTCTGTAAATATAGTTGACAGAAAATTTTCTAAGAAAAGATAACTTAAAATTCTCACTAGTACAAAATGGGGATTGAAATCGAAAGATTTCGTAGAAGTAAATTTCTCGATTACTAACTAACAATAGTAGAATAAATGGTACAATGCCAAAAAAAAATAGATCATGGCCACCATTATATATATTAGGCTTAAATAAAAGCTGTATTTTATTAATGGTTTTGTTAACAGCCCTTAATACTGTCATTAAGAGATAATTATATGCATAAAATATTTGTACTTTTATTGATAGTGATTTTGTTTTAAAATACAGAGACGATTATTTATTATTGTATAAATATTTATGCATGTCAATACTCAATTATGATTTTCCTTTTATTAATCGCACATTAACATTTCCTCCTAAGACCGGTGCCAATGGTGACGGAAACTGACGCCGTCAGTTGCTGCCAACTCAGCGCCACGTCAGCATACAAACTAACTAACACTAAACGGACGTACCCATGCCAACAGCACTCCGTCACTTCACCAACTTTAATTAATTTACTTTCTTTTTAATTAAAACAAAAATATACAACTAATTAAAACATATAACTAATAAAATTAAATTTCATTAATTTAAAAATACATTACATAAAAAAAAAGACATTAATTAAAAAAAAGACATTAATTAAAAAAAACAGAAGGTGAATGTGGTGTAAAAATAGACGAAATGAGAGGGTATTTATAGATGTAAAAAGTTTTAATTTTTTAAATTTTTTTTGAATTTTTTAAATTTTTTTGAATTTTTTTAATATATTATCATTTAATTTTAAATATTACCATTTAAAAAAAAGAAAAAAAAAAGAAAATCAAATATTTCTCCGTCTCTTTCTCCGTCTCAATTCCGGCGAGCCAAACCGGCGGACCCAACCGGCGGGGCCGTGCCAACGGTCGCCACAACCGGCGGGCCAACCGGCGGGCGTCGGTATCCCCCGTTGCACCAGTCTAAGTCTTAGATATAATACGGCCCATCATGTGAATTCTTGTTGGGTGGCTGAGATAAAGTCCACTACCATCTTGGGCCTGGATTAGAGAGCCTAGGTCAATTTAGTCAAAATGCCACCATTTAATAGTAAAATTGGTCTAACGCCGTATCCACGTCTTCCTCTTTGTTCAAAGTGGCTAAAAAATCTCTCGAGTTTCAATTTTCGTTGGTGGCGATTTCCATTTCGGATATTCTCGGCCTAGCGGATTCTCTCTCGTTATCAAAAATAAACAAAAGTTCGTATAAAGTGGTTATTCTTTTTACTCTATGGACATTCTACTATATGGAAGTTGTGGCAATTTTGAAATGAGAAAACCTTTCGGTCCAAGAAACCTATATAACATACGTTCACTGATGATGTTAAATTTCTTTCCTTTGGATTTCAAAGAGGGGGGAAACTTTCTAAGATGGTTAGATTGCTTTTGAAATCCCCTTCTAAATGATTTTTTTGTAACTTTTCTTTTCTAGCTCATTACTTGAATCTTTACATAATAACCGTTATAAAAAAATTTGTGGTTTTAGGACACATCACTTAAGGAAAAGCCTTCCGCGAGATTTGAAACTTAGACGTTGTGAAGGACCCCCTCCAAAGATTTCCTTTGAAGTTATTAAACATATTTTCCTGGTATTAGTTTTCCCTTAGTTTAATTGTGCAGGAATCTTTAATTTTCTCATTCCCTCATTAAAAATACATGTATTATCGTTAAGTAAATAAATATAAGTTTTAAATTCATTTAAAAGATATTTTAGATTAAACGTCAGGTTATCAAATACTTTTGCTATCAAGTCTTAAAAATCTACGATCGTATGAAAAAGTAAATGATATCGGTCTTCAATTTTTTTACATAATGCCACCACCTTACATATTTATCAATCTTATTCGACACTAGGATCCTAATGCAATCCCTGTGCATAACTGTTGTCGGTTTTTGCACACACGCTAACTTCCATTATTTATCGACAAAGACAAAAACAAATCGAATCGCAAAGATCTATAATTTGGTATTGATTAATTTCAACTAATATTTTTCATTACCACCTAATCATTTGGATTAAGACATTAGGTTATGCAAGGAAATTCTAAGGGTGTACGTTATGAAACTAATTATTTTACATTGATATCGATGATAAAGATAATCAACGGTAATAAAACTAGTTGTAACTTGGAGAGTTTGTTGTGTTTGACCATATAAACAACTACGTGTTTGACCTAAATAACTAGATAATTATTATCAATTATCTTGCAGTTAATAACTTAATTGTTCACGTATTATCTAAATTGATCCATTAACTCGTATAAATAATTAGATACCAATTTCACCCTACCAAATGGTAGATTTCAATAATTTCATCTTAAAAGCGTAATAGTGAAATTAATATTTTGAAAACACAATGTCAACACATCCGGCCCCTGATGTCCCATCCTTTATTTATTGTCTGAAAACTTGTTATACTACTATTTATTTATTTGGTTTTGTCAACTACAGTTATAAGAATTATCTTTAACAAATTATACAAATGATGTCTAGCTCAATTGGATTGATGTATGGAGTTTTATTCTTATATGAGGCGTGAGGTCTACAGTTTGAATCTTGTAAACACTTCTTGTGGTGTTAAAATATGGGGAATTTTTCCCTTGAAATCTCTATGGGGACTGAGTTTGCCCTGTAAAGGAGCTCGAACCCGGAGGATTTTTCCCTTGGGTGGCGGTGGCGGTGATGGTGGTGGCGGTTGAAGGTGGGTGGAGGTGGTGGTGGTGGTGGCAGTAGGTGGTGGGTGGTGATGGCGGTGGTGGGTGGCGGTGGCAGTAGGTGGTGGTGATCATGGATGATGGTGGTTGTGGTGGTGGGTATAAAGATAAAAGAACATTCTATCCAATCTTTGAATTTAATTCCATCAATATTTAGATAGAATTAAGATTCCTTCATTTGATGGAATATTTTTATCATTTAGAAATCCATCACATTCCAGTGAACCAAACAACCCCTAAACATATGACCCAAATTAAAATAGACCAGTATATCTATTAGGCTAACACAACTTATAATACAAATCTTAACATCTAAATAATAGTCATTTTCTTTATTTATTTAGTATCGGTTCACAACAACAATGGGTGCATTTAATAGCATGGTTTATAAAATTTCAACCAAACAATATAATTTTCAAAATCCTTGCATCTGATCTTCAATTGGATGCTGCAAATAATTAGTTTCTTAGTTGATTTAAAGTGGACAGAAATTAACATAAAAAAGACAGAGATAAAGAAAAATGACGAAGATCAAAATGATGCACATTAGATAATATATAGTACCTATATAAGATCACTGACTTTAATTAGTTTCTAATATACAAACATTATACTTTATATAGTTCCCGTTATGTTATGAATCTTGTATAGATAATCATGCAACTGATCGATTATCTAAGATACAAAGTTATTAATATCAAACTAGTAAACAAGTTGATACAAACTTAAGTTACATAATTAAACTTTGAATAATTGAAGCTTCGGGGCTTTCAGCATCGACGGTGGACAGTAATTGCGACAAGCGGTCGCTAAGATCGTCCACCTCTCTATGCAAGTTTCTCACGTAGTTGCAAGTCTCTTGTAGTACCTTTGAAGCTGATGCCTGTATCCAAAATATTATTTCTAGAATAATTATTTACTTCCCAAGAATATACAAATAAAATATTGAAACAAGGACAAACATGTATATGCTTTTGAAGTGGGTTTTCAGTTATTAGGTACCTGAATGTCGGTTACTCTGCTTTAATTTACTATCTTTTCTGCAAGTCTTGTGACTCAAAAATAGACCCCTAATTATCAACTATCACGCACTCATTGGCTCATTGCTACTGTTTCTAGGGTCTTTTTAGTTGAACAAAATAAAAAAGTTAGGATTTATGTTTGTTTTTACAAGACTGGTTCCAACTTTTGTTATGTCAAGTCGTCATGTTTGAAATTTCATGTCTTTCATATTATTTGATGAAAAGGTAAGTTAAAAAGAGGATCCAAGAACTGTTTTTTTCTTCATATTCAAAGTAAAAAAAAAAACCAATATAATTTAAGGAAAATGCTAATGATAGCTGTTATGTTGTACAATAACTATAAAAAACCATTTTCCTAAAAATCACTAAGATAGTTATACTTGAATATATATTTGTACATAAGCAACATAACTAATCTTTAACTATTTCCCTAAGTGTTATGATTAGCAAATGATCCAATAATTTAATAATTAATTCATCAAACCTTGATGGTACTGTAGCTATATCTAATTTTTGGATCACAAATAGAGTTAAGACTTCTGATATTTAATTTCTTGGATTGATTGGAGATGCAATCTGGAGATTCTTATATTTGATTGTAAGACGTGCCAACCATGGTGTCGTTTGGGCATCAGTTTACCGACACCATTCGCACACCTCCTTCGGTTCTTATGTCAGTTGAGTACATTCGGTTTGGAGAAATTGAAACTAACGAGGGAGAATGTATATTTTTGTGGATACTGGTAATTTTTGTTTATTTTATGTGTATTAGAAATATTAAGTGAAATGGTAGCATGCGTGTGTCAGTTGAGTGCCAGTCGGAGTCTCATCTTACATGACGCTAATTTGACAAAAAACTGAAGTTATATCGTAATGTGTAATCTCTAATGATACACCATTCAACAAAAAGTTAAATCTAATTTACCTTGTTTGAACGACGATTGCGAATCTCGGGTAGAAGTTGTTGCAACTTAGAGAGGAGTTGTATGATTTGATCATCAGTGATCCTCGAAGCTCCATTTGAGGATTGTCTTGACTGTCGGCTCGACATTATGACCGGATTTGTATGTGAATGATTTATGTGATTGTGTGAGATAGAATGTGTAAATGAGTATGGTGTTTTCTGAAAAATTGAGAGGTATATAAATACAGATGTATCGGCCGATTAATTAGCAGCACTTTAATTAATATAAAAGCAGTCTTATTCAACACAACGAACTCGGTAATTTTTAATTAATTAATGCACCAAAAAACACGAAGATTATACTGAGAAACAAGAAGAAACAGAAAGAGTACGATGTATGTGAAGCATGGCCAAAGATGTTGAATATGAAGAAGACAATTAATTAGGAAAAAGCATGATGTCCGCTATTTAAATGGTCCCATTTGCATTATTTAAAAAGAAGAATTCCTTTTAACAAATATATCTAACAATATTGAAAAGCTTGAAATAAATTAAGAATGGACAAAGAGCCCAAAAGAAAGTACTATCAACGAAAAGCTACAAGAGTAAGCCAGAAGAAGATTTTTTTTTTTAAGAGTAAATTACATGGATGGTCCTTTAAGTTTATAGCAAATTTCACCAATGGTCCTT